>OY728126.1:482430717-483680717 GCA_963277665.1 Viscum album
CTTGTCAAAAGTCTATCAACCCTCATACCACTAAAAACCATCACTAATTCACAATTTAATGGAACCACATGAAACCATCATTTTACACTACCTCAATCTCATTAAAACCCATGGGTAACACACTCTTATCGTGAAAAATTATAAAACCCGAACCATGATACCATGATCCATATATCATCATAACCAGGATCAAACACTAAAAAACTAATCATGCTTCAAAACATGTTAATATCATCGAACCAGGACTTATAACCCCTATTCAAAATTATGCACTTTACCAATACTAGGTTTATCAAATGACCATGTTTATTGCCTCTAAAATCACCAAAAGTATTAACCTATCTCATGGGTAACCCTTGACCATACCAATCACTGACTCACTACGGTATGAGTCCCATATCAAGAGTCACTAGGGTCTCCATCCTAGCCTTATGAACTAGGTCTCACAAAGGGTCATAACTCACTGGACAATACTTGCTGCACCCATCTAAACATTACATAAAAACTCACACACCAAACCTCCCATTATAAATTATTACACAACATAATAGATGCCACAAACTAACTTGGGTCAAACCTGAAAAGGTCACCTGATCCGACTCACAACATCTTTGAGTCACATTCCTAACTTCCCTGGGGTGGTGAAAAACACTAAGGGCATCAACAAAGTAACAGTGGGAATTATTTTTTCCAAGATAGATAAAAAAAGAAGTGGAATAATGAAAGAGTATCCCAATATAAATAAAACCAAACATAACAACTAGGAATAAATAAAAATAAAACTAACCAAACCTGAAGACCACTAAATCTTCACATTACCCAACATGTCACTCTCTAATCCCAAGACCAAATATCACCCATGAAAATCAAGGCCAAACTAAAACCTACACCTGAGACTAAAAACATGAATGAAGTATAGGAATGAGTATTAAAACTTAGTAGGCATTCCCAATTAATCTATTCACAACTAATTTCCTTTAAATAAAAGATTCATCAATTTTAGGTTTGAATTACAAGATATAAAAGTATGTTTTTTCACACATTTATTTAAAAAAAACATGGTCCATTTCCCCTTTTAAATTAGAAATCAGTTTCTTTTCCAAAGAAGAGGCCTTAAAATTTAAGAGGGAGAAGAGGGTGTAAAAAATTCTTAAATTTTTTTACAAAAAACATTTTAAAACTCATTTATCTACTTTTAGAAAATAAGTACACCAAAAAATAATGTAGAATCCATGATCACATAACCAGGGAAATGGTAGAAACAACTTTGGAGACCAAACCAACTGTGGAACCTAAATTATCTACCGTAAATAAATAATTTCCAAGGGAATATGGGAGTACCTAGGAGATTAATATATAATCTAGGACATACTAAAAATTGATTCATCCTATAGGCATGCCTCACCTAATGCCATCAATCTGCCCGAATGCTTGCTCTTACCCTATATGGTCTAATTGAGGGCACAATCGTAAAGTTAAGAAAGGTCCATACTAAGGGTCGCTATCTAGTGCATAATATAAACTAGTGTAGTAAACATTCTTGGAAAATCTACTAGCTATACTAGGTTCCCATTTCATATCTAAAGTGGGAGAGGGGGGGGGGGGGTGAACCAATCGATAACAACCAAGAAACCAACTACACATATATATAACATACACCAGCAACACACACAAGTGTCACCCCATATCACCTCAAAGAGTATACCATTGCTTTAAAACATCAAAACACGAGGGAATTCCCATGTTGAGGACCTCCTAATATCATTATCATCACACAATGCAAGAGTCACACCCCAAGAGAAATTTTTAAGAGAAGACCAATTTATGAAGGTGCCAAACATGCCTTAAGAAACCCTTGAGTGAAAACCCATTTCCAAAAAAGATCAAACACACCACTTATTGACCCAAAACCATTTATAAATCCATTTTAGAAACCAAAACTGTCACACCCGGACATTTTAAATAATGTTATTTTATTATTTTACCAGACTTTGAAACTTTCTATCCTGCTGCGGGCCAAGCCTATTTGAAATTTTTGAATTTTGTTGATAAATGAATGATTTTCCCTTGATAAATGAATGATTTTCCCTGCGGGCCAAGCCTGTTTGAAACTTTCTACCTCATGTACAAGAAAAATAAATAAAATGAGTTTTAATGAGTTAGTTTAATAATTATAATAATGGTGATTATTATTATTATTATTATGGTTAATAATATTATTATTATCATGTTCATTATAATTATTATTAAGTTGTTATGAACAATATTATTATTATTATTATTAGAGTTCGTTAAAATTATTATTATGTTCATTATTATTTGTTAATATTTTTATTTATTTTATATTATTTTTTTCTATTTTATTTTATTTTATTTTATTATTATTATTATTATTATTATTGTTTTTTTATCTCAAACCCTAACTCCCTCTCACCTTACCCACTCGCGCTACCCCCTCCCCCACCTTCCTCACGCTCGCACTACCCCCAATCTGAAACCCTTCGCATGGCCTCCCCTCCCCGTTCATGCACACCTCCAACCAGCGGCCTCCCTCTGGTGAGCCACCACCGGTGCACCCCTCTCACCCTCTCTCAGACCCACACACCCCCTCCCTCGTGTTGCGCTGCTTCTCCCCCCTTGAGCCGTCAAACCCTACCCTACCTCCTTCCCTTTCAACCAGCCCCTTCTCCTTCCAGTGAGAAGCTCTGATGACCACAAATGGGAACCCCAACCACCTACGCGCCACCCTTACTACCCACTCACAGCCTTGCGCTACCCCTCGTGCTCGAACGGACTCTCCAACAACCTCTCATTGGTGCACCGTATCCCCTCCGGTGAGCTCCCTTTGGCGCGAAATACTTCTCAGTGGCCTTCCCTTTTCACAATTTGCTTTAGTAAGCTCTATTCCACTTTGTGTAGGGTTTTTAGTTAGAGTTTTTTTTATTGGGGTTTGATTTCCATGTTTTATTTGTTCAGTTTCTTGATTTAGGGTTTATTTGATGTTGTTTGCGATGTGTTTGGTGCGCGATTGGAGTTTCTCTTCAAAATTTGGGGATTTCGACACCAATGGTAGGTGATTTCATCTATAAGTATTGTTTGATGAAGGATTTTTCTGGATTAATTTATTTATCATGATCTTTGATTATTTTGGGTGGTATGAAATGTGTTCTGTGAATATTTTGACATGCATGTGTGATGGAATTGAGTTTTCTTTTAGAATTGGTTATGTTTTCATATGGGTCTTGTCGTGAGAATTATTGGAAATGTTCAATTAATTATTTTACATGTGGAAAGTATGTTTTGGTAATAATTTAATATGTGGTTGTGTTATAAATGATTTTTTTATTTCAAATAAATTGATTTGTGTCATGCGTATCATATTGTAGTGTTTCTTGAAAAGAGTATCAGACCTTGTTTTGGAGAGTGAGAAATGTTTTCTAAATAAATTAAGGTGCAGGTGTATTAAAAATGTGGTTTGAAGGAAAAATGTGTTATTTTGGATTGTTGAACTTGTGATCTTTTGAATTTAAATTTTAAATAGTTTGAGTAACAGAAAACATGTTTTGGTATGGTTGTGTTGTGCGTTTGGTTTTAAAGTGGAATTTTTATGTGAGGTCAAGTGTGTTTTTGGTGTAAACTCTCTGGTTCTAATTTTGAAGTGTTTTATAAATTGTTTTATTGATTTATTAAATTATATGTGTAGTGCATTGGACCTCACTACGATGGTTTCAAGTTGCGGGTGTCAAGAACGCCTACATGTGCATGCATAAGTTAAGACATATACATATAAATGCCCTCTTTGTACATATTCTCTCATGGCGTGGGGAATATGTGTAATGCAGGTGGGGGTGTGTATATATATATGTATAAATGCATGTTCGTGTATCCGACAAGTGTCGGTTCAAGTGGTCATCGACAAATAGCGACAAATTTGAGGTAGGTCCCCTATACCCTAATCTTTAATTAGAATTTCCATTTTTGCTTGATGTTTCTTTAAAATTATTTCCTTGATTTTTAATGTAAAATCCATATGCACTATATATATATATGGTTGTGGTTCTTAAAAAGTGGTTTTATAGGGGTTGAACATGAAATGGGTATTTCCAAAAGTTGTGTGACCTTTCGTTCAGTTTTGTTATGAAAGTGTAACGACATGCATTATTTTTATAAAGGGGTTCCAAAGTGATTTTCAAAATGGGTTTTGGTGTGAACACGAGATTAAAGGATGGTTTGACCTCCTTAAAAGTATTAATTCATTTTAAGTGTGGTTTTAAGCTTGTTTTAAATATATAGTACCTTTATGTGTTCTAAAATGACTAATAATCATTCTAATGTGATGAGGCCCGTTTGGAACTTTAAGATTTGGTTTGAGAAAATGGAAAAAACCTCTTGAGACATTTCCTTTAATTTGAAAAAATTTTGATACAAGTGTTAATGTGCGGTTTGTGATATGTGCCTAGTGTAAAGGCATGTGTGTGGTTGTGTGATGTAAAGAGGGGGAATGCGCTTAAGGAGGGAGAGCGGTGGTGAGAGGTTTAATGGGTTTTAGATAAAGAAAGTGTTATGTACTTGTATGTTTTCTTGATAAAGAAAACTCACCACCATTTGAAATAGAGCACAATGGGAAACCTGGGTATCTAGGTGGGTGACCAAGACTAGTACACTAGATGACACGAAAGGGGTTTATCCCGGTTTTTCTAACAGTATTGATGCAACAACACTAACTAAACATATGAATTTCTGAGGGTCGTGGTCTTCTAAGCCTCATTTTCTGAGGGTCGTGGTCTTCTAAGCCACGTTTCACTGAGGTATGAGGTCTCTAGGTTCCCACTTGTTCTAGCTGCCTATAGGTATTACCCATGGTGCTCATTTGCGACGTGATGCTTGTGATGTAACTTTATTTTCAGTTGTCTCATACTTGATGTCTTGTTTGTAAAATCCATATTTTAATCCAAACTGGTTTCTTTTCATTTTGAAACGTTAATTCATGCTTGGAACCTATTTTGAAAATGTAGTGGGAGTGAAATGATTTACTTGAAAATGCAAACTCATTACTTGAATTTGAAAATAAGGAAAAAAATTATTTTATTATATCTTATTTTCAAACTGGCACACTTGGATTTATTAATAAATGAGGGGGCATAGGACGTGGTTATATTTTGGCATTCCTACTGAGCATCTCAGTGCTCATGCCTACTCTACCTTTCAGTTGCAGGTTTTAGTCTTGGATCACTTTTGGGAGTGAGTGTGGTTTATGTTCTGCGTTGACCCACGGGGTCACCTGGGGTATGTCACGTCGCTTCTTTAATTCCTTTTTCTACTGCCAAGTTGTTTGGTTTATTTCTCTTTATTTATCTGCTTGTTTAGTTTTTGTTTATTCATCTTTTTTATGGTCCAAAATCATTCCCAACTGGTTTATTTTGATGTCCGACACTAGTTGCCAGCTCGTGGGGATTGGGAACGCCCTTCAGGCCATGTCGCGGACCAGGTCGAGCGCCGGGTCGGATGACGACCTGGTCTGGTTCATGACAAAAACTCATTTAAAAATCAAAATCCATGCTTTAAGGACAAAAAATTACTCATAAAGGACAACCAGGCATTTTATCAAACACTTGGTGTGAAGTGTGAGTAAAAAAATTTCATGCAATTCAAATATAAGTAGGAAATAACTCTATTTAAAGTCAAAAAATTATTGTAAAAATCATATATCACTAATTACCATCAAATAGAGGTGATAAATACAAGAAATAAATGTTTCTTAAATTTAATGTCTAAGTGAAAGGGGAAACCAAACTCAACCCACAAACACTTCAATAATAGAAACCCGAAACAACACCGAGAGAGTCCAAGAAGGCAAGAGATTTCAATAAGAACCTTAAACCCCCCAATATAAACCCAAATAAACAAGAACCCTAGACCAATGGAACCAAGGGAGAAGAGAAACCAAGAAGAAAATGGAAGAATAAGGAAGAGAGAGAAGAGAGGATGAGAATACCTTGGAGAATCACCCCTAAACCCTGAAAAATTCACTTATAATCACCATGGATGAAGGAGGGAAGGATTGAGGAATAAGGGAGGATATCCCCTAGGGTCTAAAGAACTAAATGAGGGAGAAAGTGGGAATTTTGGGTTTAAAATGTGAGAGGGGTATAAAGGTAAAATCACATTTTTAATGAATTGGGAACTTTGAATGGTTATGCCACATGGTTTGGAAAACCATGCACCAACTGTGTGACATGTTTATGTAAAAAAATATAGAGACATGTGAAAATATTCTGTATGGTTTGGGATAACCACGCTTAGGATGTACATGATTGGCCAAAAACACCCAAGATCCATCATAGTTTCTCTTGAGAGTTGCACGGTTTGGATCAAACCATGCGAAAACCATGAATCTCAAACTGTGCTAGTTCAAAATGATTTGGGAAGGAAATCAGCTATAGGAGGTTACACGATTACCCCTTAACCGTGAACCTAAAATGTGAAATAGAAGGAAAAAAACTTGAAACTTAGAATTTCGATCTAAAACCTCTAAAAATCAAGATAAAATCCAAAAAACAAAAAATAAATTAAAATAAAAGAAGAAAATAAAAACTAGGTTGTAAAAATTCTCCCCACCATAATTCTTTCTACCTTAAAAAGACTTAAAATTTCTAATTGATCAAGCTAGAAGACAAGGGTCCACACACTCACATGGTTTAAATCCTTAAACTGAAGAACACTTCAACCAACACTAGAAAGAATACAAACACTTACACCTGAAACGAACCACTGACTCAAACCATTCCTCAAATGACAACAAAAGTCCTAAATCACCAACCAAACACCTTACCAAAATCAAAATCATCAGGCCTACTCCAAGAGACTAACATTCACCCAAGGAGAGGTAAAACACAATGTTAGATGAAAATAGAGGATATAGTTAACCACATAACAACCAATCAAGTGAGAATAAAGAAATGAATAATGTTAGAGAGATGACTTACTTCGATCATCATGGGAGGCCAAGGTGGCCTCCCCACCTTTTGAGAACTATAGATGGATTACTAACCATATTCACCCATCAAACAACGAACCTTCAAATCAGAAAAATTGCACATCAACTTCAGAAGGAACCAAATGATAGAAGAACAACATGAGACAAAACATGCTATCACTCCAAGACACAATTTGGAATTTCCCAAAAGATGCTTCTATTATAACAAGGATTATTGAGAGATTCATAACACTAATTTTACATTTCAAACAAAAGGAGACACTGAAAAAAACCATTATAATAAAGAAACAACTATATAAAAAAGTGACTTTAAACTAAACCTAGACCAACAACCTACTCATAAAAATGGGTTGAGGTGATTTACGAGTGGGCTGATCTTTCTCCACATCACTTTCTGGAACTACCCTAAAAAATAGTTTCAAGTGAACCAAGCATCTGTAGGTATGACAAGTATTTAGAGTATTTGAACAAGACTTCTTCTTGTGACCTGGACTTCCATATTGATGACACACTAGGGTCCTACGTCCAAAATAAGCTGATGAAAGATGAGGAGGACTTTAAATTTCACTACCATCATCTTTAAATTTAGGCCACTTTCTGACTCCTATACTGGAATTACCTTCACTATCTATAAAAACTGAAAAAGGATTTCCTGCCTCAAGAAATCCTACTAACACAAATTCAACCCAAACAACTTTCCTTACAACATCAAAAAAGAAGATTAAACTGAGTCCTGACACCTTCGACTTTAGATTAGAATGAATCCCATTATCAAAATTTCAATCCATTAGAGAGTCATCCTTAGACCACTCTGGAAGATAAAAAAATAGATCCATAAAAATGATGAATGAAATTCAAAACCAATCCATCACCTTGCTGAAGGAAACACATTTCCATCACCTTTTCCACCTTCACAGTGTTAGAGAAGTAATATTGAACAAAATTATCCTTGAAGAATTCACATGTGAGGTTTTACCAAGGATTAGTTAGAATAATATACTTCCACCACTTCCAAATTGGACCTTCAAGAATTAAGGTAGTGAACAGAATCTTTAGATACTTAGGAAACCCAAGAAAATTGAAGATTCTTTTGATTTTTCAAATCTACTCTTCTTCTTCAAGATGATCCGCTTGACCATAAAATATGGAAGGGTTAAACTTCTAAAACTCAAGGATAAAGTCCTTGGGTTGATCAAATAGAGGTTCTGCTAATGGTGAACCACCTGTAGCTGCACCATGAATATCCAATGAATCTTTGGTGGGGGTGTACTCTAAAGAAAAATACATCCAAAACTCAATCAAAACCAACTCACTATCCAAAACTCAGCACAAGAAAACAAAAAAAATTAAAGGAAACCAACTCACAAATTTCTTAAGACCTTTTTTGAAAACTCACTAATCGCCACCTCAAAAACCACTTTCGAACTTCACAATTTAATCCACTTAATTACACAAAAAAATCCCATTAAGTCGATCCAAAAAACACACCTTTTCCATTTAAAACACTTCCTCAATTTATAAAAAACATAATTTCATCAAAATAATTTAATTAAAAACCCATTTCATAAAAAATCAGTTTATTTTAAAAAATATTTCCAAAACATTCTTTAAATAAATCTAAAAAACCATTTATCATTTCCAAAAACCAAAACATTACCACATGAATTCAGTCTTCCAAAATTTCAAAAAAGGTTTTCAAAATGATCTCAAAATCAAGAAGACTCAAAATAAGCTAAAGAAGAGTGAAACTTGCATCAATGGGTGACTTGGACATATGGTTGGAGGCCATATTCCAATCACACCATCATCACAAAGGGTCTCTCAGGACCATATTCTTGGACTCCACATGGATTTCCATGCCCTGTGAACTCACTAAGACCACTGGCCCAACTCCTAGTTTGGTTCCACAAACACCAATCAACCATAAGAACCAAACAAGCCAGACAAAACCCAACTTTCCATAGAAACTCAAGGTTCTACATAGAATGTGTTAGCCAGATACTTTCTCATACCTACACCCTAAGTACCGAAAGTCCTACTCCATCTACCTTGACACCCCCAAATAACAAAAGGGCACTCTAAAATCTATATCCCCTAAGGAAAGTATTTCTGATACCGATATTTCATGAACCAACCCGAGTTGGTTTGTGATAATCCAATACCACATTCTAAACCATCAACCCACTAGGAACCAATTATCACTAGGAATACATAAACAAAACCATTTCACCAAGAATCACGATCTCAACAATCACTACTTCCATAGGCGATGACACCATCCTAGATGCCCCATGTGCAAAAAAACACATTTACTATCTCAATTAAACAAAGTACCATTCCAAGATGAATTAAAAAACATCATATAGGTTTTTATTGGAAATTTAAATAACCAAACCTAAATGACCTAATAGGGTATCCTACATCCCATAAACTAAGGGTCTAGATCACCATTTTCATTATTTTCAATCATATCACCATAGGATCTACATAACCTACCATTAGAAAGAAATAGATATACTGGTCCACCCAACTAAGTAAAATTCCACCAAGTGCTTGTACATAAAAATTATTTGTGAGTATTTGATAACACTCTAAAGATACAAGAATAAATATTAAGTTAAAACAATTACACTAGAAAGATGATATCATGTGAATTATATGTTCCTGATATGATGCATTATATGATTCTTGCCTCTACAGGCCAAATTCCAAATCCAGAACTAGTCTCTTGCAAACAAGTTAAGAGATAAAAATATAATAACTCATAAACCATGAATATAAAAATTTATGTGCATAATGTGAGGTAAAAAACATATTAAATTTAATAGTACAATCTAAGAACATAATTCCCATACCCATGGTAACATGGGATCCCACTAGAAAAGGTGTTTGTGATGCACGATTCTGGGTTCCATCAAATGCCTAGAAAAATTATTATGCCTCCTATCTACCAAATATCAAAATATTAATACAAAAATAAAATAAACTCTAATACCACTTTTTAACATCCCACTCTAGAGTACACTTGACTGGTGCCCTAACTTGGTTCTCCATAAAACATATGTCATGCCTCCCTAAGTACCAGAGACTGCCGAATAGTAGTGGGGGTCTAAAGAGGTTTTATAGGGAGGATATACCCCCTATATAAGTGCTCAAGATGAAATAATATATAACTAAATGTAATCTATCATGATAAACTAAAGGAATAAGTAGATAAATATAAAAAACTGAAAATATATGAAATATAGTAAAGGACCAAATAGCCATGTCATACATACAATAATTAAAAACCCACCAGTCTGGATAAATATAAAAATAGATAAAAAAATAAATACACTAAGGCTCTATTTATACCCCAATCCATACCTTATCCCGATCTCCTAATATCATTTGAGATTTCTCACTTGATTATCTAAGGCCATGACTCGATTTGTGATTACAATGACTATGTGAGAGTTGAATGGGTACCTATATGCAATGGTGACCCGAGTAGAGTGTGAATAAAAAACTCAGTAGGGAAACACCAATGTAGTCCCGTACGAACCAGTATATGCTGTGATATAGGAATATGAAATGATAAATATAAATAAACAAACTTATAAACAAAAAATAAAATAAAAAAATAATACTTACTTTTACCCGATGCCAGAATGTCTCTGAGAATGTTGCATTGACCGTACCAAGCCATGTTCCAAACCATGTCACTATCGATATTAGGTCCATGAACTCGATCAACCATACCTATTTCTGCTAGTGTCAGGGTGCCTTTGATCATGGAAAGATATCATGGAAACCATATAAATACCAGATCTTGGTGCAACCTAGGCATCCCTCATACCTAGGTTTAAGCAGCCAATGTCCAACATGAATGGATCAACAACTAGATCTAAGGTATCCTCAACATCTCAATAAAATCTAATATAGTAAATGGATTGAATTAAATTCTCGATCATATTTGTAAAGACCCGTAAAATTCAAGGGAAATTTTTTCTTAATTTTCTTTAGAATTTTACAAGAGCGCAGTTTTAGACGGCACCTGATTCCGAGGCCCGGAGTGCCCGGAATTAATTTCCGAAGTTTGGCTCGGGTACGTTCAGTGAACGAACGAGCGGGAATTCCTAACTTTTGATCCGGTGCTCGGAATTGAAATCCGAGGGCACCGATGAACTCGCAGCGCCGATATTCGCTTAATGTGACCTTTTCGGAAGTTGCGTTTGTTGCGGGTTGAAAGTTACGTTTTGGGGTTTTTCAGTTAAGTTAAATAAAATTGTGTAAAACAAATTTTATTTAAACTTATTAAAAAAAACCTACCTAAGGGGGTTGGAAGTGGGACCCACACCCACTTAACCTCCCTTGGGAGGATTAAGTGTGGTGGGGCCCACACGAACCCCTAAATCTTTTAATAACCTCTCAACTTCCCCCTTAAACTCCCCTCTCTCCCTCTTAATTGTTTGTAAACTTAACATCAAATTAATTACACATGACATGTTAATTAATTAAGTGTTATGTTTGAATTTTGAAGTTTTGAATTCCTAGGTTGGTAAATAAAATAAGGAGGGACCTTATTTCATTTGGTTAGCCAACTTGTGTGGAATT
This sequence comes from Viscum album, assembly GCA_963277665.1. Taxonomy (NCBI): domain Eukaryota; kingdom Viridiplantae; phylum Streptophyta; class Magnoliopsida; order Santalales; family Viscaceae; genus Viscum; species Viscum album. Next base: position 482,442,311 of record OY728126.1, read on the forward strand.
CATTTGAGAGCTCCTCCTCCATCTTCTTCATCTTGACGAAGAACGTTCATCTTGACGAAGAGCGCTCAAACTCCGACGAAGAACGACGCCTCTCTTCTTCGTCCTCGGTGTCAACAAGAGGGAACGCCGCATCCTCCTCGGGCCTTCTTCGTCGGCAAACGAAGATCCGCCAACAACGTGTCGCATCGAACGTAACTCTTCGTCAACGGATTTGACGAACGACGACCGCGACGCCCGACTTCCGCGACGCCGTCTTCCGCGGAACGTAGAAGATTCTTTGAATCTCAAACCAGAAGTAGGGGTTGTCGAATTTCTTTTGGATTCCTCATTTTCATTCTTGATCGTACTTTTAGCAAGATTAACGTGTGACATGTTTTTCTTTAAGTTGCGTTATTATTATTAACGCGAGGGGGGCCGGACCGCACGAACACGGCCGAATCCCCCCTCCGACGTTCTTGTTTAAATTCTTGCGATGGAAGCAAAGTGGCGTGGTGCCGTCGCACCACGCGGTTTACCGTGCGATTAATTTACGTAACACCGTCGCGCTTCGCCGAGGAGAGACTTCAAGAACGCGACGCCGTCGCGCCGCGTTGGGAGGGTTCATGGCACGGCGAAAGGGGCGCGGTGCCGTCGCACCGCGCCGGACGACGAACACCGCGGCCGGTTCCGGGCCGCGGTGAGACGAGGAGACCGCGGCCGGTTCCGGGCCGCGGCGGAAGGAAAGACCGGCGGCCGGGCCGCCGGCGTCGGAAGTCGAGGGCGGGACCGGAAATTCCGGTCCCGTTGGTAAAAACCGGCCGGCCAGCGGGCCGGCCGGATGTCATAAAAACCGGGGGATTAAACCCCCGGCCGGTCCTTCAAGACCCCCCTCTTAATGAGGGGGGCGGTTCATTTAAGGAAGGGGGGGGGGCAAAGCCCCCCCGGTTTTTATCCAGCCGGCCCCCACTTGCGGGGGCCGTTTCTTTTGCAAGGCACGGCTTATAGCCGTGCCGCCTTGTGAAACGCGGGGCTTAGCCCCGCGTGCCTCCCGCCGCCGCCACACGGCCCGCCGCCGCCACGCGGCCCGCCGCCGCCGCCACGCGGCCCGCCGCCGCCACGCGGCCCGCCCGCCGCCGCCACGCGGCCGTCCGCCGCCGCCGCCATCCGCCGCCGCCGCGCCGCCGCGCCGCCGCCCGCCGCCGCCGTCCGCCGCCGCCGGCCGCCGCGCCGTCCAGAGGGGGGGGGGGTCGGGCCGGGTCGGCCCGGACCCGGACCCCCCGTTTCGGACCAGATTCGGTTCTTGGCTCATAACTTGAGCCTCGGACCTCCGAATGACGAACCGTCTGCGGCAACGCGATCCTTGGATCGAGACGGTCGTTTCGGTATATCGCACTCAAGGTTTCGGTTTACTTTGAGTTCGGCCGGGTTGGTTCGTTCACGAAACCAACCGGGCCTTCGGAGCGGAAACGCTCATATCTTGAGCTACGGACGTCCGATTGACGTGCCGTCAGTCACGTAGTGTTCCTCTTAGTGAGACGGATCTTTTGGCATACTCCGCCCGAGGTTTGGACGCAGGTGGAGTACGGTCGGGTTGGTTTTGCCTTAAAAACTAACCGGGCCCCGGAGACGAAAATGCCAATAACTCTCAGACCGGGCGTCCGATCGACGCGCCGTCTGTTGCGTTGAGTTCCTGTTGACGATACGGAACTTTTGGATACATCAACTTCGGTCTTCGTGACAGTTGATGTATCAGCCTCTCGGCTCGTGGAGCGGACCCTCCGTACGAGCTTGCTGTGTGCGGGAACCCTAGTGCTGGCTGCGACTGTGCTACTGCTACTACTGCTACTGTGACTGCGACGACGACAGTACAGAGATCCTGTGTGGATTCGACGACGACGACTACAGCACTCAGCGATCCTGCGTGGATCAGTGCTACAGGTCCTGTGTGGGCCCGGTCCTGTGTGGGCCCGATCCTGTGTGGATCCGCGCTCAGCGGTTCTGTGTGAGCCAGCGCCTACAGGTCCTGTGTGGGCCCGACCCTGTGTGGTCTTTGCGGGGGTTAGTTACCTATCGATCCTTCGTGGGTCCGACGACTTAGATGGATCAGTGATCATCTTTATCGTCCTCTGAAGAAGTATACCTGTGTGAGCTGAATCCTATTGCTTTCCTGTGTGGATTGTGTTGTGCAATCCTGTGTGGATTACGTTTTGCTTTCCTGTGTGGAATACGTTTACTTTCCTGTGTGGACTGAGTTGTACTTGGGCTCGGAGGTTGGAGCATATTTAAATTGATGACTTAGGTATATGTATGGGCATATACCTAAGCAGTGTCGGTTGTTACTTCGTGATTTGTTCCTTTCTTCGTGGTTTATCCTTTGTGGATTTTTGAGACCTTCAGGGGTCTCGGGGTCCCTACTGAGTAACTTATACTCACCCCTGCACGGGCTTTGCCCGCACTACGTTGTGTTGGTTGCAGACGACGGACAGCGTTGACCTTAGCTGAGGTTTGCAGAGCGGGACGGTACCCGGAGGTGGACCACTGGGAGAGACGTGCACGGAGCAGACGGCGGGACCCGTGGAGCAGAGGAGCTATCTGTACCCACCCTTCAGGTGGGATTTCCAGTGGACAGCTCGGAGTAGCGGCTTTACTTTTCAGTTGCTGTTTTTCCCTTTCGAGTTGTACTTTACTTTCAGTTTGGGTTTGTATTCTGGCCCATTTACTTTTCCGCACTTTCAGTTGTACTCTGTTTTTGTTTAGTGTTTACTTTCCTCTTGTTTACTCTGTGGTGTTTGTTTACCTTACAAAGGCAATGCCTTCCCTTTTTACCGGGATTTACGCCTTGGTGCTAGTCGCCAGCCCCTGGCCTATGGAAGGCGGGCTTGGGGTAGACACGGCACGGACCCCGAGGGCGGGTCGTGACAAATTGGTATCAGAGGAGTTCGGTTCTACCGCGAACTCTGATCTTTTCTATGTGAAGCAATAATGTTTAGCGTATTGAGTGTGGTTATCAGTCCAGGGAGTCCAGTGTTGGTGCGGCGGCCGACGTATCCATACACCAGGACCCTGACTTCTGATTTCCGACTTAATGCACGAAAACATTGATTGCGTGTGTGTTTCAAAGTTTTCTTTGTGATTACTTATATATCAGCTCACCAGGTATACTGTTCTGACCGTGGCGCACCTGTTTTCTTTTCAGGATGCCCCCACGACGACAGCCAGCTAGGGTTCCGAGAGTCGAGCGAGACGACAGCCCACCGAGCGACGAGGCCTCGGTGCAGGGCCCTTTTCCAGTAGTGGCACCGGCGGTAGCTTTACCCGCCGATCCCCCGATGCTTCCAGCAGCAGCCGCTGACGATGCACGTCGCCTCAGCGCACTGCATGAGTTTCAGCGCCAGCGACCGCCCAGGTTTCGCGGCGAGACGGATCCCCAGGCAGCAGAGGACTGGCTGGAGGCAGTGGTTCGAGTGTTTAGGCTAGTGAGGACACCAGCAGACCTCATGGTGATCCTCGCTGCGAGCCTACTACACGCAGCAGCAGGATGATGGTGGAGCTTGATGCTCCAGGTGCACGATGAGGCATCTCTACTTTGGACGGACTTTGAGAGCCTCTTCCGCTCTGAGTTCGTCCCGGCCACCCTCCGAGCGGTGCGCATTCAGGAGCTTCTACAGCTGCGGCAGGGCAGCATGACGGTCGCACAGTACTCGGCGAGATTCACCGATCTCTCGCGCTACTCGACCGACATGGTACGGGACCCATTCTTCCGGGCCCGGACCTTCGAGCAGGGTTTGAGACACGAGATCAGGGCATCGCTGATCTCCCTCAGCATACCGACTCAGACAGGAGTACTGGAGCGGGCTCTTCTGATCGAGAGCTTCCTTGCTGAGTCTACACCAGCACAGAGACCCACCGCAGGGCGGCACGTGGCAGAGTCATCTGCAGCAGGCAGTCGACGGATGACTCAGGGGCCCAGACAGACCAGACCTTCGGGCAGACGATCTCAGGGCACTGGCTCAGCAGTGCGGGGCACACAGCACGGAGCCAGTCTTACGAGAGGCAGACAGTGCTACTCGTGCGGCGGGCAGGGCCACATGGCTCGTGACTGCCCGACCCGTCGTGCCGAGGAGCAGCAGACAGTTGAGGGACCACCGAGGCAGAGGCAGAGGGTCGACCGTGGCGGTCCGCAGGGAGGAGGCGGACGAGGCAGAGGAGCTGGACGAGTAGCTGGTGGTGGCCGACGCTTTGAGGCTCTACCACCACCACCACCAGGAGGTCCACCCCGACCACAGGGAGCTGGCGGGCAGCGACAGGCACAGCTCCAGGCAGCAGAGGCCTACGACCACGGTGCACCCGAGATGATTCGAGGTACTATCTGTGTCTATTCCACCCTTGCTGCAGTTCTTATAGACACAGGAGCGAGTCACTCTTTCATAGCCGCTGCCCTTGTTCGGAGCTCGGAGATTCCGACAGAGCCGTTGGCTCGATCCTTACGGCTAGAGACTCCTACGGGAGCAGACTCGACGATTACGCACTGGTGCCGGCAGTGTGAGCTTACTCTAGGAGGCGAGAGCTTCGGCTGGGATCTTCTTGTAGCAGCGTCGAGGCCTTACGACGTCATCTTGGGCATGGATTGGCTATCTACGGTTCATGCCCAGATCGACTGTTTTAGGCGCAAGGTGCGATGTGTACGCACCGACGGGAGCAGGTTCACCTTCACCGGCGAGAAGGGAGCCTTAGCAGCACAGGATGGACTTCCGCGGAGGAGAGGACAGCCCATCACTCATCAGTTGGCTAGCCTTATCCTTGGAGCAGTTGACGTGCGGAGTCCTGGTTTTCCTGCAGTGGTGGATCAGTTTGCGGACGTTTTTCCCGACGACGTTCCAGGGCTACCTCCTCGCAGAGAGGTAGACTTTTATATTGACTTGTACCCCGGGACAGCCCCGATATCCACTCCAGCATATCGGATGGCCCCCGCCGAGCTTCGAGAGCTACGGGTACAGTTGGAGGACTTGCAGGGCAAGGGGTTCATCCGACCCAGTGTTTCACCCTGGGCTTCCCCGATATTGTTCGCCAAGAAGGCGGACGGGAGCTTGCGACTTTGTGTTGACTATCGTCGCCTGAACCAGGTGACAGTGAGGAACAAGTATCCGCTACCGAGGATTGATGACCTCTTTGATCAGCTCAAGGGAGCACGGTGGTTCTCGAAGATAGACCTCAGGTCAGGCTATCATCAGCTCAGAGTCAGAGACGAGGATGTGCAGAAGACGGCCTTCAGATGTCGGTATGGCCACTATGAGTTCTTGGTTATGCCTTTCGGTGTAACCAATGCTCCAGCAGTGTTCATGGCTCTCATGAACAGGATCTTTCAGCCATACCTCGATCGGTTTGTCGTGGTCTTCATCGACGACATTCTGATTTACTCTACGACAGAGGAGGAGCACGCCTATCACTTGCGAGTTGTTCTTGACACACTCCGAGAGCACCAGCTTTATGGTAAGCTCTCGAAGTGCCAGTTCTGGATACGTGAGGTCCACTTTTTGGGACACGTCATCTCTGAGGCGGGAGTTGCAGTGGATCCCGCGAAGATTGAGGCTGTGTTAGCATGGGAGCCACCCAGGAGCTGACTGAGGTTCGGAGTTTCTTGGGACTAGCTGGATACTATCGGAGATTCGTTCCAGACTTCTCTAGAGTTGCAGCATCACTCACAGCTTTGACGAAGAAGGGGAAACCCTTCGTGTGGTCAGACAGATGTCAGCAGAGCTTCCAGGAGCTGAGGCAGAGATTGTACTAGCGCACCTATCTTGAGGTTGCCTGAGGAGGGAGTAGGGTACGTGGTCTACTACGATGCATCAGGGACCGGACTCGGATGTGTTCTGATGCAGGAGCGGGAAGTGATCGCCTATGGATCACGACAGTTGAGACCGCATGAGCAGAACTACGCTACCCATGAACTGGAGTTAGCAGCAGTGGTCTTCGCTCTGAAGACATGGCGACATTATCTGATGGGCGAGCGCTTTACAGTCTTTTCCGATCATCAGAGTCTCAGGTATATCTTCTCGCAGAAGGACCTGAACCTGAGACAGCGACGATGGCTCGAGTTCCTCCAGGACTATGACTTTGAGATAGTCTATACTCCAGGGAAGGGGAACGTAGTAGCCGATGCCCTCAGCAGGAGGACGGGCATTCAGCTACTTGAGGAGGCGACGGAGCAGCTGGCCTCTTTGCAGATATCCTTCGTGGATAGAGATGGAGCAGTCTTTCTTCAGTCTCTCACAGTCACTCCTCCACTACTGCAGCGAGTCAGGGAGGCACAGCGTGGGGACGTTGACTGTGAGACGCGGCGTGCACAGATATCCTCGGGACAGGCACCTGATGGTTTCTCCCTTGGAGCAGAGCACGACATCCTTTTCAGAGGACGTACCATGGTACCAGCCGCATTGCGAGAGGAAGTGCTGAGGGAGTTTCACACTTCTCCTTTAGCGGTACATCCTGGAGTGGCGAAGATGTACCAGGACCTCAGACGACAGCATTGGTGGCCGGGTATGAAGAAGGCTGTAGCAGAGTTCGTTTCTCGATGCCTCACCTGTCAGCAGGTGAAGGCAGAGCATCAGGTACCAGCAGGCTTGGTACAGCCCTTGGAGGTTCCGGAGTGGAAGTGGGACAGCATATCTATGGACTTCGTGACTGGACTTCCACGTACTTCCAGAGGTCACGACTCCATCTGGGTGATTGTTGACCGACTCACAAAGTCGGCACACTTCTTACCCATCAGAGAGCAGGGCTCAGTAGAGAGCTTGGGACGTCTCTACGTTCAGGAGATTGTGCGGATCCACGGCGTGCCATCATCTATCGTTTCCGATCGAGATGCCCGCTTTACTTCCCGGCTTTGGAAGGGGTTACAGGAGGCGTTCGGGACGCAGCTACGTCTGAGCACAGCCTTTCACCCTCAGACGGATGGTCAGACGGAGAGGACCATTCAGACACTCGAGGACATGCTCCGCGCATGTGTCCTCGACTTTGGTCGTAGCTGGGAGGACCACCTACCCTTGGTGGAGTTCGCGTACAACAACAGCTACCACTCCACCATCGGGATGGCACCGTACGAGGCATTGTACGGCCGACCGTGTAGATCTCCTTTGTGCTGGACAGACCCCGGGGAGTCAGCACTGGTGGGACCGGAGATGGTCCAGGCCACGACAGAGAAGGTCCAGGTCATCCAGGAGCGGATGAGGACAGCTCAGAGCCGGCAGAAGTCATACGCTGACAGGAGGCGGAGGCCACTGGAGTTCGAGGATGGCGACCACGTCTTCTTGCGGGTCTCACCTCGACGTGGTATTCGGAGATTTGGCCGAGGCGGCAAGTTATCTCCGCGCTTCATCGGACCTTTCCAGATTCTCAGCAGGATTGGCGAGGTGGCTTATCGCCTGGCTCTACCACCTCAGTTGCACCGGGTGCACGACGTCTTTCACGTATCCCAGCTGAGGAGATACGTGCACGACCCGACGCACATCATTGACCATGGGGAGCTTGACGTTGACGATGGGGCGACTTTTACGGAGGTCCCGGTGGAGATAGAGGATCGACAGGAGCGGGTCCTACGTGGGCGATCGATTCCTCTTGTGCGCATCAGATGGCAGCACGGGAATCTCCAGGAGAGCACATGGGAGCGGGAGGCTCAGATGCGTGCTCAGTACCCTCATTTGTTTCCCTAGTTTTGATGTATCTTTACGGGGACGTAAAGCCCTGAGGTGGGAGTAATGTAAAGACCCGTAAAATTCAAGGGAAATTTTTTCTTAATTTTCTTTAGAATTTTACAAGAGCGCAGTTTCAGACGGCACCTGATTCCGAGGCCCGGAGTGCCCGGAATTAATTTCCGAAGTTTGGCTCGGGTACGTTCAGTGAACGAACGAGCGGGAATTCCTAACTTTTGATCCGGTGCTCGGAATTGAAATCCGAGGGCACCGATGAACTCGCAGCGCCGATATTCGCTTAATGTGACCTTTTCGGAAGTTGCGTTTGTTGCGGGTTGAAAGTTACGTTTTGGGGTTTTTCAGTTAAGTTAAATAAAATTGTGTAAAACAAATTTTATTTAAACTTATTAAAAAAAACCTACCTAAGGGGGTTGGAAGTGGGACCCACACCCACTTAACCTCCCTTGGGAGGATTAAGTGTGGTGGGGCCCACACGAACCCCTAAATCTTTTAATAACCTCTCAACTTCCCCCTTAAACTCCCCTCTCTCCCTCTTAATTGTTTGTAAACTTAACATCAAATTAATTACACATGACATGTTAATTAATTAAGTGTTATGTTTGAATTTTGAAGTTTTGAATTCCTAGGTTGGTAAATAAAATAAGGAGGGACCTTATTTCATTTGGTTAGCCAACTTGTGTGGAATTCATTTGAGAGCTCCTCCTCCATCTTCTTCATCTTGACGAAGAACGTTCATCTTGACGAAGAGCGCTCAAACTCCGACGAAGAACGACGCCTCTCTTCTTCGTCCTCGGTGTCAACAAGAGGGAACGCCGCATCCTCCTCGGGCCTTCTTCGTCGGCAAACGAAGATCCGCCAACAACGTGTCGCATCGAACGTAACTCTTCGTCAACGGATTTGACGAACGACGACCGCGACGCCCGACTTCCGCGACGCCGTCTTCCGCGGAACGTAGAAGATTCTTTGAATCTCAAAACAGAAGTAGGGGTTGTCGAATTTCTTTTGGATTCCTCATTTTCATTCTTGATCGTACTTTTAGCAAGATTAACGTGTGACATGTTTTTCTTTAAGTTGCGTTATTATTATTAACGCGAGGGGGGCCGGACCGCACGAACACGGCCGAATCCCCCCTCCGACGTTCTTGTTTAAATTCTTGCGATGGAAGCAAAGTGGCGTGGTGCCGTCGCACCACGCGGTTTACCGTGCGATTAATTTACGTAACACCGTCGCGCTTCGCCGAGGAGAGACTTCAAGAACGCGACGCCGTCGCGCCGCGTTGGGAGGGTTCATGGCACGGCGAAAGGGGCGCGGTGCCGTCGCACCGCGCCGGACGACGAACACCGCGGCCGGTTCCGGGCCGCGGTGAGACGAGGAGACCGCGGCCGGTTCCGGGCCGCGGCGGAAGGAAAGACCGGCGGCCGGGCCGCCGGCGTCGGAAGTCGAGGGCGGGACCGGAAATTCCGGTCCCGTTGGTAAAAACCGGCCGGCCAGCGGGCCGGCCGGATGTCATAAAAACCGGGGGATTAAACCCCCGGCCGGTCCTTCAAGACCCCCCTCTTAATGAGGGGGGCGGTTCATTTAAGGAAGGGGGGGGGGGGGCAAAGCCCCCCCGGTTTTTATCCAGCCGGCCCCCACTTGCGGGGGCCGTTTCTTTTGCAAGGCACGGCTTATAGCCGTGCCGCCTTGTGAAACGCGGGGCTTAGCCCCGCGTGCCTCCCGCCGCCGCCACACGGCCCGCCGCCGCCACGCGGCCCGCCGCCGCCGCCACGCGGCCCGCCGCCGCCACGCGGCCCGCCCGCCGCCGCCACGCGGCCGTCCGCCGCCGCCGCCATCCGCCGCCGCCGCGCCGCCGCGCCGCCGCCCGCCGCCGCCGTCCGCCGCCGCCGGCCGCCGCGCCGTCCAGAGGGGGGGGGGGGTCGGGCCGGGTCGGCCCGGACCCGGACCCCCCGTTTCGGACCAGATTCGGTTCTTGGCTCATAACTTGAGCCTCGGACCTCCGAATGACGAACCGTCTGCGGCAACGCGATCCTTGGATCGAGACGGTCGTTTCGGTATATCGCACTCAAGGTTTCGGTTTACTTTGAGTTCGGCCGGGTTGGTTCGTTCACGAAACCAACCGGGCCTTCGGAGCGGAAACGCTCATATCTTGAGCTACGGACGTCCGATTGACGTGCCGTCAGTCACGTAGTGTTCCTCTTAGTGAGACGGATCTTTTGGCATACTCCGCCCGAGGTTTGGACGCAGGTGGAGTACGGTCGGGTTGGTTTTGCCTTAAAAACTAACCGGGCCCCGGAGACGAAAATGCCAATAACTCTCAGACCGGGCGTCCGATCGACGCGCCGTCTGTTGCGTTGAGTTCCTGTTGACGATACGGAACTTTTGGATACATCAACTTCGGTCTTCGTGACAGTTGATGTATCAGCCTCTCGGCTCGTGGAGCGGACCCTCCGTACGAGCTTGCTGTGTGCGGGAACCCTAGTGCTGGCTGCGACTGTGCTACTGCTACTACTGCTACTGTGACTGCGACGACGACAGTACAGAGATCCTGTGTGGATTCGACGACGACGACTACAGCACTCAGCGATCCTGCGTGGATCAGTGCTACAGGTCCTGTGTGGGCCCGGTCCTGTGTGGGCCCGATCCTGTGTGGATCCGCGCTCAGCGGTTCTGTGTGAGCCAGCGCCTACAGGTCCTGTGTGGGCCCGACCCTGTGTGGTCTTTGCGGGGGTTAGTTACCTATCGATCCTTCGTGGGTCCGACGACTTAGATGGATCAGTGATCATCTTTATCGTCCTCTGAAGAAGTATACCTGTGTGAGCTGAATCCTATTGCTTTCCTGTGTGGATTGTGTTGTGCAATCCTGTGTGGATTACGTTTTGCTTTCCTGTGTGGAATACGTTTACTTTCCTGTGTGGACTGAGTTGTACTTGGGCTCGGAGGTTGGAGCATATTTAAATTGATGACTTAGGTATATGTATGGGCATATACCTAAGCAGTGTCGGTTGTTACTTCGTGATTTGTTCCTTTCTTCGTGGTTTATCCTTTGTGGATTTTTGAGACCTTCAGGGGTCTCGGGGTCCCTACTGAGTAACTTATACTCACCCCTGCACGGGCTTTGCCCGCACTACGTTGTGTTGGTTGCAGACGACGGACAGCGTTGACCTTAGCTGAGGTTTGCAGAGCGGGACGGTACCCGGAGGTGGACCACTGGGAGAGACGTGCACGGAGCAGACGGCGGGACCCGTGGAGCAGAGGAGCTATCTGTACCCACCCTTCAGGTGGGATTTCCAGTGGACAGCTCGGAGTAGCGGCTTTACTTTTCAGTTGCTGTTTTTCCCTTTCGAGTTGTACTTTACTTTCAGTTTGGGTTTGTATTCTGGCCCATTTACTTTTCCGCACTTTCAGTTGTACTCTGTTTTTGTTTAGTGTTTACTTTCCGCTTGTTTACTCTGTGGTGTTTGTTTACCTTACAAAGGCAATGCCTTCCCTTTTTACCGGGATTTACGCCTTGGTGCTAGTCGCCAGCCCCTGGCCTATGGAAGGCGGGCTTGGGGTAGACACGGCACGGACCCCGAGGGCGGGTCGTGACAATATTGGGAATTGTTTGACCCAATGGTCAAACTACAAGTCACCATTCCATCTGACTAGATCTCAGGTATCTTTATCATCCTTGTTAGATATACATAATTTCACCAGGATCAACTCAACTGATCCTAGGGGTGATATGTGCATATTATAATAATCATAATCATAATAAAAATAATTCTCCAAGAATACACAGATGGATCCCAGTCAGGATAATAATCTTAGGGACCCATGGTGCCTAGGGCATCCCGAATAGACTTGAGGTTGAATCCTGGTGTCTCAGGCATTCTTTTCATTGCTCAATAGCCGGATCCAATGATACACATCAGGCATCCAAAATGATGTCAATGCATCCAATCCATATCACCCATTACCACATGAGTCCCAAAGTAGGTTCCAAAGAAGAACCATTGGGAATCCCTACCCTACCATTATCATCAATTCAAGCCAATATTCCATCCTAGGAAGTACTTTTGGGTATCGATCACTACATCCATAGTAACACATGAAGAATATATAAAATTTAGGGTTTGGATAAATAAAAAACCCATTCTCATCATCACAACCCCTTTAGGATTACAAGTTTAGTGTGGGTTCTAAGGTGAAACCTATACCATCTCCACACAATCCATACACACCCAATCACGTTCATTCAGTCATCAGGGCACCCACTAGGGTCCCTTATGTCATAGTATGGAAGAGGAACCCTAAATAGGGTCCTAGACCTCATCTAAGACTCCATGTCAATACCTGATGACTAAGGGACACTACGTCCTTTGGTTTCATCATTATCAAGGTATTGAAACCTCACCAGCCACATGGGGTTCATCAAATTTGCATCAATCGAAGAGATGACCCATGACCCATCTCAGTTATCAGGATCTTACTAGGTCTATCTGATCAACCAACCTATCATCAATAGCCTCTATTATATCCACCTAGACTAAGAATGACTGAAGTTATGGCCTAGACCATCAGTAGCCACGACAAACAAACAAATACCATGGTCCATCAGGGCCTTTTCACTTTATGCATTATAGTCATGGAATTTCAATTTAATTAATTAAAAAATTTACTTAATTAAAAATAATTAATTAATATTTTAATTACAAATTTTATTTAATTTGAACACATCAATCACCTTAGTAGAAATACTACATGCCACAAGCATAAATAAAAAATATAAATACTACAAGGTAAAGTATACAGACCACTCACCTTTATTTGAAACTTTTCAATTATTTACCAAAGACCAACAATTTATGGAAAGGCCTATCCAAGAATGGGCAAGCTCACATAACCCTATAGGTACCCCATTTCTATTCCATACTAAAACCATAACCAAACACCCATGGGAGGTCCCCCATGGACCCTTGGCATCAAAACAGGCCAAAGTACTAACCTATCATGCTAAAACCATAGATAATTTATCAAAAAAATTGTAAAAACCCAATAAAAACTATAACAATGAAATATCCCATATAATATCTAATAAACTAGGTGAAGATAGTGTCTTAGTATTCTCTCATCCCATTCTGCACAAAAACCCCTTGAGAATTAGGAAATTCTACTACACTCTGTTGGAATCTCCAATGGAAACCTATCTTAGAGAAGAAGAAATTTAAACAAGTGGGAGGGGAGAAAAAAAGGCCAATAATGGTGGATAAATACCTCGGGTTAGAATTAAAACCCACTTATAACATACCCCATTTAATGGGATTAAATAGGCGAGAGAGGGGGATAAGGCCCATGCCCGCATGAGATAAGATAAAGGGAGATGGGGGATGCCCCCTCTTAAAAATGTGTTTGTGTGTGTGTGGGGGGGGGGTAAATGATTGTTTTCCCCTTTTTAATTATTTGAAAAGTTGAACCACATGGTTGGAAAAATTGTGTTCCAACTATAAATCCCTCACTATAAAAGGAAACACACCTAACATGATTTTCCAAACCATATTTCAATTGTACTAACACCTCTGCAACATTATAAATAGTTTGTATACAACTATGTGAAAACCGTATGCCAAGCTCCCAAGTCCAAAATAATCCACATGTTTTCCTATGAGATCTATATGGTTTAATTAAAACCATGATCTAACCATGCCAGAATACTATTCTCTATACAAAAAGAACTGTAAACCTCCTCACGTTTATGGTGTCACACAATTTCTCCTAAACCATTCACACCAAACCATGAACCTTGTCCAGAAACCTCCAAAACTCTTAAAACCTAACCTAAATCTCTTAAGAATCACCCAAACACTTGAGGATCCTCCTAAGTATCAAACCATTCAAAAAAAAACCAATTTTAAGATTTCCTAACTCTCATAATTTCATTACAAACCCCAGTTCAAAATTTATCCCACCCACTAAATTTAAAATTTAAATTCCTTCTGTAATTTTTAACCTGTACAGACTCAAAATCTATCCAACAAAAATAAAACAATCACTAAACACCAAGATAGTTCTTAACCAAACCCATCATACCAAAACACTGAAGTGTGAACAACTAATTCATCCTAAGGTTTATGGTACTCCACACTATAATACTCTACTTAAAAGGTTGATTATTCTTAATGGTTCTCCCCACCATAGGAATTTCGTACTGAAGACCAAATAAACTGATCCAACCACGAACCTTTAAAAAATCACATTCATATACTCATACAAAACATAAAACATCCATATCATGATCTCAATACACACAAATCTCTTAAAATAACCCCCTCATGTGAATCGAATTCACAAGCCAATTCCCAGGTTTCTCCTAGTCAATAATCAAAAACCAAGAAAACCTATCCTATAAAGGAACCAATATATTTTTCCTAAAACCCATTTCCTACAATTTTCTTATAACTATATAATTCCAAAACATTTAAAAAATACCATCTCTATAGTCTATTTTAATGAAAATAAACTTATAAAACCATTTACACACACCTCATACCACCACTTGAATTTTCTTTTCAAAACTTGGTTTTCTCAAAAAACAACCATCCCAAAAACCATTTCCCTATAGCACCTAAAAATAAAAATCATAATCAATAAAAAATTCTCTTTAAATCCATATTAATAAAGTAAACCCTTATAATTTAAATGATAAAACATCAATTATATTATTAGTTTCTTTAATTAATAATGGATTTCAACAAGGTAACTTTTCAAACAACACCGCCTATAAGATTGCATATCGTACCCTAAGAATCCCACTATCATGATTCATGAAAAATTCATTGTCTACCAAACCAAGTCCTATAAATCATATCTAGTCTCTTCCATCCCAAATTAGGATTCTTAGTCTAACCCAATACCTTAATAATCCTAGAGATCCTATTCCTAAAACTAGACATCCCATAGAATTTTGGCCTTCAATTGAATCCATGATTGATTGGCATGCTTCAATCTACCCCTAGAGTCCCAAAAATCTAACTCCTACTCTAAATAACACCATCCCATCCAAAAGATACTCTAATAACACTTTGTAATGACCCAACCTAGATCACTCAAATGACATTCGATCAGGAACACTACATAACCTTAAGTGTGTCTCACCATACATCAGAGGTCACTGACTAGTGTTGAGGTCCTAACATAGTCTTGGGGAGGATATTCCCTCTAAAATAAAGGCTTAGTATTGTGCCAAAATCTATAAAAAATTCAGCATGATATGTCCGTATAACGAAAATCCCAAAAACTAGTAGATATAAAATAGGGATCCAAGAGTACCTTAACAATTCAGAGTAGAAAGCAGTAAAACTACCTATATAATGAATTTAAAACATAACAGATTAGAAAAAACTAATAAGAATATAACATGAATCATATAAATAAACGACACACTAGACATTACATTCTGAATAATAACTAAAAATAAATTGTCCTTTGACCCAACTCACATAATCGTCCTAATGAATCCTCAATCTCCATGACTTGATAATTGAACCAAGTGTCTAGATCCATTTAGTACTTATTACCTAGAAGAAAACTTGAAGGTATACCCACATACATCGAAACCCATGTTGTGTACATGGTCATGGGGTGAGTTCAATGACCCAGTGGGAATCCCCAAATTACTTAATAATATCAAGTTCTGCTATGATCAATTGGATATGAAAACAATAAATATATAAGGAGTGAAAGGCAGGATCATACAATACACACATCTAGAATCATAACACACAATGAACATACTAGCATACAAGTTAGGTCATTGTGTGTTAATTAGACCACCACAATACCTGATAATACCTACTTAGAATCCATTCTAGAAGGAATAGAGTCACCTAGATCCACACAATATAATCTGTACTCAAGTATTTAGGGTAGGGTGTTATACATAATCCTTCCCACCACCCAAAGATGTAGGGCGGGGTTAGGCCCCATCCTGAACCTCAACCATATTGTACCAACCTCAACCATGGCCATATCTTCATGGTAGGGTTTCATGAACACAAGTGTACTAGTACCCTCTCACTTATGACGATCCTTTCCAGTACCCTATCACTCAGGGAATGTCTATGCCTCAAGATCCTAAACACTACCCTCATACACATGAAGGATCTCATAAGCATGAGTTGGACCGATACCCTCTCTCTCAGGGTGGTACCTACCAGTATCATCTCATACATGGAAATAATATACATCCCCCACTTCCCTCTCAATCAACATGGGGTCACAACCACCAGTCCTAACATACAACAACATGCAACTAGCATACAATCAATACATGCATGTAATAATGAACATACTATTCATCCCATCTTAAAATCTCTCTATATCATCTCTCAGGAGATCTCCCCTTGAGGCCTAACCCCACAAATCACATTATCTATCTATCCCTTTAGGATAAATCTCTAAACCCCCTTGGTCACACATATACCACATTTTTATCCTCTCAACAATCTCATCCTACCCATAATCATATAGGGTCCTTCAGACCCATATCTACCCTATAAGGGTCAACTACATCATCATCACCCAACCAGGTATTTGATTACAAAATAGGACATACTTGACCAATACACATAGACACATATCATCATGAATCAATAAAAACCACCAAGAAATCCAAAATAAGGAGAAAACCAAGAAACCAGGATTTAAAAAATAGGCCATCACCCACATGAGGTCAAATGGACCAAAAAAACACAACCAATAACTTCAATATTTTATTCAAAAATAATGTCAAAATCCAATTTTAAAATTATTTAGAACATGAATCGCATGATGACTTACTAAAACTAGTCCCTTGGCCAAAATCCCATTAAAATTTCTTATAAAACCCACACTTATTTTGAAATACCATTTCAAGTAAATTATTAAAATCACCATTTATCCTTTTAAATTATCAATTAATTCAAACCATTTTTAAAATAATTTGTAAAAATGATACCCTTTATCATCAAAATCCAACACACGCCACCAAGAAAACCATAAAGAGGGGCACCGACACTTATTCAGCTAAGGCACCACCATCAAACCGATTACAAAGCTACATGGTCTATGTTGACTATTAGGCTGCTGTGAGCCTATCCCAATCTAGGGAGAGATAAAAAAAGTCAAGAAACATTAATAAAACAATTATAATGATGGAACACAAACATAAAATCCCCAATCAAATCAAAGACTTTGTAAATTCAAGGCCACCTACCTCAACTAACGATCTATAAATCATCCTAAGACCTCACCAACCTTATAAGAGTCCATGAGAACATATCTAATCAATAAAATCTATCAAATTAATTAACCAAATGTTTAAAACCAAAAACTCATGATGGAATAACTGATGAAAAACCCATCGAGTGACCTCTCTATGTTAAAACCACGGACAACGGGTTGCAGTTCACACCTAATTCACACCTAAACCTAAATCACACAAATGAACCAAATTAAACACTTGAATCCATGATAAATTTCTCCCAAAATCACCAAAAACCCTAATTAAATCTATAGGTAAAACTAACTTTAGGGGTACAATGAAAATAGGCTTCAATAACTTCTCCCAAGTCACCCTCTACAAACCACACACGAAAGCCCCATCAAGTGAGATGATTTTACTATTCTCTAATTAAATCATCTCCATAAAAACCTAACAAGCTAAACCAAAATAAAAGGAAAACAATTAATAGAACAAGGGATAAAATAGGAGGGATATTAATAAGAATACATGTATAAACCTCCCTCAATTAATTTGGATTGAAGGAACACTAACATGGGATGAATGGAGACCCAAGAGGGATCTCTACCTCTCTCTGATGAAACTAGTGTCCAAGAAACCTGAGAGAGTTCCAAATAGAACCTATGAGGAAATTACTAAAATACCCCTAAAAGGCAGGGTAGAGGTCCCTTTGCAGCATTGATATTAGGTCTACTAAAAAGGTCCGTCACCCAAGGTTTCCTTGTGGAATATCCCCCTGGATTATGGTGTAAAGGTCCATCCCTGGCCTTTAACTGTAGGTTGGAGTAAGGATCCATGAAATATCCCACCTTGGGGGTAGCCTGATACCTTTCCTCCCTATTAACCACCACAATACACCCCTCTCCATAGAAAAATTCTCTTGATGGTATTACACAACTCTTATACCTCCCAAGATACTTCCATGGAACAATTCTCAATATATGGAAATGTTCTTCCCTTTCAAGCACTACCATGATTAAAACCTTCACTACCACATGATGTAATTATTGGCCTAAATACACCATTATACAATGATAATTATTGTGCCATGGTACCCTGCCTGCAACTAAAAAATCAACTGAGGGTTACCTTGAACCTACTCTGGCATTCTCAAGATATAGTGACCATATCCTTTTCCATATATAATTAATATTTTTTAACAAAAACATTTAATTAACATAACTTAAATATTATGAGGCATAGTGTCATTAGAATACTAGGTTCATAATACATCAAAAAGAAACTAAAAAAACATCTTTATTTTAATGTCCATAACAAGATCCTAATCCCAATGTAGTTGGGGTTTGTCCTAGTGGTAAGCACCCCGTAATCCTACATGAAAAATGGGGATTCAAAACCCATGGGGCACAGGTATTGTAGCAGTACTGTAGTGGTACTGTAGTGGCGACAGGATACTATAACGGCAGGTACTGTAGCGGCGATAGGAACTGTAGCAGTCGGGTTACTATTCACAGAATGGGCCTTAGGCCAAAACTTTAGGCCTACGGGCTATGTAATGGGCTACAATCCCACTGGGCCTTCAGGCTCTGTAATGGGTCTCCCTCTACCCAGTTAAAAGAGGTCTTTTCTTTGCTTTAATAATAAAAATGAGGCTTCGACCCCAACCTTTAAAAAAAATATAAATCACAGTAAGGGAATAAACACAAAAATAAATTAGACCATGTGTGTAAAATGAAATAACATGATATCATAAAATAGGAGGATTATGAATAATAAAATGTTAGAATAATATAAAGAACATGGTATCATAATATCATGTAAACCTAGGAAAGTGGAAGCTACGTAAAACATGACATGATCATAAGTTAAGGCTAACTGATAAGACAACATCACATGGTGGACAGAGTCCCATCATGGATTAGGTTTAAGCCCTAATCCCAGAAATACCATCTCATGAGAAAAAAACATTTCACAATGAATTAGAGTGATATCTGGGTGCATCCATCATAGCATGTACATGATTATTTGTGCCACAAAAGGCAATCAATCATAAGTTATAAATATAATAATTACCCATGGAAATAAATGGGTTTCATAATCTTACCTCATATCATAATCAAAGGATATTTCATAAATATTCCAAAGAGAAGAAGGAATTAAATATTTTGGACATTCATATTTGAGTACATAAGAATTGGTCTCACAATATGGAATTCATTTTGAAAGAACATAATGAGAAATGGTATATAATTGGCTATAGAAATGAACTTTCAAAATGTAATTTTACTGAATCAGTTAAATATTTTTAGAGAAATAATAAGTATGGAATCTTATTTGAAAGCCAAAGGTAAACTAGGATGGTTAGAACTAAAATATTTCATTATTCAGGGAAATAATGAATGATAATAGATACTTTAAATAAGATTTATATAAAATAATTAAGGAATATAAAATTTACCCTTAACTGGGTTTTATTTTAAGGAAGGCATTTGAGAAATTAACTTAAGGCATGTATTAACCCATAAAAGGAAGGGAAAATAAGCTAGGTATATATGTAAGATAAATATATACAAAATTTAAAATCATTCTATAACATAAAAGAGAGAGATATAAATTTATTTAGAGAGTGATGGTAGGGGTTTTTTCATGAACCTCTATTCAATTAAATTTTTATTAACCTAAGAATGCGCCTTAGGGGAACAACCTTTGGTCGATCATTAGGAGGCCTCTTATACGCACTATCTTTCTATTGTAACTATTTATATTCTATATAATATAAAACTAAATTAACTAATATATAATGGGGGGTTTTAAATGAATGAAATATATATATATATATATATATATATATATATATAAATACAAAACACAAAGAAAATGAATCCAAGACACAAAGAAGTTAGCAGAAGAAAACTGTTTCTCTCGGGATTTCATGGTGATGTTATCATTGTTATTCAAAATAAATTACTCAATATTCTATTCAATGTAGGGATCTAGACATTTAACTCTACACCCCATAATTTTAGTGTTATTACCCTACACCGAGACCCCTTCATGTAGGAGTAATCTCTTCTACATCAATACCTAATCCAAACTTTACCATTTGAATGACTTAGATATCAATGAGAAGGAAAATGTGTGAATGAGGAAGAAAACAATAGTAGAGAAAGTGGGGAGACCTCTCACCAAAATAATTATAACTACAACTGAAATATTATAATAAAATATAATAAATCATTAAATAATAAAAAACTCAAACACCACCACTTCCCCCCTTGAACAACATTGATGGTTAGTTCTCTGTAAACAAGGAGATGAAAGAAGCACATTGTGAGAAACACAAAAATAAAAACAAAATAAAATGTACAGAAGAATAATATGATCTAAAATAATATATATTAAAAATATAAATAACTATTATATAAAATAAACTCCACCTTTCTCCCTTTAAATTTCTATCCTTATAAAAGGGAGAGGAGACACATATTTATAGTGAAAAAGTGAGAAAGTTTTGACTCCAAAATATTATTGCCAAATATATGTATGTGGATGACCAATTAATTAACATAATTGGTTAATTTTTTATTCTATAAAGTTTTTAATTTATTCCTAATTTGTGCCTCCACAAAATTTCATCTTGATTATCCCACTTATGTAGGAGTTATGTCTGATTTAATCAGATACTTTAATTATGGAAGATAGACTCTTCGTATTCCAAAACTTCAACTTCCCATGCCATAATGACCTTTAATATGGTGTATTCATACATAGATTACTTCATAAAAGTTTTTAATTAATTTCTTATCCAGATCCATGTCTAATTTAAGCATCAATGGGCCAACTTGATTCTATATATATGCTCATATTTAAATGCGTCTAGATCTATGCACAGTTTTTGAGGCCCGATTTGTGAGCTGATTTTGGGCATCCAAATGGTAGATTTAGATTTGGTCCCATAAGGATTAAATTCTCCCCAAGATGTATGGAAAATTATAAAAAATTAATTTCAAAAATTAATTGATTTTATAAAATTTTATGGCCGAAAGATCTAAATAAATTAAAATAGTTAAATCCCAAAATTAGGTCATTTTTTCAATTAAGCTTAAAATACCACAAAAACCTAAAAATGTTAAAATTGACCATAAAATAAAACTATGTTGGGTTTAATAACATTTAATTATATAATAGAATATGTGAAAATTTTAGATTCATCAGATATACAAAGGTTATATCCCAAAGAAAAAGGGTGGTTTAGAGAGATCCCATACCTCATGTTCTAGAGCCATTCTGCATTTTCACTTACTGTCCTAAATATTTAAATCAATAAATGAATTAATTAATTAATTTAAAATATTTTAAATATATTTTTGATTAAATATAATTATATTATGTTCATTTATAACCATTTTATTGAGATATAAAGACTAATTTTGTTGTTTTGAGGGTGTTCTGTTCATGATTCCAAGGTCAGATCTCTTCTGGATAATTATTTAAGTTATTATCAAATCAGACTACAACTATAAAAGTGAAAAGAAATGGTATTAAAGTAATTATATAAATTTAAATTATTCCAAATATCATTTTGTGTTCCAACATAGGTATGATTCATTTAGTAAAAATGTTAACATTATACGGCTAGTTCATTTAGGTGGTTTTACTGACCATCACAAACCAACTTAATTTTATTTAATATTATTTCTATATATTAATTATAGAATATTAAATACATTATAATATAATTATTATAATATTATTTAAAAATAATAATATTTTTATTTCCATCCTTGAAGGTGGTAATGGAAAGAGAAAACTCATCATCCACGAAGGCGGTGAACCGATATAATATAGATAATGGATTTGTTTTTAGAATAAGATGAGACGAGATGAGAAGAGTATGGATAGTGGATATTCCATTATAACTATAAAATTATATTATATACATTATAATTGATTTATTATTCCATGTTGGATGATTTAGGCAAGGATAAAGTAGAATAAGAAAATAATTTAAAAGAGGTAGTTTGAGAATTTTACCTCTTGAATGTCGTCTCCTTGAAAAACTCCTTAAGAAACTTGGAATTTGTATTTTGGTGAGACCGGTAAAACTAAGAAATTGTGTAGAGGATTATAAAGATAATTTTTAATAAATTTTATATGCTATAAGGCTTAGAAGGTGCGAGGATAAGGGGTTGTAAGAGGTGGTATTTATGAGAAGAGGAGAGAGGTGTTTTTGAATATTATATTCATTAGTTTATTATTTTTGGATCAAGACTACCAATAGTATTGATTATTGTGACTATATATAGTAAATTTTCATGTGATTTTGAAATATAGTGTTTTTACATATTTAATGAATTAAAAATTCATGTATTTAGCTTATAATGTTAAATAGCATATTTTACTGTATGCCACTATTAACAAAAAATTCAACTATTTTAGAGAAATGAAAAAAATTAGCCCTAAATATTTTTTGGATGTGTATATTTCAAAAATGAAATCCATTTTATGAAAATAATTTTCTAAATATTATAATTTTTTTTAAAATAAAATCCTCATTTATTCAAAAAATACCAATTTTAATATTATGATAAATTTTATGACCCTTTTAAAAATTAATTACTGTCTCATAAAATCATATTATCATTATAATAAAACTTAACATTAATTTATAAATCCATTTTATGAAAATAAAATTTATTTTAAATCATTATATTTATCATAAAAGTACAATTAAAACATTTATGATTTATAAAAATATAAACACTTAATTTATCATTTTTAAAACATTTATTTACTTATAACATAGTATAAATATATCATATTTTCATTTTATAAGATACCTAAATATTATTTTACACTTACATAGGTGATAATACCATTCTAACAGTATGGTTACTATTCCTAATTATTATATTAATATTCTAATGGTCATGTTACTATACCGATGGTTAAAAAACTATTCCAATGGTCAAAATTGTAATGGTTATATGGGTTACCTACTTACTGTAAATATCTTATATTTCATTTGTTTTTCATTCAGTTATATTTTCTATCAAGGTTATATATATTTTTATTTTCAAAATGGATATTTCATTACTAATATTTTGCTTCATTTTTACAGGGTTGTTCGTGAGTGAAATTATTCTCGGAAATTGAGTAGATCCAAATTTTACTATTATTGTTATCTTATTTTTTATTTTTACCATTGTAATACTTTTGATTATCATGGCTATTTTTATTCTTTAAATGTATTTTTGAAATTATTATAATGAAATGCTATTGGTTATATCTTGTGGTGCCTGTGAATTATATAATATTATATTACTAAATATGACACAATTATATATTTAGAAGGGAAATTATAATGACAAAATTTTGAGTTGTTACATTATTCCCCCTTAAGAAATTTCACCCTTGAGATTTTATCTTATATACTAAGGTAAAAATAGGTGAGGGTACTTCTACTTCATGGATTCCTCTAGTTCTCATGTTGAATCCTCATACTTATGGTTTCTTCATAGTACTTTGAATAAGTGATTTGTCTTATTATGTAGAAATTTATCTTTATAGTCCAAGATCTTCACTGGAAACTCCTCATAAGAGAGATCATTTTCCAGCTATACCACCCCTAAATTAATTACATGTGAGGTATATGGTATGTACTTCCTCAAGAGGGATATGTGGAATAAGTCATGTACCTAAGAAAGGGTTAGTAAGAGTGTTAGTCTATAGGCCAAAGCCCCGATGTGATTTAGAATCTCAAAGGGGTTGATTCACTTGGGACTTAGCTTACCCATATTCTAAAATCTCACAAATCTATTTCATAAAGATATACATAGGAACACTTTATCACCAACCTTAAACTCTAGGTCTCATTGATGATTTTTAGTATAAATATTTTTTCAATTTTGAGTATCCCTTATGTAATGATGAATTGTCTTGAAAATTTCTTCCATTACTTCAAGAATTTCAAGTTCCAGTAGCTTGTGTCCAAAAACTTCATCCCAACACATAAGTGTTCTATATTTCTTCCCATAATCAGATTTATATGGATCCATTTGGATGCTTGAGTGGGAACTATTATTGTAAGATAACTCAACTATAAGAACATGTTGATCCCATCCCACTTTGAAGTATATTGAGTATGATATCAACATGTATTCAAGTGTCTAGATAGTACAATAAGATTGGAAATAATTTTGGGGGTGATAAGTCTTATGAAAGTTTAACTTAGTGTTTATATCATGTTAGATACTTTTCCATAACTTAATGGTAAATATTATATCTCGATAAAATACAATCGATAATGGTGTTCCATGTAGCCTCACCACTTCTCTAATGTATATCCTTGTAAGTTGATCAAGTGATAAGTCCTCTCGAATTACAATGAAATGATCAATATTTGTAAGATGACCCACCACAACCCATATACCATTATTTATTTTTGTTGTCTTAGGAAGTCCTATGATAAAATCCATAGTGATGTTCTCCCATTTCTATATAGATATAGGTTATAATTTCATCATCCCCTTGAAATTTTTCCTTTCATACTTCACCTATTCACATACCGGGAAGTTTGATGTATATTCTGTGACATCCTTCTTCATGTTGTCCCACTAATAGTTCTCTCAGAGATCTCGATACACCTTTCTCCCTAGGTTGATGGAGAAGGTTGAGCTATGTGAATAATTTAACAAATATTTCTTTTTATCAGGATTTTATAGTACACATATTTATAACCCAAATATTACAACTCCTTATTTATAAATTTTTAACTATGAGGATTTCACTTTTCTTATAGATTACACCTCCTTCTTTATTTCCACATTATCTCTTTAAGTATCCTTTATGTTATTTAGAAGGGATGTTTGAGAAATTATTTGAGAAAGGAATGATGATGTTTTATCCTTTATGATACCCATGTCTATTCTTTCTAAGTATAAGAAGATTTCATCCTACTCAATTCTCATCATTGATAAGGTTGCTGGATACTTTCTACTTAGAGCATCTTCCACTTTATTTTATTTCTTAGGATGATAGTGAATTAAGAATTCACAGTCCTTGATCAGTTATAACTATATTTGTTAGTGAATATTAAGCACCTTCTATGAAAATATATATTTAAGGATCTTATGATCTATATATATCTCACACTCCTGCTTATAGAGATAATGCTACTAGATTTTGAACATGGATATTACTATATCCAAATCTACATCATGAATTTTATAGTTTTAATCATTAACTTTAAACTACCTTGAGGTGTCAGAAATCAATTTATCATTTTGAATTAGTGCACAATGTAATCCATTCTTTAAAGAATCAATGTATACCAAAAAAATTCCCACTTGAGGGTAGCATAAGGAATGGGGCAACGATGAGCCAAGTTTTTAATTCGTTGAAGCTATCTTCATATCCACCAGTCTGTAAAAAATTTACTCTATTCCGAGTTTATTTGGTTAGAATGTTTGAAAATTGTGAGAAGTTTCTAAAAAATTGTTAGTAATACCAATCCTTTATAAAGAAACTATGGATATCCAATATTGATATTGGATTGGGCCACTCCTAAATTACCTTTGTCTTAGAAGGGTATATAGATATCCCTTTTATGGTGATAATATTTCCCAATAATGATACTTCCTCTATCCAAAACTCACATTTACTATACTTTTCATATAACTTATCCTTTAGAAAAGACTTTATCATAGTATTCAAATAATCATCATGCTCCTCCTTTATTTTGGAGTATATCACAATATCATCTATAGAAGACTTTTTCAAGGTAATATATAAAGAATATATTTATTAATTACATGAATATTATCAGAGTATTAGAGAGTCTAAAGGGAATCACTATGAAATCATAGCATCTATACCTTACATAAAAGGCAATATTAGGAATATATTTCTTATTATCTTTTAATTGGTGATATACCAATTGAAGGTCCACCTTAGAGAAATACTAGGCCCACTTAGTTGATTAGATAGGTCATAAATCCATGGAAGGGGATAAATGTTCTTTATAATGATTTTGTTGAGTTTATGATAATCAACATAGAGGTGAATTGAATCATCCCTTTTTTTGATTAAGAGAACTGAAACACCCCATGATAAAGAACTCAGGTGTATAAAATCCTTTGTAAGTATTTCTTCAGTTATTATAACTCAATGGTGGATATTCTATAGGGAATATTGGATATAAATAGAGATCTAAGTATAAGTTTAATTGAGAACTCAACCTCTTGATCATGAGGAAGACCCAAAAACTATTTAGGGAATACATCATTATAATCCCTCACAATGGGAATGTCTTCTAGTATGATTCTCTCATTTTTCTCAATCATTTTAGCTAGATATACTTTTTCACAAGTCAATAATATCTATGATTAATAAGAATATTCCAAACTAGATTTATCCTCCTCCTTACACTTTTACATAATGAGGGGATGAATTAGGATGTAGAGAGTGATCCGTATCTCCTAACATTTGATGTTGGATTTATATAAGGAAAACCAATCCATGCTTAACATAGCATCAAAATATACTTAAGGATGCAGGAAAAGATTTTATGGTAGTGTCAGACCATAAGAATTGATTGGGAAGGAGGTATATACTTAGGATAAAATAATTACTCCATTTTTATTTCTCATAAATATCTTACCCCATGTTTTTATACAGTGTTTGAATAGTTCTACTAAACTATCAAGATATGGAAGAATGCATATAAACAAAATAAAAATGTTCATTTTTTATTCTTGAATGAATAACCATCATACCTGTCACCACATCATTGTTTGAATCCAACTAATAGTAGTGGTAGTATATCACTTTCCTTGCTCTCTAGGCCTTAGAGGTTATTGTCATTGATTTTCTCAGAAATCCCTTAGCTTAGGGAATTGGTTTTCATAATTCCCATGTTCCTTATAGTTGAAACACTATACATAAAGATTAATTTTAATCTAAACCTTATTTTTTTCATCTCATTAGTTAGTTTATTTATCTATCTTCAACATTGATCAGACCAATTACCCTATTTTCAACAATTGAATCATCTATCAGTTCCTTTGAGAGTGTTTTTAAGATGCTTCTTTATACACTTTTGACGCATGGGAAGTTATGATTTATTTCCACCATGAGATTTATCTATATATCCTTATGAATTAGACTCCATTTTACACTTTTTATCTCCAACCCTATGAGACCACTGGGAGTCACTAATCTCTATCCCAACCTGAAGGAAAAAAAGAACAATATCTTCATAGTTATAAAAGTATGTAATAACCAAAGATTTTTATAGAATCATCTTTAATTCACTAAAGAATTGGTCCACCTTACTTTTATTATTGATGAAAAAGACATATGCATATTATGAAAGCCTTATGAAGTTTTCCTCATACACCCTGATATACTAATCTTCCTTTTACTTTATTATGAGGATATCCCTCTCCATTTATGTTGGAGATTTTAGGGAAAATATTTATTGAAAAATATTTTATTGAATTGATCTCATTTCAGGGAATAAATTTTCTTTTTATACTTAATGTTCTTGATCAGTGTCCACCACTGATCATCTTCCCACACCATTCAATAAATGAACAACACAAATTTCTCTTGTTTTAAACATTAAAGGGGAAAATAATATCTTTTCAATGGAGTTAATATACTATTATGTGATGAGGGGATCAAAAGATACACTAAAGGTAGGAGGACTTTATTTCATAAAGGAATATACTTCAACTTTCTATTTCTTAGGTGAAGAAGGGTGTTCCACATGAACCAAGTTATTATTCATAACATGAGTCTTCTGATCTAGTATTTTCATGAAGTTCTTGGGTCTCTCCCCCATAAGTCTAGGCATCTCATAAGGGAAATCATCACATTTCCTATCACGTTAGTTATTGTCACTGTTCCTAATATTTCCCACCATTAAATAAAATTAAGTAAATAAAAAATAGGGATTATAATACTTAAACTAAAAAATAATATAAAAATGGATACTATGGATATAAAAGGAATAACTTATAAATGAAACATAAACCCCGACTTATGAGTCTCTATGTTATAATATAGGGTATCAAGCTAGGTGTTCAACATGGATTTATTATTGTGCACTAAGATAAAATCAAGTTAATATCAAATGCACTATTTTCAGGTTTATTAATATTAGGCACAACTATGCTAGAGCCACATTCACTTTTAGTATCTAGACATGAATGTGATTTCTCAGAAACCACTCACTCTATATTCTTCACTAAAATTCTAGGATATTTTCCTATACATAGATTTATCACTAGGTATCTCAATAAATTATTCTTATCCTAATCCCCAAAAATAACTATACTTTTCCATGATACCAACTATAGGGACCTAAGCCTTTTACACATATTATTACATGATTTTTAACATAAACATCCAATAAAAACAACATAAAGATCATGAGGCTTTATGTATTTGGAATACCAGTTTTATAATAATCAAAAAGAAACTAAGACAAAAAATATTTATTTTAATCTAAATAATGAACTATTAAATAATTTTTGATATCCTAAAACTATATAGGATAACTTGGGGAATACATAAAATAAATGGATTAGCTATAAATCCTAATAAGGGAATAAACATGATAATAAAACATTACATGTGGGTAAAAGGACAGAACATGATATCATAAAAGAGAAGGATCATGAATAATCACATGGGAGTATAAAATAAGGAAAATGGTATCATAAGATCATGGAAACATAGGATAGTTTCAGAAATATAAAACAAAACATAAGTATAAGTAAAGGCTAATTTCCAAGATAACATCATGTGGTGGACATTGTCCCATCATGGATTAGGTTTACTCCCTAATCCCATATATACCATATCATGAGATAAAAACATTACAAAATGCATTAGAGTTATATATAGAATAAACCATCATAAATTTTATATGATTATCTTTTCCAAAAATGGAAATCAGTCATAAGGCATAAACATAAGAATTACCCATGGAAAGAAATGAGTTGTATAATCTTGCCTCATATCATAAACAAAATATATTTCATAAATATTACAAATAGAAGAAGGAATTAAATATTTTTCATATTAATATTTGAGTACATAATAATAGGTCTCAAAATATGGTGTTCATTTGGAAATAAATTCATGATAAATGATAGATAATTGGGTATAGAAATGAGCTTTCAAAACAGTGTTTTAAGGAATCAGTTAAAGAATTTTGGAGAAAGAATAAGTATGAAATTTTCTTTAAAAACTGTAGGTAAAAATAATGGTTATAACTAAAATATTGCTTTATTTATTTAATCATGAATTATAATAAATACTTTAAATTAGTGTTATATTAAATTATTAAGGGATAAAAAAGTACCCCTTAATTGGGTTTGATTTTGAATAAGGCATTTCAGAAATGAACATAAGGCATATAATACCCCATATGAGGAAGGGAGGATAAGATAGGTATATATTTAAGAGACACATATATATAATTTATAATAATTAAAAAAATAGAATAGATATAAATATAGATAAAGTGATTTAGAGAGAGAAATGTCATAATTAAAAAAAATGGTTTTTCAGAGAGATCCCTTTCCTTATGTTACAGAATCGTTATGCAATTGCACTTAATGTACTGAATAATAAAATAAATAAATAAATAAATTAATTTAAAAATTTTTCCACATATATTTTATTTAATATAATTATATTATGTTCGTTTATAACCATTTAATTAAGATATAAAGAGTAATTTCGTTGTTCCAAGGGCACGTGTTTCATGATTCCAAGGTCGGATCACTTGTAGATAATTATTGAAGTTCTTATCAAATGGGACTAAAACTCTATAAGTTGAACGAAATTTTATTAATTTACTTCTAGAAATTAAAATGTACCTATATATCCCTTTATTTTCTAACATTGAGATTATTTATTTAGTAAAAATGTTAATGTTATAAAGTTCGTTCATTTAGGAGGTTTAACCGACCATCACGAACTAGTTTTGTTTCATTTAATATCATGTTTATATATTAATTATAGAATATAAAATAAGTTATAATGTACTTAATATCATATTATTTAACCAAAATAATATTTTTATGTCCATCCTTGAAGGCGGTAATGGAAAATAAAAACTCATCATCCACAGAGGTGGTGAACCGACATAATATGGACAAGGGTTTTGTTTTTAGAATAAGAGGAGGATAGAAGTGGATGGATGGTCGATATTCCATTATAAATATAAAATTTAAAAGTAAATATGATACTAGAGTTATTATTCCATGTTGTATGATGGTGGTGAGGAGAAGGTAGAATAATAAAATAATTTAAAAGAGGCAGTTGAGAATATTACCTCTTGAATGTTGTCTCCTTGAAGAACTCATCAAGGCACTTGAAATTTGATTTTTAGTAAGAACAAAAGAGCTAGAACATGGGGGGGGGGGGATATTTATAAAATAATTGGGTAGTAATTTCATAATATAAAAGCCTTAGAATGTGTGAGGAGAAGGATTTGTGATGAGTAGTATTTATAAGGGGAGGAGAGGGGTGATTTTTAATATTATATTCATTAGTTTATTATTTTGTCTCAAGGATACTAATAATATTGATTCCTATGACTATATATAGTAAATAGTGTATATTATGTTTAACTAGTGGGTGATTACATCATCCATGACTAAAAAATTCATGTATTTAGTTTATAATGTTAAATAACACATTTTACCGTATTTTACTATTCACAAAAAATTCAACTATTTAAAAAATATATAAAAAAATAACCTTAATTTTTTTTTCAATATGTATATTTAATAAATAAAATCTATTTTTTTAAAATGATTTTCTAAATATGAGAAATTTAATTTTTAAATAAATTCCCCATTTATTTAAAAAATACCAATTTAAATATTATGATAAATTTTCAGACCCTTTGAAAAATCACTATGGTCTAATAAAATTATCTTATAATTATAATAAAAATTAATATTAATTTTTAAATCCATTTTATGAAAATAAAATTTCTATTAAATCATTATATTTATTATAAATTTTAAATTAAAATATTTATGTTTTATAAAAATACAAAACACTTAAATTATCATTTTTAGAAAATTTATTTACTTGTGACATAGTATAAATATATCATATTTTCATTTTATAAGATAAATAAATATTATTTTACACTTAAATAGGTGATGACACTTTTTTAATAGTCAGGTTACTATTCCTAACGGTTATATTACTATTCCAATAGTTAGGTTACCATTCCAATAATCAATTAACTATTCTAAAGGTCAGATTTTAATAGTCATATGGATTCCATACTTCCTATAAATACATCATATTTCCTTAATTATTCATATATTTTTATTTTCTATCAAGGTCATACATACTTTAATTTTAAAAATTCAAATAACATTACTAATATTTTACTTCATTTATACAGTGTTTTTTGTGAGTGTGATTATTATGAGGGATCAAGAAGATCCATATTTTCCTATTATTATTATTATCTTATTTTATATTTTTTGTCTAATTTTAATACTTTCAATTATTATGGATATTTTTATTCTCTAATTGTAATGTTTAAATTATTATAATAAAATGTTGTTGGTTCCATCATGTGGTGCATGTGCATTATATAATATTATATTTATAAATATGACACAATTAAATATTCAATAGAGAAATTACATTTATCAAATTATATTTTGTTACACCAAAGAATCCATACCACTAACCAGGCCTCATTCCATGTCCAAAACCATCTTCTAGAGATGTCAAAACACTTGGAATTCCAATATAACCACCAATTCATCAAAATTTTCCCCCCAAGGGACAAAAAAATTCAAGTTCCCTTGGAATTACACTAAATCATAATTACGCAGGTTATTAAAAACTCCCCACTATAATTCTTCTCATCATTGAGAAGCCATAATTATCTTTCTACCATCATACCCAACCTACTTCAGTCGTTAGTTCACCACTAATTTCAATGCTCCATCACCGAATGCTGAATTCACTTCTCATATGCAACCCCAACCACCAAGGATAGATACAATAATATTTGTAAGAACCCAGATCTTCATTTCATGTATGGATCTGGATTTTGGGTGGTTGTGAGAAAAAAGATAGAATTTGAAAATTTTATAAGTACACTTTGTGTACTTAGGAGTACACAACATCTTCTTCTAGACATACCTCGTGAAGGAGCATATGGAATAGCCAATTCTTCTCTAAGCCAACATTTCTACATCTAAGGTATAATTTGATCTCCAACAGGTGGGTTGGAATCCCCTCAGTGAGTTCTTTATTCTTCTAGAGCCTCTCCTCCTGATTTATTCTCTCTCTCGAGTTTTTCAAGGTTAATTTTTTTTGAGTTTTTATAGATCTACGATGTTCTAGGATGATTCAAGGGACGAAGTTAGAGAGTTTTCTTCATAAAATGTTGAGGTAGGTGTTTTGTTTCCTTTCGTAGTTTGTCTTTGAGTTTTATATTCCAAAGTTATGATTACCCATGCTTCGTGTATTTCAGGTTAAGGAAATTGAAACCTATTTTATCTGTCTTAGAATGACTGATAGATTAATGGGTTTTTGATGTGATATTATGTGAAATTAAATGTTTAAGGAACACCCAATGGGTGCATTTTTTGTCTAAATTTTTAGGGCCATTTAGTCTAGGTTGTCTATGAGGCAAACCTTGTTTCCTAGCCTTACTTGATAGGATGGAACTAATTGCCTTTTTCTACTTGTCAAATTCTTGTGATATGAATTAGAATTTTTTATCCATGTAGTAGTTGAGATTAATTTGTGCTAATTGATATCATATATGCATGATTTAATTGCACAGGGATGTGAGAACCTGGTGTAGTTAGACCACAAGTGGAATTGACGTTGAGTGATTCCTTAGAGTGTCTGTTATATTTGACGCCATGAGACCGTAAAGAAGATTGACAGTGGGTGCTCCCTCAGAGTTTCTATAGTTTATGTTACGAGACCACAAGTTTAATTAACGTTGAGTGCTTCCCCATAGAGTCTATATTTTTTATGGAAAGACTATAGGGGAATTGATGGTGAGTGCTTCATTAGAGTGTCTTTGCCTTTTTATTGCATTACATGGCCATAGGGGTTAGACTGTGTGAGATACCTAGAGGGTTAACATAAATATTGAATGTTTGTGATGAATCTTCCAAGCCAAAGCATAAGACCAGATTCAGTCCTGTTAGATAGTATTTTTGAGATACCTGTTGTGATACTTACTTGATTAAATGATGAACATTAAATGCTAATGAATGTAAATGGAAACTGTAGGATTGTTTACTTTTTTGTACTTATAATTATTTTCTTAATTTCTATTATTACCTTCTATATATACTCACTGACAGTTAATCATAGATCTTATGGTGGTTGCCTACTAGGATTCATCTCACACCCTATTTGGGTCATGTTTTTGGACCCAAACTGGTTATATAGTTACTGGTGTAGATAAGGGAAAGCACCATTATTTCTCAGGTACATGATTGGCTGGTTGGATTTGGAGAGAATAAGACCAAGCTTAGGCTTGCGATGCTGCTAAAGTTTTCCTATTTTCTTTGTACTTTGGTTTGGCTGTATTTCCAATATATTGTTTTGTTTGGATATTTTCCTAGACATATGTGACATGCATCATTTATATAGGTGCTCAAGTTGTTATTTACTTTCAGTCTTCCACTATTTACTTATTGTATGGTATTTTACTTCCATTAATATTTATTATTTTTTATTCCCCCATGCATGCTATGATAATGAGGGCATAGTTTTCCCACTATCACACCCAAGGCCCTCACTTCTATTCAACAGCCTCTAGCATTTGGGGAAATGTGATTGAGGCCATGCGACCAACTGGGTACATGGAACCTTTGGGAAACACCCAGAACCAGGACATTACAAAGTGGTATTATAGGCGAGGTTCTTTTCTACTTTGTCTTACTGTTTGGAGCCTATAAACAAGGATATGAAGGAATAGGTAGTTAGTAATAAGCTATGCCCAGGAGTAGCTAACCCTGTACAAGTAAAAGTCAAGTTACCTTGAATATTTCAATTTTTCTAGTTTTGCAATTATTACAGTTGATTTGATTTCACCATTGGGTGACACACTTGATTTGTTCTATGATGATTTATATCATTGAGGTTCTATTTCTATTTCAACCTGATGAGATGAGGGTATTCCATCTCATGCATCACATAGGTACTTGATAGGGATCACATGTCATTCATTATTATCATGCCATTTAGGGTGCATTTTTTATTGCATGCTATTGTGATAGATTTTATGTTAGATATGAATGCTATTGTGATAGATTCTATGATATAATAATTACTATTTTGATAGGGTATTGGAAAATTTAAAGTTTCATTTGAATGGGTTCCAAACTTTGTTCCCTAAGGTGTTATGGGCCCTCTTGGATCGAAATTTGGTGGATCATATTGAACTTTAACTGAATTATGCTATGATATGAAATGAATATGATGCCAAGATTTGATTTGCGGGGAGTATGGTCCCCCATGGATTGGAATTTGGAACTTTAATGATTGTTTCAGTATTTTTATGGGGTTCCTGAGTAGTTTTTGAGGATTAATGCCCAGAGAAACCCAGAATACTTGACGTGTGGTGATGAATACATGCCATATATCCTTCTGTTTGGGAAGAAAATATTTTTCTTAAGTACACATCATGTAATTTTTATACACATCGTGTAGATAATGACTGTGTGACTGATCATGTGAGCAAAGGCACGAGAATGGAGAACCTTTTTTAGGGAATGTTGTGTATGTAATGAACATGTTGTGTATCCATTTACCATGTGACCAACTATGTGTGCATAAACATGGGTTGGAAAAATCTTTTCTTGATCACACCGTGTACTAGGCATACATGCCATGTTTTGGTGATCTGTGTATCCAGTCATATGACAAAAAACACAAGTTGGTGAAATCTTTATAGTACACGCCATTTCTGGCATATACACACTGTGTAGATTTTTTCTAAGAGAACTGTGTGGTTCGAACCGTGTAAGGGTACTTGGGTAGGAGGGAACATTCAAGTACATGAAGTGTATCAAAGAGAACATTCCGTGTGTATGGGTGTTACACAACTAGGTTTAGAAGAGGTACACACCATGTTAAAAGCCTAAGGGAACACACCATGTAGGGGTTATACACATCATGTACCCCTGTTTTGTAAAACCTTATTGTTTTCTTTTCCTGATCCTTTCTTGCACTTCTAAGTTTCAGTCCTTGATAATCTTTAACTGAGGTGTGAGCTTGACTTGGCAGAGTCATTCCACTGAGATGTCCTTCAGTTGTACATCAGGTTCAGGGTGATGATCAGACACTGGAAATGGTAGACCAAGGACTACCAGAAGATCCTCTCGTTATGCCCTTCATGGCACCATCCGTCATTCTGGATATAGGTTCCAATGCACAGTTTCGAGAAGGCTTCATGAGGATGATGCATAAATTCTAGGGAGCACTGCATCCTACCCCATATAAGATAGAATTGATGTGGGTTTTTCAATAGTAAAATCCTCCCACTTTCTCAGGGGATGGAGGACCTTAAGCTACAGATTCATGGTTGGAATCCATGTTGTCTATCTTTGATCATCTTGAGATGCCTCTAAAGAGGAGGGTGAAGCTTGCTACGTATATGCTACATGATTCCACCAAGAGATGGTGAGATGTGATATCACATGCGATATTCCAGCAAGTTATGGCTTGGGATGAGTTCTAGCGCACCTTATATGACTACTTCTACCTGAAGACCTTAAGGGCCGATGAAGCCTGATAGTTCATGAGTTTGGAGAAGGGTACACTCTCAGTCATGGAGTATTCTTATCCCTTCACAGAGCTGCAACACTTCACACCCATTCTAGGGGGTGATGAGTTATTTCTGGTGAGGAATTTTGAGGATGGTATCAGGCATGAAATTCGATACTAGGTGAATATCTTCAGGTTGACTTCCATATATTCTATAGTCAACTTGGTGTTGATCATCGAGTGTAACCTGAGGTATTCCGAAGCTATGGGCCAGGGAGATTTAACAATTAGAGTTTTTACCCTTAGGAATAATTGTAGGAAGCGCTGTAGGGAGTCTACACGTGGAGATTTGAGTAAGAGGGATTTTTCTTTAGGTATCAAGTGGTGTGATAACAGTGCGGGAAGGGCAGAAATAAGAAATATCAATGCCCGAGAGACCCATTTGAGTGGAAATCTTATGGAAATATGGGTAATATTCAACATTTATGAAACTCCCTCTTTATAGTAGCTAGTGATGGAGGATCTGTTTCAAATCCTCATACCAGAGCAAGACCACCAATTCCACATTAGACTGGGGGATGGAGTTTTTAGGATGTTTAGGCCGAGGTGGTGGTCATGGCCACAGTGGTTAGACATAGGGTTTTTGACAGCTGCAGGGTGGATTTGCTCAAGGATCTTAGATAGCTTCACAGGGCCATGACATAGGTTAGGATTTTGTGCTGGAGCAGATTCAGCAGGAGCAGGATCCTGGACCCTCTATGGTTAGAGGTACGATTTTGGTTGCCTCATTTTTAGCTTCTTCTCTTTTTGATATAGGGGATTCCCATAGATTTATATCCATGCCTATTGTGGAGAGCCTTAGGCTCTGTATATTTACTTCTAATGATATCATGACGTTGGAAACTTCATTGGGGACTAGAATGGATAGTGTATGTCAGTGCAAGGAGTCCCCTCTTGAAGTTAGTGGGTTTTACTTATTATGGGACCTTTATTTCTTAGAGATTACAGGCTATGTCGTCATTATTAGAATGGACCGGTTAGTTACATTCTAGGATGTTGTTGATTGCTATCGCCATAGGGTGAGTTTCATGTCACTATAGGGAAGATTGTTTCTACATAAGGAAGAATGGGATGTCCAGGCGAGCAGATCTGGACCCAAGCATCATGGGTTGAGAGGTGTTACAACCTATATTGCTAGTCTGTATCTAGATGACCAGGGGACTTCACAGATGAACTTTCATCCAATGGTTGATCATTTCAGGTATGTCTTTTCTGATGAATTTTTAGGTTTTCCTCCTAAGCGAGAGGTAGAATTTTCTATTGAGATTGTGCTAGGGGAAACACCGGTGTCCATTCCTCCTTATTGGATGGATACACTAGAGTTATAGGAGATCAAGAAGTAGTTTGAGGAGTTTAATTCAAAGGGTTTCATGTGACCTAGTACTTATCCTTGGGGTTCGCCAGTACTATTTGCGAAGAAGGAGGATGGTACCCTCAGAATTTTTGTGGATTATCAGAAGCTGAACCAGTTGACTATTAAGAACCAATATCCCTTACCAAGGATTGATGATCTCTTTGATCAGATTCGAGGATCCTGAGTATTCTTGAATATTGACTTGAGATCTGGTTATCATCAGTTGCATGTTATACCATCAGATATACCTATTACAACCTTTCATAGTAGGTATGGTATGTACGAGTATGTGGTTATGCTGTTCGGTCTCATAAACATGCCATTAGTTTTTATGAAACTGATGAACCAAGTGTTCCATCCATACTTGGACCCCTTCGTGGTTTTTTTCATGGATGATATCTTGGTGTAGTCTCACACTCGATACGACCATGCCATCCATCTTGAGATCATTTTGAGTACACTGAGAGAGCATCAATTATATGCTAATCTCTCAAAATGCCACTTTTGGATGGACCAAATTCACTTCTTGTGTCATGTCATCTCAGAGACAGGAGTATCAGTAGACCCAGAGAAAATAAGAGCAGTAGTCTCCTGGGAGAATCTAAAGAACATATTTGATTTATGGATTTTTCTGGGGATGAATAGTTACTACAAAAACTTTATATAGGACTTTTCACGCTTAGTAGTTCCACTGACGAGCCTGATTAAGAAGGGTGCGAAGTACTCGTGGTCAGATTCTTGTGAGTCATCCTTTCAGGAGTTGAAGGGAAGGTTGACTTTATCACTAATACTAGTTTTTCTAGATCCGGGTGAGAGTTACACTATTTACTATGATACATAGAGTATCGAGATGGGGGGTAGTTCTTATGCAGGGGAAGGAGTTTTTGCGTATGGGTCTTGGCAGTTGAGGCCACATGAGAGGAATTACTCGATGCACAATCTCGATTTGGATACAGTTGTTCATACCTTGCACTGTTGGAGACATTACCTTATAGGAGATCATTTTGTGGTGTAAATTGATCACAAAATTCTCTAGTATATCTTTATCTAGTGTGAACTAAATTTGAGACAACGAAGGTGGGTTGAGAACCTTTAGTATTTTGACTTTGAACTTGCCTATACACCTGGGAAAGGAAATGCAGTGGCTAATGAATTGAGCAGGAGGAATTAGATACATACAGTTTAGAAGGCCAAAAATGAGTGGAAGCTTATGGATCTGTTCTATGATATGCATTTGGAGATGCATGACAGACAGGGGCAGACATTTCTTTCTTATGTAGCTGTTACCTCTACTCTACTTGATCGAGTGTGAATGAGGAAACTATCAGATTCGGAAGGACTAGTCCTACAGGAGGGTATGTTAGGAGAGGAACCTACTCTTGGGTAGACCGTAGGAAAGGATGAGGTCTTTCACTTTCATGGATGCATATGGGTGTCAGTAGACATACGTGAGGAGTTGATGTGAGACTTTAAAATTTCATCTTGGGTAGTTCATCCTAGTGTCACCAAGATGTATTTAGATTTGCATCGTCAGTATTGGTGTCCAAGTATGAACAGGGATGTGGCTGGTTTTGTTATGAGATGTTCCACATACTAGTAGGTGAAGGTGGAGCACCAGAAACCATCCGAGCTTCTACAACAGTTACCTATTCCCAAGTGGAAGTGGAATGATGTCGCGACAAATTTCGTGATAGGTTTACTGAGGTCACCTTGAGGGAATGATACAATTTGGGTTTTCATTGAAAGACTCACAAAGGTTTCACACTCTTTACCAATCAAGTAGAAATTCAGTGTTGATGAGACTGGAAGGTTATAAATCCAAGAGATTTTATGTTTTCATGGAGTTCCTCACTCTATAGTTTCAGACATGGACTCCCTCTTTACTTCACATTTATGGTAAGGGATAAAAAAATATTTGGGTACACAAGTACTTCTGAGTACAAATTACTATCCCCAGACAGTTGGCCAGTTAGAGTGCACAATTCAGGTGCTGGAGGACATGCTTCAATCATGTATCCTATATTTTGGAGGTTCTTGGGAGAAGCACATACCCCTAGTGGAGTTTTCCAATAATAATAGTTTCTAGGTGACGATTAAAATGGAACCTTATGAAGATTTTTATTGTAGTCCATGTCGATCACCCCTATGTTGGATGAAGGTAGGAGAGGCATCTATATTGGGACCTCGTCTTGTACAGGAGACTACTGAGCATGTGGATTTGATTTGGAAGAGGATGGATAATGCAAAGTATCACCAGAAATCATATGCTGATCGATAGAGATGACCTATAGAGTTCAAGGTCAGAGATCAGGTTTTCATACATGTCACACTGAGGTTGGGACATAGGAGGATTAGGAGACAGGGGAAGCTTTCACCGAGATACGTCGGGCCATTTGAGGTTTTGGAGAGAGTCATGCTAGTTGCCTATCGATTTCAGTTACCTCAGAGGTACTGAGATATGCATGACGTCTTCCACATTTCACATCTACGACGTTACTTTTTAGAACCATATCATGTTTTTCAAACCAATGAGGTTTAGTAGGAGGTGGACACATCATTTGAGGAGTAACCTATTTGGATTATGGATCATATTACAAAGGTTCTACTTGGCCAGTTTTTTCCTTTGGCATGGGTGTTATAGTAGCATGGGAGAGTACATGACGAGACTTGAGAGAGGGAGGCCAATGTGAGATCATAGTGGTTAGTGATGTTTGAGGATTCTTCTTTGCCACCTTATTAGGTAAATTCAGGGACAAATTTCTTTAAGGGGGAAAGTTTATAAGAAACTGGATCTTTATTTTAGGTATGGATCTTGATTTTTGGTGGTTTGGAGAAAATGGGTAGACTTTGTAAATTTTATAAGTAAACACCATGTACTTAGGAGTACATTCCATGTACCCAGTTACCATGTATAGCCACGTCTTGGGCGTGTAATGACCAAGACATGGTCGTGTGGGGTGACATGGTAGACCGCTAATTCCGGGGTCTGATAAAGGAAAATACACGGTGTGTTCATTAATAGTACACGCCATGTACTTTTTATTTTATTTGACTAATCAGATTGGGGTCTCATATAATCCCCAAAAAATATCTTCTTATGGACGTACCTCATGAAGGAGCATCTAAAATTACCAATTCTTATCCAAGCCACCGTTTCTCCATCCAAGGCCTGATTAAATCTCTGGTGGGTGCATTGGAATCCCCTCGGTGAGTTATTGGTTCTTCTAGATCCTCTCCTCCTGATTTCTTCTCTCTAGATTTATTCAAGTATGAACATTTTTGTAGATCTATGATGTTATAGGACAATTCAAGGGCCTAAGTTTGAGATTGTTCTTCGTACAATGTCGAGGTAGGTGGTTTGTTTCCTTTCTTAGTTTGTATTTGAGTTTTATTTGACAAAGTTCCGATTAACCATGCTTTGGGTATTTTAGGTTAAGTAAATTGAACCCTGTTTTATCTACCTTATAATTATTGATATATTAAGGGGTTTTTGATATGATATTATGTGAAATTTCATGTTTAAGGAACACCCCATGGGTGATTTTCTTTGTTTGAATGTTTAGGCCCATTTGGTCTAGGTTGCCTATGAGGAAAACCTTGTTTCCTAGCCTTGCTTGATAAGATGGAACTGATTTCCTTTTTCTTATTTTCAAATGCTTGTGATATTCATTGGAATTATTCATCCATATAGTAATTGAGATTAATTTGGGCTGCTTGATATCATATATGCACAATTGAATTGCATAGGGATATGAGAACCTGATAGTTTAACCATGGGGGGAATTGACATTGAGTGCTTCCTTAGAGTGTTTTTTATATTTCATGCCAGGAGACCACATGGGGGATTGATGGTGAGTGCTCCCTTAGAGTGTCTATAGTTTATGTTACGCAACCACAGGGGGAAGTGACATTGAGTGATTCCCCAGAGAGTGTAGTTTTTGTGGAAAGACCATAGAGGGAATTTATGGTGAGTGATTCCTCAGAGTGTATTTGAATTTTTATTACATTACTTGTCTAGAGAGGTTAGACTGTGTGAGTAACCTAGAGGGTTAACATAAATATTGAATGTTTGTGATGCGTCTTCCAAGACAAAGCACAAGCTTGGATTCGATCCTGTTAGGTAGTCTTATGAGATACCTGTTGTGATAATTACTTGATTAAATGATGAACATTAAATGATAATGAATGTAAATGGAAAATGTAGGATTGTTTACTTTTGTGTACTTATAGTTATTTTCTGTATTTCCATTATTAACTACTATATATACTCACTGACAGTTAGGCACAGATCTTGTGGTGGTTGCCTACTAGTATTAGTCTCACACCCTGTTTGGGTCATGTTTTTGGACCCAAATAGATTATATGGTTTCAATTTTAGGTAATGGAAAGTGAACTTATTCCTTAGGTACATGATTGGATGGTTGGAGCTGGAGAGCATAGGACCAAGCTGAGGCTTGTGATGCTGTTAGAGTTTTCATGTTTTCTTTGTACTTTGGTTTAGTTGTATTTCCAACATATTGTTTTGTTTGGCTATTTTCCTAGACATATGTGACATGCATCATTTATATATGTGCTCCGGTTGTTATTTAATTTCAGTCTTCCACTGTTTACTTATTGTATGGTATTTTTCTTATGCTACTGTTTATTATTTGTTATTCCACTATGCATGCTCTCCCAATGAGGGAATAGTTTCCCCAATATTACACCCAAGGCCCTCACTACTAATTAGCATCCTCTAGCAATTGGGGAAATTCAATTGAGTTCATGTGACCAATCAGGTACTGGGAACCTTTGGGTGGCACCCAGAACCGGGACGTTACAACATTACTCTAAAAATATTGGTTTGATCCTTGAACTATGTCAATCATATCCTAAATAACACTCTTGACATGGTTTCCACCCCATCTCATCAATTATACATGATAACACTCGTTAGTCCTTCTACAACCTACTTTCCTTGAAAACCCTATGACTCACTCATTGACACACCAAAACAGGTCCTAATTACATTGCCTTAATCATTAGATACATCATAGAACCAAACCTACCATTGTAATCCACCCCCTGAGTAGCGATATATTTCTAATCCCCTCAACTAACTCTAATATTCCACCACATCCACAACCCAACCAATATGAGGGGATGTGAACCCATGAAAAAATCTATAATCCACAACATAGGATTATCCTTATAATTTCCTCATAGAACCAAAATATTTGGTTTCTACAGCCCATGTCATATCCACTGCCAGCATAGTGACTTGACGTGACCTTCCCACTCAAACATGAGTGCCAAAATGAAACAATAATCAGTAAACACTAAGATATTACTTAAAAACAGCTATAGAT
The DNA here is from genome assembly GCA_963277665.1 of Viscum album. Lineage (NCBI taxonomy): Eukaryota > Viridiplantae > Streptophyta > Magnoliopsida > Santalales > Viscaceae > Viscum > Viscum album. The sequence goes on from OY728126.1 coordinate 482,484,773, forward strand.
CCCAAAACACCAAAGTGTCAATAAATAATTCATCCCAAGGCTTATGGTGCTTACCAAAATAGGAATCCACTCAAAAAAGGTCAATTCCAACTAATGGTTCTCTCCACCATAGGAATCACTTACTGAAAACCAAATCAACCGATCCAAACCATGAAACCATCAAAAGTCACATCTAACTACTTGATCCTAACATAAAATTCCCATCTCAAGATACCAACACACATGTATCTCTCTAAAAAAATACCCACCAAATACACAAACCAGCACCCAAGTCTATCCTGGTAAACCATAAAAAAAAAAATAAACCCGACCTGTATAGGAACAAGTTACTTTTTCCTGACATCATACCAAACCAGGTCAACACCCTCCAACAACACTTGGAGGTTCCAAGAAAACATAAAACATCAACCATGCAAAAATTATAGCATTAAGGTTATCTTAGTCAAAATATAAAAATACAATCAAATACAATTTATATAAGCACTAGTTGAACATTTCCAAAAACCTAATTTAATAATTTTACACATAACAAAAATTTATAGATTTTTCAAAATACCCTTGACATATAAGGGTTTTTCTCAAAAATTGAAATCATTAAAATCCATATCTTAGCCTGTCCCTATCCTAAAAACTGATCCCTTTTTCAAAATTCAGTTTTTAATCCAATTTCAAAAACCATTTTAAATATAATTTCTAAAAAAATTTATTACGATTTTATGAAAACTAGAGAATTATAAACAATTTCAAAAAAATGGCTCCATGATACATTTTATGGAAAACCAAATTATAAAACCATTTACACACACCTCAGACCACCAAATGTGTTTTCTATTCAAAACTGATTTTTTCTCAAAAAACAACCATCCCAAAAACCATTACCCTATGAAAAACAAACAATCAAAATCACATTCAATCAAACAAGACCCTTGAATACACATGAATAAAACCACTCTTTATAATGTAATCTAGAAAACATAAATTATATTATAAGTTTATTTGATTAATAATGGGTTATGATGAGGAAACATGTCAAACAACACCACCCATAGGAATGTGTATCATTCTATAAGAATTCCATTATATATCATGATTCATGAAAAAATCATTGGATCCTTGGATGAGACCTATGACTCATCCCAATTCAAATCCATCCCATATTGGGGTTCTCAGTCTAACCAAACACCTCACTCATCCTAGATTTCCTAGTCCCAAAACTGGAATTCCCCTTGAAACTTGGGTTTCAACCGAATCCATGCCATTAAAGCATGATCTGATCTACCACTCAAGTCCTAACAAACTAACTCTACCTCTAATAACACTACCATATCCCAATCATGGTATGATGCCACTTTGTAATTACCCAACTTGAATCACTCTAATGACACCAAATTAGGAAAACTACCTGACCTAAGGTAAACCTCCTTATATACCAGAGTCCATGACTAGTGTATAGATCCTAAAATAATAATGGAGAGACTATACCCTCTAAAATAAATCCTGAGGGTCATGTCCAAATCTACCAAAAAATTGATATAACCTATACATATAATGGAAATTCTGAAAACTAGAATATATAAAATAGGGGTCCAAGAAGGTCCCCATAATCTAGAGTAGAAATAAGTAAACATATCTATATGATGCACCCAAAACAAAATAGTGCAACAACAATGGATAAATACACAACATGCATAATATAAATAAATGACACACTAGAAAATACTTACTGAATAATAAATAAAAATAAACTAGCCTCCAGTACAACTCACATAATCATCATACTAAATACTTAACCTCTATGAACTACTAACTGAATCACATTTCCAACTCCTTGAAGTATCAGTGCCTTATAAGAAAACATGAAGGTCTACCCACAAACATCAAAATATTTTCTATGTACTCAGGTAGGGGATGAGTCTAATGACCCAGTAAGAATCCCCAATTCCTAAAAAATATTGAGTGATGTTGTGGTCAATTGGACTTGAATGAAATATATATATATATATAAGAAGTATAAGTCATACTCATGTAACACACCCACCGAAAATCATAACACACAATACACATACAATCATACAAGTTAATTCATTGTGTGCTAAATAGGACACCATAAAACCTAACCATACCAGCCTGAGATTTATACCGAAAGGGAGAGAGTCACCTCAAGACACAAACCCTGACCCATAAATAAAGATATAAGGTAGGGTGTCATACTAAATCCTAAAAACTACCTAAAGATGCCAGGTAGGTTACTATATATGGTTTTGGATAGTACCCTCTCACTCTGGGTAGGCCCCATTCTAAACCTTAAGCAACTCATAGTAACTACAACCACTACCATCTCTTCAAGGTTTGGTTTCATGAACAAAAGTGGACTACTACCCTCTCACTTTAGGTAGTCTCTACCAGTACCCTCTCACTCAGGGAAAGACCATGACTCAAGATCCTGAACACTACCCTCACACTTAGGGAAGGGTCTCACAAGCACCAAGTGGACCAATACCCTCTCACTTAGGGAGGACTCTACCAATAACCTATTAATTAGGAAAAATATATACATCCTCAACCTCCCTATCACTCAAGAATGGGTCATAACCATCAGTCTCAATATTCAACAACATGAAACTAACATAAAACCAGCATACACATGTAATAATGAAAAGGGAACTTAGCCCATATCACACTCTCTCTAGTTCATCACTAAAGTTATAGTCCCTAGATACCTATCGCACAGATCACATTATCCATCTTTCCCTTCAGGATCAACCCCTAAACCACCTTTTCACATAGATATCACATTTTAAGACAATTGGAACTCTCATCCCACCCATAAGGTAATCCGATAGGGTCCTTTATACCTGTATATAACTTTTAAGTGTTAACTACAACATCATCACATAACTAGATATTTGATACCAAAATGGGACATCCTTATCTAACACACAGAGTTACAAATAATCATGAAATAATAAAAACAACTAAGAAATCATAAATGGGGATCATATAAAGAAATCATGCTTTAGAAAATAGGGAATATCCCACATGATTCCAACATATACTTTTAAAACTATTTAGAAAAGGAATCACATTCCATCTTACTCACACTATGACCTTGTACAAAATATCATAAAAAGTTATAAGAAAACCAAACACTCTTTTTTAAATAAAATTTCAAAACCATTCTTCTAATCACCACTTATCATTTTGAAATTCCCACTTAAGTCAACCTCTTTTTAAAAGAACATTTAAAAAGGAACCCTCTTTATATTTAAAATCTAACACATGACAACACATAATCCATAAAGAGGTCCATTAACACTCATTTGAACAAGACACAACCATCAAATAATTTAGAAAGATATGTGGTACATGTTGACTATTATGTCAATGTGAACCTATCACAATCTATAGAGATATCACAAAAGTCATGTAACACTTATAAAATAATAACAATATTGACACAAAAACATAAAATCACCAATAAAACATGATACTTAGTAAATTCAAGGCCACCTATCTCAACCAATAATCCATAAACCATCCCAATCTCATATTAACCTCCCATGAGTCCACTCACACCTATATCATTAATAAACACCATCAAATTAATATTATAAAATTTAAAACACAAAAAAAATGATGGCATAACTAACGCCAAACTCACCGGGCGACCTCATTGTGCTGAAACCACTGACAATATGGTGCAGTATAATTCTAACACAAACTCATACCTAATACACACAAATACCCCAAATTAAAAACCTGAATCAATGTTGAATTTCATCCAAAATAACCAAAACGATTAATTAAATCTTATAGGAAACATACCTCATGGAGAATGATGAATTATGGCTCGAATAACTTCTCCTAGGACATCCTATACAAGCTGCACATGAAATACTTATCAAGTAGGAAATTTTCAACATTATTTGGTGAAAATGTCTCTCCAAAACCCTAATTTAAAAATCCAAAATTAGAAGAAATTATGGAAAATAATCTAGGGATAATAAGAGGGATATTACTAATAATCCATGTGATGAAGCTCTCCCAAATAATCTAGAATGAAGGGATACCAAAGGTATATTAATAGATATAAAAGAGAGATATCTCACCTATATTTCAAAATGTAAGTCCAAATAACTTGACGGGGTTTCAAATAGGAACCTTGGGGAAATTAAAAAAAATCTAAAATGTAGGACATGGGTCCCTTTACGGTGTGTCTATAGGGGCCACAATTCAAGAGCCCTCATCTAGGGTTTCCTTGTAGTAAAACCCCATCAGATTTAGTGAAAATATCCACCCAAACTTTTACTATTGTGTGAAGTAAGGGTTTGTGGTGTAAACCACCTCAGGGGGCAACCTGGAACCCTATCTTCTGAGCAGCCACCTCAGAATAGTCCCCACTCCGTGGTGTAGTTTTTATTGTGGGAGCACTCGAATCCCATAAATCTTGGATTACCTTCACAACATAGCCCCTTGGCTGTGTCATGGTTCTTCCTATAAAAGAACCATAATATTAAAACCCTTCACTACTGCATCATGACTTTCTTGGCCTCAAGACACCACACCAAAGTGGCCTTTTCTATGCTCTGGTGCCTATCATGTAGCTAAAAAATCAGATAAAGTTCACCCCAAACTTGCTCTAGTATTCACCCAAGAACCCAAACCATTGAATGAACATCATTAAGAATAAGAAATAATCTCCTAGTGATCTAAAAATTCTTAAAATTCCAATCCAATTCCTAATTCACCAATCATCACATGCTCTTAGACCAAAAATTAAAATTACATATGAATTTCACTAACCTGTAATGACATGGGTTATTATAGTTGGAAAATTTTATTACACTCTATGAATCACAAAATAATTTCCCAACCTCTTTCCTTCTTTCAAGATCCTACATCTTACCCTTCAGCTAGACTAACTCCTTATATTTTGTTAAATAAATGTACTCCACTTCCATTATTGAAAATATAATCACCGATTTAAGATTTGACATCTAACTCAAAACTGTTCCTCTATGAGTGAAAAAATAGCCCATGGTTAACTTTTGTGTATCTGAATCTTCCATATAGTTTAGGTTTTTAAACCCTTTTAATAGTTTATAAATTTATAATAAAATAGAAAAACTTACAGAACCCTTCAAATAACAGAGGATCCACTTCACCACTTCCCAACACTCTATTTCGGGATTCACCATAAACTTACTAACTCCACCCAATACTTTCATAATTTCCATTCAAGTAAAAATAATGGAATACATTATTCTTCTAACTGCTAGTGCATAGGTAAATTTTTCTGTTAACTTTACCTAGCTTTCATTCATGGTGCCTTATCTTTTCTTAACTTGATGTTTCTAGATAGGGGAGTGGTCAATGGTTTATCCTTACTAATTTCAAGGAAAATAATTTAACCACCTTCTAGATGTACTTAGATTAATCCAATTTTTTTTCTAAAATCTAATTCACTTACAACTCACATACTAACATTAGTTTATCCAGATCGTGATTCTTCATCTTGAATCTTACAGAAAATTCATCTTTTATTTCATATATCATTTCCTTCATCAGATTGAAAATTTGTATTTCATAAACATATATAATATTAATTATGAATATCACATCAACTTATACCTCTAGTAAATAAAAATGATCTACATTTATCCATATGAACTTCCACTTATCTATAAATGTATTGACCTTCCAGTTTCACTTCCTTAGTGCTTACTTCAAACTAAAAAGATTACACATCATCTTGAACACAATATTTAGGTTCCTTTTAACCATAAAACCATATGAATACTCCATGTATATTTATTCATCTAAGTCTTCATGAATAAAATAGACATTTTTTTCCAACTACATCAGATGAAGTCCTTCCATTGTAATCATGATGAGCACTATTCAAATAGTTATGTGTTCAACTACCATAAAAAAGATATTGGAAAAATATAATCCTTCTATTTGTTAAAACCCATTCATAACTAGCCTCACCTTATGCCTCCACCCACTGTACACTTCTTCCTTCATCAAATAAACTCATTTATTCTGGAGGAATTTATTCTTATAAGAAATTTCTGTTAGGTCCCATGTTCCTAACACATTCAAGGAATAAATATCACTTTTCATGGATAAATTCCATTGATTTAAGTCTTTCATATTTATAGCCTCTTCCTAGATCTCGGGTTCCCCACTATCCATAAGTATCATGTAATGAAGATCACTTCTATTCCTCTTCACTTGGAACCTTATCTTTGTAGACCGTTATAGTTGACCCTACAACTCTCATCCTTTTAGAACTACTGTTTATGAATCTTCACCTTTTGGAGATCTTCTCTGAGCTTCTATAGTTCCTAATCTCTCTGGTACTTTGAACCATGGAAACACCATAAAAAATTTAATTTATTATAAAAATTCCTTTTGATTTTCTAGTGTTTCTAGAACTATAATACTCCCTAAATTCTCTTGAACATACATAACTTTTTGAAATCCATTCAGTCAAACCAAAGTTTTCAATTATACTTTTATCTCATCATTAGTATCCACTAGGTTCTAATATTTACATGATATCTATTCATTGAAGATGATATTTTAACTTATGGAAAATTTCATAGAGTTGCTATACTAAATTTGAAACCAAACTCCTCATCACCATATCATGTAAAGTAGCATAATCAAGATTTAGTCTCTATATTTTCCCTATCCTTAACATAAATGTGGATAAATGTGAGTGAACTGAAAACATTGATATGGATGATGTCAATCTATTGGGATTAATAGAGATCTAATGACACTTATTGAAGGAAATAAAAATTATTAATAGTCCCAAATCCAATATCACTATACTTAGAAAAATGAAACCTGTAAAATTGGAAATAAAGAAATGAAATAAATAGTATGTAAACCTTACACCTTCACAACCACTGCTTTATCTTCATCCATTCCTGATGAGGATCCCTAAAGTAATGTCAAAATACTTTCCTCTCCATGAGGTATACATCAGATGAATCTCTATTCATACAAGTGGAATACTCTACATTCTACGACATACTAGTACACCAAAACACAAAGGAAGTTGAAGATATAGAATTTTGAGAATGAGGGAGTCATAATTGAGAATGATCGAGAAACCACACTCCCATATCATGATAATGGGTTCTGTATAGATACCTTGAGGATGTTCCTTATTTGTTCATGCATTTATTCAAGAGTTATAATGCTTGAGTAAATGTATCAACCACTTCATGAATCTCATGCATGAATACATTTACCCCCTTAACGTTTCATCTCATGAAATGATTATTTATGATATAAAACATGGGAATTATTCTCTTGAACATAAATAATTAATGTTCAACTACCCATACAACCAAAGGAAGTTCCATGATATTCCATTCCCTATAATATAGAAATTCATACTTTATGACTTGCATGGATGTGCCACTACACAACATTCCCTATCCTATTTTATGAAAAAAAATTTAGTTTCATAAAATAAAATTTCATGAATTATTATATAGCCTAATCATAATTAAATTTAGATTAAAAGAGTGACATTAAATCTAATTTCATGTATTTATGACATAATTTAATCATAGGATACAATTTTTATGGGTATTAGCATGAAACCATGATTTATGAAATACCCTAATCGTATCATATGATATAAATATATGCATCTTATAATATAATGGATTTAAGTCATATATATCCTTAAATCCTCCACTTACACTAAATCTATTTTGATTTTTCTCCATTTCAGATTATATTGTAATATATATAATAAATTATGAAATAATTTAAAAAATTATTTTAGATATCTCTTTAATCACTTGTAAAGTTATCATTAATTTTACTATGTATCATATAATTTTTCATATATTGTGAATACTTATGCAAAACTATTTTTCATTAACTCTATAAAACTTTTAGAGAAGCTATCTAAGTCAAACTAAATCCCCATTTAGTAAACCAAAAAGTGTAACCCCATGGGACTTTATAGTGCTGAAAAACAAATATGAATCCTCATATCCATATATATATGTAAATAGTATCCTATATCAAAGAAACAATTATACTCAAGCTATAAAAGGATCTAGAGTTATCTCCATTAATCACATGTATCTCTATACCTATATCTACTAGTCACATCACATGCTAGCATGAATTATCATATGATCCCTTTGTCTAAGATATCAAGTGAACATGAGACATAGATTATGCCTATCCCATATAGAAAACTCATAAATTCCTGATTCTATAAGTATATAATGACTTGTTCAATGAATACGTCACATGCCATTCATCTTTATGGATGAGAACATCACATCACCCTTATCTGAATAAATAAGCACATCATATGTACTATATAGGTGGGACCTCACATTCCCAAATCTATATAAATCGAGGGACCATATTCTATAATCATTATATAAGATGAAAAATCCCATTTTTATTGATCTCAAACTGATGACATGATCAACAACACACACAACCACCCCTTGATTAGTTAAGCCTCAAGGGTTGTGTAAGAAAGGCATAAAAGTATAAAGGTTTTTATGATAGATATTTTACTAAAATTAGGTAATGGGTAATCCTATATTATCTATATACTCCTAGTATACAAAATACATTGTTCATGACACTTCATGCAATATACTTAGTGGGTCATTCAGTGCAAAAAAACACTTTATGCCTCATAATCATATTCTGTGTCTTTATACAAGAATCTTACTCACTCTAACCTTTAAATTTAATTATAACCTATAATAATCCATGCTAAACATTATTTAGGGATAACTAAATCAAAGTTATAGTTTGAGAGGTCAATTATCATCATAATTCATGAAATTTATATCAATATATACATATATGCATCCAACATTAAAGAATAATAAAGTGGATATTTCCTTTTATATGGTTTATTTTATATTCTTAAAACCCTTTTTAGAATAATTTAAAAAAACCATACATAAGGGAATGTCTACCATATCATATATTATAAAAGTTTAGACCAAAAATTATGTTTGATACACTTCTTAAGGTTTTGTTAACTCATTATATCTATTTGTAATTACTACCATATATTTATGTGACCATCTTATAAAACCCTATCACAAATTTTTTTAGTGTGAAATATATATAAAGAAACAAAGTTTGAATAATAGTGAGATTTATGAATCATATTTCTATATTTAAACTCCCTAAATATATTCAAAATCCTTAACTATATAATACCATATGTTATGATGCCAACTTTTATTATCTACTTATAACTCTTTCTAAGTTTAAAATCATCATATTTGGAACCCTTTACATCGAAATGCTCCTTGAAATATTTTTGGTATATAATATAACTATTTTCATTATTACTTATTAGAACATCCTAGATTCCTTTAGGATAAAGTGACATTAAATTTATTATGATAACTAAATATTGATATTTTCATTTATTTTACCACCACATTGTAAAACTATTTTAGGATATTAAGTGAAATACAATTTTTAACTTTACATTCATAATCCTTTAGAGAGTACTGATATTTACACTATCATGATAATTAAATGTAACCTTTTATATTTATATATATCATCACATATACTAAATTTTTTTAATATTAAGTAGAAATTAATTTAATTTTTGACTGATATAATATTTTATTTGTTAACATTGAACTTCTTAAAATTCAAATATACTCCTACTAGACTCTTAGATACTAATTTAACCTTTTACAATTATATTTATCATCACATATCCAAAAATCATTATAAAATTAAGTGGAAATCACTTTAATTTTATAATGATATAATCTTTTATTTTTTAACATTGAACTTCTAAAAATTCAAATATACTACCACCATCCTCTTAGAAACTATATTCTATTCATAGTATCATGCTAGGATACATAAACTATTTTATTTTTAATAAATAACTCTTATTTTATTTTATTATGAATATTTAACAAATAGACTGTTGATTCCATATCATATATGGTATTTTATGTGTTTGGATCATTTTACATTGAAAATAAATCTTTATTAAAATATACTGTTGATGGGTGGCGGGAAAACCTTCCCTCATATTTTAACAAATATATATATAAAATACTCTTATCCTAGATAAAACATTTTTATCCTTGTATTATCTTTAAATCATGTTATATAATCCCATGATTCATAAAACATGTGTATAAAATTAATCATCTCATTTGATACAAAATATTTTTTTGTTAACGAACAACTTATCTTATCATATAAGATAAATGGGATGAAGATACACACCATTTACTTAGATCCATTTGAGTTTTAATTATTATTTTGAATTCAACTTTTGATGTAGTAACTATTTTTCATTACTTGATAAAAAATTCAATACCTATCAATTCTTACATTATTTTTTAACTCTTGTATATTTACAACACTTGTAAAGTATACATTTGGAAGCACATACCCTCTAAAGTCAAAGAATATTTTTTATATAACATTTATACCTAACATGGAAATTCCATAGAGTTTTATAAACCCAATTAGGTTTTCTAGACAATTCTATCCTATGGAATCATTACTCCTTTTGTATTTTACCTTTAGGATTCAAATTTTTTTTCCAGATCTTGAAGAAACTTTGTTGGAATCTACAAACAACTTTATTTATTCTGGTTAAACTTTTACCCACTTGAAATATATATAAAGCATCAGTACATAGAAATCATATGGTAAATTCATTTATTCTAAAAACTTGAAAATATCAGGTAATATTTTCCTAAACTCATTCATATTATTGGAAAATTTCCATAAATGACAATAAGATAAATTTCTTAACTAGAATAATCCTTATAAGAAATCCTCAGTCTCTCTAAGTTATTAGAATACACAATCATATTGAGAATATGAGTGGATACTAAAATTACTTAGGTTATTTTTATTCCAAATAATTTTGAAACCATATTTGAATCCTTTTATAATTATTATAATCAACTAGATTTACATGTTTAATAACATCAAAAATTGGTTATTCAGGAAATTATTGATTTAACACATATAATTTCTCATTTTACTTAAGATATTTTCTTAAGTTAACAACCATAAGAGTTTTTTACATTAATATAATCCTTCCCAAGGATGAATCTCAAAGTTAAGTTTGATGAATATGATGCTATTATCCACAATTTTTTATCATATGAGTATCATGTATTATTAAAATTTAATAAAGAATTTTATTAGATGGGATCCCATTAAAAGGATGACCCCTTTTAAACTCATCAAATCCATTAGTGGTACTAGATATATATTTCAATAAGTAATGAGTACTATTTGGAATTCCTCTCACCACTTTGATATTTTTGGTATAGAATCCTCCCAATCACATCTTATATGACTCTTGGATAGTTGAGAAGATACCGTTTTATCTAATTCAAAATATATATACACATAACTCTATTCATTTGGTATCCTAAATCTTAGGTTTTACCATCTTGGTAAAACCTAAAGAAAACATTGAGATTTGGTTACCTAAATCTTTGATTTATCCATTTCCACCATTCCTTACATAATATAGTCCATGAGAACTCTACTTTTACAAAACCTACTTGATTAAATGATTGATGTATTGACATATACCAATTTTTAAGGAATCTAACACTTAGTATTTTTAAGGGGATTTAATCTTAACACATCATCTCATGTTATTCCCTTTATGTATGCATGCTTGTAATTATTTTGTTTTTGAATTCTATTCCATCCACTACATCAATATTTTCAATCTTTATTAATGTGTAACTTTTTATAAAAAAATATTATATTACTCACCCTAAAATAAAATCCAAATATATTTATAGATATCCAAATGCATAAGCTATATGAAACTTTCATTTAAAGGTTTATAATTATATGATTTTAAAAATTTTCTCATGAGTAATCCTGGAGCCATAGGTAGTACACCCCCACCTTTCTAGAACAATTCATAAGTCTTCAGGTCCATGAGAGTCTGACCCAAAGTCCCTCTACCTAGGTATAATTTACTCAAGAAAGAATCCAATTAATTATAATTCTAAAACCTAATATGTGTAAACTATATTCAATAACTAACTTAAAGATAATAACTTGATTATAAACTGGGTTCAAAGTAGATGAAAACTTAAAATTATGTAATTTCAACTAGAATATAATGAAAGACTTTGAAAATTTATAAGAAGCAATTTAACAAATTTTTACTAAAACATACATATAGTTACAATAGAAATAATTCATATTCTTGAAAAATAAAAAAAGGAAATAACTTTTAAAAAAATTAACTATTCACATATTTAAACATAAGATAAATATTTATAAAAAAATCATAAAACAAATTTAATCATAAACACTGTATAAATTTTCTATACATTATATAAATTCTATAATCATTAATATAACACTTTATATTCATTTCATAATATGAACTTCATATTATTCATTATATGACATTTCATTTTAAATATATGATGTTTTTTTAATAATAAAAATTTTATAATCCAAATTATATTATGTAAACATTTTATATAATCTAAATATCATATAATTAAAATTATTTAAAACTTTATCAAATTAATCATAAAAACTATTTTGATGTGGTTTAAATAATATCTCAAATAAGGCCCTTAATTTGAACTATTAAAATCAAGCATTATGAACAATTCATAATCTTTAAATATAACCATTTTATATTTTGACCTTATTTTTTAATATATAAACACTATAAATTACCCCTTATGATTAATAAATAATCCCTTTATTTCTAATTCATAAGTCATGCTATATAATTTAATAAAATGAATTTTTAATATTAACATTTAAATTGATTAATATTTAATAATTAATGTTTTTTAAACATTTATGAATTAATTATAAACTCTTTATAATTAATTAATTTATAAACTATTTATAAATTAATAAATATCCCTAAAATACCATTTTATCATTCTTTATAAATAATTTTTATATAATCAAATCCAATTCATAATTGAATTAAAGAAAAATAAAATTTCACCCTCAATATTATTTTACAATTCAAGATGAATCATAAAGTTCAATTGACATCCTAACATCAACCACTATCTATCATATTTTATGAATGATGTCCAATTATTCTTCTATGATATTTCTATAATATTTTATGATTCACCAGGATGTCAAAAGAATGATATGATGCTCTATTTTTGGAAAACTCAGTGCAACAATCATATATCAAGATATCTAGTTATCGTATGATATGATTTGGAAAAATATGTGGATTTAAATAGTGTTTTGATTTATGATATCCTTTATTGTATGTTGTGATACATAACTTGAAGAACAATATAATTAATCATATTTTATGAATGTAACATGATATGAAATAGGATAACGATTTCTTTATTTCACCAACATGATTTTATAAATCTAATTGGATGGTAAGATCTAATACAACTAATGGAATTCATAGGTATCTAATAATAATTATTAGAGGAAAAAAAATTAAGAATCCCAAACCCAAGACAACCATGCTTAGAAAAATAAAATCTATGAAAATAGATATGAAAAATCGAAATAAACTATCTATTCTTCTTACATTATCATAACCACTACTTTATCTTCATTTATACTTGATGGAGATCACCAAAGTGTTTCAAAAATACTTCCCATTACATAAAAAATACATGAGATAAATCTGAATTACTCATTGTATTAGTGGGACACTCTACCCTCCATGGTGTGCTAATACCTTATGGAATAAAGGAGCTATGAGATGGAGATCTTTAGAAATAAGGGAGTCATGAATTAGAATGATCAAGCATACACACTAGCATCGTATGATAATGAGATATTATACTTGGATGGTAACACATTTACTCATAAATTATAATGAATGATTAAATTCATCAATCATTTAACGCATATCATGCATGAATATATCTACCCCCATAACATTTCATCTCATGAAACAATTACTAATGATAAAAAATGTTGGAATGATTATATTGAATGTTAACACTTAATGATCAACCAACCATACAATTAAAGGTAGTTCCATGATATTACATTCCATACAATATGGAAAGATATACTTTATGAATTGTATAATAGTGACACTATACAACATTACCCTTGCAGTTGGGGTGGAATATGAGTGGTAAGCCTCATAATCCTACACCCAAAAGACTGGGGTTCAAATCCTAGAAATCCCCTTGGGATATTTTCTTCACAGGAGATGACTAAGGTAATCCATGGGAAAGCAGTGATGTAGGTATGATGAAGTTAGGAAGTGATTCAGGCATGACACATGCCTGGTGACATAGGTAAGATGATGCAAGCCTGATACTGCACTGGACCTTTAGGCTATTTTTTGGGGCCAATTGTCCTTGGGACTACAGGCTATGTCATGGGTATCCCTCTACCCATATAGAAAGATATATTTTCTTTCATAATAAAAATAGGCTTAAACCCCAACTTAATTATTTTTTACAACACACCCAATTTTATTTTACGATTAAAGAAGTTAGTTTCATGAAATCATATTTCATGCATTACAATATAGCTGAATAATAAATAATGATAAATGAAGGGAATGAAATGAAATATTATTACACAACTTTACAATATAACTTAGTCAATAACATATTTTATACATGGGAATTAGTATGAAACCATGATTTATGATATCAACTAATCAAATACTATGATATATCTATATGCATATTATACATTAATGGATTTAGAGAATATATTTATTTCAAAATATTCTTTTCAGACCAACAATCTTCTAGAATTTACCACCCTAATGAAGAATTATTTATATTTTCAAGTAGGCTATAGAATTTACTACTTCCACCCAAAATAACTTTGGAAACCCCATGTGAATTATTATTTTCCTTGCCTTATCAACTAGCATTAGATTCATCCTCTCCACAAATACATTATATTCTATAGTACCTAGTAGAGCCTTCTCAACAAAATTCCCTTCTACCAAAAAAATATTTGGAACTACCTACTTATATACTCCCAACCTTTGTTAGACCTCAAGCACTTAATCTTTCATTTAGTATCTTTTTCCACCATGGATCTCCATAAAATGAAGGTTTTTAATATCTTGTAATTTTTCTTGATAAAGAACACCCACACCTTTTATATCATATATTTTATAAAGGAAATAAATTATAGTGACCCTCCATGAGAATGAACTGGAGATAGATCACTTATGTCTATATGAACCAACTCCAACTTTTGGTTCCTTAGTGTCTTACCTTATATTTGGAAGGAAACCTTCCATAAATTACCAAGGACACAATCTTCATATGTTCCATACTCAATGCTTCTGATCTTTAGAACTCCATTAAAATCTAGTATTTTTATCCCTCTCTTAGTTAAGTGACCGAAATAGTCATACCATAACATTGTCAAGTTTATGTATTGGGTATGAAATGCACCTTATGACACTCTAGTTAAGGTAAAAATCTACATACTTCACTCCTATTTCCACCACAATTAAAACATGTGTAATTATCCAGGCTCAATTCATGAATGTTGTATATAAACCCATTTCACCTAAATATTCAATAAAAATTAATTTATTCCTTGACATTAGTATATGGAATACTTCTTACAAATATAGTATTGTTTTGTTCCTTGATTGGATAGAAACATCACCCATTCCTAAAATCTTAAGAGTTTTATTTTATGTAAGATGAACCTTAATGAAACTTCTGGAAGTATCATTCCTCATACACCCACACTCAGATGTTGATTTAAAATAATCTCTAGAGTCAATTATCCAAGACTAAAGTGAACTATAAGAACTTAATAATATACATATTATTTATTCTGACACATGATTCATGGATCCACTTTTAGAATAATATTTTTTAGCGTTGAATATTTGTTAATTGTAATATATATTTAGGCAAACTTTCTTCCCAAAATTTCAATACATGGTACCACTTTACATCAAGATAATCATACTCCAACTCCTTCCTTTTCCCTTTATATAACCTTTTTGTACTATGAAATACCCATACCTTATATAATATAGGAATTTATAGAATATTCTTGGATATTATTTTGAAAAAGTTCCTCCTTCATAATCTGATCCATAACATTTATAAAAAAGTTCTATATTACCACTAGAGTTACTCACCACAATAACCGTCACATCCCAATATTCTAAGAGTTATGAGTGTAACAAAAATACCCACTCTGGGTCTCTAAAGTTTACCTTGAAAGATTACAAATGACCTCTAATCATATTTTTAAAAACCTTAAATCTAGTAACCTAGAGTAAATGTTTATTATATTACATTACTACATGATACAAGAGATACCATCACACTAGATAAATTGATTTTGTTGTCTTTGGATACTAGATACATACATGATTTCCATATTACTATGGAAACTTTAAAAAACAATATATATACTTTATAAAAAATTTATTATTACTTTAAGTAAATCATTAAATTCATTTAAAGATACATTCTTGGTACCATGTGGAAAGGAAACAAAATAAAGGGTGATATTAGATTCCTAGTAAGGGGTTGTGTATAATAGAATCTATAATTAATAAATAAGGCATAAATAACTTGACAAAGTAAATAATCAATATACGTTCCATGTAATAAATAAAATTGAGAAAAAAATATATACATAAAAAATAAATAATATAATAATCATATGAAAAAAATAAATGATTTCATAATTATGGAATTCATAATTTTGGAAATCTTTCTCTTACCTTTGAGGCCTCAACTAGGACACTTTCAATAAATGGGTATACATATACCAAATACCTAAATAATAAGGCATGACAACTTGTTTATCTCATGGGGCCTTACCCTATGCATAGAGAGACCGTCTAATTCTATGACCACACATCAATTAAACATGTCCAATGCATTCTTAATTTATTTAATTAACAATAAAATACATAATAAATATTCCTTAGTAATTAATTAATATCCATATTGAATCAAGTATACAGAATGTAAATATTCCCCAATCAATAGAATAATTTTCTTAATAAGCTTACTCAAAAATAAAACCATTTATAGAAATGATTATATGGTTAGGAAAATATTTAAATAGTGTAAATGATACCAAATATGTTTATGTTAAAAAATAACATGGATATGAAGGATAAAAAGAATTTCAAAAAAATAATGGATAGTGATATATAATAAAAATTCAAAGAAGTGAATGAACTGAGAATATATCCTCATTAAAAAAATGATTTATATGAAATAAATTAGTAAGGGATTAAAGGATATCATTAATTAATTAGAAATTAAGGTTTTTTATTAAATTAATGTATTTTATAAAATAGAGAGAAAAATGGGAGCAAAACTTTAAAAATAATTTTTTTAAAGATTTTGTGATTTTTTTGTGAAAATGAATTTATAAATCAATTCCAAAACTCTTTTCATAATATTTTAAGGATAATTTTAAAAATTAATTTGTAAAATAATTTCTAATAATAAATTCTTGAAAATAAACTATGCTTAAGTAAGAAAATTTGGAGTTGAAAAAAAAAATACTTCAGTGAAATGAAATACCCTTTCAAAAGTTTTAAGAAAATGATATCCTTTTCTTTTGACATAAAAACAAAAAATTCAGAGGATAATGGGAATAAATATTAATTTTTTAAGAAATTAATTTTTTTAAATTAATCAAAATCACGAATATGGTTTATGATGTCTAGAAAATCTGTTCATGATGAAAATGTTAAAAAGAGATTCTGTTCACATTTTTATAAAGAGAGTAAAAAACGACTTAAAGGTAAAATGTTAAAAATATTGTTTTAAAATTTTTAATGTAAAATAATTTTTTTAGGAAATTTCATTTTATAAATAGTTAAATTATAGAATATAACATTATTTAAACAAAATAAATAATATGGATATGGAAAAAAATATTCTCAACAGAAAAGGAGCAATAATGTCAGCTTTTCATATAAAAATTATTTTATTTTATTTGAGTACCAAATAGAGGAAAATGTATAGAATACTTTAAAAATATAGAAATAATTATATGAGACTGAAATAGGTGGGTTTTAGGATATTAATAGCATACAATTCTTTCAATGGAAATTGTAACCTAAAAAATCATGATAAAAAGTGAGATTGTAAAATAAACCCTAAACTTAGACTTCTATTTGGTTCAACATGATCTAACCTAATGAATAATAAATTTATATTTATTATAATTCTATATAAAATAAATATTTATATTTACATAACTACATAACATTCACTTATAATTTATCATGATCCATTTATTAATAATTATTTATTAAAATCAATATTCCTATGTTAACTGTTTCGTTTTCCATGCATGTTTCAGTTTGGTGGTTATGGTAATTGAACTTCTTTCATAGTTTAATCATATATATAATTTTAATGAAAGTTTATAGTATTTTTTTGATATAGTTATGGATTCCGATGGTAATTTCATGGAACTTTTGGTAACAGTTTTCATGAAATGCTTAAAAATATATTTTTTATAAATCTCAATTTTATAAAAATAATTGAATTATTAACCACTATATATAAATATATTACTGTTAAAAAATTATGAAAAAATATTAAATTAACCATTATTACATTATATTACAAGTATTTAACATTCCTCAATCATTTATGACATAAACATTATAAAATCATTCATGTAAGTGGAAAATCCAACCCAAACAAGTGCATTTTATAATGATTGAATGAGTAAGAACATGCAATTAAATATTGATAATAACAATTTCATAGAAGATTAATTATTTCAAGAATATTTATAAAAGTAGAAAAAAGTTTTTGAGAAATGATAGATGAATAATATAGATGAAAGAAAACTGTAAAAATTTATTACTTCCAAAGTGTTTCAGTATGCTTGTTTTAGATGATTAAATTTTATGAATAACATTATTATTAATATTATTAATAGAATGACCAAATTATATTTATAGAACCTTAATAATGTTATAAATATCATATTTACTCATGAAATATATTTTTATAACTCACCATGTAAGGAAGTTATGAAAAATGAAATACATCAATCATAGTGGTGGTAGCCCATACGTAACACAAATGCATTTCTCATTTTTCTAAGGAAAAAATGGGAAGGTAGATAATGTGTATTCAATAAAAATAATAATAATTAATTATAATAATAATACTAGTATAATAATTTTAGAATTATTATACATGATTTATAGGATGATTAAGAAGAAAGTAACTTAAAAGTGCACTATTAAAAAAATCACCCCTTCCTTGGATATCCTCCTTTGGATATCTTCTTAAGCCTCCTTAGATTGTTATTTTAGTAATATTGAGACCTATAGAAAGTGAAAAATTGAGTTTATGAGGTATTTTTATTGGTCCTGGTATAATTTAAATGCCCAATATGTATGGATAAGTTAGGTAGCAAAGATCTCCTTTTATAAGTGAGAGGGGTGACACTCTTATAAATACTTATAAGTTTAAAATAAGATAAATTTTATTCTTAAGAAAAGTGACACTAAATTTTTAAATTTTAAATATAAGATGATTTTGGTTAAAAATACACCCAATAAACCAATTTGATACAAGATTTACTAATAACTAAAGCCTTATCTCTTAGTTTAACCCTTTCTTTAACCCTTTTAACCTTCACCATGTTAACAAAATTTTACCATGATAACTATTATTTATTACCAAAATAGAAATGGAACTTACTATATTTTTTGAATATGATGATCCCAAATATAATTTTTTTAAAATATTCAATTTCTAATTTTTGAATAAATTAATTCTAATATTTGAGCAAAAAGCGCATAATTTTTTTATAAAAAATGTATTTTTGAAGCATAGAAATAATTTATTCACATTTCTTACCTAAAAACAACCATTATACAAATGTTAATTTATTTTATTGAATATATTATAAATATATTTCATTAAAATTATTCATAAATTAGTTACTAATTTAATTTATTAAGATAAAAATACATTACTACATAAAAAAAAAATACTTTTTTGAAAAATATATCTTTTTACCTTAAAATGATTTTATTTTCATTTATAACCAATTTCTAACCAAGGATTGATTTTTTTATTTTTTTACATGTATAAAAAATAAACTTCTATAAATTTAACACTCTAATTTAGGTAACATTACCTTTTAAATAAAACACATAATATATAATAAAACAATTTTGAGAAAAAACATTTTTTTAGAAAGGAATTACTATATTAGTATTCCACATAATTAATTAATAAATATATGTATATTACTATTTAATTTTACTAATCATTACTGGAATACATTTTATTAATATCATTTCCTCAAAAATATTAAATTTATCAGAAATATGTAATTCAGTAAAATAGTTTTTTCTAGAATTAATGGTATTTTCTGGAGTGAAATAGATCTACTTTAATTTTACAAAATCATTTATTTGTTAAATTATGTTTCATTTAACTCTATTATAATGTCTTTAATTTTGTATTTTAATACATAATTATTGAATTTAGTTTGGTATTACATATATCACAAGCTATTATTCATAATGGTTTTATTTAAAGGGGAATACATACTTAAATATTTGGGTGTTACATTATTCCCCCTTAATTAATTATGAACTCATAATTTTATTTTTTATCTTATAAATATAAATTCATATTCACATTGGTATAATCTAAGATCCATATTTTATCATGATAATTAATTTATAAGTTACTAATATGAAACTTAGTATTTCTTAAATAAATATCTCTAAAACCACGTATGTACCATTATTAGGATCATACTTATAAATGAGTTTCAAAAAGTATATCTTGATAGTTGGGTGATATTTTACATATAATAATCGATGAATTTATCTTTTTTCTTTATTCATTTTGGGGAATTATTTTACCACTGAGATAAATAATATGAAAAAAATATTTACGTGATTTATTTTCATTCCATTAGAATAATTTCATTATTTTGTTATGTTTCGATTTGTTTTCCACCACTACTTCATCTCATATTCCAAATGATAAAAGACCATAAAGAAATTTTCATGATTGAATAATGGAAATCAAATTTTAATGGATCATAAGATCTATAAAAAAATAAATAATTATTCTTCATATCTTTATCCATTTACTAAAACCAAAATATTTAACAAAATATGAATAAAAATTCTTTCAAAGAAGTAACATATTAATATATAAAACCCCAACAATAACTTCCAAAGTTCAAATTGAATTTTTCCAATAATAACTAAACCCTAAAACTCTTCAAAATATGTTTGAAAAAATTAAAAACCAAAAATTCAGAAGGATTATGTCAAATTCAAACCTGGGTATCAAACCAAGTTTACAAATAGGGAATATATATTCATATTAACCAAGAAAACCTGATACATTTTACTTGTAATGAGATTCCCAACATGTGTGTTGATTGATAACTCCTTCTTCATGGTGTAAAGGGATGATTCAATATTATCAGTAGATATAAAAGAGTTCATAGAGTTTAAATCAAATAAAAAATTAGATAACTTTGAGTTTATAATAAAGGTACCTTATATCATGTCATTAAGGGCTTGAACTTCAGCCATAGTAATTTCATAAGATTGATATTTATCCCTAGGTCGTCTTGGAGGTAAATTTACTTGACACTTGGGTCATTGGTTTACATAGTTCCCCATATCCTTATAGTTGAAACATTGGACCATGATTTTTCATTAATGTGCTTTATAGCCTTTATCTCTATACCTAAAAAATACTCCATTTATTTTAAAAAAATACCAAAGTGTTTATATACACGGTTCTTATATATTGGAAATTACACCCTTTACTTCTTCCCTTTTGCTAAATTTCTCTTTATATAACGATCAAACATTCTATTTTTTTCTTGAATTTCTTTGAAAATATAAGACTTGGAGAAATAATTCTCATACTTGATGACACTTGATACAATATATTCATATATTGAAAATTTTTGAGAGAGTAACACCATTCACAAGCTTGGATTTAGCCTATAAAATAAAAAATTAATCATGATTTCTAGATTACATAAATAGTCCATGGCACGAATTTCCAATCCTGTAAATCTAGTTTCATACATAAAAACATTTTCCTATTCCCTTTGTCCCAAATTTAAAAATTTCCTTTCAAAATTAACTCTTTTCTCACAAGGAAATAATTCTTTCAAATAATATTGTTTTAAAAGTATCCTATTTCATACCATTTATTTAATCCAGCTCCTTAGTGTTTTGAATCAATGAACACCATTGATGAGATTCCCTATTTAAACATTACACTAATGGCATAAACTTATCTCTTTCATTACTCCTAAAATCTATAAATATATATTTTTAAGGGACTTGATCAATTATTCATCAAAAATGACTTATAAAAAAAATGTTAAGAGGATTCATTTTAAACTTTTGAAAGGAAAGTAAAAGTTTGTATAAAATAAATTTTTTAAATCATTAAATTATATAAAATAATACTATTTAATAAAATAAAGAATATGGGTGTGAAAGAAAAATATTCCCGAATAAAAAGAAGAAAAGAGTTTGGATTTTTTTATAAACATTATTTCTATTGATTTGAGTAACCAAGAGATTAAAAATAGATCTAATACTTGAAAAATACATAAATAATCATAGTAAAATAAAATATATGGGTTTTCAGAGAGTAATAGTAAAAAATTACCTCAGTGGAAATTAAAACGTAAATAATTTTAATAAACATGAGATTATAAAATAAACCCTTACCTCAGAATTCTGCTTAGTCAAACATGCTTTAACATCCTGTATAAAAAAATTATATTTAGTGTACATATTTATAATTACCATATTTATATTGATATTAATTTATTCCATTCATGTATAATTTATCATTACCCATTTATTAATAATTCTTTGGTAAAATCAATATTTCTGTGTCAACAGTTCCATTTTCCACACCTGTTTCAATTTAGTGGTTCTGATCCTTATACCTTGGTTATGGTTTAATCATTTATAGAATGTTAATGAAGTTTTATATTATTATTTTTACATACTTATGTATTCCCATGGTCATTTCATGGAACTTATGATAATAGTTTTCATGAAATTCTTAAAAACCATTTTTTAGAAATTTTGATTTCATAAAAAGAATTGATTTCATTAACCAATATACATAGATATATTATCATTATAAAATAATAAAAAAATCCTAAATTAATTATTATTCATTTATATTATAATTATTTAATATTATTTAATCATTAATGACATAAAAATTATAACATTGTTCATAAAGGTGGTAAAACTGACCCAAACAAGATAAAGTTATAATGACCAAATGAGTAAGAACATGCAATTTCATAATGATAATATCATTTTCATAGAAGCTTAAAAATATGAAGAATTTGTTATTAAATTTATAAATTAGTTTTGATAATAGGTATATAAAGAAGATAAATTAAAGATAATGGTTGAAAGTTGTTACTTACAAAGTGTCTTAGTATGGTCATTTTAGGTGGTTGAATTTTATAATGACCATTTATTGTTAATATTATTAATATAATAGAAGAAATATTTTTAAAAAACCTTTATAATGTTATAAATATATTATTTATTCATTAAATACATTTTTAAAATCATCCATTTAAAGAAATAATGAAAAATAAATCACGTCATTCTTTGAGGAGATAGTCTAAACTTAATACAAGCGATGTTCTCATTTTTCAAAGGAAAATGGAGGAAGTTAAAAAATGGTTATTACATAAACATAATAAAATTTAAGTATACTAATAATATCGATATCATCATGTAATAATGTTTATAAAATATTTAGAGTAGGATTAAGAAGAAAGAAACTTGAAATTACTCTGTTAAAATAATTATGACTTCTTTGGATATCCTCCTTTGGATGTACCCTTAATCCTTCTTAGATTGGTCTTTTGGGAAGAATAAAACCTCCAGGACATGAAAAATATAGTTTGGGAGTGATTTTTAGGGATTTTTTAGATCTAATAATCTAAAGGTTCCTAGATAAGTGAGGTGGTGAGAGGTTTCTTTTTTAAGTTAGAGGGGTGATACTCTTGTAAATAATTATAACTTTAAAATAAATTAAATAATATTATAAAATTAAAGTTGGAAAAAATTTGAGTGTTTTCGGTTAGTTTTGTAATTGGTTTTTTTGTGGGTGTGATTTGCGGCATCGCATGCTTGTATCATTCTCTACTGGTCTCTGGCTACTGTATGTGGTTTTCTTGCTCTGGATTCTAGTGAGGGTTTGTTTGTGGTTCTGCTCTGAACGGATCCATGCCCAAAGTGGCGTTTCTAGTTCAGTTCGGCCCGAATCCCTTCATTGGTGATGCTCCTTCAATGTGTTCTGGGGTCATCCAGTCCTAGGTGACGATGACCTAGCTTTGCACTTCTTGAATCGGCTTCTGGTTTCTTATGAGACTGCAGTGGTAGTGGGAAGGGGTAGGGTTTGATGCTATCTTCGGTGGAGGCACAGTTGATCAAGAAAGGGTTTGTGAAGGTTTTTCAAGTTGAAGTAGGAAGGATGGACGACGGTGATGACTTGAGAATGATGAATTTATCAAATTGTGATATGGTGGAAGTGATTGTGTGGTTTGTTTGTTTCTGAAGGTGGGAAGGTTGTGCAACTAGACTTGAATACATGGAACGAGCTCCAGAGGAGGATTCAGAGCTAGCGGTTCATCTTTGTAGAGATTTTTGGATTTGGTCATTTGAGAGGGTATGGCGCTAGCCATCGAATCAGACTGTGCTTTGACACAAGACACTTGTTCGCCGAACAGTCTTGCAAAGGTAGAAAGCTTCATAATGATTAAATGATGGGGATGGGCATCTTTGTGTTTTCATTATGGTTTTACTCTTTTTTCCTTCAAGTGTTATTTTTTTTATGTCCATGAAGTATTTTTGGGTTCCCCTTTATTCCCTTAAAAGGGGGATTTATCATAAAATAAAAAATTTGAAGGCCTTCGGGCCGTTGGATGTAAAATATAAGATGATTTGGGTTGAAAATACATCCAACTGACCAAATTGATACTTGTTTTAGTGATAATTAAATATTTATCCTTTAGTTTAACCCCTTCTTTAACCCTTTTAATCTTCATATTAGTAACAAAATTTTACTATGGTAAAATTGTTGATGGATAAAAAAGAAATGAAAGCTATTTATTTTTTTAATATTATGTTTCTAAATATGATTTTTTTTCAAAATTTAATTTCTAAATGTTGCATAAATTAATTATAATATCTACACACAAAATGTATATAAACTGTTTTTAGAAAAAATGTATTTTTGAGTCCTAAAATGAATTTATTTGCATTCATTACCTAGTAAAAAAAATTATATGAATGTTCATATATTTGATTGAGCCAGAGCTTGCAATTATAACCTGTCCAGATGAGCAAGACTAGATTTTGATAGGTGTTCTCTTCACTTGAAAATTTCATATCTTGGAGCATTGGAGCTTGATCGGAGTTGCTTCACTTTTGGATTGATGTGATTGCTTATTCAAAGTTATGAAATCTCAGGCAGTTTGAATGAGATGTGGTTTGATCCTTTTTGAAATAATATCATTTATCACTCTCATTTTTTGTGTTTGTGATTGTGTTGGTGTAAAATCATTACACCTCGAGCATTTATTGTAATAATTTTGATTTAATAAACTTCTTTGGGGCATGAATTGGGTGACGAATTCATGTCTCCGTTTGTCTCAAAAAAAGTCACAAATATGCAATTCATCAAAAGAATTCTCTAGAATTAATGATATTTTCTAGAGTAAAATGGAACCTTTTTAATTTTATAAAATAATTTATTTTTTAATTATATTTTATTTAACTATATTTTAATTTATTTAAGTTTTTATTTTTATAAAAAATATTTATTTTAGTTTGGTGTTGCGTATATCACAAGCTATCATTCATACTAGTTTTATTTAAAGGAGAATACATTCTAAAATCTTAGGGTCTTATAATATTTAAGTCATTGATGTGACCAAACACTAGATTTAAATATGAAATTTTCATTCCAAATAGACATTATTATAAGAACACCTTGTTAATTACTATTGTATTCTCATAGATATTAGTAATAAATTTCATAAGTTCCAAAGTACTCTTCACTTTATGGATATTATAAGACATGTTTATGGATAATGACATCAGAATCAATACAATTCATTTCTTATATTGATTTTCTATTCTTCCTTTCTCAGAGATTTCGTCGTGGTACCTATCAATTATAAATAAATATACTTATGCAATAGAAAATGCTATATATGTATCTTCCAAAATCTAAAATTCCCCCCCATGAAACTTCTCTATCCATCATTTACCCATATAAAATGCCATAAATTTTGAATATAGTAAAATCTCACTAAATTCTAGAACACATAAGAGGTATCAAGAGTTGATTACCAAAATTATTCTACAAGGTTAAAGGGTATAATAATTCCACTAAACTGATCCCTAAATCACCTTCATCAAGGTATGGTCATCTGAATAAATGAAACCAAATCTCTGACACCACTTTCCAGGTTCGATGAAATTCTTTATTAGACCACCTATTACTCCTATAAAACTTACTAGGCAAAAAAATTACTATAAAAAAATTTCATACTCAATGAACCAAAACTTAGAATACAACCACACATTATTCACCAAACTGAATAAAAAACCTTTGAACAACCCAAAAAAGAACTTTTAAAAGACAACTATTGAAATAAATAAAGGTAAATTAATAAAAAATGTTTTTATGTGGGGAAATATACAATCTATTTTATTAATAATCATAAGATAATTACAACATGTAAAGTAAAAATCACAAATGATTTCACCCTACTAAATAGAAGAGTCTAGCTAGTGAATCAAGTCACCAATTCCTATCTATCTTTTCAAGATAAAGTTCATATAGTTTTTATCTCTATAGATATACCTATATTATAGAAATGAATACCACTACCTTAAATCCATCACCCAACACATATCAACCGATTCCAAAACTCTTATGAGCTACTCTTACATAAATTTTTTATGTTTCTTATAAATTACATTTCTTGTAAAACCACAAGGAAAATTTCTTATGTATTCATAAAGAAAAAACATACACATGTCCTTTGTTTCTTCAAACTGACCCCCATAAGATGATGTCAAGGGGTAACATCTGGTCACATGCTTTTAACTAAAATGACTCAGTATTTAATCTTATAGTCATTCTATATGCGGATGCCTAAATATTGGTCACACCACTCTACCATCTCATCTACCATCAAAAGCTAGACTGCCACATTCAATCCTTACATTAGATCTAATTCCTTAGATATAAAATGGATTTCAGAGCTGTACCTAATAATGTACCATCAGGGGTATGATAGTCAAACTATATCTAAGTGAAATGAAATGTACATGTGAATTACCATAAGTAAATTCAATAAGAGAAATGTATAAGAAAACTACTAAAATTACCATGTGAATTTCATTATACATCTATAAGTGTAATTGAAACACATATGAATAATAGAAAAAAATTGTTAATTTTTGGAATAATTAATTAGGTTATCTTGGTTCAGGGATGGTGTGAAAAATAATTGAAACTTCTCATGGATATTCAATAAAGGTCTAGAGGATATTTCCACTAAGAAAAATTCCATGCAAGACTTGTTCTTTTAGAAATATGATTGTGAGATCATCACCAGCTAAAATTAAGGTTCAAATGGCTACTTTTATTAAACAAATTCAATGGGATATATGTGGATTAATTCATCTATCTTGTCGACCATTTAAAAATTTTATAGTTTTAATCAACACATCTAGTATATGTCTACACATATGTTTTCCCTCAATGCACACTATAGTGTTTTCATGATTTATTGCACAAATAATTAAATGGAGAGCACAATTCATTAATTATTTCATCAAGAAATTAAGGCTTGATAATGTTAGATAATTTAAATCTCAAGATTTCAAGGATTACTATATAGAAATAGGGATTACTATAGAGTATCCAATCATCCATACAAATATAAAAAATACTTTAACTAAATCATAGATAAAACAACTCATGTTTATTACTAGACCATTGATAATAATAACAAAGATAATGAGATTTGTATGGGGTCATGAAATATTTCATTCATTATAATTAAATAGCATTAGACCAAGTGCATATGATAAGTAATCTCTATGTCAAATGGAATTTGGAAAAGTTCCTGACATCTACCACTTAATAATTTTTTCTTATGAAGTATATATACTAATTTAACCTCCATAAAATAAAAAATGGGACCTCTAAGGAGGTCAAGAATATATGTGAGATATAAATCCCCATCCATTATTAGATATCTTTAACCTCAAACAAGTGTTGTATTTATATCAAATTTTACTAATTATAACTTCAATAAAGAAGTGATCCCATCATTATGGGGATACAAGACATAAATGGAGGAGGTTTCCTATAATATACAAAAATTATATTTTCTTGATCCTCCCACTCAAAAGTATGAGATAAAAGTGAAAAGTATTTTACATTTTTAAGAACTGAAAAATAAGTTACCTGATACATCTATTGATAAAAATGGAATGAATAAATCACATATACCAGATATAAATTCATAGACTTGAATTGATTTCCTAAAGATATAATTAAATAATAATGTTATAGAAATGTCAAGAATACACATGAATCAAGGTAAACCATTTAAATATAAGTATATAAATACTAAAAAAATAAAAGTAGTGAGTATAATCTAAAATAACATTATATAGGCCTATGTTTCATAAGAAACATGTAATTTATGTGTTCTTAAATAAAAACATGATGGAGATCATAAAAATAATTCATATCATATTGAAAACCCTAAAGTTATTGAAAATAATGAAATTAATTTTAATTATGACACTATAGGTGATATATAAAATCAAATTAAAATAGAAAATATTGATAAAATATTATTTATAAATGCAATGAAAAAATGATATTGTAATTGTAATATACAAATCTCATCTGTTACATAAGATTTTTACCAAATACTAGGAATTTATTATGAGAAGACATAGTCTCTTATTATGGATTTCATTACTTTTGAATATCTAAATGCACTTACTATAGTTGAAAAGGATAAGATACATCTTATGAATGTTATTATAAGTTATTTATAAGGGTCACATGATAGTGTTATATATATGAGAATCCTAAAATGATTTAAAATACTTAAAGCATTTAAATCAAAACCCAAAGACCTATATTCAATTAAATAGTAGAAATATGTATATGGATTAAGGAAATCTGA
This sequence comes from Viscum album, assembly GCA_963277665.1. Lineage (NCBI taxonomy): Eukaryota > Viridiplantae > Streptophyta > Magnoliopsida > Santalales > Viscaceae > Viscum > Viscum album. The sequence continues at coordinate 482,514,044 of OY728126.1, forward strand.
GTGTATGTGGTATAATTACTTATGTCATGACTACCCCTCTAATGTTACCCCTCTTGGGATGAAAATAAAGAGATAAAGGTGAACCTTAAATCCTAACTCTAATAGGCCATAGGTTGGAGACTATCACCGAGGGTATATAATCACAAATACGAGGAATTACTCTTTTTATATAAATTTAAGAAATAAGAGATAAGAGGAAATCCACCAAATAAATCTATTCATAAATAAATAAGAATCTCAATATAATAATACAATGTTATACATAAGTGGAAACAACTAAAAAGTACCAAAAGTAAGTCCTAGGTAGTTCCCACAAACTCCAACAACTTTTAAACAATCAACCTGAGATAGTAATGCCGAGATTGATGACTAATCATCTCCTACAGACCTAAAAATTGTTTATATATACATAGGGTGAGCATAAAAGTATATTTAGTAGGATCCTCCTCAGAACCTATTATACAAAATGTGAAAGAAAGATACTAAATTATAGTGAATAATAAAATGAAACCAAATCCCCACCTAAATCGGTAAATCTATGTCCTAACCTTACCATTGATCACTCACCAAGTAACACATACATGTAAGAATATCCATATTAAAAAAATTATATAAATAGAGGTACCTCGCTTACACTTTCCCACTAATTTGTTTCTATCACTCCCCAATGAATCACATCCTATGATCTCCTTCTAATGAATCATCTTACCCCTGTCTGAGCAATTGTATCTAAATTTGATCCTATATCCCACGTGTCACATCACATCGTCATCACCATCATCTCATTCATAACTAAGTAGAAGTCTATAAGCTACTATAACCCATGTATTATGCATTATACATTAATCCATCACAAATCATGGTTGTAAACCTATGGGAATCCATGGTCACCATGACTGGATAAAAGTATGTACTATTACCTCAATCCATTAAAACTCGCACAAAAATTCAAAGTAATACTGAGATCCACCATATCTTGAATCAGGATATACCCTATACCTTAATCCATCACAACTTGAATATTCCCACATAATATACTATAGATGAATGGAGAGTGAGGGAGAAAGACTAGTCATCCATCCTCTACCTCTCCAACCAAGATGTTGGGGAAAACACCCCAAAAAAATTTGGGTGTTGGTTTCCATATTGACTTGAGTGGTGAATCATATGAAATAAGCAAATAAAAGATATATCACACATAACCACACTAAGGTAAAATACCTAGCCTTATACTCAACTGCTATCATCCCACCATGAACCCCAACTGCAATCTCTAAGTCACATGATAATAAATTTCAATAATCACACTAGAATTAAGGTTTAATAATAATTAATAAATTCTATTTAGTAATTTAGGAAACACTAATATTTTACTAACCCCCATTACATTTTTTTTAATCAACCCATTCCATTTCAAGAAAACATACTTCCATAATCATTATTCAATTCCCAGATTCAATCTCATGCTCTTGGGACATTCATTATAACTATTTTATGGGTTTTATTTATATATGAATCATTTATCATTACCTCCATAAATAAAACTCAATCCCCTGAGTTCATTGTAAATCATTTATCATTCCATAATTTCTGAGTACTCTAAGACTCATCCTAATCTACCATAGCCAAAGATTCAATTTTCACATATAGATATAAATTATATAAATAAGATGGAAACTATTAAAAATAATACCTAGAAACCTATTGTAATGTCCTGGCTCGGGTGCCACACACCAGTTCTCCGAGCCGGTTCTCCACATGACCACAAGCATGCCTCCCCGTATGCCAGAGTCTTCCAATTAGCTGTGGGGGTCTACTATTGATCATGGGGAGACTATAACCTATTTTATCAGAGTAATACCCCAGTGGAAAAAAAATAAAAAATGAAAACCAGATAACCAAAAGATATCATAAATAGAAAAATTCTAGTATAACAAGATAACCTAAACTAGAAATACAATATCAAAACTAAGCAGTAGATATATCATGAAAAAGTACATTCCAAGTGTTAGAATGAAACTCCAAAAGTAAAGACACAGAAAACTCCCAAGAATGTCTTAAACCATGTATGGTACCCTCATCCATGCTTCATTCCAAAATAATCCACCTAACATAGTGCCTTTCCCTTAACCTATCCTACAATAATGAAATTTATTCGGGTACCGTTCAGGCAGTCCAAGTAGGGTGTGAGTACAACTATGTAGGCCACCACCAACAGTGTCTAAAAGAATTTTGAATCAATAATAGTGTATCCACTTGTATAAATAATTATGAAAAGTTCATAAATAAATAGTTATCACATTATCAAATCATTATTTATTTAACCATATAACTTCTAGAGTTCTTGAGGAAACCCGAATCTCAATACCTGCTTCGGCCCATGCGAGAGTCTAAACTATCCACAAGGGATATAATTTCCTAGAATGATACTGTTATCATTCTATTTCTCATGTCATATATTATAATTCCATTATTACCATTCTAAATTTAATGTTATATCTTAGAATTCCATCATTACCATTCTATATTTCAATTCTCATATGAATTCCATTATTACCATTCATCATTTCATTAATTAATTCAACAATTAATTAATCTTCTCAATATCATTAATTAACTCAATAATTAATTAATCTTCTTAATATCATTAATTAACTCAACAATTAATTAATAATATAAATCCCATTAATTAACTCAATAATTAATTAATCTTATCGATCCTATCAATTAACTCAATAATTAATTAATATTATCAATCTCATTAATTAACTCAATAATTAATTTATATTCTCGATCCTATTTATTATCTCAACAATTAATTAGTCTTCTCAATCTCATTAATTAACTTAAAAATAAATTAATATTCTCAATATCATTAACTAACTCAAAAATTAATTAATATTATCAATTTTATTATTAATTCAATAATTATTACATCAATTACCAATCCCATTTTCCCACAATTAATTTCAAAATTAATTACTCAATTCAATAATATAAACATCCCCTAATTAATTCCTCAATTAATTATCGAATTCAACAATCTCAATATCCCCTAATTAATTACATAATTAATTATACAATTCAACAATCACAATACCCCCTAATTAATTACAAAATTAATTAATTAATTCAATAATATCAATATCCCCTAATTAATTCCACAATTAATTACTCACAATTTACAATTACAATATCCCCAATTTACCATTTTGACTTAATTAATTAATTTAACAGTTTAATTAATTAAATCATGAACTAAATTTCTAAACATATAATATAAATTCTATAATAACATACACATAATTTTAATCAATACTTTGGGATTTGAATTATAGACCACCTACCTCAATTTGTTGATGAAAGATCAACCAACTGAAATCCCCAAAATTCGAGTAGAATAATGATATAGAAAGAGATCCAAATCTAAAACCCTAAATCAAGAGAAAAAAATCAAGATCCTTGAGTTCTAGTTCTTGATACACAATCCTAGATCTATATATAATAAAAACAGGAATAACAACACTTTCTATGATGGGAGAATAAAGGAATGGGAATAGGAAACCAAGCGCGATTGGATTCTCTTACTTGGAGGGGTGAAGATCTTCAATCTGGGATTTGAATTGAGAATAAAGGAAGTCAGGAGGGATTGAAATCCATAAGGGAGACCTTAAAGTCATGAGAAGACAAGTTGGTCTAATTTAGGGTTGAATAGGGTGAGTTTTAGGGGTTCAAGTGATTTAAAATCTAAATTTCAGGCGAATTTAATTCCCACACATGGTTTTCTAAGCAGGGGTGCATGGTTTCCACTAACCATGAACCTAAACCATGCACCTATTTTATAGGGTTTTATAGTTACTCCTAAGAGTGCACACAGTTTGACAAACTATAAAATTACCCTCTGTCCATGGTTTCATAGTTTGCTGGGCTGGGGCGTACTGTTAGGGCAAACCGTGCACCAACCATATGCTGCCCAATTTCTTCCATTTTTCTCAAATTTCCACCCAACCAAACCACAAGGTAAAACCCAAATGAAAATTAATCAACACAAGGAAAAAGAGCACCCATAAATGAGCCTAAGACAACACTATAAAAGGTCAAGATCTTACAATATCCCTACATTATAATAGCTTGTCCTCAATCTTCACTCCCAAGCACCTCTAAGATTCCGATTCAAAAAGATTGGTTCACTAAGCCTGCATATATGATTCCCTTTCCCATGTTTCCTCCTACACATGCCCATGTTTCCACAATACAAAAACTATTTTTATAGAAATTCCTTACAACACTTTCCCACTGCAATCCAACACTCATATAGGATTTTCCTCAAAGGACACATCTATTTCAAGTTCAACATCATCCACATTATCACATTACAAGGTTCGGGGTGACACCATCGATGTTATGACACATGAAAAACATCATGCATAACACTATATTTTTGTGGAAGATCCAATCAGTATGCCACCAAACCAATTCGTTTCACAACCTCAAACAGTCCAACAAAACTAGGAATTAGTTTTCCCTATCTCCGTATACTATGATGACCCAACCTTGGAGATACCCAAAGGAATACATGATCACCCTTTATAAACTCTAGGGGTTGTCTATGTCTATCAACATATGACTTATACCTAGTATGATCCACAACCATACATTTCCAAATAATCTGTACCTACCCCAACATCTCTTACATGAGAATTAGTCCCAACAACTCAGACTCACCCACCTTTATCAAACATATAGGTGATCTGCATGGCCTACCTTAAAGATACTTTTATAGTTCAATATGTATAGTTTCATGATAACTATTGTTATAGGAAAACTCCACAAAATATAGGCACTTCTACTAAGACCCACCAAAGTCTAGGACACATGCCCAAAACATATCCTCAAGCACCTATATAGTGCACTCAGAATTTCCATATTTATATGGGTAGAATGCCATACTTAGTAAAACCTATGTACACAGTACCTTATGTAAGAACTACCACAAGCATGAAGTAAAATTTGATTCAATATATAAAACTATATTCTATGGCACCCCGTGCAGAATGACTATCTCCTGAACATACAAATATCCCATCTTCTCCACTGAGAAAATCTACCATATATGTAAGAAATATTATACCTTTATCAGTTTTTACACAATAACCCAAATATTTTAATTATTCTAAGGAATCCTGGAGAGACCTACCAAAAATTCCATAGTCATTTCATCCCACTTCCACTACATAATGGGAAATTACTATAGTAAACCTCTAGGTCTTTGATGCTATGAAATCACCTATTAATAGGTGTAGCATTGTGTTACAAACCATGTTATCTCCTTTTTCGTGCCTGACCACCAAAACTATTTTCATAGGTCATGGTACATTTTGGTCACACCTAGATGTACCGCACAATTTGAGGCATGAAATTCTAAAATCAAATCCTCCCGCATAATCATAGGAACAACAATACAATTCTTGACAAAGTTGATATCATCCTCTTCTATCAACCAGTCTGAAGGTGTATCCCCACCTTCAAGTATTTCTCTCAAAGATAAAAATTCAGGATCCTTATAATTCCTATCCCAAATCCATCTCAAAAGTGTAGACTCCACTAAAACTGATACCAGATTCATCTCCTCTTGATTCTCTTAAACTACCACATGAATCTCATCTAGTAGAGTCATAATCTTCCACTCAGCACTAGACTCCTGAACAACCTGAGTCTGAGTTTTTTTTCTTAAATAATTAGAAACACTATTACCTTTATTGGGTGTATATGCTATTTTAAAATCAAATGAAATATATTCAACCCATATCCACTACCGAAGATTAAAATATCACTATGAGAAGATATAAATTAAGCTCTTATGATCAGTAAACACTGTAAAATTCTCGACCAATAGATAATTACTCAAAGAATTCAAAGAATAAACCACCACAGCCAACTCGAGGTCATGTGTAGGGAAATTACATTCATGTGGCCTCAACTTATGAGACACATATGCCACAGATCAATCACCCTATATCAACACTTCTCTAAGACCTATCCCATAAGAATCAAAAAACACCATGTAATCTTAATCTATTTTAGGTAGGATTAATATTGGTCCCAATATCAAGTGCTTATTCAACTATTGGAAGGCCTTCTCACATACATCTGACCATTCAAACATTATCCCCCTTTTGGTCAAGCCTATAAGTAGAACTAACAATCGAGAAAAGTCCTAGATGAACCTTCGATAATATCCAGCTAACCCTAGAAATCTACAAATATCAATAATATTATTGGGATGATCCCAATAAAATAATGTCTGCGCTTTCTTTGGTTCCATAGAAACACCTTCCTCAGAGATGATGTGTCCCAAGAAGTGTACATGATAAATCCAAAACTAACACTTAGATAGATTGGCGTATAAATGATGCTCTCTCAGTGTACTAAGGATGATGTCAAGGTGTTGGTCAAGATCATCTTGAGTATTGGAGTACATCAATATGTAATAAAAAAACACTACCACAAACTAATTTAGGTACGGATGGAATATTCTATTCATCAAAGCCATAAAAATTATAGGTGCATTCTTCTACCCAAACTACATTATGAAAAAATCATAAAGGCCATAACTGCTTCGGAAAGTAGTCCTTGGTGTATCATAAGTTTGAACTCTTAGATGATGATACCCTGATCTCAAGTTAATCTTGGAAAAGACACAAACACCTCTTAATTGGTCAAAAAAATCATCAATATGTGGAAGAGGATACCAGTTCTTCACTTTCATCATGTTTACCTTCTGGTAATTGACCCATAATCACACACTCCCATCAGCCTTCTTAGAGAACAACACTAGTGAACCCTAAGGTGATGTAATTTAATGGATAAATCTTGTATCCTTTGACTCTTCCAACTGAGTCTTGTTCTCTTGAGGCTCTGTCTGTTCTATTTTATATGGTGGAATTAAAACTAGATCGTCCCCTAGAACGAGTTCAATGGTAAAATCCAAATCTATCTTTGGTGGCATACATAAGAATACTTTAGGAAAGACATCCTGAAACCTATCCAATACAAGCATAAATACATCATATTTTACACCCTCTTCATCTAGTATTAGACTAGAAACTTGGGTCGTGTTATCTTCTAATTACTGAGCGATTATCCCTACTTAGTCTATATAGATATCCCACTCTCTATAGTGAATATATTTTTCACCCTTAGGAGACATAAAAGTCACTCTCATGTGGTTAAAATCAATCTGGGCTTAGTATGCTACTAACTAGTCCATACCCAAATTTAGGTCGAATCTTGACATGTTAAGAATATATAGATCCCATAGAAAATAATATTCACCAACTTCAAGAGAACATACCTTGCACAAGCAGATGTCCCTAGACCATATTCCTAATGGTGTATCTATCATTAACACCCTTCTCACAAACTCCACCTCCAGGTTCAAACCATTAATAAGTTGTACAGAAATAAAGGAATAAGAGACAACAATATCTAATAATACATCAACTAATATAGAAGCTACAAGAATAGTACCTCTCACTATTGATAGTCCAACCTCTATATCCAAAAGTGTAGGATGCACCAAATGAAACTATCCTACCACTCTTCCCTATGATACAATCTCAGTCCCCTATTATGCACCACTATAATGATAGAGGTGATCTTTCCTAGGAGTACTGTGTCCACTGCCTCTACCACCACGACCAGTAGAACTCTAACTTCCTACCTGATAAGGTGTATAAGATCTTCTTCAGACACTTTGATTATGTCTAGCTACCCCATAATTACCCATATATCATGGGTTCTTACTGATATTTTTTAGATGTACCATCTTTATACAAGATCAACACTCCACTGGTGGTCAAGGACAATGTCTATGATAGTGTCCTAGCCAACAAAGTGGTGGAAAATCACTAGATAAAGGTCTCGTGCAATTGATTTTTTACCCTGGACACTGTTTTTTCCATTTTTATGGATACATTTCTCATAATGAAACTTCATTATCTTGGAATATGTACATTTTAATCATCCAAAATCAACCTTCTATCCTACAATGGAATCCTACTTCAGGTTCCCCTCATCTATGAGAGCCTGATTCACCAATTTTGAAAACTTATTCAGCCTGAAGATGTTCACATGGGATTTAATTTCATAGTTATGTCCTTCCTAAAATAGTTTTGCTAAATTAGCCTCATCCACTAACAATTATATATTAAAGCACTAAAAATATGTAAAGTTTCCAACATAGTCAACCACAAACTTACTCCCTCGATTCAATCTCATGAACTTAACTACTCTCTCCTTTCTTAGTGTATCTGGATAGAAGTTCTCCAAGAACCACTCCAAGAAGTCCTTCCATAACATACCATTAGCCTGTCCAATCAAAGCTTGGAAATCCCACTAGTGCTTCACTGATCCTCATAGCATATATATAGCTAGATTGATCCTCCTATCATCAGGAATCTCCAAGTGGTCAAGTATAGTCTGGATAGACTCAATCTAGAACTCATCTCCCTCAATTCCACCATCTTCAGAAAATTTCAGAGGATACTGAAATTGAAACTACCTCTTCAAGTCATACATACTATTCTTGGCCCACCCTAGGTATCCTTCCATGAATTACATGAATCGAGAAAATTTCTCCTAGAACTTCTCTCAAAATTCCTCACCCAGTACTATCGGTTCCTCGAGTTCAACCACTTGATGATCATCCCTAGATATGTCCACCTATCATGCTCTCAACAATAATTTTCATGGATTAATAAATATACAAGAAAAAAAAACACCTTAGGATAATTTTCTCAACATTAACACATTTAAGAGAAGATACAGTAAGAAACAACAAGTCTTTTTCCACAAACCCCACCACATGGTTAAAACTGGGGCACTACAACTACCCTTAACCATCCTATATCTAGGTCAAGATTACAAAGGGTAAATAATTTTAATTATTCATGTTTCTCATTTAGACACCCAATTATTCCCATATTTCATAATTTTACCACTTTTAGTTTCATATTAGGAACTATTTTCAATTCAATTTCACAGGAAAAAAATATATTTCATGTTGAACAAGTTACCCAAAAACCATTTTTCGTTTATGCCTAAAATGATGAATGTTAGAAAATAATATTGTGTTCCTAGTATGATGCATGAAAAATAAACTCTCATTCCATACTGGGCCACAATTAAATTCTCATAAAATCTCAGAAACAACAATCACATCACACCATGAGTACATCACCCAAGGTTAAATAATATTCAAATGTAATAGAGAATAACAATAACAACAATCCCACCCTGGGCACTTCAGTTATCCCCCATACTTGGGTTAGCTATTCCCATGAATGAGGTTATAACCAAGTTCTGACTCTTTTTAGTCTCCAACCTACCTTTCCCAAATAGTAATATAAAATAAAATAAAATTAATCTGGCTTTGATACCACTTTGTAATGTCCTAGCCCGAGTGCCATGCATCGATACCCCAAGCTGGTTCTCCATATGAACTCAAGTGTGCCTCCCCATATGTAATAGGCTACTGATTATAAATGAGGTTCTAATATCAATAATTTAGAAACTATACCCTATTTTATCAGAGTAATACACTAGTGGAAATAAATAAAAAATAACAACCGAATAACCAAAGAATACCATAACTAGAACAATACCAATATAACAAGATAACCAAAATTGTAAATACAATATCGAAACTAAGAAGTAGATATGTCAGGATAAATTATGTGACAAGTTTCAAAATGAAACTCTAAAATTAAATACACTGACAACTCCCAAGAGGATCCTGAACCATATTTGGTTCCCTCATCCATGTTTCATTCCAAAATTATCCATCTAAAATAGGGACTTTTCCCTTAACCTATCACGAAACAATGAAATCTATTTGAGTACCATTCAGGCATCCCAAGTAGAGTGTGAGTAAAAATTAGTAGGCCACCACTGACAGTGTCTAAAATAATATCCAATCAATAATAAAGTATGCAATTTATAAATAAATAAACACAATGAATAAATAAATAGTTAGCACAATATCGAATTAATCTTTATTTAACAACATAACTTCCCAGGTTCCTAAGGACACCAAACCTCAATACCTGATTTAGCATACGCTGGAGTCTAAAATATCCCCAATTGATATTATTTCCTAGAATTCCACTATTACAATTCTATATCTCAATTCATATCTCATAATTCTATTGTCACCATTCAAGATTTCATGTCATATCTTAGAATTCCATCATTACCATCATAAATTTCAATTCTCATATGAATTCCATTGTTACTATTCATCATTTCATTAATTAATTCAAAAATTAATTAATATTATCAATCTAATTAATTAAATCAACAATTTATTAATCTTCCCAGTCTCATTAATTATCTCAACAATTAATTAATCATCACAATCCCATTAATTAACACAAAAATTAATTAATCTTCTCAATCATATTAATTAACTAAACAATTAATTAATATTATCATTCTCATTAATTAAATCAATAATTAATTAATCTTCTCAATCCTATTAATTAACTCAACAATTAATTAATCTTCTTAATCTCATTAATTAACTCAAAAATTAATTAATCTTCTTAATTTCATTAATTAACTAAAAAATTAATTAATATTGTCAAACCTATTACAAATTAAATAATTATTATATCAATTCACAATCCCATTTTTCCATAATTAATTCCATAATCAATTACTCAATTCAACAATCTCAAAATCCCATAATTAATTCTACAATTAATTACCCAATTCAACAATATCAATATCCCCTAATTAATTCCACAATTAATTACCTAACTCAACAATCTCAATATCCCATAATGAATTCTATAATTAATTACTCAATTCAACAATATCAATATCTCCAAATTAATTCCATAATTAATTACTCACAATATACAATTCCAATATCCCCAATTTCCCATTTTTCCGTAATTAATTAATTCACCAATTTAATTAATTAAATCATAGAATAAATTTATAAACATCTAATATTAATTCTAAAATTATATACACATACTTTCAATCAATACTTTGGGATTTTAATTATAAACAACCCACCTCAATTTGTTGACAAATGATCACCCAATGGAAATCCCCAAAATTTGAGTGGCATAATGACATAAAACGAGATCAAGATCTAAAACCCTAAATCAAGATAAAAAAATAAATATCATTCTAGTATGTATCTAGATCAAAAATTCTATATCTATATCTAATAAAAATAGGAATAACAACACTTTATAGGATGAGAGAAGAAAGGAAGAGGAACGAGAAACCAAGTAGGATTGGATTCTCTTACTGGGAGTGGTTGAGATCTTCAATTTTGGGCTTCAAATAAAAATAAAAGAGCCTAGAAAGGCTTGGAATCCATCTGAGAGGATTTTAAATCATGAGGAGATTAGTTGGTCTGAGTTAGGATTGAATAGGGTGTGTTTCTGGGGTTTAGGTGATTTAAAATATATTTTTGGGTGAATTTAATTCCCGTACATGGTTTTCTGGGAAGGGGTGCATGGTTTCACCAAACTGTAAACCTCTTTTATAGGCATTCATGGTTCCAAATATGCAATTAACCTCTATCTAGGGTTTCAAAGTTTACTGACCTGGGGTGCACGGTTAGGGAAAACTATGCGCCAACTATGCACCACCATATTTCTTCCAATTTTTCTCAAATTTCCACTCAAACACACCCCAAGGTAAATCCCAAAAGAAAAGTACTCAACACAAGGAAAAAGAGTACATTAAAACGAGCTCATGAAAAATCTATAAAAGGTTGGTATATTACACTGTACATTTAAAAGTAATTACCATGTGTCAGCCAATGAGAAAACTAGATCTCCACTCACTCCAACTGCCTCAGTGTCATCCCAAACACCATTGTGTACATCACATTACATTCTTACATTACCAACATTAACTGATTAGTCACTAAAAGTGGCTAATATTCATTGTTAATATCTTTATATTCATTGTTCCAAAGTCCATAAAAATTTTTTTAGTGCATTACATAAATAGAACTTCATTTCTCATCTTAAATGCAATTCATGTTTAAAATGCAAATGTGGGGCCCAGAAACCAAGCCCAATGAAGCTAAAATTTATACAGTAAAAAGATAAAAATATGAGGATAATTTTATTAAACTATGGCCAGAGCTAATTCTTATGTTTTCATGATGATAAAGGGATCTGAAGTTGAGATTTAAATGGTGGACCCTACATTAATGCACAGAAATCCGTCACACTATTTCGATCATAACATCCAAACGGATGAGCCAAATTTCCTGAAATTTTTACATCTCATAGAGAACAGATGGAAGATGATATTTCTATTCTACAACCCCTCCGGATTCGGACTTATTAAATTACAAATTCACACGTAAATATGGTGGACGAATCTGGACAGTTTTCCGGGTCAAATTCGAAACATCAATTTCCTTTTGATTATTCACCCTCCTTTTGACTCTATTAATTGTTGGGGGGTGAATTAATTATTGGGGGATGGACCTAAGGCTCATAATATGTCTATATAAGGAGATAGTGGTGAAGGGAATAGGGGTGGATATTTTTATTTTCATCTTTTGTTTCTTGTTTCATTGTAAGGTTATGCTTCCAAATTTCCTTTGTAATATTTTCCATTTCCATGTAAGTTTATTTTTTGTATATTTAAGTTCTTAATCAACTTCTTTCTCTTATATATTTTTCATTTCATTTATTAAAACTTTATTATCACAAAGCACAATGACATCTCTGTGTTGTTGTGAATTAGTTCACACATAGGTGTGAATTTCATTCACACACACGGAGGAGTGCTCGTTATTTCTGCAGTTTTAATTTCTTCAATCCAATTCTTGTTAGTCATATTCCACCCAACATTGAGAGTATACCGTCAATGGAGGGATAACACTTTAATGGTTTGATATTAGGAGGATGCAAAGGCTGGATTGAATGTTATTTTATAAACAAATTGTTGTTAATTTGATAATTAATTTAAGACATCCATTCTTCAGTAATTTCTACTCTTCATCTTTACTGTGTTTGAGAAAACTAAATTCAATTACTAAATGACCATATACCTTAGAGATATCATGAATTTGTTTCTCTAAGTGTATAGGGGATTAGTAATTGTGTTTAGTAAGCACTAAACCAGAAAATGATGAAGGTAGTGTTATTTTTGAAGAATGGATTCATCAAGAATTAATGAAACCAAAATTATCTAAAGAAGTAAAATTCATTCAATCCACCCCAAGAATAATCCTAAGATCAAACCATTTTCTTTGAATTGAATTCACTTAGGTTTCTTAGTGTTCTTTAAACCATCCAAAATCAAACCCAAAGTTGGCTACTTCAAAGCCCATCCTTCACCAAATCATAGTGTCTCAAGGTTACTTCTTCAGTCCCTATGGATTCGACCCCTACATGTACTACATCGACCGCTTTTAATAGTAGGGTAAATTTGGGCGCAACCAAATTTTGGCGCCATTGCCGGGGACCCAAGTAAGTACCTTAGACCCACATCATCTTTTCTCCCCCCAAATTCTCTATTCTCACCCTAATTTCTCTTCTCTTTTCCCCTTTCTATTTCTGTGTGTCCAAAAAAAACCCCGAAACCAATTTTCAATCGATTCCAATGGATTTTCTTCCAAAATACCCCTTCATAAATCAATGCTGTAATCAAGTCGGAAATCAATATTGGGAAACACCTCACATAGGGAATTTCATTGACCAATCCTTAATTGAATACACCACACCAGATGAGATGTACAATCAATGGGATGCTGAATGTTTACAAGATCAATTTCCATACCTATCAAGAATGATCAAAAATATAAATAATGAGGAAGTACATGATGTAAAAACATATATCAACCCTAATCCTGAAAAAATTCTTGAACAATTGTGTGAACAAATGGATAAAATGAATTTAGAAGTTTTATCTTTCAGATTAGAATTACAAAGCTTTAGGACTTTTGAGGAACCCGTTCCCACTCAAGATGTTCTTTCCTCATCATTGATAGATGAATATTTTATCCCAAAAACCTCCCATGAATTGAAAAAATAACTAACCTTTGGATATGGGATAATTGAACAAGATCCAGGAAATGTTGAAGGGTATTTAAATGAGGAGGAAATTAATTTTTTTGATTCACAAGGGGAAAATTTGTCTTCATGGATTGAGTGTTCAGAATATTTCTCCAATAACAATTTTTTAGAATCAACGATCATTGAACCATTGGGAGATATAACAAATATTGTGTCTATAACCACTCATGAAATTCAAATGGAATATTTTTGGGATGAATCATCTTTTCAAAAGGAACCAATTCCTTCAAATGTTTTTAAAGAAGAAATAATTTTTGATTCAAATTATCATTATTCTTTAAGAAAATTCAATCAAACTGAACTCGATGTTTTAATACTTCCTTCCCTACTCAATAATCCATCTATTTATGATAACCAAGACCATTCAATTATCATCAATTTTCATCAAGAATATCACCAAGTAGGAATGAACCTTGAAATATTAGGAAATACTCTAGATAAAACAAGATCAACCATTTTAGATATTCCTTGGATTTTACCAATCATTGTAGAAAATGGGATTTCATACGAAACAAATTTCAAAAAAACAATAAATCCCAATATTGTTGAAGTGGAGAAATATGGGTTAATTAAAATTTTAAAAGTTGGAATTGGATAAGTTGGGGGGTTCAAGTCGAGCTAACGACGTTAAAAAAAAGCACTACATGGGAGGAAAACCATGGTTTTTATGTTTTCTAATTATTTTGAATCATTTTTTTTCATATAATAAATTACCATAGACTGTTGACCTGTTCTTCTTTTATGAGTAAGGATGGGTATGAAAGGGGAGCGCCATATTCATCTGTGTCACGTGGCGTGATCTCTGAGTAATACCTTACCCAGAAATCTAAAAAGAAGACAATGTATCATCAGTTTATTTTGTTTAGTTTATTTTTATGTTTTGATAGTTTAAAAAAAATATAAAAGGACATGTCATAAGTCATAAGGAAAATCCATTCACCACCATCCAATCCCCTGAGACTCAAATCCAGGATTGAAGGGAGATTGTGTCATGTGCTATCATCATCAACCACAAGTGACTTCATTCCATGATTATCATTTTAAATTTCCTCTTTGAACAACCCCCCATACCCCCTTCTATGTTTTCTTTAAAAACTGGGGACAATGCTATTCTATGTTGGGGGGAGATGAAATAAAAAATGATTTTTTTTGTGAATATGAACATGCATGAAAAGAAAAATTCCATTAACCTTGAACATGATAACACACATTGCAAACTCTAAAATTGGATATCAAATAATTTTGTATGCCTTGATTCTGATTTTAATGCAAGTTTAAGTTCTTCAGCATAGTTTTTGGAAAGTGCGGTTGTCCGATGTGATTTTTCAAAGTTTACATTTTCATCCTCTTAATAAAAATGCCACAATGCACGTCTACTGGATTGTGGGTGTAAATTTGAGTTCTCGGGTCCCTTTCATTATAGCATAGGGTTCTGGAGTCACTTTTAGTTTAATTTGAGTATCCAAAAAAAAAAAAACAAAAAAACAAAAAAAAATTGAAAAAATAATGACCACATAGAGTAATGTTTTGTCCAAATGTGCGGCGTTTGACACTTGGGGATCGTGACTCCATAGTTGTCTTGCCCAGAGTTTGGCTTTATATCTCTATTGTAGAGCATGAAATTGACAATATTTGTGGCGTCCAACACTTGGGGATCGTGAATCCATAGTTTTCTTGCCCAGAGTTAGTCTTTTCATATCTATTGTGGTTAAAAAAATAAAAAAAATAAAAAAAATGGATACTCATCTTAAGGTTTAATGTGATTCCCACCTAGCGCTTCCATTTTTTCCCCTTGGATAATAAAATGAGCCCCATATCTTTTATGATGCACAAAACTTTATCATGCTTAATTGGAATTGGATGAAATGTGGTGATGAATTTTAACAAAGGAATGGGCTTGGGCTTGGGATATGCTTATGAACCTATCTTGTTTTTAATGATTTTGATGGGTTTTCATAATTTTTTTGGTATTAGATATTTGGGTGAGAAATGTGTATTAAAATGTTTTTGGAAAAGGGGATTTGAATTTCATATTTGTAATATATTTTGCTCGGGACTAGCAAAACTCAAGTTGGGGGGTGTGATTAGTCACTAAAAGTGGCTAATATTCATTGTTAATATCTTTATATTCATTGTTCCAAAGTCCATAAACATTGTTTTTAGTGCATTACATAAATAGAACTACATTTCTCATCTTAAATGCAATTCATGTTTAAAATGCAAATGTGGGGCCCATAAACCAAGCCCAATGAAGCTCAAATTTATACAGTAGAAGGATAAAAATATGAGGATAATTTTATTAAACTGTGGCCAGAGCTAATTCTGATGTTTTCATGATGATAAAGGGATTTGAAGTTGAGATTTAAATGGTGGACCCGACATTAATGTACAGAAATCCGTCCCACCATTTTGATCATAACTTCCAAAGGGATGAGCTAAATTTGCTGAAATTTTTACATCTAATATAGGACAGATGGACGAAGATATTTATATTCTACGACCCCTCTGGATTTGGCCTTCTTCAATTACAAATTCACACGTAAATATGGTGGACGAATCTGGACAGTTTTTTGGGTCAAATTCGAAACATCAATTTCCTTTTGATTATTCACCCTCCTTTTGACTCTATTAATTGTTTGGGGGTAAATTAATTGTTGGGGGATGGACCTAAGGCTCCTAATATTCCTATATAATGAGATAGTGGTGAAGGGAATAGGGGTTGATATTTTTATTGTCATCTTTTGTTTCTTGTTTCATTATAAGGTTATGCTTCCAAATTTCCTTTGTAATGTTTTCCATTTCCATGTAAGTTTATTTTTTGTATCTTTAAGTTCTTAATCAAATTATTTCTCTTATATATTTTTCATTTAATTTATTAAAACTTTATTATCACAAAGCACAGTGATATCTCTGTGTTGTTGTGAATTAGTTCACACATAGGTGTGAATTTCATTCACACACACGGATGAGTGCTCGTTATTTCTGCGGTTTTAATTTCTTCAATCCAATTATTGTTAGTCATATTCCACCCAACATTGAGAGTATACCATCAATGTAGGGATAACACTTTAATGGGTTGATCTTAGGAGGATGAAAAGGCTGGATTAAATGTTTTTTATGAATGAATTGTTGTTAATTTGACAATTAATTTAAGACATTCATTCTTCAGTAATTTCTACTCTTCATCTTTACTGTGTTTGAGAAAACTAAATTCAATTACTAAATGACCATATACCTTGGAGAGATCATGAATTTGGTTCTCTAAGTGTATAAGGGATTAGTAATTGTGTTTAGTAAGCACCAAACCAGAAAATGATGAAGGTAGTGTTATTTTTGAAGAATGGATTCATCAAGAATTAATGAAACCAAAATTGTCTAAAGAAGTAAAATTCATTCAATCCACCCCGAGCATAATACTAAGATCAAACCATTTTCTTTGAATTTAATTCACTTAGGTTTCTTAGTGTTCTTTAAACCGTCCAAAATCAAACCCAAAGTTGGCTAATTCAAATCCCATCCTTCACCAAATCATAGCGTCTCAAGGTTACTTCTTTGGTCCCTATGGATTCGACCCCTACATGTACTACATCGACCGCTTTTACCAGTAGGATAAATTTGGGCGCAACCATTAACCATTAACAAAATTGTGATAAAACTATCACATTTCTCATCAAAAAATACCAACCGTACTAGTTTGTCAATAAAAAACATCAAGGCTCTACCATCCTAGAGCATATATACATAAAAATGAAGGTATTTTCAGCACACAAATTCAAGGGGAAACTAAGTCCATCTATCCAAGACTGATGATAATTTATCAAACAAATAAATGCTTACTCATCTATAAACACTTATCATTATCAAACAACCATTATGTTACCATCTTAAATTAACTAATTTATTTATAGGTAAAAAAATTGTAAGCATAAACATATTTAATAGTGATAAGAAGAGAAAATATTTCAAATAACATATTAAAACCCATGATTATCTTAGTCTTATTTTAATGGGTTGATCATATCAATTATCTATAGATAAATAATTAAATGAAAATAATAAAAATATAATTTATAAGTATTTTTAAACTTCTTAATAATCTACAAAAGAAATGTATGTCATTTTAGGTAATTTATGAAGATAAATTAGCCAATTTATTATTATTCCTTATTATAATTTCATCTTTATATTGTTTTCTCATTTTAAAATGCATATGATAATTATAGGAAGAAAATAAGGTACAAAGAATAATTATAATACCACTCTATCTAGAAAATATAAATAAAACAACAACAACTTTTTCATGTGATAAATATCCCATTTAATTTCTTTAATGTCCATAACATGAAATAATAATTATCCACTACATGAAATTAAAATTTCCTATTTCATCATTAAATTTTCATAATTTTATCTTCTTATAGTTAATTAAATATATTTATTTATAGGAATCCAAATCATGATTAAACCACAATTGTATAAAAATAAAAAATAAGTAACAGACCCCCCACTTAATAAGAAGCTTCAAGATGAGGCGCACTAAAGATTGTGAGAGAGGAAAATAGGTATTGGTCTAGAAATTATGGGAATAGATCAATTTAATTATTGTATGATTACAAAACTTAAGGTAAAACATTTATCATATAGAATCAAGTGAAAAATAAATCTTGAGTGAGCGGAAAGGTTCTAGTTTTAAAATTACAGATAACATTTCTCATGTATCTCTACAAATCAACTAGCCAAACTAGATATTTTAATTCATATTAAATCAACTATGGATTTATTTACCTTGCACAACCCATTTTAAACTCCCATATTTTATAAATTAAAATATTTTATTCATATTATTCATAATAAACATTAAATACATGATTTTTAATTATTATTTCATTATATTTTGTAAAAATATTGGTAGAACCAATATGGAAGGAAATTGGAATTCCCTATAAAAAACTTCTACCGTTACACAACACAGGTATACCATTACACAATATTAGAATTAACCTAATGAGAAGTCCCTCAAACATAGATTATTACATTTAAAAAAATATTGAATGACCTTAATGTGAGATATGTTACCTTTGCATGAGCCTGGGATTACCCTTACATGAGTCTGGAAATCTCAAAAGGACCATAACATGAGCTGGGATACCCTTATGCGATGTTTAACTCATCATAATTCTAGTAGGGTTCTACCCTGATGTGATCAAGAAGTACCCTAATGCATGCTCTATAAATATCATATTTGGAATGTCTCGGGTTCGGGTGCCACCCAAAGGTTCCTTGTACCCGGTTGATCATAAGACATCAAGCATATTTCCTCGAATTCTAGAGGTTTCCTACCAGTAGAGAGGGACTTGGGTGTGATAGTGGGGAAACTATGATCTCATTGGTAGTGTAACACAGTGGAAACAAATATTAAACAATAGCAAAAGCAGTAATACCATACAATAGAAGTAAACAATAGAATACTGATAGTATAAAAAACTGCAACATATATATAAATAAATGATACACATCACAAGTATCTAGGAAAGCATCCAAAAAAGTCACAATGATAGAAATACAATACTGAAACCAAAATATAGAAAAATTAAACTCCACAACATCACAAGCCTCAACTTGGTCCCATGCTCTCCATCTCCAACAACAATCATGTACCTAATGAATAAGGGAGATTGCCCTTATCTATAAATTCAACCATATAATCTATTTGGTTCCAAAAGCATGACTTAAATAGGGTGTGAGACGAATCTCAATAGGAAACCACCAAAAGATCTGTGCCTAACTGTTAGTGTATATATATAGTAGGAAATATGTAAAATGTAGCAATAAACTAGGAAGTACTCAAAAGTAAACAATACTATAGTTTTCAATTACATTCATTTACATTTAATAATTATTCAAACCATTGAATAATTTAACCTTAGGATCTATCCTAAGATCTTCATCCCTCTATATAACAATAACAAAAAGACGTCTCAAAAGACCATATAAACAATCAAGTAAGACCGAGTCCAAGCTTGTGCTTTGGCTTGGAAGGCTCATCAGAATCAATCAATCACAAGCAACCCTATGGGAAAGTTCTCATAGTCTAACCCCTCTGGTTTTACATATCATCAATTCAATAAATTAATAATGACCCTCTGGGAAATCTCTCACAATCGAACCCCTTTGGTCCCACATAACAACAATCAATTACAAATGACCACCTGGGTAGCTGTCACGGTCAATACCCCTTGGTCTGCATAACGATAATAATTATAATGACCCTTTGACAGCTCTCATAGTCAATTTCTTATAGTCTAACATACGTTTAAAAATGACCCTCTAGGTAGCTCTCGTGGTCTAACCCCTCTGGTCAATGACCCCATGGAATCTCTCACAGTCAATGTCTTTGGTCAATGATAACAACAATTATACATAAATAACCCTACATCAGGAAGCTATCACGGTTAATTCCTTTTTGGTCAACTTTCACAATACAAAACACATGAATCCCATAAAACAATAACTCCATCATAACAACACTAGTCATGGAGAACAAATAAATCCTAAAAGGAAATTCTAGACCAAACGGCCATAATAATTCAAACAAGGGAAACACATCCATAATCAAGGTATTAAACCTTATGACTAAGAAAATAACCCTTTCTCAATAAAAAAACCATAAAAGGTATTAAACATGGTTAAATTATATACCACACAATACCCTAAACATGGGTATTGTAACTTTTAGCATATATAATCAAAAGACAACCAAGGAAAGATACAAACCACCTACCTCGATGTTGTACAATGAACACTCTTGAACTTCGGAACTTGAATCGGCCTAGAATGTTTTAGATATACAAAAATATCAAAATAGTTCAACCTTGGATAACTCAAGAGAGATAGGAGAAATCAGGAAGATAGGCTCTAGGTAAAGAGAGAACTCATCAGTGGTAATTCAACGCACCCAGCGACATCTCAATCGGAGATCTGATGAAGGAATGGGAGGTGCTCGAAGATTTTTGACTGTATGTTGCTCTCCTGTATGGGATACAAGAAGAAGAAGATGCTTCTAGAGATTAGAAGTGACCCCGTTATGATTAATAAAATAAAAATAAAAGGTCATTCCATGTTCATTTAATGTATACACAATGTACATGCCTCAAACGACCCACACTTAGGTGGTCCACAGGGCTATGTACTTAGCCATTACACAACTAGTACACAGCTACATGCGGCAACCGGGTACACGACGTGTACTTAGAAAATTTCAAAATTCTTCCTTTTTTCCCAAAAAACACACGAAATAAAGATCCATACCTGAAATAAAGATCTAGGTTCTTACAAACTCCCCCTTAAATCAATTCATCCCCAAATTTCCCTTCCAAGGGTGGTGAAGAAGAAACAACAAACAACTCTAGCCACGATGATCGTACGTCAGCCTCCCTCTCCCAAGTCTTGTCCTATATTCACCCGTGCTACCATAGAACCCATACCAGAGGAACATACCATCCATTGAGTGCCTTTGTACTACGATCCATAATCCGTATAGGGTGCTATTCATAGGATGCATCCACCTCTAACTCAACCTCCTCAGGTTGAAAAATGCGAGACAGGTCTGAAAAGTAACGCCAAAGAAAAGAAACATGAAAGACGTCGTGCATAGATCAGTACCTATGAGGTAATTTTAATCAATGGGAAACTGGCCCGACTCTCTCCAAAACCTCAAATGGACCGATGTATCTCGGTGAAAGCTTCCCCTGTCTCCAAATACTTATGTGTCCCAACCTCGGTGTGACATGTAAGAAAACTTGATCTCCTACCTTAAACTTCAGAGTTCATCTTCGTAGATCAATGTAGAGACCCGTATCTTGACGTACATGGACATTACATTACATTTGCGGAATACTTAGTACATAACAAAATCACACACTAAAGGATCGTAATAGTTTAGTGTCTTTGGAAACTCGGAACGTAATCTTCTAATCGTGGTGAAAGTTCTTCAATATCTCCCATAAAGGTCATCCTTTTTTTTTACCTAAAACCTTTCTTTATATCCTGGGGAAAAGAAAACATAAAAGGGTGAGATCAAATGCTCAGTAAGGGTAAACAAAAGAAATATCAATCACATCATATATATAAGAACATAGCTCTTGGAAATCTTAACCTGCAAAAAAACTCATAATATCATAACATGGGATAAATCATAGAAGTGAAATGTAATCCCAATAATCATAACTTAAAACATGAAACTTTGTGGCATACACACATAATCATATAGAATCATTTCTTGTTAGTCAAGACTCAATGCCAAGACTATCTTAGTGGACAAAGTCCCTTTCTGAATCGAGTAATCCTCGTTTCAGTCCTGTTTCACTGAACCGGTATAACCTACCATTTCAGCTATGTCTATCTCATGAGATATAAAATCTTTACCCAATGCATTGGAATGAGATATAGGTCCCACCCATCTTATAATGAATCCTTTCTTATGTGTGCCACATAATCATAAAACATACATCATCGCATAACACATGTAACAAAAATGGGATTCTTGAAACATCATGACATCATAAATCAATTCATATAAGATAAAGGAATTCATAAAAATGTTTTCATCACAACATAATCAAATCCATGTAATAATAGGGATAAAAACAGAACCCTTTTATTATCTTAGATGGAAAATAATTTTGATAAAATACTTGAACTCCATTCTTGAGGAAAATATCCTTTCTACTTCAAAAACAATTTTCCTTTCATAACATGTCATAAAACATTAAAATAAAAGAATTTGATTAAAAATAAACTTGGAAACTTGTAAAGGAAGCTTCTTTGAAATAATGTTTTAAAATCCATTCATGCCGTATAAGTTAAAAAAAACATTCTTCGTACTTTTGTCGGAAAAGTCAAAAAGTACCTCGTACGAAAAATGACAAAAGATTCCTTTTATTTCTTTTACTAAAAACTCACCGAAGGGTAAAAATGGATTTAAACAATTGTAGGTGGATGAAAATAATATTACATATTGATGAAACATGGATGTGGATGATAAAATACACCCCAGTAAATACTTACGAATAAACAATCTCGAATAAAATGAGATTGTGATATTTCCCTTACCTTAGGTCCAATTTGCTTCGTATGTGTCCGAACCTCCTGTATAATGATTTAAATAATGTCATTGACTTATTAAAGAATCATATTCATTGTTATGATATCATATATGGTTCACTTATGACATTATATTACCCGTTCTTTTGTAAATTCCATGTTAAAGAAGCGTTTTGGGTAAAATCATTTCATTTATCGTAGGTGTTTTGACTTGTTGTTCTTGACATCATTATTACTTATATCAGGATTTACTTACTTCCAGAATATAAAATATGATTTATATATCATATACATTCAGTATATATATATATATATATATAATAGATAGATAAATAAAATGAAAAACACCGTTCATGGAGACGGTAGTCCGTACGTACGCATTAACGTTGTTTTTCTTTCCTTATTGTCTTGAAATGGAAGTAAGTAGATGACATACATATGTATATATATACATAAATCCAGTAGCTTTATAATGTCATATATTTCATTATTATTTCTTATATATACATTATAATCATTCTTAAATGATTAACGTGGAGAATGAATCTCATCGCGTCGTGGAGACGGTAGTCCGTACGTACGCACGAGCGATGATATCATTTCTATAAATATTGAATTGAATTGGAGTGGATTATACAATATATCAGAATCAATATGATGTTGTAATAACTATGTATAGTTATTCTTTACACCATTATACCCATCCATGTAAGGTGGTGGTGGAAAATAGATTACACCACGGCGTGGAGACGGTATTCCGTACGTACGCACGCGCGGTGATTTCTTTTTCCGTAGGATGGATAGATGGTGAAATAGGGTTGTTTCATACTTATAATAACATATCAGTATATTAGTGATACTGATGTTATTACTTCATAATGAAACAAACTAAGAAGAAGAAGTGGAAGAAGAAATAAAGATGAAAGAATTGGTAACGGTAATTACCTCTTCTTTGAAGTGCCTCTTTGAGACCTCCTCTTAGGGCACTAGAATTGGTCTTTGAGGAAGACCAGAACCACTAGGATGTTTCTAGGGAAGTGGAGAAGAGATTTTGGCAGGGGTTGGCCGAGCTTGAGTGCTCAAATTGGTGTGAGGAGGAGGGGGAGGAGGTGTCCTTTTATAGGGGAGGAGAGGGGCACCTTAGGAATACCTCAAAATATTATTTTATATTAAAGTCAAAATCGGTTTATAATGGTTCTAAAGGGTCTTATTTCGAAGCTAAAGTGGGGATGGGTCGAAATCCAATCAACCAATAGAATTTAGACAAGTTTAGGATATTATTTTAACCTTATCAATTAGATTTAACTCTAAGTTAAATAATTTAACATTTACCATGTCTTTTTGTTTTCTTTCACTATATGGTTAATAAACTTACTATAACATGCCAAAAGAACCACAAATTGTTTATTATTAATATATATATCCTTATCTAAGTCATTTGGCCGAACCTTAGATTTTTAGGAATAAAATAACAATTAATAATATAATATTTGATTTAAAAACTATTTTGTGTCAATTTTGACACTATTTGATATATGATTTTTGTGAAAGTCATAACAGAATTAAATGTTCGAACCAAGTTGATTAAATCAACATTAATATATCATAGTAACCTAGAAAATTAGTGGAATTCATAAAAATTTTCAAATTACATTTATTTTGGTGTTTATAACATCAATTATGTCAATATTTCATTAATAAGATAATTACTGCATCATCGTTGTGTCATAAATAAATTAAATTATTTGATGTCTAAAAATTACAAATAAAATACCATCATGTAGGAAATCTTTTTTAGCTTTCTAATTAATATTTACAATTGAATTTATCTTATGTATAACCCCATATTAAAAATGATTTACTTATTAAACTTTGATTTTAACTATTTTAACCTTTCTTTAAATAAATTAATAATAAATGTCCTAATCTAATCCAAGTGGGCCTAAATGGTCATATTTTATTCCTAAGTTTGTTTTTGGTCGAATTACACTTGTCCAATAGAATTAGGACATGTGTTAGGGTAATATTAATATCATATTTACCCTTAGTTACCCTATTTACTATTAACCGCGGTAAAAAAAGTAAAAAGTTACTATTCACCAAAAATTATTTTCATCTCATTGAACCACATTTTAGTCCTTGATATTAACCGTGTCTGTCGGATTTTCAAAATTCTATTCACAGAAGTGGTAAAATTAAGTTTTATGCAAAATTCAGTTTTTTAACCTACCACTTAGTAGTTTCACTATTCATCAAAAATTGATGTTTTTCAGAACAATGCCAAAATTTCATCCTAAGCTATATTTCATATTCCGAATTCAAAAATGAAATCTATTTTACCAAATTCATAACATAGAAGTTGCATTAATTAATTTTATAATTAAATCCCGCTGTTAAAATAAATAGCGTGTTTTTAGGAAACAATATATATCAAAAGATTGACACTTGATTATGTCTGGTTTAAATGTGAAATTACAACCAATGACCAACATTGTATTAAATTGTAAAAATATATTCTAAATATACTTTAAAACCACTCAAATTAATAATTTATCACTATTAATTATTTCGATTAAAAAAAAGTTGTTTTTAATTATAATTTAGTAATTTTCACTATTCATCAGAATGTGAAAGTTATCCGAAAAGTACCAAAATTTCTCCTTAGGCTAAATTCGATACTCCGAATCCAAAAATGAAGTTCATTTTGAAAAATAAGATTTACAGAATTTTAAAAAGTGGTTATTACTATTCATAACGGCTAGTTTTAATAATATTTTAATAGCATATCGTTGTTTAGTGAAACTTGGTATTGCGTATTACACACGCTATCGAGGAAGGTTGCGATTGCGTGTAATGCAAGGCAAGTCAAGGATGCGTGTTGTGCAAGCTCCTTTTGGTGTAGCGTACAACACAAGACATTAATAAAATTAAAAAGAATATTTTTTATAAAATCTTGGGCTGTTACATTCTACCCCCCTTAAAATGAATTTCGCCCTCGAAATTCGTCGGGGTTATAAATGGTTTACTATTTGAAAGTTTTTTTAATAGAAACCCACATCGTAAAAAGGAATGTCAAAACCAATCTTTAAAAA
Organism: Viscum album; assembly: GCA_963277665.1. Lineage (NCBI taxonomy): Eukaryota > Viridiplantae > Streptophyta > Magnoliopsida > Santalales > Viscaceae > Viscum > Viscum album. Next base: position 482,540,361 of record OY728126.1, read on the forward strand.
CAAAAGTATGAAACGTAACGGTTACCCAAATAAACTAATCATTGGGTTTCCACATAGGTGAAAATATGGATATGGAAGAGAAATATAACCATCATGTTCTGATGGAGAGTGGTAGAGAACATGGCTATGGAAAAGCCAGTAATCACAAATCCATATATTTGTGATGATATAAGGTACCATCTGATTCATCAGGTATAAGATCACTAGGACAACATTTTTGGTTTTCAAGATCATTTCCCCTAAAGTTGAAAATTTGAATTAGAATAAATACTTACTTTATTTTGGTACAATCTCACTGTTGTTCGTGCCTTGAACAATTTCCACTTCATCTCTTAAATAAATGAAGTTGAATTTGTTATTCGTGAAGTGTTAGCAGATCATGTGATAGAATGACAGGTCATTCCATCTGTCTCAAACAAAAGGTTAGCAAAACTTATATACATAAGTCGATCTATAGTGAGATTAATCATATATGGTTCCTAAAATGGACTTATACTTCATATATCATACTGCTTAATATAATAACACTAGTTTCTACTAAACAGGGACTTCCTGTAGGTCAGTGGTAGACGATAAAGGCCAGTCGCTCTTCGGTTGTGGGTTCGATTCCTATAGCCTTGTCCGAAGCGATGGGCTGTCGCCCGTCCTGCAGGTTGTCCTTTTTCTAAAACTACGTTACTATAACATCCCATCAATAATATCGAAAATCTTCTATCCTTAAACAATACTAACTTATGTCCAACATAATCCAGTCTAATCTTTAGGCTTATACATAATACTGCAGTCCACACTCATAATATAGTGACAACGATTACCAGAGATTTAATACTGTCGTTGATCCCCACATATCATAAGATATGTCTTGTTGGTCACATTCCAAACATTCAAAGTCCTTAATCATGTATTCTTTTTAATACCCATTGAACCTTAGTGAAAACATGAATGCAGTTAAAAGTTAACACTTCCCACATACCAAAATCCTCAAAATTCTATATACTCAAACCATGATATCACTTAGTCCTTATATCAATCATGAGCTCATGAATACTATTAAACATTTCATTTTCTCGTCTTCATTATGCGCATATCATCTTATTTCCAGAAAATATCTCAATTACTTTGAATACCACATCAATAAATATTGCAATACTCAATGATACAACATTATTTTGGAATCCCATTACATAAACACTTAATCATTCCACCACATCGTTGTCATATTCAACATTGCCAATAGTGATCGCATGTGATTTCCCTCTGTCCTTTGCCTTCAGTGGTTGCTCATGTTGATCATCACTAACCCTTGGATTAGGGCAATTATTAGCATAATGCCCCATTTCCTTGCACTTGAAGCATTGAAGTGTTGGCGGTGCGTTCTCTGCAGTGTTTTCTTTATTCACATCATTAGAAACCCTTTTTCCATTACTTCGACACTCAGCTGCTCGATGACCTTCTTTTCCACACTTAAAACATTTACTAGTCCCTTTAAGACAATCTCCACCATGCTTCTTTCCACACTTTGTGCATAAGGAAACATTCATCTTCTTTTCACCATTATTCTGAGATTTCTCTTTGAACTCCATCTTTCGTTTCTTGTCAAAACCATGAGATGGATATGTAACACCAACTTCCATTTCTACCTTGATAGCACAACGCACAATTTCTTCATAGCTACTGAAGTCTCTTATAGCCAATGCCCTTCGAAGACTTGGTTTTAAGCCACTGAAAAATCGATCAACTTTACTTTCAGGTTGGATGATAATTCCAGATGAATACCTTGCAAGTCTTGTAAAATTCGCTTCGTATATACCAACAGATTCATCATCCTTCTGCTTCAGCTCAAGAAACTCCTTTTCCATCTTTGTTCGAAGAATACGAGGGAAGTACTTACTGAAAAACAAGTTCTTAAACTCATCCCATTCAATGGACTCAATTTCATCTCTTGGCCTCGTATTCTTGATAAGATTACACCATTGATCAGCTTCACCTTCCAAACGATATACTGCTAAGATGACTTTATCATGTTCAGAACAGTGAAGAACTGAAAATATCTTTTCAGTGGTACTGATCCATTGTTCAGCAACAAGTGGATCAGAAGTCCCACTGAAAGAAGGTGGACGTTGCCTCATGAAGGACTCAATAGAATATTGTTCCCTTCTCTGCTCATTTGGAAGTACAGAATGATTCATAGCTTGTGTAAGTATAGCAATAAGATTTTGCACTCCATCTCCCATAACATTTGTTTGTTCAGGAGGGCAATTATTGCATTGTCCATTGCATTGACCAACACGGTTCCTTCGGGTTCCAGCCATCGTCTAAAACCCAAAAAGAATAGTGTGAGAGGCAAAAATCATGCTAGGGAAAACAACATAATAAAGGGGAAGTACCTTCAATATATAACATCTTAGGTTTAATTCTATGATCGTTAGCGTAATTCTATTACTATAACCTATACGTATACTTATCCCTAGGGACATCCCTAGACATACCTTAGAAATATCTCTAGGGATTTCACTAACGTTTTCGCATCCTAGTTTCCAAAGGTTGACTAAACCTTTCCTCTGATACCAACTGTAGAGACCCGTATCTTGACGTACATGGACATTACATTACATTTGCGGAATACTTAGTACATAACAAAATCACACACTAAAGGATCGTAATAGTTTAGTGTCTTTGGAAACTCGGAACGTAATCTTCTAATCGTGGTGAAAGTTCTTCAATATCTCCCATAAAGGTCATCCTTTTTTTTACCTAATACCTTTCTTTATATCCTGGGGAAAAGAAAACATAAAAGGGTGAGCTCAAATGCTCAGTAAGGGTAAAAAAAAGAAATATCAATCACATCATATATATAAGAACATAGCTCTTGGAAATCTTAACCTGCAAAAAAACTCATAATATCATAACATGGGATAAATCATAGAAGTGAAATGTAATCCCAATAATCATAACTTAAAACATGAAACTTTGTGGCATACACACATAATCATAGAGAATCATTTCTTGTTAGTCAAGACTCAATGCCAAGACTATCTTAGTGGACAAAGTCCCTTTCTGAATCGAGTAATCCTCGTTTCAGTCCTGTTTCACTGAACCAGTATAACCTACCATTTCAGCCATGTCTATCTCATGAGATATAAAATCTTTACCCAATGCATTGGAGGGAGATATAGGTCCCACCCATCTTATAATGAATCCTTTCTTATGTGTGCCACATAATCATAAAACATACATCATCGCATAACACATGTAACAAAAATGGGATTCTTGAAACATCATGACATCATAAATCAATTCATATAAGATAAAGGAATTCATAAAAATGTTTCCATCACAACATAATCAAATCCATGTAATAATAGGGATAAAAACAGAACCCTTTTATTATATTAGATGGAAAATAATTTTGATAAAATACTTGAACTCCATTCTTGAGGAAAATATCCTTTCTACTTCAAAAACATTTTTCCTTTCATAACATGTCATAAAACATTAAAATAAAAGAATTTGATTAAAAATAAACTTGAAAACTTGTAAAGGAAGCTTCTTTGAAATAATTTTTTAAAATCCATTCATGCCGTATAAGTTAAAAAAAACATTCTTCGTACTTTTGTCGGAAAAGTCAAAAAGTACCTCGTACGAAAAACGACAAAAGATTCCTTTTATTTCTTTTACTAAAAACTCACCGAAGGGTAAAAATGGATTTAAACAATTGTAGGTGGATGAAAATAATATTACATATTGATGAAACATGGATGTGGATGATAAAATACACCCCAGTAAATATTTACGAATAAACAATCTCGAATAAAATGAGATTGTGATATTTCCCTTACCTTAGGTCCAATTTGCTTCATATGTGTCCGAACCTCCTGTATAATGATTTAAATAATGTCATTGACTAATTAAAGAATCATATTCATTGTTATGATATCATATATGGTTCACTTATGACATTATATTACCCGTTCTTTTGTAAATTCCATGTTAAAGAAGCGTTTTGGGTAAAATCATTTCATTTATCGTAGGTGTTTTGACTTGTTGTTCTTGACATAATTATTACTTATATCAGGATTTACTTACTTCCAGAATATAAAATATGATTTATATATCATATATATTCAGTATATATATATATATATAATAGATAGATAAATAAAATGAAAAACACCGTTCATGGAGACGGTAGTCCGTACGTACGCATGAACGCTGTTTTTCTTTCCTTATTGTCTTGAAATGGAAGTAAGTAGATGACATACATATGTATATATATACATAAATCCAGTAGCTTTATAATGTCATATATTTCATTATTATTTCTTATATATACATTATAATCATTCTTAAATGATTAACGTGGAGAATGAATCTCATCGCGTCGTGGAGACGGTAGTCCGTACGTACGCACGAGCGATGATATCATTTCTATAAATATTGAATTGAATTGGAGTGGATTATACAATATATCAGAATCAATATGATGTTGTAATAACTATGTATAGTTATTCTTTACACCATTATACCCATCCATGTAAGGTGGTGGTGGAAAATAGATTACACCACGGCGTGGAGACGGTATTCCGTACGTACGCACGCGCGGTGATTTCTTTTTCCGTAGGATGGATAGATGGTGAAATAGGGTTGTTTCATACTTATAATAACATATCCGTATATGAGTGATACTGATGTTATTACTTCATAATGAAACAACCTAAGAAGAAGAAGTGGAAGAAGAAATAAAGATGAAAGAATTGGTAACGGTAATTACCTCTTCTTTGAAGTGCCTCTTTGAGACCTCCTCTTAGGGCACTAGAATTGGTCTTTGAGGAAGACCAGAACCACTAGGATGTTGCTAGGGAAGTGGAGAAGAGATTTTGGCAGGGGTTGGCCGAGCTTGAGTGCTCAAATTGGTGTGAGGAGGAGGGGGAGGAGGTGTCCTTTTATAGGGGAGGAGAGGGGCACCTTAGGAATACCTCAAAATATTATTTTATATTAAAGTCAAAATCGGTTTATAATGGTTCTAAAGGGTCTTATTTCGAAGCTAAAGTGGGGATGGGTCGAAATCCTATCAACCAATAGAATTTAGACAAGTTTAGGATATTATTTTAACCTTATCAATTAGATTTAACTCTAAGTTAAATAATTTAACATTTACCGTGTCTTTTTGTTTTCTTTCACTATATGGTTAATACACTTACTATAACATGCCAAAAGAACTCCAAATTGTTTATTATTAATATATATATCCTTATCTAAGTCATTTGGCCGAACCTTAGATTTTTAGGAATAAAATAACAATTAATAATATAATATTTGATTTAAAAACTATTTTGTGTCAATTTTGACACTATTTGATATATGATTTTTGTGAAAGTCATAACAGAATTAAATGTTCGAACCAAGTTGATTAAATCAACATTAATATATCATAGTAACCTAGAAAATTAGTGGAATTCATAAAAATTTTCAAATTACATTTATTTTGGTGTTTATAACATCAATTATGTCAATATTTCATTAATAAGATAATTACTGCATCATTGTTGTGTCATAAATAAATTAAATTATTTGATGTCTAAAAATTACAAATAAAATACCATCATGTAGGAAATCTTTTTAGCTTTCTAATTAATATTTACAATCGAATTTATCTTATGTATAACCCCATATTAAAAATGATTTACTTATTAAACTTTGATTTTAACTATTTTAACCTTTCTTTAAATAAATTAATAATAAATGTCCTAATCTAATCCAAGTGGGCCTAAATGGTCATATTTTATTCCTAAGTTTGTTTTTGGTCGAATTACACTTGTCCAATAGAATTAGGACATGTGTTAGGGTAATATTAATATCATATTTACCCTTAGTTACCCTATTTACTATTAACCGTGGTAAAAAAAGTAAAAAGTTACTATTCACCAAAAATTATTTTCATCTCATTGAACCACATTTTAGTCCTTGATATTAACCGTGTCTGTCGGATTTTCAAAATTCTATTCACAGAAGTGGTAAAATTAAGTTTTATGCAAAATTCAGTTTTTTAACCTACCACTTAGTAGTTTCACTATTCATCAAAAATTGATGTTTTTCAGAACAATGCCAAAATTTCATCCTAAGCTATATTTCATATTCCGAATTCAAAAATGAAATCTATTTTACCAAATTAATAACATAGAAGTTGCATTAATTAATTTTATAATTAAATCCCGCTGTTAAAATAAATAGCGTGTTTTTAGGAAACAATATATATCAAAAGATTGACACTTGATTATGTCTGGTTTAAATGTGAAATTACAACCAATGACCAACATTGTATTAAATTGTAAAAATATATTCTAAATATACTTTAAAACCACTCAAATTAATAATTTATCACTATTAATTATTTCGATTAAAAAAAAGTTGTTTTTAATTATAATTTAGTAATTTTCACTATTCATCAGAATGTGAAAGTTATCCGAAAAGTACCAAAATTTCTCCTTAGGCTAAATTCGATACTCCGAATCCAAAAATGAAGTTCATTTTGAAAAATAAGATTTACAGAATTTTAAAAAGTGGTTATTACTATTCATAACGGCTAGTTTTAATAATATTTTAATAGCATATCGTTGTTTAGTGAAACTTGGTATTGCGTATTACACACGCTATCGAGGAAGGTTGCGATTGCGTGTAATGCAAGGCAAGTCAAGGATGCGTGTTGTGCAAGCTCCTTTTGGTGTAGCGTACAACACAAGACATTAATAAAATTAAAAAGAATATTTTTTATAAAATCTTGGGCTGTTACATTCTACCCCCCTTAAAATGAATTTCGCCCTCGAAATTCGTCGGGGTTATAAATGGTTTACTATTTGAAAGTTTTTTTAATAGAAACCCACATCGTAAAAAGGAATGTCAAAACCAATCTTTAAAAACAAAAGTATGAAACGTAACGGTTACCCAAATAAACTAATCATTGGGTTTCCACATAGGTGAAAATATGGATATGGAAGAGAAATCTAACCATCATGTTCTGATGGAGAGTGGTAGAGAACATGGCTATGGAAAAGCCAGTAATCACAAATCCATATATTTGTGATGATATAAGGTACCATCTGATTCATCAGGTATAAGATCACTAGGACAACATTTTTGGTTTTCAAGATCATTTCCCCTAAAGTTGAAAATTTGAATTAGAATAAATACTTACTTTATTTTGGTACAATCTCACTGTTGTTCGTGCCTTGAACAATTTCCACTTCATCTCTTAAATAAATGAAGTTGAATTTGTTATTCGTGAAGTGTTAGCAGATCATGTGATAGAATGACAGGTCATTCCATCTGTCTCAAACAAAAGGTTAGCAAAACTTATATACATAAGTCGATCTATAGTGAGATTAATCATATATGGTTCCTAAAATGGACTTATACTTCATATATCATACTGCTTAATATAATAACACTAGTTTCTACTAAACAGGGACTTCCTGTAGGTCAGTGGTAGACAATAAAGGCCAGTCGCTCTTCGGTTGTGGGTTCGATTCCTATAGCCTTGTCCGAAGCGATGGGCTTTCGCCCGTCCTGCAGGTTGTCCTTTTTCTAAAACTACGTTACTATAACATCCCATCAATAATATCGAAAATCTTCTATCCTTAAACAATACTAACTTATGTCCAACATAATCCAGTCTAATCTTTAGGCTTATACATAATACTGCAGTCCACACTCATAATATAGTGACAACGATTACCAGAGATTTAATACTATCGTTGATCCCCACATATCATAAGATATGTCTTGTTGGTCACATTCCAAACATTCAAAGTCCTTAATCATGTATTCTTTTGAATACCCATTGAACCTTAGTGAAAACATGAATGCAGTTAAAAGTTAACACTTCCCACATACCAAAATCCTCAAAATTCTATATACTCAAACCATGATATCACTTAGTCCTTATATCAATCATGAGCTCATGAATACTATTAAACATTTCATTTTCTCGTCTTCATTATGCGCATATCATCTTATTTCCAGAAAATATCTCAATCACTTTGAATACCACATCAATAAATATTGCAATACTCAATGATACAACATTATTTTGGAATCCCATTACATAAACACTTAATCATTCCACCACATCGTTGTCATATTCAACATTGCCAATAGTGATCGCATGTGATTTCCCTCTGTCCTTTGCCTTCAGTGGTTTCTCATGTTGATCATCACTAACCCTTGGATTAGGGCAATTATTAGCATAATGCCCCATTTCCTTGCACTTGAAGCATTGAAGTGTTGGCGGTGCGTTCTCTGCAGTGTTTTCTTTATTCACATCATTAGAAACCCTTTTTCCATTACTTCGACACTCAGCTGCTCGATGACCTTCTTTTCCACACTTAAAACATTTACTAGTCCCTTTAAGACAATCTCCACCATGCTTCTTTCCACACTTTGTGCATAAGGAAACATTCATCTTCTTTTCACCATTATTCTGAGATTTCTCCTTGAACTCCATCTTTCGTTTCTTGTCAAAACCATGAGATGGATATGTAACACCAACTTCCATTTCTACCTTGATAGCACAACGCACAATTTCTTCATAGCTACTGAAGTCTCTTATAGCCAATGCCCTTCGAAGACTTGGTTTTAAGCCACTGAAAAATCGATCAACTTTACTTTCAGGTTGGATGATAATTCCAGATGAATACCTTGCAAGTCTTGTAAAATTCGCTTCGTATATACCAACAGATTCATCATCCTTCTGCTTCAGCTCAAGAAACTCCTTTTCCATCTTTGTTCGAAGAATACGAGGGAAGTACTTACTGAAAAACAAGTTCTTAAACTCATCCCATTCCATGGACTCAATTTCATCTCTTGGCCTCGTATTCTTGATAAGATTCCACCATTGATCAGCTTCACCTTCCAAACGATATACTGCTAAGATGACTTTATCATGTTCAGAACAGTGAAGAACTGAAAATATCTTTTCAGTGGTACTGATCCATTGTTCAGCAACAAGTGGATCAGAAGTCCCACTGAAAGAAGGTGGACGTTGCCTCATGAAGGACTCAATAGAATATTGTTCCCTTCTCTGCTCATTTGGAAGTCCAGAATGATTCATAGCTTGTGTAAGTATAGCAATAAGATTTTGCACTCCATCTCCCATAACATTTGTTTGTTCAGGAGGGCAATTATTGCATTGTCCATTGCATTGACCAACACGGTTCCTTCGGGTTCCAGCCATCGTCTAAAACCCAAAAAGAATAGTGTGAGAGGAAAAAATCATGCTAGGGAAAACAACATAATAAAGGGGAAGTACCTTCAATATATAACATCTTAGGTTTAATTCTATGATCGTTAGCGTAATTCTATTACTATAACCTATACGTATACTTATCCCTAGGGACATCCCTAGACATACCTTAGAAATATCTCTAGGGATTTCACTAACGTTTTCGCATCCTAGTTTCCAAAGGTTGACTAAACCTTTCCTCTGATACCAACTGTAGAGACCCGTATCTTGACGTACATGGACATTACATTACATTTGCGGAATACTTAGTACATAACAAAATCACACACTAAAGGATCGTAATAGTTTAGTGTCTTTGGAAACTCGGAACGTAATCTTCTAATCGTGGTGAAAGTTCTTCAATATCTCCCATAAAGGTCATCCTTTTTTTTTTACCTAAAACCTTTCTTTATATCCTGGGGAAAAGAAAACATAAAAGGGTGAGCTCAAATGCTCAGTAAGGGTAAACAAAAGAAATATCAATCACATCATATATATAAGAACATAGCTCTTGGAAATCTTAACCTGCAAAAAAACTCATAATATCATAACATGGGATAAATCATAGAAGTGAAATGTAATCCCAATAATCATAACTTAAAACATGAAACTTTGTGGCATACACACATAATCATAGAGAATCATTTCTTGTTAGTCAAGACTCAATGCCAAGACTATCTTAGTGGACAAAGTCCCTTTCTGAATCGAGTAATCCTAGTTTCAGTCCTGTTTCACTGAACCGGTATAACCTACCATTTCAGCCATGTCTATCTCATGAGATATAAAATCTTTACCCAATGCATTGGAGGGAGATATAGGTCCCACCCATCTTATAATGAATCCTTTCTTATGTGTGCCACATAATCATAAAACATACATCATCGCATAACACATGTAACAAAAATGGGATTCTTGAAACATCATGACATCATAAATCAATTCATATAAGATAAAGGAATTCATAAAAATGTTTCCATCACAACATAATCAAATCCATGTAATAATAGGGATAAAAACAGAACCCTTTTATTATCTTAGATGGAAAATAATTTTGATAAAATACTTGAACTCCATTGTTGAGGAAAATATCCTTTCTACTTCAAAAACATTTTTCCTTTCATAACATGTCATAAAACATTAAAATAAAAGAATTTGATTAAAAATAAACTTGAAAACTTGTAAAGGAAGCTTCTTTGAAATAATGTTTTAAAATCCATTCATGCCGTATAAGTTAAAAAAAACATTCTTCGTACTTTTGTCGGAAAAGTCAAAAAGTACCTCTTACGAAAAACGACAAAAGATTCCTTTTATTTCTTTTACTAAAAACTCACCGAAGGGTAAAAATGGATTTAAACAATTGTAGGTGGATGAAAATAATATTACATATTGATGAAACATGGATGTGGATGATAAAATACACCCCAGTAAATACTTACGAATAAACAATCTCGAATAAAATGAGATTGTGATATTTCCCTTACCTTAGGTCCAATTTGCTTCGTATGTGTCCGAACCTCCTGTATAATGATTTAAATAATGTCATTGACTTATTACAGAATCATATTCATTGTTATGATATCATATATGGTTCACTTATGACATTATATTACCCGTTCTTTAGTAAATTCCATGTTAAAGAAGCGTTTTGGGTAAAATCATTTCATTTATCGTAGGTGTTTTGACTTGTTGTTCTTGACATCATTATTACTTATATCAGGATTTACTTACTTCCAGAATATAAAATATGATTTATATATCATATATATTCAGTATATATATATATATAATAGATAGATAAATAAAATGAAAAACACCGTTCATGGAGACGGTAGTCCGTACGTACGCATGAACGCTGTTTTTCTTTCCTTATTGTCTTGAAATGGAAGTAAGTAGATGACATACATATGTATATATATACATAAATCCAGTAGCTTTATAATGTCATATATTTCATTATTATTTCTTATATATACATTATAATCATTCTTAAATGATTAACGTGGAGAATGAATCTCATCGCGTCGTGGAGACGGTAGTCCGTACGTACGCACGAGCGATGATATCATTTCTATAAATATTGAATTGAATTGGAGTGGATTATACAATATATCATAATCAATATGATGTTTTAATAACTATGTATAGTTATTCTTTACACCATTATACCCATCCATGTAAGGTGGTGGTGGAAAATAGATTACACCACGGCGTGGAGACGGTATTCCGTACGTACGCACACGCGGTGATTTCTTTTTCCGTAGGATGGATAGATGGTGAAATAGGGTTGTTTCATACTTATAATAACATATCAGTATATGAGTGATACTGATGTTATTACTTCATAATGAAACAACCTAAGAAGAAGAAGTGGAAGAAGAAATAAAGATGAAAGAATTGGTAACGGTAATTACCTCTTCTTTGAAGTGCCTCTTTGAGACCTCCTCTTAGGGCACTAGAATTGGTCTTTGAGGAAGACCAGAACCACTAGGATGTTGCTAGGGAAGTGGAGAAGAGATTTTGGCAGGGGTTGGACGAGCTTGAGTGCTCAAATTGGTGTGAGGAGGAGGGGGAGGAGGTGTCCTTTTATAGGGGAGGAGAGGGGCACCTTAGGAATACCTCAAAATATTATTTTATATTAAAGTAAAAATCGGTTTATAATGGTTCTAAAGGGTCTTATTTCGAAGCTAAAGTGGGGATGGGTCGAAATACTATCAACCAATATAATTTAGACAAGTTTAGGATATTATTTTAACCTTATCAATTAGATTTAACTCTAAGTTAAATAATTTAACATTTACCGTGTCTTTTTTTTTCTTTCACTATATGGTTAATACACTTACTATAACATGCCAAAAGAACCCCAAATTGTTTATTATTAATATATATATCCTTATCTAAGTCATTTGGCCGAACCTTAGATTTTTAGGAATAAAATAACAATTAATAATATAATATTTGATTTAAAAACTATTTTGTGTCAATTTTGACACTATTTGATATATGATTTTTGTGAAAGTCATAACAGAATTAAATGTTCGAACCAAGTTTATTAAATCAACATTAATATATCATAGTAACCTAGAAAATTAGTGGAATTCATAAAAATTTTCAAATTACATTTATTTTGGTGTTTATAACATCAATTATGTCAATATTTCATTAATAAGATAATTACTGCATCATCGTTGTGTCATAAATAAATTAAATTATTTGATGTCTAAAAATTACAAATAAAATACCATCATGTAGGAAATCTTTTTAGCTTTCTAATTAATATTTACAATCGAATTTATCTTATGTATAACCCCATATTAAAAATGATTTACTTATTAAACTTTGATTTTAACTATTTTAACCTTTCTTTAAATAAATTAATAATAAATGTCCTAATCTAATCCAAGTGGGCCTAAATGGTCATATTTTATTCCTAAGTTTGTTTTTGGTCGAATTACACTTGTCCAATAGAATTAGGATATGTGTTAGGGTAATATTAATATCATATTTACCCTTAGTTACCCTATTTACTATTAACCGCGGTAAAAAAAGTAAAAAGTTACTATTCACCAAAAATTATTTTCATCTCATTGAACCACATTTTAGTCCTTGATATTAACCGTGTCTGTCGGATTTTCAAAATTCTATTCACAGAAGTGGTAAAATTAAGTTTTATGCAAAATTCAGTTTTTTAACCTACCACTTAGTAGTTTCACTATTCATCAAAAATTGATGTTTTTCAGAACAATGCCAAAATTTCATCCTAAGCTATATTTCATATTCCGAATTCAAAAATGAAATCTATTTTACCAAATTCATAACATAGAAGTTGCATTAATTAATTTTATAATTAAATCCCGCTGTTAAAATAAATAGCGTGTTTTTAGGAAACAATATATATCAAAAGATTGACACTTGATTATGTCTGGTTTAAATGTGAAATTACAACCAATGACCAACATTGTATTAAATTGTAAAAATATATTCTAAATATACTTTAAAACCACTCAAATTAATAATTTATCACTATTAATTATTTCGATTAAAAAAAAGTTGTTTTTAATTATAATTTAGTAATTTTCACTATTCATCAGAATGTGAAAGTTATCCGAAAAGTACCAAAATTTCTCCTTAGGCTAAATTCGATACTCCGAATCCAAAAATGAAGTTCATTTTGAAAAATAAGATTTACAGAATTTTAAAAAGTGGTTATTACTATTCATAACGGCTAGTTTTAATAATATTTTAATAGCATATCGTTGTTTAGTGAAACTTGGTATTGCGTATTACACACGCTATCGAGGAAGGTCGCGATTGCGTGTAATGCAAGGCAAGTCAAGGATGCGTGTTGTGCAAGCTCCTTTTGGTGTAGCGTATAACACAAGACATTAATAAAATTAAAAAGAATATTTTTTATAAAATCTTGGGCTGTTACATTCTACCCCCCTTAAAATGAATTTCGCCCTCGAAATTCGTCGGGGTTATAAATGGTTTACTATTTGAAAGTTTTTTTAATAGAAACCCACATCGTAAAAAGGAATGTCAAAACCAATCTTTAAAAACAAAAGTATGAAACGTAACGGTTACCCAAATAAACTAATCATTGGGTTTCCACATAGGTGAAAATATGGATATAGAAGAGAAATATGACCATCATGTTCTGATGGAGAGTGGTAGAGAACATGGCTATGGAAAAGCCAGTAATCACAAATCCATATATTTGTGATGATATAAGGTACCATCTGATTCATCAGGTATAAGATCACTAGGACAACATTTTTGGTTTTCAAGATCATTTCCCCTAAAGTTGAAAATTTGAATTAGAATAAATACTTACTTTATTTTGGTACAATCTCACTGTTGTTCGTGCCTTGAACAATTTCCACTTCATCTCTTAAATAAATGAAGTTGAATTTGTTATTCGTGAAGTGTTAGCAGATCATGTGATAGAATGACAGGTCATTCCATCTGTCTCAAACAAAAGGTTAGCAAAACTTATATACATAAGTCGATCTATAGTGAGATTAATCATATATGGTTCCTAAAATGGACTTATGCTTCATATATCATACTGCTTAATATAATAACACTAGTTTCTACTAAACAGGGACTTCCTGTAGGTCAGTGGTAGACGATAAAGGCCAGTCGCTCTTCGGTTGTGGGTTCGATTCCTATAGCCTTGTCCGAAGCGATGGGCTGTCGCCCGTCCTGCAGGTTGTCCTTTTTCTAAAACTACGTTACTATAACATCCCATCAATAATATCGAAAATCTTCTATCCTTAAACAATACTAACTTATGTCCAACATAATCCAGTCTAATCTTTAGGCTTATACATAATACTGCAGTCCACACTCATAATATAGTGACAACGATTACCAGAGATTTAATACTGTCGTTGATCCCCACATATCATAAGATATGTCTTGTTGGTCACATTCCAAACATTCAAAGTCCTTAATCATGTATTCTTTTGAATACCCATTGAACCTTAGTGAAAACATGAATGCAGTTAAAAGTTAACACTTCCCACATACCAAAATCCTCAAAATTCTATATACTCAAACCATGATATCACTTAGTCCTTATATCAATCATGAGCTCATGAATACTATTAAACATTTCATTTTCTCGTCTTCATTATGCGCATATCATCTTATTTCCAGAAAATATCTCAATCACTTTGAATACCACATCAATAAATATTGCAATACTCAATGATACAACATTATTTTGGAATCCCATTACATAAACACTTAATCATTCCACCACATCGTTGTCATATTCAACATTGCCAATAGTGATCGCATGTGATTTCCCTCTGTCCTTTGCCTTCAGTGGTTGCTCATGTTGATCATCACTAACCCTTGGATTAGGGCAATTATTAGCATAATGCCCCATTTCCTTGCACTCGAAGCATTGAAGTGTTGGCGGTGCGTTCTCTGCAGTGTTTGCTTTATTCACATCATTAGAAACCCTTTTTCCATTACTTCGACACTCAGCTGCTCGATGACCTTCTTTTCCACACTTAAAACATTTACTAGTCCCTTTAAGACAATCTCCACCATGCTTCTTTCCACACTTTGTGCATAAGGAAACATTCATCTTCTTTTCACCATTATTCTGAGATTTCTCCTTGAACTCCATCTTTCGTTTCTTGTCAAAACCATGAGATGGATATGTAACACCAACTTCCATTTCTACCTTGATAGCACAACGCACAATTTCTTCATAGCTACTGAAGTCTCTTATAGCCAATGCCCTTCGAAGACTTGGTTTTAAGCCACTGAAAAATCGATCAACTTTACTTTCAGGTTGGATGATAATTCCAGATGCATACCTTGCAAGTCTTGTAAAATTTGCTTCGTATATACCAACAGATTCATCATCCTTCTGCTTCAGCTCAAGAAACTCCTTTTCCATCTTTGTTCGAAGAATACGAGGGAAGTACTTACTGAAAAACAAGTTCTTAAACTCATCCCATTCCATAGACTCAATTTCATCTCTTGGCCTCGTATTCTTGATAAGATTCCACCATTGATCAGCTTCACCTTCCAAACGATATACTGCTAAGATGAATTTATCATGTTCAGAACAGTGAAGAACTGAAAATATCTTTTCAGTGGTACTGATCCATTGTTCAGCAACAAGTGGATCAGAAGTCCCACTGAAAGAAGGTGGACGTTGCCTCATGAAGGACTCAATAGAATATTGTTCCCTTCTCTGCTCATTTGGAAGTCCAGAATGATTCATATCTTGTGTAAGTATAGCAATAAGATTTTGCACTCCATCTCCCATAACATTTGTTTGTTCAGGAGGGCAATTATTGCATTGTCCATTGCATTGACCAACACGGTTCCTTCGGGTTCCAGCCATCGTCTAAAACCCAAAAAGAATAGTGTGAGAGGCAAAAATCATGCTAGGGAAAACAACATAATAAAGGGGAAGTACCTTCAATATATAACATCTTAGGTTTAATTCTATGATCGTTAGCGTAATTCTATTACTATAACCTATACGTATACTTATCCCTAGGGACATCCCTAGACATACCTTAGAAATATCTCTAGGGATTTCACTAACGTTTTCGCATCCTAGTTTCCAAAGGTTGACTAAACCTTTCCTCTGATACCAACTGTAGAGACCCGTATCTTGACGTACATGGACATTACATTACATTTGCGGAATACTTAGTACATAACAAAATCACACACTAAAGGATCGTAATAGTTTAGTGTCTTTGGAAACTCGGAACGTAATCTTCTAATCGTGGTGAAAGTTCTTCAATATCTCCCATAAAGGTCATCCTTTTTTTTTTACCTAAAACCTTTCTTTATATCCTGGGGAAAAGAAAACATAAAAGGGTGAGCTCAAATGCTCAGTAAGGGTAAACAAAAGAAATATCAATCACATCATATATATAAGAACATAGCTCTTGGAAATCTTAACCTGCAAAAAAACTCATAATATCATAACATGGGATAAATCATAGAAGTGAAATGTAATCCCAATAATCATAACTTAAAACATGAAACTTTGTGGCATACACACATAATCATAGAGAATCATTTCTTGTTAGTCAAGACTCAATGCCAAGACTATCTTAGTGGACAAAGTCCCTTTCTGAATCGAGTAATCCTCGTTTCAGTCCTGTTTCACTGAACCGGTATAACCTACCATTTCAGCCATGTCTATCTCATGAGATATAAAATCTTTACCCAATGCATTGGAGGGAGATATAGGTCCCACCCATCTTATAATGAATCCTTTCTTATGTGTGCCACATAATCATAAAACATACATCATCGCATAACACATGTAACAAAAATGGGATTCTTGAAACATCATGACATCATAAATCAATTCATATAAGATAAAGGAATTAATAAAAATGTTTCCATCACAACATAATCAAATCCATGTAATAATAGGGATAAAAACAGAACCCTTTTATTATCTTAGATGGAAAATAATTTTGATAAAATACTTGAACTCCATTCTTGAGGAAAATATCCTTTCTACTTCAAAAACATTTTTCCTTTCATAACATGTCATAAAACATTAAAATAAAAGAATTTGATTAAAAATAAACTTGAAAACTTGTAAAGGAAGCTTCTTTGAAATAATGTTTTAAAATCCATTCATGCCGTATAAGTTAAAAAAAACATTCTTCGTACTTTTGTCGGAAAAGTCAAAAAGTACCTCGTACGAAAAACGACAAAAGATTCCTTTTATTTCTTTTACTAAAAACTCACCGAAGGGTAAAAATGGATTTAAACAATCGTAGGTGGATGAAAATAATATTACATATTGATGAAACATGGATGTGGATGATAAAATACACCCCAGTAAATACTTACGAATAAACAATCTCGAATAAAATGAGATTGTGATATTTCCCTTACCTTAGGTCCAATTTGCTTCGTATGTGTCCAAACCTCCTGTATAATGATTTAAATAATGTCATTGACTTATTAAAGAATCATATTCATTGTTATGATATCATATATGGTTCACTTATGACATTATATTACCCGTTCTTTTGTAAATTCCATGTTAAAGAAGCGTTTTGGGTAAAATCATTTCATTTATCGTAGATGTTTTGACTTGTTGTTCTTGACATCATTATTACTTATATCAGGATTTACTTACTTCCAGAATATAAAATATGATTTATATATCATATATATTCAATATATATATATATATATAATAGATAGATAAATAAAATGAAAAACACCGTTCATGGAGACGGTAGTCCGTACGTACGCATGAACGCTGTTTTTCTTTCCTTATTGTCTTGAAATGGAAGTAAGTAGATGACATACATATGTATATATATAAATAAATCCAGTAGCTTTATAATGTCATATATTTCATTATTATTTCTTATATATACATTATAATCATTCTTAAATGATTAACGTGGAGAATGAATCTCATCGCGTCGTGGAGACGGTAGTCCGTACGTACGCACGAGCGATGATATCATTTCTATAAATATTGAATTGAATTGGAGTGGATTATACAATATATCAGAATCAATATGATGTTGTAATAACTATGTATAGTTATTCTTTACACCATTATACCCATCCATGTAAGGTGGTGGTGGAAAATAGATTACACCACGGCGTGGAGACGGTATTCCGTACGTACGCACGCGCGGTGATTTCTTTTTCCGTAGGATGGATAGATGGTGAAATAGGGTTGTTTCATACTTATAATAACATATCAGTATATGAGTGATACTGATGTTATTACTTCATAATGAAACAACCTAAGAAGAAGAAGTGGAAGAAGAAATAAAGATGAAAGAATTGGTAACGGTAATTACCTCTTCTTTGAAGTGCCTCTTTGAGACCTCCTCTTAGGGCACTATAATTGGTCTTCGAGGAAGACCAGAACCACTAGGATGTTGCTAGGGAAGTGGAGAAGAGATTTTGGCAGGGGTTGGCCGAGCTTGAGTGCTCAAATTGGTGTGAGGAGGAGGGGGAGGAGGTGTCCTTTTATAGGGGAGGAGAGGGGCACCTTAGGAATACCTCAAAATATTATTTTATATTAAAGTAAAAATTGGTTTATAATGGTTCTAAAGGGTCTTATTTCGAAGCTAAAGTGGGGATGGGTCGAAATACTATCAACCAATATAATTTAGACAAGTTTAGGATATTATTTTAACCTTATCAATTAGATTTAACTCTAAGTTAAATAATTTAACATTTACCGTGTCTTTTTGTTTTCTTTCACTATATGGTTAATACACTTACTATAACATGCCAAAAGAACCCCAAATTGTTTATTATTAATATATATATCCTTATCTAAGTCATTTGGCCGAACCTTAGATTTTTAGGAATAAAATAACAATTAATAATATAATATTTGATTTAAAAACTATTTTGTGTCAATTTTGACACTATTTGATATATGATTTTTGTGAAAGTCATAACAGAATTAAATGTTCGAACCAAGTTGATTAAATAAACATTAATATATCATAGTAACCTAGAAAATTAGTGGAATTCATAAAAATTTTCAAATTACATTTATTTTGGTGTTTATAACATCAATTATGTCAATATTTCATTAATAAGATAATTACTGCATCATCGTTGTGTCATAAATAAATTAAATTATTTGATGTCTAAAAATTACAAATAAAATACCATCATGTAGGAAATCTTTTTAGCTTTCTAATTAATATTTACAATCGAATTTATCTTATGTATAACCCCATATTAAAAATTATTTACTTATTAAACTTTGATTTTAACTATTTTAACCTTTCTTTAAATAAATTAATAATAAATGTCCTAATCTATTCCAAGTGGGCCTAAATGGTCATATTTTATTCCTAAGTTTGTTTTTGGTCGAATTACACTTGTCCAATAGAATTAGGACATGTGTTAGGGTAATATTAATATCATATTTACCCTTAGTTACCCTATTTACTATTAACCGCGGTAAAAAAAGTAAAAAGTTACTATTCACCAAAAATTATTTTCATCTCATTGAACCACATTTTAGTCCTTGATATTAACCGTGTCTGTCGGATTTTCAAAATTCTATTCACAGAAGTGGTAAAATTAAGTTTTATGCAAAATTCAGTTTTTTAACCTACCACTTAGTAGTTTCACTATTCATCAAAAATTGATGTTTTTCAGAACAATGCCAAAATTTCATCCTAAGCTATATTTCATATTCCGAATTCAAAAATGAAATCTATTTTACCAAATTAATAACATAGAAGTTGCATTAATTAATTTTATAATTAAATCCCGCTGTTAAAATAAATAGCGTGTTTTTAGGAAACAATATATATCAAAAGATTGACACTTGATTATGTCTGGTTTAAATGTGAAATTACAACCAATGACCAACATTGTATTAAATTGTAAAAATATATTCTAAATATACTTTAAAACCACTCAAATTAATAATTTATCACTATTAATTATTTCGATTAAAAAAAAGTTGTTTTTAATTATAATTTAGTAATTTTCACTATTCATCAGAATGTGAAAGTTATCCGAAAAGTACCAAAATTTCTCCTTAGGCTAAATTCGATACTCCGAATCCAAAAATGAAGTTCATTTTGAAAAATAAGATTTACAGAATTTTAAAAAGTGGTTATTACTATTCATAACGGCTAGTTTTAATAATATTTTAATAGCATATCGTTGTTTAGTGAAACTTGGTATTGCGTATTACACACGCTATCGAGGAAGGTCGCGATTGCGTGTAATGCAAGGCAAGTCAAGGATGCGTGTTGTGCAAGCTCCTTTTGGTGTAGCGTACAACACAAGACATTAATAAAATTAAAAAGAATATTTTTTATAAAATCTTGGGCTGTTACAATCAACATAAGATTTATGGAAAGAAAATGTAGTATCCATCCTATTCTGAATTAACTCCACTTTCTCAGTGGTCTCCTAGACAAGACTAGGTCCCATCATAGCTACCTCTCCTACCTCCAACCAACATATGGGTGATCGACATGACCTACCATACAAAGACTCATAAGGTTCCATATGAATCATCACCTGAAAACTTTTATTTTAGGTAAACTCAATTAGAGGTAAGTGTCTCTCCCAAGATCCACTGAAATCCTAGACACATGCTCGAAGCATGTCCTCCAAAACCTGAATCGTGGGCTCGGACTGACGATCTACCTATGGATGGTAAGCTGTACTCAGAAGTACCAGTGTACCCAAATCCCTCTGTAGTCCCTACTAGACATAAGAAGTAAAATGGACATCCCTCTTTGAAATGATAGAGTGAAGAACCCTATGTATAAGTAAAATCTCTCAGATGTACAACCTTCTAAGCTCATAAACATCGAAGGTTTCCTTGATCAGAAAGAAATGTGAAATATTCATGAGTCTATCAACCACAACCCAAAATGCATCATTCCCTTGAGGTGACCTTGGAAAACCCATCAGAACAACCATCATGACATAAATCCATTTACACTCAAGAATGGATAACTACTATAAAAGCCCTACTGGTCACTAATGCTCTGACATCACCTGCTGACAGGTGGAATATCTCACAACAAAACCAGCTACATCTCTCTTCATACCTAGCCACTAATACTGACAGTGTAGATCTCGATACATCTTGGTGACACCAAGATGAAATGCCCAAAATGAGGAATGAAAATCCCATATTAAATCCTCACATATGTTTACTGACAACCATACGCACCCATGAAAAATCAAGACCTCATCCTCACCTACGGTCCACCCAGGAGTAGGGTCCTCTCCTGACACACTATCCCGTAAGACTAGGCCTTCAGAATCTAATAGATTCCTCATTCACACTTGATACAAAAGAGTATATATAATATCTATAGAAGAAAGAAATATATGCCCCTATCTATTGTGCACTTCCAAATGCATCTCAGCGAATAGTGGCATATGCTGCCACTCACTACTGTCCTCTTGAAATGCCTGTATCTGATTCATCCTGATCAACACATTAGTCACTGCGTTACCTTTCCCAGGTGTGTAGGCAAGGTCAAAGTCGAAAGACTGAAGGTACTCAATCCACCTTCGCTGTCTCAAATTCAGATCATGATAAGTAAATATATACTTGAGAATTTTGTGGTTAGTAAAAACCACAAAATTCTCTCCCAATAGATAATGTCTCCAACATCATAAATTATGCACAACAACAAATAACTTGAGATCATGTGTTAGGTAATTCCTCTCATGTGGTCTCAAATTCCAAGACTCATATGAAACGACTCCTCCCCCTTGCATAAGAACTGCTCCGAGCCCGATACCTAATGCATCATAGTAAACAATTTAGCTCTTTCCCGACTCTAAAAAAATTAGTATCAGTGGTGAAGTCAATATCCCCTTCATCTATTGAAAGGCTGAATCATAGGAATCTTCCCAAAAGTACTTTTCACCCTTCTTATCCAGTCCCGTTATTGGCACTGATAAGCATGAGGAGTACTGTATAAAGTGTCTATAGTAACTAGATATCCCCATAAAACTCCATACCTCAAATTCGTTCTTCGGTTGGGCCCAAGAAACTACTGCTCTCACTTTCTCTAGGTCTATTGACACTCCTATCTCTGATGTGACATGACCTAAGAAGTGAATCTGGTCCATCCAAAAGTGTAATTTCAAGATCTTAGCATATAATTGATAATCTCTCAGTGTACTAAAAATGATCTCAAGATGGGTTGCATGGTTGTGTCAAGTGTGAGAGTAAACCAAGATATCTTCCATGAAAACAACCAAAAAAGAGTCCAAGTAAAGATAGAACACTTGGTTATCAGTGCCATAAAAACTGTCGGTGTTTTCATGAGACCGAAATGCATAACCACGTAATCATATAGACCATACCTACTCCTAAAGGCTGTAAGAGATATATCTGATGGTCTAAAATGCAACTGATGATAACCAAATCTAAATTCAATTTTTGTGAACACCCGAGATCCTAGAATTTGATCAAAGATATCATAAATACTTTGTAAGGGATATCAGTTCTTGACCTTCAACTGGTTCAGATTATGATAATCTACACGAAGTCAGAGGGTACCGTCCTACTTTGCAAAAAGGATAGGCAAACCCCAAGGAGAAATGCTAGGTCGGATGGAACCCTTTTTCTGCAACTCCTCTAACTACTTCTTGAGCTCCTGTAACTCTAGTGTATCCATCCAATAAATAGGAATAGACATCGGTGCCAATGTTGGTACAAGCTCAATAGAGAAATATACCTCTCACTCTAGAGGTAAACCTAAAAATTCATCTAGGAGGACATCCCAAAAATGATCCACCACTAGGGGAAAATCCATTTTTGAAGTCCCCTGGTCATCCAGATATAAACTAGATATCTGGGTTATAATTCCTTCCAACCCAAGATGCTCGAGTACCTTTCTTCTCACCTAAACATCCCATTTTCCCTTGTGTAGAAAAGACCCACCCTCTGGTGATGTGAAACCCACCCTATGGCGATAATAGTAAAAAAAGGACAAGAAAAAGATTAACAAATACATTATGATAATAAAATATAATCCTATCATCTCTAAGATATAGAGGTCCCATAATAAGTGACACCCACCAACCTCAAGAGGTCACTCCTTGCATTGACGCACACTAGCCATTCTAAGCCCCAACGAAGTGTCTAGCATCATAAAATTATCATAAGTAAAGATATATAGCCCAAGGATCCCCACAATGGAAAAAATATAAAACTATGGGAATCCCCTGTATCAAAAAGAGAAAAATCTAAAACTAAGGCAACTTGAATAATACCTCTAACCGTAGAGGGTTTGAGATTCTTCTCCTATTGGGTCTGCTCCACTAAAATAGTCTGACCAGTACCACGACCTTATGACCATGCATGACTACCCTAAGATGATCCACCCTAATGTTGTTGAGAACCTATATCCTGACTACCATGGCCACGACCACCTCCTCGGTCTGAATGGACTGACGAACTCTAGTTCCTTGACTGACGAGAAACCGGTGGCCCTACTTCTGAACACAGACTCATAAATGATCCCCTTTCACTAGCTGCTGGTGGGAAGAACTGGAAAAAATGATGAAGATAACCCATATTGCCACAAGCTCAGCTCTCAACTGGGTCTCTAGGGCACTGAGGTCTCATATTATTGCTCTTCCTGCACTAGTATAATTCCTCCAGGATACCTGAAGAAACATCATGTGAAGGATCCCTATGACGCTTCCTGCTGTCTGTTGAGAGAGTATGGGCCCTGGATGTTGAACCACCCCGGCTCACAACTCCAAAATCCCTCATATTACACTCGGTAATCATCATCTAGTTCACTATATCCATCACTGAAGTCATCCTGAAGACATTAACCTATGATCAGATTTCATACCCAAGAACATCCTTAAATTGTCTATCCAAAGATAACTCATCACCTCCCAAAATAGGTGTGAAGAATTGAAGATTTGTAAAATGAGAAGAGTAGTCCATGATTGAAAGAGTGCCCTGCTTTAAATGCATGAACTCTTGGGATCAGTTGGACCTCAACATCTTGGGGTAGAAGTAATAATAGAAGGTCCTCTAGAAATCTTCCCAAGCCATATCCTGATGACGTTCCACCTGTGAGATAACATCCAACCATCTCTTAGCAGATTCACATAGCATGTACATAGAAAGCTTCACCCTCCTCTTCGGTGGTGTCTCCAGATGCTCAAATATATAAATCATGGCCTCCAACCATGACTCTACAACCTATGGTCCTCCATAACTAGAAAAATTTGGAGGATACTGATGCTAGAACACCCATGTCTGCTCTGCCATAGACGGGGTAGGATGCGGTGCTCCCTGAAATGTCTATAACATCCTAAAAAAGCCCTCCCAAAACTATGCATCAGCACTTGTGTTTGGTATAACAACTGGTTCTAAGATGGGTATGATGGGAGGATCTTCTGGTAGTCCCTAATATATCCTTTCTAGTGTCTTATCATCACCCTGAACCTAGCATACAACCAAAGGACATCTCGGTGGCATGCCTTCACAAGGTCAAACATACACCTCAGTTAAAGATTAGCAAGGAAAACAATTTAGAAGTGAAATAAGGAACATGAGAAAAAAATATTCAAGTCTTACAAAACAGGGGTACACAATGTGTACAAACCCTATATGGTGTGTTCCCTTAAGATTTTAACATGGCGTGCAACTTTTCCAAACCTAGTCATGTAAAGCCCCATATATACGACATATTCCTCTCAAGACACAACATGCACTTGAATTTTCTCTCCTACCTAAGTACTTCTACATAGCTAAACCACATGGGGTCTGCCGACACAACACTAAACAGTTTTTTCACCATACACACAACATGTACTCCTTATGTTATAACCTCTTGTGTCATAAGTCACACGAACGAACACACGGTCCCTTCAGCATGACATGTACTCCTAGTACACAACGTGTTCTATCCAAGTTTTTTCAACCTCATGTCTCTTCTCACACAGTCAGTCACATGGTTAAAGACTATATAGCATGTACATATAGTACACAACATGTACTTAATAAAATTTGTTTCTTCCAGAACAAAAGAACACATGGCATGTGTTCATAACACCACAAGCCATTTTGTTTGGGTTTCTGGACAGTAGATCTCTGAAACTTCTCCAGAATCCTTAAAGACTTAAAATTTTGTCCAAGGAATGAAAAAGTCTTACCCGTGAGAGCCCATACTCCCCCAAATCAAAGTTTGGTATCCTATTCCACAATAAAACTTGAAAATATTCAACTAAAGTTCAAGCATGATCCACCAAATTCTGATCCAAGAGGGCCCATAACACCTAAGGGACCAAAGTTTGGTGTCCATCCAAATTAAAATTTACATATCCTGATACCCTATTAAAATAGAAAGTATTCTATCAAGGAATCTATAACAACAACATGCATATCTAGCACAACATCTATCACAACAACAAGAAATTAGTAATTCACCCTAAATGGAATGACAAGAATGCATGACATGTGATCCCTATCAAGTGACTATATGATGCATGATATGGAATAACCTCATATCATTTGGTTGCAATAGAAATATAAGCTCAATAATATCAATGATAACAATATAATATAAGTGAATCACCCAATGGTGAAATCAAATCAACTATAACAATTGAAAAACCAAAAAAATACAATATTCAAGGTAACTTGGATTTTCCCTATACACGGGTTAGATACTCCCAGGAACAGATTATTACCAACTACTAATTCCTCCCTATCCCTATCAATAGGCTCTAAATAGTAAGACAAAGAAGAAAAGAACCTTCTCTAATACTACTTTGTAACATCCCAGGTCCGGGTGCCACCCAAAGGTGCCCTGTACCTGGTTGGTCACATAGCCTCAATCCCATTTCCCTAAAATCTAGAGGATTCCCAATAGTAGTGATGGCCTTAGGTGTGATAGTGGGGAAACTATGCCCTCATTGGAAGTGTAAAATAGCAGAAAAAATAGTAAACAGTAGTGTAAGTAGTAATACCATACAATAGAAGTAAACAACGAAAGATTGATAGTATAAGAAACTGTAACAAATATATAAATAAATGATGCATATCACAAGTATCTAGGAAAGAATCCAAACAAGTCACAATGCTGGAAATATAATACTGAAACCAAAATATAGAAAAAGTAAACTCCACAGCATCACAAGCCTCAGCTTGGTCCTATGCTATGCATCTCCAACAAAAATCATGTACCTAATTAAGAAGGTAACTTTCCCTTATATATACCTACAACCATATAATATTTTTGGGTAAAAAATCATGACCCAAACAAAGTGTGAGATGAATCCCATTAGGCAACCATCAAAATATTTGTGCATAACTATCAGTGTATATAGAAGTCAATATAAAAAATGAAGAAAGAACCAAGGAAGTGATCAAAAGTAAACAATCCAATCAATTTTCAATTACGTTCATTTAAATTTAATAATTATTCAAACCATTGAATAATGTAACCTTGAGATCTATCCTAAGATATACATCCCTCTGTATAGCAATAACAAACATATGTCTCAAAATATCATCTAAACAATCAAGTAAGACCAAGTCCAAGATTGTGCTTTGTCTTGGTAGGCTTGTCACAATCAATCAATCACAAGAAAACCTTTGGTAAAGTTCTCATAGTCTAACCCCTCTGGTTGTACATATCATCAATTAAATAAATCAATAAGTAACTTCTAGTAAATATCTCATAGTCTAACCCCTTTGGTCCCACATGACAACAATCAATTACAAACAACCACATGACTAGCTCTCATGGTCAATACCCCTTGGTCTTCATTATGATAATAATTATAATGACCCTATGGAAGCTCTCAAAGTCAGTTCCCTATAGTCCAACATAATTTTAATAATGACCCTATGGGTAGCTCTCAAGGTATAACCCCTCTGATCAATGACCCCATAGCATCTCTCACAGTTAATGGATCTGGTCAATGATAACAACGATTATACATAAATGAACCTGCGTTTGGAATCTCTCATAGTCAATTCCCTTTTGGTCAACTTTCACGATGCGAAACACATGCATCCCATATAATAATAAATCCATCCTAACAACACTAAGCATGGAAAACAAAGAAATCCTAATAGGAAATTATAGACCAAACAACCATAATCAATAAAACATGGGAAACACATCCATAATCATGGTATTAAAACTTACACCTAATAAAATAACCCTTTCTAAATCAAAAAACTATAATAGGTATTAAACAGGGTTAAATTCCATAACATGAAATACCCTAAACATGGGTATTGAAATTTTTAGCATATATAATCCAAAGACAACTAAGGAAAGGCACAAACCACCTACCTTGATGTTATACGATGAAAAATCTTGAACGTCAGCCCTTGAATCACCCTATAATGTCATATATCTACAAAAAGATCAAAATAATTCAACCTTGGATAACTCAAAAGAGAGGAGAAATTAGGAAGAGAGGCCATAGGGAAAGAGAGAACTCACTAGTAGGAATCCAATGCACCTAGAGACATCTCAATTGGATCTTAGACGAAGGAACATGAGGTTCTCGAAGATTTTTGGCCATAAATCACTCTCCTATATGAGAGATGGGAAGAAGAAGACACTTCTGGAGATTAGACGCAACCTCGATCTGATTAATAAAATAAAAAGAAAAGTACACAACATGTTCATTTAATGTACACACCATGTAAATACCTAAACTATCCCCTGATTTAGGTAGTCCACAGAGCCATGTACTCGGCCGTTACACGTCCAGTACATGGATACATGCGATAATCGGGTACACAGCGTGTAATCAATAGTACATGACGTGTACTTAATTTTTTATCTCCAAATTCTTCCTTTTTCCTAGAAAACACCCTAAATCCAGATCCATATCTGAAATGAAGATCCAGGTTCTTACAATATTACCCTGACATAAGTCGAGTTATACCCTCACATGATTGAAATCTACCTTTTATGAATCCATGTTACCCTGATATAGTGAAGAAAAAAGAGGGATTACCCTTATACAAGGAAGGGAAAATGGGTCTATGTAAGGGTAAATGGGGTTAACCTTATAAAGAAAGGGTGTTCTGCATAAGGGTAAATGAAAAATAATTTTTTTCAAACAAAAATTCTCATAAATAATAAATTTTAGGATTTTAAAACTATCAAGGAATTTAAAAAGATTAATTAAGGGTTCGGAAAATCAGACCCCTAGATTTGATACCTATCAAATGATTCTCATCCTCGAGAATCAAAATCAAACCGAGGAAGAAGAGAAGAAGGGGATTAGAAAACCACCCCATGGGATACCTATCAAGGATCTTGCTAGAACAGAACACCACCAATACACCATGAGAAAAGAGTGCATAAACATGTAACACCTCCATCCAAAACTTGAATCCTAGAGGGAGATACCTCTCAAATGGAAATAACACTATCAATAAAATACAACAACTAGAGAAGAATAAACAACCTTATAAAACAACTATAAACCTATAATACATAAATAAAACATATCAACAAGGATCAAACAAAGAATCTCAAAAAGAATAAAATTTTGAACAACATGGGTTATTGAGCTCACATATGCAACTCCCACTCCGAAGTGATCTCCTACATGCCAGCATATTTCCATTGAACCCAAAATAAGGGAATAACTTGTACCACAACACCTTCTACCAACTTTCTTGAATCTTGATAGACCATTACTATAACTTCATATTATATTAAACATCCATATATCCTTAATTGATAACTCCTGAATCATCATGAAGATACTGGTGAAGTTTGTGCGGCACAAAAGAGAAATAAACCGACATGAAAGGAGGAATAAAGAGGCCCAGTTCCCTCAAAAACTCCAAGACAAGCTGAAAATTATATAATTTCATGATTCCTGGACCATAGGTATGAAATTTTTTTAAGGCCATGATTCATGTAACATATGGAGGTTTGTGTTCTATAAAGATTTATGTGGCATCAAAGAGTTCAAATGTAGTGACCCGACCCCATAAGCCCGAAGCTGGTGTCTATAACCATTACATTGGAATTATTACAAGGAATAAAATCCCAAAGTATCAATTAGTTTAGTATTCTCGGTATACTAGATACATATATGAGTCTTGTATTACAAATGAATACACTAATTACAATATATATTTTTTTCTTTTGAGGACAACTTTATTCCATCTAGCATATCCATTCATATCTTTCTTAGTATACTTATTGGATTCTTGGGGAAAGGAAACATAATAAGGGTGATAAAAAATGATCAGTAAGGGTAAAGTATAGTGAAATAAATAACAAATCAATGAGAATAATAATTATGGTATGGTAAATAACTGAACACACATACCATGTAATCAATAAACTAAGTAGTGCATAAACAATATGGAAAGGTAATAACTAGAAACACATTCCATTTAAATATTTAGATAAGGTAAAATAAATATGGGAAGGTAATAAACTGAAACACATTTAATTTAATCAATGAACTAAAAATTAAATCTATCCATAGATATGTCGATGAAAAAACTCATGTATGAATAATAACCGAAACTAAATGAGGGAAATGCTTAATTATTGGACGTCATGTATAAGGAACATGAAAACCTATAACATCAAGATATTTCAAAAGATGGTTTAAAACTACGAATAGAAACCCATTTAATTTGAGAAACCTATTTGTCTCATGAGAACCTATCGATGCATCAAGGGGCTATATAAAGTCCAGGGCCCACCCATTATTTTCAGTCCAAAGAATTTATCATATCAAATAATGAAAATAAATAACATGACTTATCAAATATCCATATGGAATAAAGAATATAGATTTATCAATATTTCCCCAGATAATAAAATAACTATCAAAGTAAACACCATATATAAAAATGATATATAGTTTAAGAAATAAACATATCCATTCTAAATGATATGGATAACTAGGGTAAATTCAATGTTTAATGATCATTGTAAATTGAATATTTCAAGGGGACTAAAAGAAATCAAGGAAGTGAATTTGAATACTATACTTGTCCAAATAAATCAAAAACCATTTATAAGAGGAATAAGGATGATATCAATACAATATATCCCAAGTAGAGTAAAAATAAAGGGTTGTTGTCGTTGATGAATAGAAATATTTTAAAAGATATCTTAAAAACATTCTTGAGGAAAATATACTTTTGTTTTGAAAAACATTTTGAAAAAAAAATTCTTTGAAAATAACTTTTAAAAACATTTTATTTAAAAATTAACCTTTGAAACATGATAAGGAAGCTTCAAATAAATGATTGTGAGTAAATCCATACTTGTTGTATGAGGTAAAAAGAACATTCCTTTTGCACGATAAAAATGTTAGAAAACTACCTTTTTTGGATAGAGACAAGAAGATTCCATTGAAAACTTTGGTAAAAGAAAAAAGGGTAAATTTTTTTAACAAATCATTTTTAAAGGTTAATTTTTTTGAAAACATTTTTAGAGAATAGGGATTTTAAAAGAAAACAGGTTCTCTGACTAAAGAGAGAATGGAGTTGGGTTTTCTTAAAAATATTTTATAAAACACTTTCAATAACATAGAGTGGAAAAATGGTACTAATACTTAAAAAAGGACATTAATAAATATATTATAGGAGAATTAACGGTTTTATTTAACAATGTTTGAATAATTTTCTCAAATGTAAATGAAATATCATTAAAATTATTCTTGAAGAAAATAATCTTTAAGCATTCCAAAGAGTCCCGTACCACATTTTAAATCATAAGCTTCATAAAGGAATAAAATTCAATGAATATTTTAAATAACATGAAGATAAAAGGATTAATGACATAATATATCAAAAGGGGCAGTATATAAATTAAAAAAATAAGTAAGTGGTGAATATGTCATTTATCTCACAGATGTAAAAAGTGAGATGAAAATCCATTACCTTGGGTCCGATTTGTCTCACGTGTATTTATATTAATGAACAAAAAAATTATGTTAATTATTTACTTTATTTATAATTTTTTAATGTTTATTATAAATTTTATTTCACTTATTACCATGTTTTATAAAACTACTTAATCAATGAAGTTTATGTCGGGTGTTTTGACTAAATTCGGTTTATGTGGTAAAAAAACTTTTTAGGTCAACTATGGTAAATGGTCCATTATATAACATCAAAATAATAATAATAATAACATAATTACTATATTTATATGTAAATTATACTTTTAAAACTAATCATTAAATATGTTTATTAAAAACTGACCAACGTTGCAATCATGGAGATGGTGGGTCCTACATACGCATGAGTAACGTTACCATTTTTCAATGATCTTTATAGAAAGAAGGAAAGTAACAATATATCTATCAATAATTATAATTATATTATAAATAACATGTTATTTAATCCTATATACTTATATATAGAATTATTGTGATGTAAAAGGAATCGTATTGTGTTGAGGAGGCAGTAGTCTATATGTCCATGGCTGATGTTATCACTTTTTAGTATGCGAAAGGGTAATAAAGAAAATGATATATATTATATTTATAAAAATTTAATTATTTCATGAATGTCATATATATATTTTTTATGTCACATATGTTTAATTAAAAACATCCTTTATACATTCCATGTATCGTGTGATCGAATCACATTACTTTTTGGAGGCAGTAGTCCACACTTCCACAAACAATGTTATAGTATTACAAAAAATGGAATTAATAAGGGATGTGTTATAATATAATTAAATAAGTATAAATAAATTATATATGTCATATATATAACATATATAAATATATTTTCTATCATAATTCCAAACCATGAGAGGAGGTAAAGGAAATACGAACAACATCGTTTTATGAGGGGGTAGTTTTCTGTACACATAAACAGTAAATTCGTTACCCATTATGTGGTAGTGTGTGTAAGTGTAGGTAAAAAACTTATAATAAAAACATCTTAGTATATTGAGGATAATGGTTTTATTACATAATCATCGAATAAGGATAATTTAAGGAGTGTAGGAAGAAATAAAACTAAAGAGCTTAAGGAAGGATGTTACCTCTAATTCAGGTAACTCTTTTTGGTTTGAACCAAAGGGATTCCATGGATGGATTTATGAAAAATTTGAGGCTACTATATTAAGAGGAGGTATTTTTAGGAGATATATGGTCAGATATTATTTGATCAAAAGTGGATTGAGAGGAGTGAGTAAGTGGGAGGAGAAGAGGACTTTTTATAGTGGATGAGTAACACTTGTAAATTTTTGGAAAGGGAATTCCACCCACGTTTTTCCTATGAAAATTAGATTCAATAATTGTAAAAATTCAATAAAAGGGATTATATTTTATAAATATGGCTATATAATGGATTTTAGACAAGTTTATAGTTCATTTTTGTATCTTAAGTTTAAGGTTTAGTCCCTTATTAATCTTAGTTTCACCTTAATCGTTGTAATTAATTTTAATTACTTTCACTAATATTTTTGATAAAAAATTATTTTGACATTATAAATTATTATAATTAAAAAATATTGAATCCATTTTTACAAATTTAAAATATATAAGTGGCATAAATTAATTAAAATTTAATCCATAGACGGGAAGATAATGCGAGTTTTTAAAGTAAAAACGTTCAAAAGTTTCCCATGTTTTTATATTCAATTTCAAAGTAAAATTGATTCCGATGACCTAAATTAAATTAATTGACAAAAAATTTATCCAATTAAAATTTAAAAAAATTTAAATTATTATTTAACTTTATAAATAAATTAGATGAAAAAGTATTTTTGAATTAAAATTCAGTTTTTTTCATTATTCATTAAAAAATGAAACTTCATAGAAAAATACCAAAAATTCACCCTAACCTAATTTTTATATATTGATTTAAAATATTAATTTTAATTTTAAATATAATATTTATAAAAGTTCCAAACCTTGGATTTAATATATCTTATCCACTAAAAGGCTGTAAATGTGCCCTTTTAAAAATGTAGTATTTTATGCGTAAAATTGGGTTTGTTCTTATCTTATTCCAATAAAATAAATTGGATGAATATAAAAAATATTTTATTGAATATATAATATATAAATTTAATTAATATCATTCAGTAATAGTAATTAATTTAATTTATTAGGGTAAAACTGCTTTCCAGACATAAAAATAGTTTTCTATAAAAATACTCTTTTTATATTCAATGGGTTCTTATATTCATTTCTAATTAATTTGTTACTAATGAATTCATATTATATTTATGTAAAACATATATTTTAATAATTTAGTTAATAATATTAATAAAAAATAATTTAATGTCAAGGTTATATCTTATTATATTAAATAATAATATTTTAATAATGTATTATTGTTCAGTAAAACTCGGCCTTGCATGTAATGAAATCTGTTGAAGAAAATCATTGTTGTGTGTGAAATACGCTAACTTAGTGGAACATGAATTGTAAGCTATAAAATATATTTAATTTATTTAAAATAGTAAATATATTTTAATGTCTCGGGATATTATATTCTCTTACGTGCTTGGTGTTTCATTTAATACACACTATTGAATACAATATTCCTACTTTAGATTTTCATGGAATTACATTATTACCACCTTAATTAAATTACGTGATAAAAATTTAAACTTGATCATGGTGATATATTGTTTTATATTTCCTATGTTTGAAATCCCACATCATGAGAAGGGTTTGTAAGAAATCCTCTAGAAAAGAGAGAATGGGAAGTAAAAAGGTCTCATAGAATAATATATAACTAGGTCTATAAGTAGGGGAAAATTAGCAGATAGTAAAGATATTTACTTAGAGAATGTCATGACCCGACCCTACCCGGGCTCAAGCCGCAACTACCCCAATCCCGCCTCCATAGGCCAGGGGATGACGACCAGCGCCGAAGGCAAAACAACTCGGGGAGGCCTTTGCCTAAGTACCTGTACACACACATGCATCACACTCAATGAAAAAGTGCAGAGTAAAAAGAAAAGCAAAGTACCAACTGCTATAAATAAATCACAATGTGCATCGACCTCTAAAAGTACAAAGAAAGTGCTGAAAATTAAACTGAAAAGAAAAGGGGAAAAACACGCACCCAACCAGAAAAGTGCCACAACTCGACAATAGGTGAACAAAAGTAAACAGTTGGAAGGGTCCCCCACCTGGAACCCGACTACGACCAGCGTACGTGGTCCAAGCTCCCGATCTCCTAAGCTCCGTTGAAGTCATGACCAACCTGTCCGTCGTCTGCAAGGGCACACCAAGTGCGGGAAAAGCCCAAGAAGGGGTGAGTATAAAAATACTCAGTAGGGTACCCCAAAGGCTCGAGGGAGAAACAAAGGAGGTACCGATGGGTGAGCAGTAGATCGAACAAGGGAAGTAGAGGAGTACAACCGAAAGTGCAGTAAAGAGTACGGTAAGGAGTCCAGCTCAACCCCACAATAGGAAAGAAGGTAGACTTTTCCAGACACAAGGAGCTGCAAATGGTGAGAAGATGAACTTCCCGTCGAGTCTTCGCTACCTATAGTAGGAGAGTAGACTTGTCCGACCACGATAAGATAGAAACGGAAAGCACATGGCATACCCCACGCGTCTTCGCCTCTCCTTGAAGGAGAGTAACCAAACCCAAGAAGTTGGTACTGGAACAAGGTATATACATATCCATATGCTCAATCAAGAAGACCAAACAAGATTATAAGGGAATTTCCATCCCGTAGCTCAACCCAAGAAAGTAAGTAGCCAACAGTCCTAGAAGTAAACACAATCGATGCCCAACATCCTGCACGTCTGCCCCAAACTGCATGTCAAAGGGCACAAATCACCGCACCTCAACACTATCCGCTTTGGGAGGCACTGACTCACCCGCACGGTTTTAGGTTGCGTCATAAGAACACGTCTCAGTGGGTAAAGCTCCCCTAGTACTTGAGAGTTCCGGGTTAAGTCAAGCCACACCTCGTCACTATCACAAAGTCGAGAGGTCTGCTCAAAGTCAAAGCTGTCACATCACAGACCTGTACAAACAGGGGTCTCGCTCTGGTAGTCACAGAGTAAAGCCACAGACTAGCCTAGTATAAAGGAAATAGTCTGAAATACCAACGGGTGACCCACTGGCCAGCCCTGCTGGAGGGTAATTCATAATAAGATATCAGGTGACCCACTGCCCAGCCCTGCTGGAGGGTAAACCCTAACAAGATATCGGGTGACCCACTGCCCAACCCTGCTGAAGGGTAAACCCTAATACATCATCAGGCGAACCACTACCCAGCCCTGTTTGAGGGTAAACCCTAATACATCATCAGGCGACCCACTGCCCAGCCCCACTGGAGGGTAAACCCTAATACATCATCAGGAAACCCACTGCCGTGCCTTGCTGGAGGGTAGACCTGGAATAAGTCGACAGGAGACCCACTGCCTAGCCCTGCTAGAGGGTAGACCTGGAACAAGATGACAGGCGACCCACTGCCAAGTCCTGCAGGAGGGTAGATCCTCAAGAGTCATCGGGTGACCCACTACCCATTCTTTGCTGGAGGGTAAACCCTGAGAAGTAAATGAGAAACCCACTGCCCAGCCTTACTGGAGGGTAAACCCGAAGAAGCCGATGAGTAACCCACTGCCCAGCCCCACTAAAGGGTAAACCCAGATCTGCTATGACCATTTTTACTGGATGGTATAACACTGGCCAATAGAACTCGGAGTGGGTATCGCGCAACCACCCAACTCCAGAACAAAACTAGGGGAAACCACTCAACCCTGCTGGTCTAAATCATCGTGAACAGGACCAGGGGGAAACTCAACCCGTCTGGTCTAAATCATCGTGAACAGGACCAGGGGGAAACTCAACCTGGCTGGTCAATAGACGAGAACCGAGGAACCCTCTACGTCGCGAGAAGTCAAAAGTACGTAAAGCAGAACACGACACGCATTTGGGGCCCACAAGAAGAGTGGACCCAAGTCAACCCCAACCAAGCGCTCAAACGTTCTCAGGTACAAACATCCACATGTACTTCCCAGTGTTCTCGCATACTCTCATAGTATGCCACGTATCTAACCAAAAAGGCTAACGTGCACATGACACCCAACGTCAATGCGAAGACATAAACGTATCAAATCCAACTTGCCACCTCAACGGCTGATGCTTGGCCAACCACATTTCCTAAAGCATTCACTTCACTCTCCCAAGATTTAATGCGATCACACGCCAAGGGTTCTCTGCAAAAACCGCAGAAAGAACCTCCACTGGTACACCTTTCATCCTTCCACATTTAATAAGATCGCGTAAGAGGCCCCGCTTGCCTGAACAGATCACACTATTGTAATCCTCGCGAAAAAACATGCGAGATCAACCACTTACTCGCCTCCAATAGATATCTGACGGAAAATGTTCCAACACCGCCTTACGCCCGAACGACGTCCCGTGGTCCCGAGCCTCGGCCCCGAAAACAGTCGGGTGGATCGCACCATTGCGATCCCCTTGGGAAAACACTTCAAAAGGACTGCTCACTTGAGTGGAATGGATATCCAGAGAAAAAGATGCATTCCGGCGCACCGCACATAAGCGGTGCTACGTGGGACCCGCATCCCGGTCCCAAATCATAATGAATGGATCACACTGTTGCGATCCTCTCAAAAAAGTACACAAGATGGACTATTCACTTGTCCAAAACAGACACCTGGTGATAAAGCTGGAAGTCACTGCTAACTCCTAAAACGGTCCTCATAGGGCCCACACCATCATGCGGAATTAGAGTGGGCATATTGCACCATTGCAAGGCCCTTGGAAAAACACCCAGAATCGACTACTCGCACTCCCTGAACGGATGTCCGATGAGAAAGTCGC
Source organism: Viscum album (assembly GCA_963277665.1). Lineage (NCBI taxonomy): Eukaryota > Viridiplantae > Streptophyta > Magnoliopsida > Santalales > Viscaceae > Viscum > Viscum album. Next base: position 482,577,443 of record OY728126.1, read on the forward strand.
TAAACGTTGCTTGCAACTAAAAAAAGGTGGCCCGTGGGGCCCATGCCTCAACTGCGGTTTAAACGCCCGAAACCATAGTAGAAATCTCCGCCTCGACGCCAGGGTCGTAGCACCACTGACGACACTCAAAACGGACTCCGGATGTGTCCGTGCCGCCCAAAACAAGAACTCCCGGGATAACGCCAACCCACTTTACGGGCGTGTCGCGCCACTAGGGCCTCCGTACCTAGACTCAAAAATCATTTATACCATCTCAAAAGTTCATCCTTGACGCGAGGTCCATGCTTCCGCAGACGGCACACGAAACGGACGTCCGTAGCAAAAGATACGGGCGCCCGAATTTTTAAGGGGAAAACCCCTTTGGGCCGGATCGGCCCGGTCCGGCCGGTCCCCCTCGCTCGGGCCGGACCGCGCCTGCCGGCCCGCTCAGCGGCACCGGCCCGCTGCCCAGCCGCGCCTTGCAGCCTGCCTCCACCGACCGACTGACACGGCCTGTCCCCTTTTTCCACGGAGACCCGCGGGACTCGGTTCTTGGTCCGCCGTTGGGGTCGCGCAGCGACCCCGCTCACCGCGCCCTGCCGGCACCCTCGGCCTACCGCCGCCGAGCTGAAGGTCGCCGCCGTACCAGAGCCGCCGCCATCCCGGAGCCGCCGTCGTCCCGGAGCCACCGCCGCCTTCCCGAAGCCGCCGCCGCCGTCTGGAGCTGCCAGAAACCGCAGGACGCCGAAAAAAACCCAAAACCCGCAGAACTTTGGCGGACGATTGCGATCACCTCAGAGCTCGGAATTCAATTCCAGAAGAAGAATCAGAAAGCTCAGAACATACTATACACAACCATGGGATTGGATAAAAGATCAGGAAGCAATTAGACACTAAAATTCTAGTTCAAAGTAGGTTCATGAATTTAAAAACGGGAACAAAACCTCCTACCTCGTGGGTGTAGCCCGACGCTTCGCCGTCGACCCGCCGGAGTGGCTTCGCCTCCCCGGAGCTGCCATGCCGGAGTGAAGGAGGAGAGGGAGGGGGATGCCGCCTGCTGCTATCCAGGCGAAGAAGAAGAAGAAGAAGAGGGAGGGTGTGTGTTTAAGTAGAAAACACTTAAACCCCCCGCCCGACACGCCCCCGACTCCGCTCCCGATGCAGACAAAAAGGAGGGCGCCGCTGGGGTAAACACGACACTCTAAGTGCAAAGGTGGTCTCCGAATTTTAATCTTAGGCCATGTTCAAAAGTTATAAAATTTAACGACCGATGCCGCTAAATTACGAAAACGCCCTTGGCGGTGTTTTTCACAGAAGGCCCGCGCTCGCTAAAGTTACACCCCTCCTAGGGTAAACGACACGTTCTAGACTCAACGGTGCCCTCAGTTTCCCAATTCGATCCACTGTTTAAGAGATACTTGAGTTAATCCATTAAAAAAATAAATTAAATATTTAATTTATCCGTTTCACGTTCCGATAGCGAGCGAGGGGTCCAAACGTCCCGCAACGACATGTTTTATGTCATTCCTAGGGTAAAAACCCCAATACAGACCCATCCATACACTCAGGTTTCTGATCCGGATCACCTTTTAGGAGTTATCCTATTTATTTGGCGTTCCTAGTGTGAAAGCACTGAAAATTTAATTCCGGCCACACCGGGGCTCAGAATCACATGCCGTCTGAAGGTGATGCTCTGGAATAATATCAAGAATATTCTAAAGTACTTTATGGATAAAAACCAGGTTCTTACATCATTCCCTCTTTCAAGATTTTCGTCCCCGAAAAGCAAAACCAGGGAACAACTCTGGGTACTAAGCCCACAGTTGGCTCTCCCGTACCCAGAAGAACTCTTGCACAGTCCTGCGCCACCGCACACAGACCAAAAGACTTGATCTGTTCATGCGAGATCTACCCTTGCTGATGACGTGCATAGGGGCATGCACACATCTTCTCAGGTAAGTCACGTGGGAGACATCGTTCACCCATTCCAGACTTTGAGGTTAGGGGAAGGTGGTAGACAACCTCGCCATCCCTTCACACAGTCTCAAACGACCCGAAGGATCTAGGGGGTATATCACCTCCCCGACTGAACCCCTACGTCGCACGACACGACTGGAATCACTGCCTGCACTTGGAACAAGGCCTGGTGATTCCCTCCTTCATAATATCCATATGGTGAAACACCCAAGGATATCTGGTCACGCAAGATTTCACGGTCGATGTCTCGCAACCAAGACTCTCTTACATGCTCGAAAAGCGATGGAGTTGACACCATTGACTGAAGAGAAAGGTTCTATGCCTTTTACCTTACAAACATAGGGTTACACTGACGCCCTGCGTCACCCTGGTAACACCTCAAACAAGGAGCAGGGAGAAAAGCATTTCACACACAGAGTCTAACAATTCTACTACAAAAAGTAGAAGAGCCGTAGAGAATACCTCTTATCAACTCATGCTCTACAGGATCGTATACATCCAAAGCTCGTGGCTATCCGTGGTCCCAAATGTCAGCTCTCGGAGCCTGACGTGGACCGCCTAGTGGTGATGGGAAGACCTCGTAAAGCCATACCCCACTACCAGCTCCTCCCATTCCTCTACTAGCACCACCTCTCTGGGTACTACTCCGATCATGGCGCTGCCTCCGTCGTGGTGGTGCACCTGCTGCCTGCCCGAAGCTCTCCGCATGCCTGGTTAGGCAGTCCCGTGCCAGGTGAACTCACCCATTTCAAGCATAACACTGGTGCTCTCTGGGATGCACTGGTGCCCTCCGGCACCACTGTGGTGTACGACCATGCCCCTGAGTCCGGTTATCAGAAAGCCACCATCGTCGAGGTCCTGCTTGCCGACGCCCGCTAGCTACAACAGACGTCTCGACTCCAACTTGCCTGCTGCCACCACCAACTATAGAACGTGATAGGAAGCTCTCTGTCACCAGCGCCTGCTCTAGCACCCTGAAATTTGTGGAAATTCCCAAGAGTACTATGACAGCATGAATATCTCAGCAGAGACCCTACTCAAACTTCCGCGCTCGGAAGTTATCATCGTGGACCAAGTCCGGGTAAAAGCGTGAATGGTCTATGAAACTAGCTACGTACTCAGCCACCACCATCCCTCCCGGCTGAAACTGAAGGAGCTCCTGAATCCAAACAGAGCGTAAGCAGGAGGGGCAAAACTCCTCACGAAAAAACAACTGAAAGTCGCCCTACAAAAGTGACGAATCTTCAAGAAACCGAGTTACTAAACTCCACCAACGCCAAGATGCTCTGTAGAAAAGGTTGGCAGCCAAAGTTACCATAAGATCTGTCGGCGTCTGCACAAGCCTGAAAAGGCAAACCACTGTCTCTAGACAAACCTCTACTGCCTGAGGGTCTAGCTCACCACTGAACCTCAGCAGTCTCTGCTGCTAGAACTCGCGGAGCGCACTCAACCTGTGCTCAAGCTCAGTCTGCTCTGCTGAAACTGTCTGCTGCTCAACAGGTGGGGGTGTTGCTACCGGCCCACCCGGAGAAAGGGGCTCACATGATGGGTCCTGGACTATGGCCTCATAGCTCACAGGGTCATCGTCATGAACAAAAGCTGGTATCTTGGCTGACTGTCTTCACGGAGACATCCTGATTGTTATCAAGGAGTGCTGCGATCAGATGAGCATAATGTATATACCAATAACAACAATGGGGAGCTGACTCAAGAAGGACAGTCAAGACTCAATCCTATGTGATGCACAAACCAATTTTCCCTGCAACAAGAGTCTCATCATGCTGAGTCGACAAGAAGGTTATCAAGGTCCTGGTGAATGGATACGTCGGCCGCCACACCATCACTAGACTCCCTGGCCTAAGAGCCGCTCTTGAGACAGGTTAACACTGTTTCCCTAAATCCCAAACAATTCCTTTTTAGGGACGTCCACACAACATCCCAAGGAACGAACCACCTCTGATACCTCTTTGTCATGACCTGACCCTACCCGGGCTCAAGCCGCAACTACCCCAAGCCCGCATCCATAGGCCAGGGGCTGACGACCAGCACCAAAGGCAAACAAACTTGGGGAGGCCTTTTCCTAAGTAACTGTACACACACACCCATCACACTCAATGAAAAAGTGCAGAGTAAAAAGAAAAGCAAAGTACCAACTTCTATAAACAAACCACAATGTGCATCGACCACTAAAAGTACAAAGCAATTGCTGAAAAGTAAACTGAAAAGAAAAGGGAAAAAACACGCGCCCAACCAGAAAAGTGCCACAAACCGACAACAGGTGAACAAATGTAAACAGCTGGAAGGGTCCCCCACCTGGAACCCAACTACGACCACCGTACGCAGTCCAAGCTCCCAATCTCCTAAGCTCCGCTGAAGTCACGACCAACCTGTCTGTCATCTGTAAGGTCACACCAAGTGCGGGCAAAGCCCATGCAGGGGTGAGTATAAAAATACTCAGTAGGATACCCCGAAGGCTCGTGGGAGAAAAAAAGGAGGTACCGATGGGTGATCAGTAGATCAAATAGGGGAAGTAGAGGAGTACAACCGAAAGTGCAGTAAAGAGTACGGTAAAGAGTCCAGCTCAACCCAACAAGAGGAAAGAAGGTAGACTCGTCCAGACACAAGGAGCTGGAAATAGTGATAAGATGAATTTCCAATCGAGTCTTCGCTACCTATAGCAGGAGAGTAGACTCGTCCAACCAAGAGAAGCTAGACACGGAAAGCATGTGGCATACCCCGCGCATCTTTGCCTCTCCTGGAAGGAGAGTAACTGAACCCAATAATTGGGTACTGGAACAAGGTATATACATATCCATATGCTCAATCAAGAAGCCCGAACAAGATCGTAAGGGGATATCCATCCTGTAGATCATCCCAAGAAAGTGAGTAGCCAACAGTCCCAGAAGTAGACACCATCGATGTCCAGCATCCCACACGTCTGCCCCGAACTGCAAGTCAAAGGGCTCTAATCACCGCACCTCGACACTATCCGCTATGGGCGGTACTGACTCACCCATATAGTTTTAGGTCGCGTCACAAGGATGCGTCTCGGTGGGGAAAGCACCCCTCATACTTGAGAGTTCCAGGTTAATTCAAGCCACACCTCGTCACTGTCACACAGTCGAGAGGTCTGCTCAAAGTTAAAGTTGTCACATCACTGACCCGTACAAACAAGGGTCCCACTCCGGTAGTCACAGAGTAAAGCCACAAACTAGCCTAGTATAAAGGACGGAGTCTGAAATACCAACGGGTGACCCACTGCCTAGCCCTGCTGGAGGTTAATTCATAATAAGATATTAGGTGACCCACTGCCTAGCCCTGCTGGAGGGTAAACCCTAACAAGATATAGGGTGACCCACTACCCAGCCCTGATGGAGGGTAAACCCTAATACATCATCAGGCGACCCACTGCCCAGCCCCACTAGAGGGTAAACCCTAATACATCATCAGGCGACCCACTGCCCAGCCCCGCTGGATGGTAAACCCTAATACATCATCAGGTGACCCACTGCCTAGCCCTGCTGGAGGGTATACCTGAAATAAGTCGACAGGCGACCCACTGCCCAGCCCTGCTGGAGGGTAGACCTGGAACAAGACGACATGCGACCCACTGCCCATCCCTGCTGGAGGGTAGACCTGGAATAAGATGACATGTGACCCACTGCCCAGTCCTGCTGGAGGGTAGACCCTCAAGAGTCGTCGGGTGACCCACTGCCCAGTCTCTGCTAGAGGGTAAACCCTGAGAAGTAAATGAGAAACCCTTTGCCCAGCCACTCTGGAGGGTAAACCCAAAGAATCTGATGAGTAACCCACTGCCCAGCCCTGCTGGAGGGTAAACCCATATCTTCTCTGGCCATTTCTACTGGATGGTACAACACTGGCCAATAGAAGTCGGAGTGGGTATCGCACAACCAACCAACTCCAGAACAAAACCAGGGGAAACCACTCAACCCTGCTGGTCTAAATCATCATGAACAGGACCATGGGGAAACTCAACCCTGCTGGTCTAAATCATCATGAATAGGACTAGGGGAAACTCAACCCAGCTGGTCAACAGACGAGAACTGAGGAACCCTCTACATCGTGAGAGGCCAAAAGTACGTAAATCATAACACCACATGCATCTGGGGCCCACATGACGTGTGGCCCCAAGTCAACCCCAACCAAGCTCTCAAACTTTCTTAGGTACAAACATCCACATGTAACTCCTAGTGTTCTCGCATACTCCTAGAGTATACCACATCTCCATCCAAAAAGGCTAATGTGCACACGACACCCAACGTCAACGCGAAGGAATAAACGTATCAACTACAACTTTCTACCTCAACGGCTGAGGCATGACCAACCACATTTCCTCAAGTATTTACTTCACTCTCCCCAGAGTGAACGCGATCACACGCCAAGGGTTCTCTGCAAACACCACAGGAAGAACCTGCACCGGTACACCTTTCATGCTTCCACATCTAATAAGATCGCGTAAGAGGCTCCACTCGCCTGAACAGATCACACCATTGTAATACTCATGGAAAAACATGCGAGATCGACCACTTACTCGCCTCCAATGGATATCCGATGGAAAAGGCACAAACACCGCCTTACGCCCGAACGATATCCCGTGGTCCCGAGCCTCAACCCCGAAAATAGTCGGGCGCATCACACCATTGCGATCCCCTCGGGAAAACACGTCAAAAGGAATGCTCACTTGAGTGGAACGGATATCCGGAGAAAAAGATGCATTCTGGCGCACCACACATGAACGGTGCTACGTTGGACCCACATCCCGGTCCTGAAGCACAATGAACGGATCACACCGTTGCAATCCTCTTGAAAAAGTACACAAGATGGACTATTCACTTGTTCAAAACAGACACCTGGTGATAAATCTGGAAATCACCACCAACTCCCAAAATGGCCCTCGGGGGTCCCACACCATCGCGCAGAATTAGAGCAGGGGGATTGCACCATTGTAAGGCCCTCGGGAAAACACCCAGAATCGACTGCTCTCATGCCCCGAACGGATGTCCGATGAGAAAGTCGCTAAACGCTGCTCGCAGCTAAAAAAAGGCAGCCCATGGGGCCCATGCCTCAACTCCAGTTTCAACGCTCGAAACCATAGTAGAAATCTCCATCTCGACGCTAGGTTCGTAGCACCGTTGACGTCACACAAAACGGACTCCGGATGTGTCCGTGCCACCCAAAACAAGAACTCCCAGGATAACGGCAACCCACTTTACGGGCGTGTCGCACCACTGGGGCCTCCGTCCCAGGATTTAAAAACCCTCAAGACTATTTCAAAAGTTTCTCCTTGACACGAGGTCTGCGCTGCCGTAGACGAAACGTGAAACGGACGTTCGTAGCAAAAGATACGGGCGTCCGAATTTAAGGGGAAAACCCCTTTGGGCCGGACTGGCCCGGTCTGGCCGGTCCACCTCGCTCGGGCCGTCCCGCACCGGCCCGCGGCCTAGACGCGCGGTGCGGCCTGCCTCAATCGACCAGCTAATATGGCCGATCTTTTTTTTCCACAGATACCCGCGGGACGCGGGTCTCGGTCCGCCACTGGGATCGCGCTGCGACCCCTCTCGCTGCGCCCTGCCGGCGCCCTCGACCTGCCGCAGCCGAGCCAAAGGCCGCCGCCATCTCGGAGCCGCCGCCGTCCCAGAGCTGCCGCCGTCCTGGAGCCACCGCCACTGTTCCAAATCCGCCGCCACCACCTGGAGCCACCGGAAACCACCGGACACCGAAAAAAAACCCAAAAATCGCAGAACTTCAGCGGACGATTGCGATCCCCAAGAGCTCGGAATTCAATTCCAGAAGAAGAATCAGCAAGATCAGAACATACTCTACACAACTATGGGCTTGGATAAAATATCGGGCAACAATTAGACACTAAAATCCCAGTTCAAAGTAGGTGCAGGAATTTAAAAACGGGAACAAAACCTCCTACCTCATGGGCATAGCCCGACGCTTCGTCGTCGACCCGCCGGAGTGGCCGCACCTCGCCGGAGCTGCCTCATCGGAGTGGATGAGAAGAGGGAGGGGGCTGCTGCCTACTGCTGTCCAGGCGAAGAAGAAGAAGAAGAAGAGCGAGGGGGTGTGTTTAAGTAGAAAACACTTAAACCCCCCGCCCGGCACGCCCCCGACTCCGCTCCCGACGCAGACAAAAAGGAGGGTGCCCCTAGGGTAAACATGACGCTCGGAGTGCAATAGTGGTCTCCGAATTTTAATCTGATGCCCCGTTCAAAATTTATAAAATTTAACGATCGATTCCGCTAAATTATGAAAAAGCCCTTGGCGGCGTTTTTCACAGAAGGCCCGCGCCTGCAAAAGTTACACCCCTCCTAGGGTAAACGACACATTCCAGACTCAACGGTGCCCTCAGTTTCCCAATCCGAGCCACCATTTAAGTGATAATTTAGTTAATCCATTAAATAAATAAATTAATTATTTAATTTATCTGTTTCACATTCTGATAGCGAGCGTGGGGTCCAAACGTCCCACACTGACATGTTTTATGTCATTCCTAGGGTAAACACCCTAATCCGGACCCATCTGTACACTCAGGTTTCTGATCTGGATCACAGTTTAAAAGTTGTCCTATTTATTTGGCGTTCCCAGTGTGAAAGCACTGAAAATTTAATTTCAGCCACACTAGGGCTCAGAATTGCACGCAGTCTGAAGGCACTGCTCTGGAATAATATCAAGAATATTCCAAAGTCCTTTATGGATAAAAACCGGGTTCTTATAGAGAAAAAGCGTAAATATTTATAAGGATTGAATGAGGTCATCAATCATAAACAGGTGAACGATAAATGGAATTTTTAGGGCCTCAAAGCTACAAATTCATGATGATTTAGAAGACAATCAGTTCAACAAAAATTAAAGTACTAGGATGACATTTTTTTAAGATCCTTTTCCTCATGTTGAGAAATTCCTTTACTAACTTAGAATATAAGAAAATTTAGTTACATGTTACATTTTAATTTTCATATGAACAATTCCATCCATTAGTTGTGCTTTAATAAAATTATAATTCATCCATTAATTCAAGAAACGGGTATCAAAAAATTAACTTTGATCCCTAAAGCACTAAAATATTGTTTTAACGGATCGTAAGGCTCATAAAAGAGTGACAAGTATAACTATTTGTATCTAAATATTCTCCAAAGACAATATGGTTAATAAATTAATCTCTAAACCTAAAAAGTAACACTATTTTTTCATCATTAATATTTACTCAACAAATTGTTTAACTAAAAATAATGAAATTTTAACCAGGACATTACATATGTTAGTGGTTGGAGTTAAACCCTTATTATCCTTCAGTCATGGGTTCAAGACCAGTGGCCTTTCCAAATTTTATGGGTTGTCACCCGACATATAGGTTGTCATTTTCTAAAACCATATTAACATAATTTCTGAAATAAATATTATGGACATCATTGAAATAAAGTTAATAACTAAGTATCCTTTTATCTAAGGTTTTCAATAAAACCCTAATACAAAAACACTTCATCTATTTTATTTCAACATAGGTCCTTACTTGGTCTAAGGTTTAATCAAGGTTATTCATTGTAAATATCCATTCAAATCATTAAGAATGGTATGTAAATAAAATGTAAATTATCTTAAGTGTATCCCCCAGGAGTGTCAAACTTGGTTTACAATAAGGCTTGTTGTCATTTACTGGGTTACACCGAGTTAGGCCCGATACACCTTGTTAGAGTTGTTACCCCTAGGTACATCTATGCCAGAACCACACCCAATTATAGTATATAGATAGGGATTTATTTTTAGGAATACCCACATAATCCCTACTTTACCAAAATTCTAGGGTGTTCTTCTATACTTATCCTAAAATTCTACCTTAGGGTTATGTTCTCTAATCTATGTTTTCCTAAATCTATTTTCCACGATTGATACTAAACTTTCTATGATAACAACTATAGCGACCCGACCCCAGAATCCCAGAGCTGGTGTCTACTTACATTACATTAACATGATTACAAGAAATCAAATCCTAAAGTATTGATCAGTTTAGTAGTCTTGGTAAACCAGATACATACATGATTCTTGTCTTACAAATGAATACACTATTTACAACATAGTTTTTTATTTATAGGATAAATTTATTCCATATATAATATCCTTTCATATATTTCTTAGTATACTTATTGGATTCCTAGGGAAAGGAAATATAATAATGGTGAGATCAAATGCTCAGTGAGGGTAAAGTATAAACAAAGAAATAATGAATCAATGAGAATAATAATTATGGTATTGTAAATAACTGAGCACACATACCATGTAATAAAAAAACTAAGAAGTTTATAAACAATATGGAAAGGTAATAAATAAAAACATTTACCATTCAAATAACTAGATAAGTAAAAATGAATATAGCAAGGTAAGAAACCCAAAAACATTCTATTTAATCAGTGAACTGAAAATGAAATATATCTATAGATATGTAGATGCAAATATCATGGATGAATAATAAAAAAACTAAATAATGGAAATTTTTAATTATTTGTCATCATGTTTAAGGCATATGAAAACCTATACCATCAAGACCTTTCACAAGATAGTTTAAAAATATAGATAGAAACCCATTTAATTTTCACAACTTATTTGTCTCATGAGAACTTTTCGATACATTGAGGGGATATATAAAGTCTGGACCCCACCTGTTACTTCCAGTCTAAAGCATTTCTCATGTCAGATAATCAAAATAAATAATATACCTTATCAAATATCTATATGGAATAAAGAATATAGATTTATCAACATTCCCCTAGATAATAAAATAGATGTCAAAGTAAACACCATATGTAAAAATGATATATGGTTTGTGAAATAAACATATCCATGATAAATTATATGGATAATTAGGGTAAATTCAATGTATAATGATAACAGGAAATTGAATATTTTGAGGGGATTAAAAGGAATCAAGGAAGTGAATGTGAATACTATCCTCATAAAAATCAATCACAAACCATCCAAATGAGGAATAAGGATGGTATCAATTCAACATATCCCAAGTTGAGTAAAAATAAAGTGTTTTTGTTTTTTATTAATAGAAATACTATAAAATATATCTCAAAACATTCTTGAGGAAAATTTACTTTTATTTTGAAAAACATTTTAGAAATCATTTTCTTTGAAAATAAATTTTGAATTTTTTTTTAGAAAATAACCTTTTAAACATGAAAATTAATCTTTAAATAAATAAATTTGGGTAAATATGTACATGTCATATGATATAAAAAGAACATTTCTTTTTCACGGTAAAAAATTAAAAAAACGACTTGTTAGGAAAGAGACAAGAAGATTACTTTGAACACTTTGGTAAAAGAAAAAAAGGGTAAAATGTCTTTAATAAATCATTTTGGAAAGGTTAAAAACATTTTTGAAAACCTTTTTATAAAACAAGGTTTTTATAAGTAAATAGGTTCTCCAACTAAAGAGAGAATGGAGTTGGGTTTTCTAAAAAATATTTTATAAAAAATTTTGAGTAATAAAGATCGGAAAAATGTTACTAATACTTGAAAAAGGTCATGAATAACCAAAGGATAGAAAATTTAAAGGGTTTATTGAACAACTGTCATATAATTTCCTTGAATGGAAATTAAATATCATTAAAATTATTCATCAGGAAAATAATCTTTAAACATTCCAAAGTGTCCCATACCACTTTAAAATTTGTTAAATCATAAGCCTCATGAAGGAATAACATTAAATGAAACTTTTAAATACCATGAAGATAAAAGTATTAATGATATAATATATCAAAATGATCAATATAAACACCACACAAAATAAGTAAGTGATGAATATGGAATTTAGATCATAGATGTAAAAAGTGAGATGGAAATCCCTTACCTTCCGTTCGATTTGTCTCGTGTGTCTTTATATTCCTGAATAATAAACTTATGTTAAGTATTTAATTTCTTGAGAACCTTTTTCATGTTTTTCATAAATTTTATTTCACTTATTACCATGTTTTATACAACTAATTAATCAATTAAATTTACAGTGGGTGTTTTGACCAAATTCAGTTTATGTGTCAATAAAAAATTTTGTAGGCCAACTATGGCCAAAGGGGATGTAATATAAAATCTCCAGAATGATAATAATGAAAAAATTACTATATTTATACATAAATTATACTTTTAAAACCAATCATTAAATAAGGTTATGAAAAAAAAACCAACGTTACAATCATGGAAATGGTAGACCATACATACACATGAGTAACGTTCCCATTTTTCAATGATCATTATGGAAAGAAGGTAAGTAACAATATATCTCTTAAAAATGATAATTATATCATAAATATCATGTTATTTAGTAATATATACTTATATATAATTTATGTGATGTAAAAGGAATCATATCATGTCGAGGAGGCGGTAGTCCACACGTCAATGACTGGCGTTATGACTTTTTAGTGTGTGAAAGGGTAATAAAGAAAATGATATATGTTATATTTACTAAAAGTTAGTTATATAATGAATATCATATAGATGTTTTTTATGTCACATATTTTTAATTAAAACAATCCTTTATAAATTTCATGTATTGTGTGATCAAATCACATCGCTTTTAGAAGGTGGTAGTCCACACTTCCACAAATGATGTTATCGTATTTACAAAAAATGGAAAGAAATAAGGTACGTGTTATAAAATAATTAAATAAGTATAAAGAAGTTATAAATATAATATATATAACATATATAAATATAATTTCCATCATAATTTCCAACTATGAGATCTGGTAAAGTAATAATTAACAACAACATTTTGTGAGGCGGTAGTTGTTAATAAACATAAAGGGTAAGTTCGTTACCCATTAGATGGTAGTGTGTGAAAGTAAAGGTAAAAACCTTATAATAAAAAATCTCAGTATATTTAGGATACTGGTTTTGTTACATAAGCATGGAATAAGGAGAATTTAAGGAGTGGACAAATAAATAAAACTAAAGAGCTTGAGGAAGGATGCTACCTCTTATTTGGGTAACTCCTTTTAGTTTGCACCAAAGGGATTCCATGGATGACTTTCTAAATAAGGAGAGGCTTCTAGATTGAGGGAAGGTATTTTTAGGATCTATTTGGATAGACATTGGTCGAGCCAAAGTGGCTTGAGAGGTGTGATGAAGTGGGAGGATATGAGGCCTTTTGGTATAATTCCAATAATTGGAACAAATCATTGCATATTTTAATTGATTATTTTGCGAAATCAGAAGCCACACCATATTCAGTATTTATAGATATAGATAATATTAGATTTAATGATCTTATATTGTTCATTTATTTATCCTAAATATAATACAAGATCAATTTGATCATCATGAAGACTAGTTTTATGCCCCCTTAATAAATGGCATTCCTTCATCTCTGAGTAACAAGTACACATCCCTTATACTTTCTCAAATTTTGTTGGATAGTTTTGTCTATTTACTTTTGTAGTTATACAAGATATATTTGATATTTTCCTATTATAATGTATTTTTTGGAAGTAAAAAATCTAATACATAACATGAAATTTGTGATAGATCAATCACTAATGATTTTTACACATCATCTTAACCACCATATATGTCTTATACATGCCTTCTTGGAGAGATTTATTCCATGTGGCCTAGGAAAAAATTCCCTCTTGAATTTACCTATATGGTATTTTAAATACCTTTTCAATTTATGTACTTTGACTTGGTCCAAGAAACCAATAGATTAGTATCAGTTGATCTTATTCCTTATAACTCATATTACTACTTTCACTACAAAAAACTATAATTTAGAGACAATTTTTAATTTTTTTTCTAAATTAGTGATGTTTCCCTAAAACCATTACTAAATTAATGACCTATAGAAAAAAATGCTATTAATTTAGTGATGTTTCCTAGAAAATGTCCCTAATTTATCGAAGCTTACCCAAAAAAGTCGCTAAATTAGCGATGCTTCCCAAAAAACGTCGCTAAATTAGCGACATTTTATTAGGGTTTCCCCAAAAATGCTTCTAAATTATCGATGATTCCCAAAAAACACTAATAATTTAGTGACGCTTCCCCAAAAAAATCATTAAATTAGTGATGATTTACCAAAAACATCACTAAATTAGCAACGATTCCCAAAAAACATCGCTAATTTTCTATAATTCCCCCAAAACGTCGCTAAATTAGCGATGCTTCCCCAAAAACATAACTAAATTAGCTATGATTTCCCAAAAATGTTGGTAAATTATCCATGCTTCCCAAAAAACGTCGCTATATTAGCAACGCTTCCCAAAAAATGTCACTAAATTAGCGATGTTACCCGAAAAACATCGCTAAATTATCAATGTTTCCCCAAAAAACATTGCTAAATAATCAACGTTTTCAAGAAATGTTGCTAAAAATATATATATTTATATAGCCCAGTTCCCCACATCGATGTAAATATCTATTTAGATATATATATTAATATATATAAACACAAACACACACACACACACAAATATATAAACACACGCACGCACACACATAAATATATAGATATATATAGACACACAGATATATATATATATATATATATAAACATATATATTTTAAATTTAGTCACATTTTTAAGAAAAACGTGTATATTTTAATGCTATTTTTATCAGTGTTTTAAAACATAAAAAATTATGTATATATATAATTATAATTATATATATACATACACATATATATTTACACACACACATATATAAACTTATATATATATATTATATTATAAACACACACACACATATATATAATATAAACATAAAATGTAAACACACACACATATATATAATATAAAACATAAACACACACACACACATATATAAAATAAAATATAAACATATGTAAAATATATATATATATATATATAGTATTAATTTTTAAATACTGAAATCAATTTATATATATATATATAAATATAACACAACAAAAGTAAATATTGTAAATTTATTCACGTTTTTAAGAAAATGTGAATATTTTTGTGACATTTTTACCGATGTTTTAAAATGTCGCTAATTATATATATATATATATATATATGCATACATACACATATATATTTACACACACACACACATATACATATATAAACATTTATATATATAATATAATATATAAAGATATATGAAAAATATAAACATATATAAATATATATGTATATATGAACATAAAATATAAATTATAGAAATAAATTATAAATTATAAAATATAAATGTAAATATACTAATATATATATATATATAATATTAATTTCTTAAATATTCATATATATATATATATAATATAATATAGTTATATGACAAAATTTGAAGTAGCTTGGTTGGATTCGTATTTTGTTTGTAGGTTGTTGGTCCATGGTTCAACTTCAGAGAGGAGCAACCTTTATTTTTTTAAAGGGTATAGGAGTTCATGGCATGGTGTGTACAAGTGATGGGGGATTAGGTCATTCGTGGTACAAGAGGGAGGGGCGAGGTGCGATACAGGAGGGGTGAGAGTGGGGTATAGGAGGGGAGAGGCGAGGCATGGTATAGGATGGGTAAAAGTGTGTACAAGAGGGAGAGTGAGAGCGTGGGTACCGGAGGGGAGGGGAGAGCTAAGGAATGGTATAAGAGGGGTAGATATGAGGGAGATCATGGGTAAAATAGGGGAGAGTATTGGAGTACTGTACGGTAATAATGGGGGATTTAATATTTTTATTACAAACAATTTTTTAATTTTTTTTATAAAATTAAAAAATACAATTTTCTGAATTTTTTAAAAAACATCTGTGAATTTTATATCATTTAGTGAATTTTTTTAAAAAAATCAACAAATTTTATTTAATTTATCAACATTTTTAAAAATATCATTAAATTGTATTTCATTTACTAACATTTCTAAAAAACATCGGTAAATGAGATGTTGCTAAATTAGTGATGTTTATAAACATCGCTAATCTGGAGATGTTTATTTACCAAAGTTTCAAAAAAATGTTGGTAAATGATTTGTCGCCAAATAGCTATGTTTATAAACATCACTAATTTAGAAAAAACTGTAAATATCACTAATTTAGCGACACCTCATTTAGTGACATTTTTAAACATCGCTAATCCAAAAACATGCGTTGCTAATTAGCATTTTTTGTAGTGTTTAATTCAATCTTTAGAGTAATAATTTTGACAAGTATTAACTAAATATAAGAACCATTACTATTTTCCATATGATATTAACATATATGACTTGTAAAACTATGGCCCTCCCACTAACCTTTAGAAAAATTTTCATCCCAAAATTCAATATTTGCATTGATACATAAATGCATCATTGAAACACACACATTATGCTGAAAACTATTGATCTCAAAAACCCTTATAATTATATGTAAAATATATTTTTTAATTTTTTTTGATGAAGATATTCAACTTCTAAATATAATAATCATGGTATTATTATTATGAAATTTGAATGAAAATAGTTTTCAACATCTCTATTAGTGAAAAGATTTTAAAAAATTCAACAATTTTATTAAACATAAGCCTTTAACAACCAATATTTATTTATTAGTAATAATTTTACAATCCATTTCAATATTTTACTTGAATACCCATTTGGGACTAGTTAGTTTTACTTTAGATGAAGATATTACCAAAATATAGAATTGATCTTAGTACTTGAAATCCATTTTTCTGAATTAATGCTTATTGTAGGATAAATAAACCTTATTCTCTATGAATATCATATCACTAACTCTATGATAATAAAACCATCTAACTTTTTTTTAATCATTTCTATATAGTTTCTGTATTTGGAACTTTACCTTTTCCATGAGATCTTGTGGAACTTGTTCCAATTCTAAATACTCATGCATCCCTATCCTTGAATTTATCAAATCCCATATTTATCCTACTATATTAAAAATAAATGTGAAACATATTATAGAAATGTAGGATTTCACTTGACTATTACTTTTTTACTTTAGGTATTTATGTAATATCCTTTATAACTTTAAGATAATTCACATAGATTCATTTTTTGTTTTTATTTATGCATGTTTGTTTGTTGAATTATCCTTATCAAATAATTTGCATCTAAACACATGGATTTGTGACATAATAAAGTTTATTCACATTATAACTTATATGATATAAAATTTTCATTATAGTTGGAAAATATTTCAGGTTCAATGAATCTATTTATGAAACATGTCTCAAAAGAGCTAATGGAATACTTTTAAGACTTATGAAAATCATCATCAATCCTCCTTTACTCACATGATGAATTTAATGTGCTTGCGAAAACATGAGTTTTGGTTTAAGTCCACTCTTTTTTAATGAGTTATGAATGCTTGGTTAATATTTTTTAATTCACCCACTCGAAGAATCTTCTTTCTTCTTACCAAGAATACTCATCACTTCACTTTTATATTCATTAAAATATTAAAATAATCTTATTAAGTACATTAATTTACCTCTATATTATCCTTGAAATAGTTCACACATATATTGTTGAAATAATTTTAAAATTATTATATTTTTACCACCTTTAATACTAAATGGTTAATTGGCCATTTTACCATATAATAAAGTATAAAAAATAATTAAAATTTTATCTCAAAGTGTTTAAACACCATTATTGGTATACAATTTACATTTACTTATGGTATTAATTAAAAAAGAATTATTTTTCTATAATTTGATTTTATTTGAGTCATGTATTTTATATTCATTATTAATTACTAACATAAGATATTTGTGATTCAAGTAAAATTAACCTACCATTAATATATGATATATCATAACAACATTTATATTAAACATGGAATAAATCTCATTATGGTATAAAATTTATACTTACATATTGTTTTTCATAACACCCAATACATAATAATAGTATTTAAAAGACAATAATCTTTCAATTTTTTTATAAAATTATAATATTCTCTATCTGATGTAAAATTTAACTCTATTAGCAACTTTAAGATCCACTTCATTCTTGTAATATTTTTGATTTTTTTGGTTCCTATAATTTGATAAAAATATGTAGTCACATATAGTATCAAATACCAAAGAATTTAAATGTAAATATTACATAAAATTTTTAATATACCTAAATTATAATATTTTACTTTATTCATCTTCAATTTATTTCAATTCCTCTTATAGTGACCATTCTTACCACTTGTGAAGAAAATTACTTCTTGTTCGATGCTCTCCCTCTTTATTTTTGGTTTCCTAGAAGGATATTGATAATGTACCTTTGAAATTGTACTCTTCATTGGCCTTTTAACCATTCCTTTCTTATTGTTCACTATTGTAACAGCCCGAGATTTTATGAAAAATATTATTTTTTATTTCACTAATGTCTTGTGTTGTACGCTACACCAAAAGGAGCTTGCACAACACGCATCCTTGACTTGCCTTGCATTACACGCAATCACAACCTTCCTCGATAGCGTGTGTGGTACGTAATACTGAGTTTCACGAAATAATGATATGCTATTAAAATATTATTAAAACTAGCCGTTATGAATAGTAATAACCACTTTTTAAAATTCTGTAAATCTTATTTTTCAAAATGAACTTCATTCTTGGATTCGGAGTATCGAATTTAGCCTAAGGTGAAATTTTGGTACTTTTCGGATAACTTTCACATTCTGATGAATAGTGAAAATTACTAAATTATAATTAAAAACAAATTTTTTAATCGAAATAATTAATAGTGATAAATTATTAATTTGAGTGGTTTTAAAGTATATTTAGAATATATTTTTACAATTTAATACAATGTTGGTCATTGGTTGTAATTTCACATTTAAACCAGACATAATCAAGTGTCAATCTTTTGATATATATTGTTTCCTAAAAACACGCTATTTATTTTAACAGCGGGATTTAATTATAAAATTAATTAATGCAACTTCTATGTTATGAATTTGGTAAAATAGATTTCATTTTTGAATTCGGAATATGAAATATAGCTTAGGATGAAATTTTGAAATTGTTCTGAAAAACATCAATTTTTGATGAATAGTGAAACTACTAAGTGGTAGGTTAAAAAAACTGAATTTTGTATAAAACTTAATTTTACCGCTTCTGTGAATAGAATTTTGAAAATCCGACAGACACGGTTAATATCAAGGACTAAAATGTGGTTCAATGAGATGAAAATAATTTTTGGTGAATAGTAACTTTTTACTTTTTTTTACCGCGGTTAATAGTAAATAGGGTAACTAAGGGTAAATATGATATTACTATTACCCTAACACGTGTCCTAATCCTACTGGACAAGTGTATTTCGACCAAAAACAAACTTAGGAATAAAATATGACCATTTAGGCCCACTTGGGTTAGATTAGGACATTTATTATTAATTTATTTAAAGAAGGGTTAAAAGAGTTAAAATCAAAGTTTATTTACTAAAACATTTTTAATATAGGGTTATACATAAGATAAATTCGATTGTAAATATTCATTAGAAAGATAAAAGGATTTCCTACATGATGGTATTTTATTTGTAATTTTTAGACATCAAATAATTTAATTTATTTATGACACAACGATGATGCAATAATTATCTTATTAATGAAATATTGACATAATTGATGTTATAAACACCAAAATAAATGTAATTTGAAAATTTTTATGAATTCCACTAATTTTCTAGGTTACTATGATATATTAATGTTGATTTAATCAACTTGGTTTGAACATTTAATTCTGTTATGACTTTCACAAAAATCATATATCAAATAGTGTCAAAATTGACACAAAATAGTTTTTAAATCAAATATTATATTATTAATTGTTATTTTATTCCTAAAAATCTAAGGTTCGGCCAAATGACTTAGATAAGGATATATATATTAATAATAAACAATTTGGGGTTCGTTTGGCATGTTATAGTAAGTGTATTAACCATATAGTGAAAGAAAACAAAAAGACACGGTAAATGTTAAATTATTTAACTTAGAGTTAAATCGAATTGATAAAGTTAAAATAATATCCTAAACTTGTCTAAATTCTATTGGTTGATAGGATTTCGACCCATCCCCACTTTAGCTTCGAAATAAGACCCTTTGGAACCATTATAAATCGATTTTGACTTTAATATAAAATAATATTTTGAGATATTCCTAAGGTGCCCCTCTCCTCCCCTATAAAAGGACACCTCCTCCCCCTCCTCCTCACACCAATTTGAGCACTCAAGCTCTGCCAACCCCTGCCAAAATCTCTTCTCCACTTCCCTAGCAACATCCTAGAGGTTCTGGTCTTCCTCAAAGACCAATTCTAGTGCCCTAAGAGGAGGTCTCAAAGAGGCGCTTCAAAGAAGAGGTAATTACCGTTACCAATTCTTTCATCTTTATTTCTTCTTCCACTTCTTCTTATTAGGTTGTTTCATTATGAAGTAATAACATCAGTATCACTCATATACTGATATTTTATTATAAGTATGAAACAACCCTATTTCACCATCTATCCATCCTACGGAAAAAGAAATCACCGCGCGTGCGTACGTACGGAATACCGTCTCCACGCCGCGGTGTAATCTATTTTCCACCACCACCTTACATGGATGAGTATAATGGTGTAAAGAATAACTATAAATAGTTATTACAACATCATATTGATTCTGATATATTGTATAATCCACTCCAATTCAATTCAGTATTTATGGAAATGATATCATCGCTCGTGCGTACGTACGGACTACCGTCTCCACGACGCGATGAGATTCATTCTCCATGTTAACCATTTAAGAATGATTATAATGTATATATAAGAAATAATAATGAAATATATGACATTATAAAGCTACTGGATTTATGTATATATATACATATGTATGTCATCTACTTACTTCCATTTCAAGACAATAAGGAAAGAAAAACATCGTTCATGCGTACGTACGGACTACCATCTCCATGAACGGTGTTTTTCATTTTATTTATCTATCTATTATATATATATATATATATATATATATATACTGAATATATATGATATATAAATCATATTTTATATTCTGGAAGTAAGTAAATCATGATATAAGTAATAATGATGTCAAGAACAACAAGTCAAAACACCTACGATAAATGAAACGATTTTACCCAAAACGCTTCTTTAACATGGAATTTACAAAAGAACGGGTAATATAATGTCATAAGTGAACCATATATGATATCATAACAATGAATATGATTCTTTAATAAGTCAATGACATTATTTAAATCATTATACAGGAGGTTCGGACACATACGAAGCAAATCGGACCTAAGGTAAGGGAAATATCACAATCTCATTTTTATCCGAGATTGTTTGTACTTTGAAATTTACTGGGGTATATTTTATCATCCACATCCATGTTTCCTCAATATTTAATGTTATTTACATCCACCTAAAATTTTTTAAATCCAATTTTACCCTTCGGTGAGTTTTTAGTAAAAGATATGAAAGAAATCTTTTGTCGTTTTTCATACGAGGTACTTTTTGACTTTTCCGACAAAAGTACGAGAAGAATGTTTTCTTTTAACTTATACGGGATGAATGGATTTTTAAAAAAATTATTTCCAAGAAGATTCCCTTACAAGTTTTCAAGTTTATTTTTATTCAAATTCTTTTAGTTTAAAATTCTATGACATGTTAAGAAAGGAAAAATGTTTTTGAAGTAGAAAGGATATTTTCCTCAAGAATGGAGTTCAAGTGTTTTATGAAAATTATTTTCCATCTAAGATAATAAAGGGTTCTGTTTTTATCCCTATTATTACATTGATTTGATTATGTTGTGATGGAATTATTTTTATGAATTCCTTTATCGTATATGAATTGTTTTATGATGTCATGATGTTTAAGATTCCCATTTTTATTACATGGGTTATGAAATGATGTATGATTTATGATTGTGTGGCACACATAAGAATGGTATCATTATGAGATGGGTGGGACCTATATCTCCCTCCAATGCATTGGGTAAAGATTTTATATCTCATGAGATAGACATGGCTGAAATGGTAGGTTATACCAGTTCAGTGAAACAGGACTGAAACGAGGGTTACTCGATTCAGAAAGGGACTTTGTCCACTAAGATAGTCTTGGCAATGAGTCATGACTAACAAGAAATGATTTTTCATGATTATGTGTGCATGCCACAAGGTTTTAAGTTTCATGTTATGATTATGGTGATCTCATTTTCACTTCTATGATTTATCCCATGTTATGATATTATGAGCTCTTTTGCAGGTTAAGATTTCCAAAAGCTATGTTCTTATGTATATGATGTGATTGATTTTTCTTTTGTTTACCCTTACTGAGCATTTGAGCTCACCCTTTTATGTTTTCTTTTCCCCAGGAGATAAATAAAGGTTTTAGGTATAAAAAAAAGAAGATCTTTATGGGAGATGTTGAAGATCTTTCACCACGATTAGAAGATTACATTCCGAGTTTCCAAAGACACTAAACTATTACGATCCTTGTGTGTGTGTGTTTTTGTTATGTACTAAGTATTCCGCAAAAGTAATGTAAGGTCTATGTGCGTCAGGCTTCGGGTCTCTACAGTTGGTATCAGAGGAAAGGTTTAGTCAACCTTTGGAAACTAGGATGCGAGAACTTTAGTGAGATCCCTAGAGATATTTCTAAGGTATGTCTAGGGATGTCCCTAAGGATAAGTATACGTATAGGATACAATCTTAGAACTATGGTAACGATATTAGATTAAACCAAAGATGTTAGATATTTATGTTACTCCCCCTTCATTATGATTTTTGCCTCTCACACTATTCTTTTTGGGTTTTAGAAAATGGCTAGAAACAAGGTGATTCACGATAATGGAAGATATGATGGACAATGGACTGATATTCTTCATGAGCAACCAAATGAAATGGGATTTGGAAGTCCAAACATCATCATTATGCCGAATCAGCAATCTCATAATATGATCAATAAAGTAAAATTTGGTAAGTTTCCTGACTCGGCTAATAAGAGAAAGATGGAGTTTCATGATGATCATAGAGGAAAGAAAGTTCAATTTCCCCTATGTAAATCATGTGGGAAGAGGCATCAAGGAGAATGTTTCAAAGGAACTGGAAGATGCTTTGGGTGTGGAAAAGAAGGACACAAAGCAAGTAAATGCAAAGGAAAAGGTTCAGTTAACAACATGGATGATGATAATGGTATTGCTACGACATCAACAATGGTTAAATGTTTTAAATGTGGAATGTGCGGGCATTATGCAAACCAATGCTCTAAGGGAAAGTCTCATGAAGATAATCAGTATGGTCGTATGGGAAGTATTTATGTGGATGATGATGAAGAGACTACAAATGATATGTGAGATGAAAGAATTGTTGAAGCACAGTCAATGGTTTAAGAATGTAGTGGAATGATTACATGTTTATCATGTGTAATGTTGTATAAGTAATCTCATGGTACTTTAGAATAAAGAGACATGTAAGGATTGTTACACTGTTGTCTGATTAATGTTACCAGTATCCATGAAAGGTTATTCAGATATTTTTGGAAATAAGATAATATGCGCATAATGAAGGGAAAACGAGAAAACGATATGTTTAACAGTATTCATGAGCTCATGATTGATATAAGGACTAAGTGATATCATGGTTTGAGTATATAGAATTTTGAGGATTTTGGTATGTGGAAAGTGTTAACTTTTAACTGCACTCATGTTTTCACTAAGGTATTCAAGAGAATACACGATTAAGGACTTTGAATGTTTGGAATGTGACCAACAAGACATATCTTATGATATGTGGGGATCAACGACAGTATTAAATCTCTGGTAATCGTTGTCACTATATTATGAGTGTGGACTGCAGTATTATGTATAAGCCTAAATATTAGACTGGATTATGTTGGACATAAGTTAGTATTGTTTAAGGATAGAAGATTTTCGATATTATTGATGGGATGTTATAGTAACGTAGTTTTAGAAAAAGGACAACCTACAGGACGGGCGACAGCCCATCGCTTCGGACAAGGCTATAGGAATCGAACCCACAACCGAAGTGCGACTGGCCTTTATCGCCTACCACTGACCTACAGGAAGTCCCTGTTTAGTAGAAACTAGTGTTATTATATTAAGAAGTATGATATATGAAGTATAAGCCCATTTTAGGAACCATATATGATTAATCCCACTATAGATCGACTTATGTATATAAATTTTGCTAACCTTTTGAGACAGATGGAATGACCCGTCATTCTATCACATGATCTGCTAACACTTCACGAATAACAAATTCAACTTCATTTATTTAAGAGATGAAGTGGAAATTGTTAAAGGCACGAACAACAGTGAGATTGTACCAAAATAAAGTAAGTATTTATTCTAATTCAAATTCTTTAACTTTAGGGAAATGATCTTGAAAACCAAAAATGTTGTCCTAGTTCTCTTATACCTGATGAATCAGATGGTACCTTAGATCGTCACAAATTTATGGATTTGTGATTACTGGCTTTTCCATAGCCATGTTCTCTACCACTCTCCATCAGAACATGATGGTTAGATTTCTCTTCCATATCCATATTTTCACCTATGTGGAAACCCAGTGATTAGTTTATTTGGGTAATCGTTACATTTCATACTTTAGTTATTAAAGCCAAGTTTTGGTATTCCTTTTTACGATGTGGGTTTCTATTAAAGAAACTTTCGAATAGTAAAACCATTTATAACCCCGACGAATTTCGAGGGCGAAATTCATTTTAAGGGGGGTAGAATGTAACAGCCCGAGATTTTATGAAAAATATTATTTTTTATTTCACTAATGTCTTGTGTTGTACGCTACACCAAAAGGAGCTTGCACAACACGCATCCTTGACTTGCCTTGCATTACACGCAATCGCAACCTTCCTCGATAGCGTGTGTGGTACGTAATACTGAGTTTCACGAAATAATGATATGCTATTAAAATATTATTAAAACTAGCTGTTATGAATAGTAATAACCACTTTTTAAAATTCTGTAAATCTTATTTTTCAAAATGAACTTCATTCTTGGATTCGGAGTATCGAATTTAGCCTAAGGTGAAATTTTGGCACTTTTCGGATAACTTTCACATTCTGATGAATAGTGAAAATTACTAAATTATAATTAAAAACAAATTTTTTAATCGAAATAATTAATAGTGATAAATTATTAATTTGAGTGGTTTTAAAGTATATTTAGAATATATTTTTACAATTTAATACAATGTTGGTCATTGGTTGTAATTTCACATTTAAACCAGACATAATCAAGTGTCAATCTTTTGATATATATTGTTTCCTAAAAACACGCTATTTATTTTAACAGCGGGATTTAATTATAAAATTAATTAATGCAACTTCTATGTTATGAATTTGGTAAAATAGATTTCATTTTTGAATTCGGAATATGAAATATAGCTTAGGATGAAATTTTGAAATTGTTCTGAAAAACATCAATTTTTGATGAATAGTGAAACTACTAAGTGGTAGGTTAAAAAAACTGAATTTTGTATAAAACTTAATTTTACCTCTTTTGTGAATAGAATTTTGAAAATCCGACAGACACGGTTAATATCAAGGACTAAAATGTGGTTCAATGAGATGAAAATAATTTTTGGTGAATAGTAACTTTTTACTTTTTTTTACCGCGGTTAATAGTAAATAGGGTAACTAAGGGTAAATATGATATTTATATTACCCTAACACGTGTCCTAATCCTATTGGACAAGTGTATTTCGACCAAAAACAAACTTGGGAATAAAATATGACCATTTAGGCCCACTTGGGTTAGATTAGGACATTTATTATTAATTTATTTAAAGAAGGGTTAAAAGAGTTAAAATCAAAGTTTATTTACTAAAACATTTTTAATATAGGGTTATACATAAGATAAATTCGATTGTAAATATTCATTAGAAAGCTAAAAGGATTTCCTACATGATGGTATTTTATTTGTAATTTTGAGACATCAAATAATTTAATTTATTTATGACACAACGATGATGCAGTAATTATCTTATTAATGAAATATTGACATAATTGATGTTATAAACACCAAAATAAATGTAATTTGAAAATTTTTATGAATTCCACTAATTTTCTAGGTTACTATGATATATTAATGTTGATTTAATCAACTTGGTTTGAACATTTAATTCTGTTATGACTTTCACAAAAATCATATATCAAATAGTGTCAAAATTGACACAAAATAGTTTTTAAATCAAATATTATATTATTAATTGTTATTTTATTCCTAAAAATCTAAGGTTCGGCCAAATGACTTAGATAAGGATATATATATTAATAATAAACAATTTGGGGTTCGTTTGGCATGTTATAGTAAGTGTATTAACCATATAGTGAAAGAAAACAAAAAGACACGGTAAATGTTAAATTATTTAACTTAGAGTTAAATCGAATTGATAAGGTTAAAATAATATCCTAAACTTGTCTAAATTATATTGGTTGATAGGATTTCGACCCATCCCCACTTTAGCTTCGAAATAAGACCCTTTGGAACCATTATAAACCGATTTTGACTTTAATATAAAATAATATTTTGAGATATTCCTAAGGTGCCCCTCTCCTCCCCTATAAAAGGACACCTCCTCCCCCTCCTCCTCACACCAATTTGAGCACTCAAGCTCTGCCAACCCCTGCCAAAATCTCTTCTCCACTTCCCTAGCAACATCCTAGAGGTTCTGGTCTTCCTCAAAGACCAATTCTAGTGCCCTAAGAGGAGGTCTCAAAGAGGCGCTTCAAAGAAGAGGTAATTACCGTTACCAATTCTTTCATCTTTATTTCTTCTTCCACTTCTTCTTCTTAGGTTGTTTCATTATGAAGTAATAACATCAGTATCACTCATATACTGATATGTTATTATAAGTATGAAACAACCCTATTTCACCATCTATCCATCCTACGGAAAAAGAAATCACCGCGCGTGCGTACGTACGGAATACCGTCTCCACGCCGTGGTGTAATCTATTTTCCACCACCACCTTACATGGATGAGTATAATGGTGTAAAGAATAACTATAAATAGTTATTAAAACATCATATTGATTCTGATATATTGTATAATCCACTCCAATTCAATTCAGTATTTATGGAAATGATATCATCGCTCGTGCGTACGTACGGACTACCGTCTCCACGACGCGATGAGATTCATTCTCCATGTTAACCATTTAAGAATGATTATAATGTATATATAAGAAATAATAATGAAATATATGACATTATAAAGCTACTGGATTTATGTATATATATACATATGTATGTCATCTACTTACTTCCATTTCAAGACAATAAGGAAAGAAAAACAGCGTTCATGCGTACGTACGGACAACCATCTCCATGAACGGTGTTTTTCATTTTATTTATCTATCTATTATATATATATATATATATATATATATATACTGAATATATATGATATATAAATCATATTTTATATTCTGGAAGTAAGTAAATCATGATATAAGTAATAATGATGTCAATAACAACAAGTCAAAACACCTACGATAAATGAAACGATTTTACCCAAAACGCTTCTTTAACATGGAATTTACAAAAGAACGGGTAATATAATGTCATAAGTGAACCATATATGATATCATAACAATGAATATGATTCTTTAATAAGTCAATGACATTATTTAAATCATTATACAGGAGGTTCGGACACATACGAAGCAAATCGGACCTAAGGTAAGGGAAATATCACAATCTCATTTTTATCCGAGATTGTTTGTACTTTGAAATTTACTGGGGTATATTTTATCATCCACATCCATGTTTCCTCAATATTTAATGTTATTTACATCCACCTAAAATTTTTTAAATCCAATTTTACCCTTCGGTTAGTTTTTAGTAAAAGATATGAAAGAAATCTTTTGTCGTTTTTCATACGAGGTACTTTTTGACTTTTCTGACAAAAGTACGAGAAGAATGTTTTCTTTTAACTTATACGGGATGAATGGATTTTTTAAAAAATTATTTCCAAGAAGATTCCCTTACAAGTTTTCAAGTTTATTTTTATTCAAATTCTTTTAGTTTAAAATTCTATGACATGTTAAGAAAGGAAAAATGTTTTTGAAGTAGAAAGGATATTTTCCTCAAGAATGGAGTTCAAGTGTTTTATGAAAATTATTTTCCATCTAAGATAATAAAGGGTTCTGTTTTTATCCCTATTATTACATTGATTTGATTATGTTGTGATGGAATTATTTTTATGAATTCCTTTATCGTATATGAATTGTTTTATGATGTCATGATGTTTAAGATTCCCATTTTTATTACATGGGTTATGAAATGATGTATGATTTATGATTGTGTGGCACACATAAGAATGGTATCATTATGAGATGGGTGGGACCTATATCTCCCTCCAATGCATTGGGTAAAGATTTTATATCTCATGAGATAGACATGGCTGAAATGGTAGGTTATACCGGTTCAGTGAAACAGGACTGAAACGAGGGTTACTCGATTCAGAAAGGGACTTTGTCCACTAAGATAGTCTTGGCAATGAGTCATGACTAACAAGAAATGATTTTTCATGATTATGTGTGGATGCCACAAGGTTTTAAGTTTCATGTTATGATTATGGTGATCTCATTTTCACTTCTATGATTTATCCCATGTTATGATATTATGAGCTCTTTTGCAGGTTAAGATTTCCAAAAGCTATGTTCTTATGTATATGATGTGATTGATTTTTCTTTTGTTTACCCTTACTGATCATTTGAGCTCACCCTTTTATGTTTTCTTTTCCCCAGGAGATAAATAAAGGTTTTAGGTATAAAAAAAAGAAGATCTTTATGGGAGATGTTGAAGATCTTTCACCACGATTAGAAGATTACATTCCGAGTTTCCAAAGACACTAAACTATTACGATCCTTGTGTGTGTGTGTTTTTGTTATGTACTAAGTATTCCGCAAAAGTAATGTAAGGTCTATGTGCGTCAGGCTTCGGGTCTCTACAACTATAATAACTAAAGATCCATCTTTCTTAAATCTCTTATCTTTTTAGAGAATCTTATCTGAAATATATTTAATTGGTTTCTCCAAGCTATTCATTTTATGATTTTCAATGAGTCTAGAGTAACTTGGTGATAAGGATGAGAGGATGATATATATTGAAAGAAAATTATTTACCATTAATTTCAACTTCAATAGTCAATCAATACACTCTATCATATTGAGTACATGAGTAATAACCTAGATTCTATCTTTATTAAAGTTCTTAACTTCTTGTTTCTTTATTCACTTTATCCTAAAAAACTTCTTAGAGATGAGGAAACATGGTGTAAAAATCCACATCCTCATGTTTTTTCCTGAATCATTGGACATTAATATTATTATTATGATGTAAAAAATACAATCATCATCCATGTATCTCCTATAATCATCCTTTTCACCCTTAATTTCCTTATGAGGTGGCTCTTTAGGTTGTATGGAATCCAACACATACAATTTCCTTCCATATCATAGTATCTTGTGAAATCACCTATAACACTCTTGGAAATTTGTGTCGATTAGGATATGTTCATTTTCCAATATATATTACAAGGATTATATGGTATCATCTATAATTTTTATACAAAATAAACTTTAGTATATTAATTCATTTTCTTCATAATTGATCATTTATACATTCTTGATTTATTTATCTTAAATTTATCATGGTATTTTATTCAAATAATAATTATCCTCAACCACTAGATTTAAAATACTTAGGTTCTTGAGTATTCAAGTGGGAAAGTATCCTTAAAACTCTCTTCATAGACTGTTCTATGTTATCATCACTACCTCAAGAGTCTAAGATATGAATTTGGTAGGCCAATCACATTAACTCATGGATCCTTGATCTGTTGAGTGGAGTCTTATATCAAATAAATCCTTAACATAGATTCTCTCAATACTTGTATATAAAACTTCACCAAGATAGTTTTAAATAATTATTTGATTAAAATTTTAGTTAATTAACTCTCCAATCTTGTTAAAAATCCCTAGTAGGAAGAAGTACCCTCAATTATGGTTGATAAGCACCCTGAAATATGGTTTCATTCCAATTTAAGTGGTGGAAGATGTTTATTAATTAATATTTACTTTGAGTATTTTTAAATTATTTTCATTATCATCATGAATTAAATTCAATTATATTTATCATTCTTGTACCTATATGACCATGCTTATAACTATAATCACATGTAATTAGAAAAAAATTACTCACACATTTATTTATTTTCTTTATGCATGCTTGTTAATTATTTTATGTGATTGCGTGTAAACCATAAATTCATAAAATATTTAACCATGTAAGAAAAAATAAATAAGTAAATTCATGACCATGATCCTTTTAACTAATGGATTATTCCTCAAGTGGATGATGGATCAACTGAGACCCTATAGGTTACTCCTTAAGGTGTATCTAACTCAAGTTATAGGGCTCACCTCAAACTATACATTAATTCTTATTTTGTCCTTTGCAAAGACTTGATGAGAATTGTGACTCTTTCATCATCCTTATTATAAAATAGTACATACACATAAGTTAGAGTTTCTCAGTAATGTGAGTTACATATGAATAATCTCCCATGTAGATACATAGGGCCTTATACATATGATGAGGTTAATAGATGATTCACATATATCATTTGGTAATTAATTATTATAGTCATGCCTCACTATGATAATTAAATAAATAAATGATAAATAAAAATATTCACGAGCCAGTTTCAAATAACGATTAGTCAATAAATACCCAAATTTCATAATAAATAATATATAACAACTCACTTAATTTATTATGATGTGTGGTGTTGAACAACTGTAATGAAGCGAGAGTACAAGGGTGCCAACACCTCGACATAGATCTTACTGCCTAATTAGTGAGTAGGGGACATGGTGGAAATGTCCCCTACGAGATAAAGTTAAAACTCCCATAGAATTTTTTTCTTCACTAAAACTAATCTCAAGGGGATTTTTTGAATTAAAAGTTCACCAAAATAATTTGAATTCACAATTAGAAAATCCCATGGTATCAATTGTTTTTTAATAAATTATAGGAACTTAAATATATTTTATGGATTTATTTTTAGAAATTTTTGGGTCAAAATGTATCATGACCCCCTAAAATTGGTACACCTTTTGGTCTGATAGTGAAGATGGGAGTGGCCTTCTAAGCTCGCCTCCAATAGGCCACAGGTTGGAAACTATCACCAGGGGTTTAAAAATACATACATAAGGGAGACGTTACCTACATCATATCACAGGAAATGAAAAAATATCTACAAATAAACTTCATTACATAAATAAACCAACAATCTCAATACATTAAATTTCATACAAGAAGAAATAAATGAAAATTCCTTAAATAACACCTAGGAAGTGACCAAAGACTCCAATAGATCCTGAACAATTTCTAAGATCTTACAATACCCATATTTAAATTTTAGTCTTTCTTACAGACTTGAGAATAGATTTATATACACAGGGGTGAAAATATAGGTATACTCAGTATGTTCCTCCCCAGAACCTCTTATGAAAATGTAAATGAATCACACTAAATCTACAATGAATAATTAGTTAAAATCAACTCATCACCTAAATCAAATTACTATATTCCAACCTCAATAAGGCTCACTCACCAAGTAACATATAGAAATTGGTAAGATAATAAAAAAAGGAATATATATAAGAAAGGAATCTTAATTATACTTTCCCACTGAACTATTCACCTTAAACACAAATGACTTATGTCTTGGTGCTTCTATATCCTCCGTATGTCATAATACACATTCATGAAATCATATCTCAACACCATAATTATCACATTCCTTATATATGTGTACAAAAATTCCAACCACATCATCATCACATCCACATAATCACATTATAAAACTGAGAGCTATCTTAACCCTGTGTAAGTATGCATTATACCTTAATACATTATAACCCATGCACAATTACACATGTAATACAAGTATATGCTATAACCTTAACCCACCATATCTTGAATATACATGTAAGTCATATCCAAGTGGCACCAAATACTATATATACACATATTTTATAACTATAAGTCACCAAAATCCATATATTTATCAATACTATTCTATGAATGGAGGGGAGAGTGGGGTAGGGGGATTAGTTACCCATCCATATCTATGAAAATCAAGATATTAGGAGACAACCAAAACCTAAGGCCAATATTGGTTCAAGATATCCCTACTGACTCAAGTGGTGGAGCATAATAAATAATAGAACATACTAATAGTATATAACAAAAATATTCTAAGGGAAACTATCCTACCCTAGAGCTGAACTATATCTAGCTCCCCACATGACAACTCGACTGCCATGCTAAGTACTAAAAATATAACACCCTAGGATTTTAGAATATATTTATTTTTAATAAATAAATATGTTTGATATCTTGTGAACAATGAAACCCTAAACTCATGTGAAAAATTATTATATATTATAAAATTAATCACATTATATCGTATTTAAATGAAATATAGTTTTTAATTCATTTAGCAAACACTATTGATCCTAAAGAACTGTTTGAAGAATTTTATTTATGAGAATTGTTTTTATTATTTATGTTTTATTTAAAACTTAATTTAGATTATTAAAATTATAAAAAAATATTGTTTTTACATGAATAAAATTAATTAATTGGTTATAAATGAAAATGAAGTAATTTGAAGATAAAAGAGATGTTTTTTCCTTAAAAACTGGTATTATGCACATAATGTGTTTTTATCTTAATAAATTAATTTAATAACCATTCTTAAATGATTTTAATGAATTTTTTAGATAATATATACGATAAAATATTTCAAAATTCATCTAATGGTTTTTACTAGGCAAGGAATTGGATTAAATTTAGTTTTATGTTTAAAAATGTATTTTAAAAAAATCATTTTCATTGCCTTTTTCATGCTTATTTTAAAAATAATTTCTGAAACTTATAGAAATTGAATCTGATAAAATTATTTCCATATTTGAAATAATTATTTAGAAATTAATTAGTAATGACACTTTCATTTTTGTCCATAATGAATAGTAACTATGGTAAAAATTTGTTACCTTAGTTAAGGAAAAAAGGTTTAACGAAGGGTTCAAACTAAAAATAATGTTTGAAATATCAATTAAAATTGTATAAGTTTTATTTTTTTGAAGATATTTAAACCTTAAATTATCTGATCTGAAGAAATTTTTACACTTTGTTCCATTTAAATTGAATATGAACTTATTATATTTTAATGTTTTAAGTATTTATAAGAGTTCCACCCACCTCACTTATAAAAGGACACATATACTCTTCACTTATCTATAAAACTTGATACCTATAGTTCATAAAATACCTACTTAAATAACTTTCTAACTTCATTCCCAACATTCTAGATATTTTTATCATCCCCTAAGACCAAACTAAGAAGGCTTAAGGTATAATCTAAAATGCGGTTTCTCAAAGAAGAGGTAATTGTCTTTACCAAAATATTTTTGACTTTATTTATTACTTAACCTACTAAATATATTATATAAACATATTAAAATGATAAAATAAGTATCATTACTATAATTAATTTTTTTATAGTAATTTTAAAACCATTTTCTATCTTCTTTCCATCCTATGAGAAATGATATCGTCTTTCATGCGTACATGTGGACTACCCCATTTAAAATGCAATGTGTTTTTTCATGTACACCATAAATGTATGGTAATATGGATTTATTTAATTTATATTGTTATATTTGTGATATTATTATAGTTTTTTAAAGATATAATATAATTTACCCTTCTTTATTTCCATTTTTTGAAAATAAAAAATTACTCGTGCATACGTATAGACTACCATCTCTATAAAGTGATGTAATTAATTTTACATTACCACCAAATATGAATAGTTATAAATGTGTATATAATAAATAAATATGATAATTATAACATGATTAATAATTTGAATATTATGAAACCATGAATAAGGTTTAAGGACCAGAACTTCAAAAAAAAAACATGTATAATAGAAAAACCGGTTTTCTCTTGAATATTGATTTTAATGAAAAATTATTAATGGATGGGTAACAGAAAATAATAATTAAATGTTGTAAGATACTAAAATTATTTTGAGGTCTGTTTCTACTTAATTTTTTTAAACCTTCTTTAGTTCCTTTCCTCTTATGCGTTGTGCGAGGAAGGGTGGTATTGGGAGTGTTCCTAGGTTTTTGAGGTTTGGGAATCTAAGTTTTAGTGTTATAGCCTGGGGAATATGGTTATTGAATGATTAGTTCTAACTATTAACTATAACCATACAAATTGAAATGAATAATTGTATGATTTTTCAACCATTACTAGTCCCTTGAGAAATCGTGTGGTTATCTAGAGAAAATTTCAAAGGCATTACACATTATTGGAACATAGCTTGTAAGTTGTGCATTATAACCATGTGAAATGACAGGTAATGGATAGTGATGTTAGCACATTTTGTGAATATTCAATCAAATTGTGTGACCAAACCATTTGACCCTTTAAAAGGTAAAAAATTAAAAAAAGTTCTTTTATAACCCTTAGCCATTATAGCCCAATTTTGGTTCTTATTTTTCCAGTAACATCTTCTATACCAAACCCCCTTCCTCCTAAAATTCCTTGGTAGTTCTCCCTTGGTTCTTATGAATTAAGTGTTTTTTCACTAATTATTGGACTCTATAGGTAAGTATATAATTCCAATTCCCCCTTTTCTTTGTTTGTTTCACTGTCAAATGAACTCTCACCATTTTAACTAATATGAAATATTTTTATGTATTTTTTTCTACCTCATTCTATCTTATTTTAGGAAAAATAAAATATTGGTTTTTGGGCATGTGGAATTATCTAGGACTAAGGTAGGTGGTCCCTATTTTTTTCCCATATTAACATCCTTATTTAAAATTTATTTCATCATGCATCACACCAACATTTCATGCATGACACTTAAATATTAATTCATTGTTAATAACCTAATTTATATCTATTTATAGTCTTTTATATTTTTAATTGTAAGTGAAAAAGTGACACCTTGGGAATACCATGCCTTTATATAAAAACCTTTATAAGTTATATATTGGAAATGGTATTTTGAAATTTGAAATTAGCAATTATAAAATGGAAATGGGGTTTTAAATGAAAATGTGAAATGGTATTGATGACATGTGTATTGAAGTTGTATTTTATAATGTGGTGAATATTGGTTTGAGTCTTGGTTTTGATAAATTTATAAATTAGTAACCTTGTGAAATAGAAGTTTTTGGTTTATCCCTTGATGATAAAAACCCTATAGGGGTGGCCTATGTTACTATCTATTGGTTGAGATAACACCCATAGGGGTGGACTGTGTTACTATGTATTGTCTAAGAAAACACCCATAGTGGTGGTACATGATAAATTTGAAAATAACTATAAGGGTGTTCATGATATTATGGTTAAAAAAGTCTACACAATGTTCTCATAAACACCCCAACCCTATATGAAGAATATATGGTTGATTTGGGTCTTCTAGAAAAGGATCATTGATGGTTTTAATTTTCTTTATTTACTTTGTAAATTAAATTATTAAACTATAGTATTTTTTCATGAACTCATTTATAGATTGAATTTATTTTGTAATTCCATTGGTGGTGGACTAATGAGTTGTACTCAAGCATTACTTACGCCACTATTTGGTACCCTAGAAAACATTATGGTTTTAGGTATGGATAAGGTAAATTACCTGATGCCAGATACTTGATTTCATGGATTGGTTTGATCTTGGGAGTTGGGAGAGAGGCTAGATCTCAAACCCTTCTTAGAGAGTCATGCAGTTATTTTGATTCTTTTGTATCTTGTTCACTTTTGGAACCTGCTGTATATGACTATTGATATTTATGACTCTTGAATATCTTTTAAAATAATTTTGGATATTACATGGTTTATTTTTAGTGTTTGGATCATGTATTGATGTTTTCTTATAGTTTTATGTGATTTATGTTATTTCCCTTATTTTCCATTTTTATTTCACTCTAACTAGAAGGTGTAGTCTCCCCAATAAATCTTATCAAAACCTCACTACTAGTTGGTAGCCTCTGGCATATGGGGAGGTGAGTTTGAGGTATAGTAATGAACATTATTATAAGCACCAATTAGTGGTATGGGGTGGTGTGATGTTACAAAGTGGTATTATAGGGAATTTTTTCTTTGAATTACTATTTGAAGCTGGTAGAAAAGAAAATAGAAAATTATAGGGATCGATAATGAGCTCGTTCTTAGGATTAATAAACCCACATATGGAGAAAAAGATAAATCACCAGGGATGAGACTTTTATTCATGGAATTAACTTGTTACAATTGTGTTATTTTACCTTGAGTTATGTACTTGGTTTTCATTATTAGTGACTTATGAGATTTTATATCTTTTGCTAATATTGAAATAAAGGGTGTGTGTATTCATGCATCATGCTAGTCACAAAGGACTTACATGTCACTTAGGTTTTTTTAGTGACCATTTGATGTATATATATGTATATTATTATGTATAGAAGGGGTTTGATCATTTAAAGTGTAAAAAGTGACTTATATAGCAGATTACTATATAGGTATATGGTGCCATCTTACTGGACCAACTCCTTGAGGAACTCCATTTGAAATTATAATATAAATGGACTTGTAGATAAAGGTTTGGTTAAATAAAATTTTATTAAGAAACATATAAGGTGTTTTCCATTATATATTTTGAATGAAACTTCATCTAATAAAACCTTGTGAATCTAAATCCCTAAAAATATAAAAATATCAGAATGAAAGACATATGATATATGAATCCATGAAAAAAGGGAAGATTAAATTTTGGAATCATATAAAGTGATGGAGAATGATCATGATTAGTAGAAAGGTCTTTAAAGAGCACTTGGTTTTATGAGATCTTATGGTATGGATATACAAATAGTGGGATAAAGTACCTATCTTATTTTATTTGATCTTTTATAGTTTCCAAGTTATCTTTACTTATGATTTATGTGTGGAATTGTAGTGATATGTAAAATCAGAGAGCTAGGGACCCACGCTAAGTGGGTGAGGGTGAGAATGCTCTATTGGTGGGTGGGATAGAGTATCCTCGAGATGAGGGTATAGATATGGATGATCAACTTCATGAGATTATTCTGTGTGTAGTCTAGTCGATGGAGAGGGGTTCCCCTTGGGATAATTCATTGATGTCAGACCTTACCCATGGGTTCTAGTGATAACACCCTCCATTGTTCTCAGATGAGGGTGCTCTACAAGCCACTTAGATGTGAATGGATTCCATGTATACTATCTAAGAACATTTAGAGACAACTAAAGATAATTTGGTAATTTTTTTGGATTACTTGTTGTGTGGATTAGTGCAACATTGGGGGTACGTCCTTTTTAGGGTTACCAACATGTTTTCTTGACACAGAGGGACTTCCAGACCCACTTATTCAGTCATTTATTTCTCAATACCATGAGGTTATATAGATTTCAGGAGTTCTTGTGGTTGAAACTGAGGGATATGACAATTATGTATTACACCTCTAGTTACATAACGATTCAACGTTTTTCTCTCACCTTATAAATTGATGAGATTTCTAGGTCCAAATTTTTTGAGGATGGACTATGTTATGAGATAAAGGTGTAGATAAACATATTTAACCTGAAATCCTTTCTAGAGATCATAAATCTGAACATGATCATTTAGAGAAAAATCAATAAGGGACATAGTTCTAGGAAGTTTCTCTTTATGGTGGTAGTTTGGGTGATTTCTTTGGAATATGGAAATTCTAGTTAGAAAACTCACACCAGGGTGTTGGTAGCTAGTCTTTTTAGGTTGAAGAATCTTACCTTCATTAATGAGGGAGATACAAGATTAATTCCTATAATGTGGGGGCTTGGGGAATAAGAAAACATAGTGTACCTACATTCCTTGGGAGTTCTATTAGTGTGGAAGAATGGGTCACCTATTTCGTTTTTCCTAATTGTGCAATAGACGCCCAATGGTAGAGGTTCAAGATTAACTTATGACACAGGTGATGGGACTAGTATGCCTTAGTAAACTTGAAGTTGGGTATCCACTAGCTATTTAGTCCATGGTGGTGGACGTGGATCTCTAGGTAAGAGTCAACATGAGAGTATGATACAATGAGGGAAGAGTGGAGTGCAAGGACATAATACTATCCAATTACATACAATTGAGCCTGCTCTAATAAGAAATGATATAGGACTTTCTACCATATGAGGTATGATCTTAGTAACTTCACCTCTTACTATTTCTCTTTTTTGATACATAATCCTCACATTCCTTCATCTCTTTCCAGTTCATTAGAGGTTTGCGTTGGTATATATAGTACCTTTATGGAGTGCTATCAATTAACACACCCTTGGGAATAAAGTTAGAAGGGATCCATAAGTAAATATATTTTAACCAAGTTATAGATAGTTCTTGATTCCTTTGGGACTTCTTTATGTTATACATGGGTGGTCTTGATTTGATTCTCGGGTTGCTCTATATTTTTTTTATTAGGTGAGTTTTGATTATTATCATATTTGAGTGTCCATTACTTATCCTGATGGTGACATGTTTGATTATGTTGGTGAGTGGGACATGCAACTGGGTCATTCAGAACCTGACTATTAGTGAATATGTGGTATCACATCCTAGGTTAGAATCCTTATTCAAGATGAATGGAGACATTCCATATAGTCTTCCAACTCATTGTTGATTGGTGCCATGATGTGTTCTCCGATGGATTTTCCAGATTTCCACATGACCTTGGAATCGAATTCATGATCAAGATATTTCTAGGTTTAAAACCAATATATATCCTTATAGGATGAAACCTAATGATCATAAGAATTTTAAATCTCAATTGGAGGATTTGGAATCAAAGGGGTATATTCGTTTGAGAACTTCCCCTTGGG
The DNA here is from genome assembly GCA_963277665.1 of Viscum album. Lineage (NCBI taxonomy): Eukaryota > Viridiplantae > Streptophyta > Magnoliopsida > Santalales > Viscaceae > Viscum > Viscum album. Next base: position 482,616,348 of record OY728126.1, read on the forward strand.
GTTCTTTGGTTTTTTTCGCAAATATAGAGAAGTTACCAAGGATCTAATTTTGTACCACGGGGGGGGGGGGTGAATCTATGGTAAACTATTTTTATGAATTATAATTATAAATAAAAACTCTATAACCTATTAAGGTTCACAATCCACTCAATATAGTCTCACACCCTCATCATGTGAAAAAGTATAAAAAAAGGTAAGCACATAGAAATTTACAAGGTTTGGATTTAAAGGATACTTCTTTCCATGTTGGTTATTCCCCCCAAAACGGGTTCACCAGTATCTATAATGAATGTTTCACAACATATATTCCACTGTGTTACACCACTTATAGAATCCTCTAGAAGATATAATTCTCTATACTAAATAAGTTCCAATAAATAAATATATTCTTCTTCTCCTAGGTTGCAATTTCACTACTTGAGAATATAATATTCCACCACTAGAATATGGATAAAAACTCTATACATGTACTCTTTCATGATCTTAAATATTTGATGATAATTTTCAACCTTCTTTTCTTGAAATATCAACCTAATTCTGAATAATTTGGATCTTCAATATTCTGAATAGTTAGAAAATAGATATTCACCTTTGATGACTTATTTTCTAGTTTAATACTCCACCCTCTCTTATCACATGTTCATATTATATGACTTGTGTTATTATATCATTTTTTCAATTACCAAAATTCTATACTTTTTATAAATTGACACAATAGTTTTCAAATACTTCTCTAAGTTTGAAATTGAATTTCAAATTCAAATTAAAATCATAAAATTCCTTCAACTGCTTCTTTAATATCCCTTGGATCATATATCAATTGATCTTCACCAAAAAATTTGAAATATTATTTTGAATATGAAGGAATAACCACCAAACCACTTAAATAGATCCAAGTCATCATAGATATTTGGACCACCCAGAATATGCCTATAAATGCACTTCTATAGTGTATCCATATATTTTATGGTGTGAGGAGTGGAACTATGGTATAACCATCTAGTCTTCAATATTTTATTCTCAAATATCACAATCCCTTTTCAAGTGATATATAGGTTATGGAATGGAGGTCCCAAATTTTATAGTGACACCAAAAATCATTCGGTTGGGATTTGTAGCATGGAACTTTACTCTATAGAATATAACCTCATTACTTCATACACTATATCATAGCTCACCTCTTACAGTGTGAAGGTCCTTAAATTTCTAAAGCCACCAAAATTTGAACAAATCCTCCACTATCATGTAACATGCCCATATAATTTAGCCCCTCATTTTTATTCATCTTAGAGTATAAAAAGTTTCACTATGATTTGGAGATCACTAATGAAGTATCCCCTTTGAAACGATCCCTAAATATACTACGTGAGGTCTTTTAGACCATTTGACCACCCACAACTAAATTCATAATCTCCAAAACATAGAAAATATACTATGGTATACTATTTTTTCCTCTTAATTTATATTGAATGGTTTATGTCTTGTGGAATGGTCTCTACTTCTATATTTCTTTTAATACTTTTGCATCAAGAACATATTCCATGATATCAAGTCAGTACATACCAGTTCAAGTATCATCTAAATTAACTTATACCAACAAGACCAGATTCTTCATTCATCATGAAAACTTGTTCTTCACTCTAATTTATTTTTTAAAATGTTGAAATCAATGGATAACTTATATTATTGATAAAAAATAAAAACAAATATAATAGGTCTAATAGTATCACCCTTTGTATTTCTTAATAATACCCTTCAAAAAGATATGTAAATATATACACCTCAAAGATAAATCTTTATCCACCTTATTGAAAATAAATATAAAGTGAAAATATGTGGATAGTTCTCAAAAATATATTATTCTACCATTTTTATATTTTATAGAGAAGGAAGATATCATATAGTTCCTTAGCAAAGAGATTTTGATTAATCCACTCTAAGTCTTCATGGGAAAACCCAATATATAAAACAAGAGATATTTAATCCATATTATATAAGCTATCTATAACAACTAATAATGTGATTAAATTATCAAAATATCAACATAGGTCTACTAAAAAATATATTTATCAAAAAATATATATCCCTCACACACTTCAAAAAACACATCAATACAAATCAAGTGAAGGTCATAACCCCACCTTTTCCCATCCTTTGCTCAACCAACACCCCCTTGATAAATATATTGAACATATTTATGAATTAATGTGTTGGAAAAAAACATTTGGAAGTTTTTATGGGATGTGTTTATTTAAAAAGTGAAGTAGGAGGTAATTGAAGTGTTTTTTTCGTAAAAATAAAGCCTATGCTACACCTCATGCTCCATGATGAAGAATGAGGTGGATAAGAGGAGACTACATCATTGTCACCATGTCTATACTACAAGTATGAGGCTACACTATAAGTTTATATGGAAAGGTTTAAAAACATATCCAACCCCACTCAAGGATATTTCTTGACCAGCCTCTAGAAAAGCTAGTGGGAAAGCCCATACACCTCATATTCAAGTAGTTTGGAAGAGGTGTGCATGTGAGCACCCTTTCCAGCATACATAGGTGCATGTGAAGTAAGAACATAACAAAAATTAGGGAATGAGAGTGGTTATTATCCTCTCATGTGTGGGTTAGTATATAAGGTTGTATGTGAGAACTAGCGTTAGTCCAGGTTAATCGATTTGATAAAGGGATGTAGTTTCTTATAGCCACATGTAATTTAGAGGTAAGTACTATGTGAGACTTAGAATTATTGAACTAGACTATTGTTTGGTTCACTATGGAATAGGATCATGTTTGGAAAATATTGGAGCCCTTAAAGATTTTGAGGTGTCCATTTTGCAGTATACTGCTACGCCAAAATCCTTTTAGAAGGGAAGATGCCAACACGATATCTATGCCTTGTATTGTTGAGGATCTAAATTAAGTAGATGTAAATAATTTATGGATATATCATCCTATATAAGGCCAAACCAAAATATAAGTGGCTTCACCATAATAATATTTCTATTTCATAGTTAGTACAACATGAAAATCAGTTTGAGGTGTTTATGGAGGGGATCATGCATGGGTTAATGGATGAGTTACTACTCTAGGATAAGTATATCAGGTCAACTACATGACTCCACACCATAGTTTTATTTATCATTCCTTGTGAGAAATGATGAATTTATGTTTATTTTATAGTTAGGGTTTCCATGCCATATGATATGTAAAATGGGAAAACTCTACATTGTAGAATATATGACCACACCTTAGGTAGGTAGTTTTAGTCTGTTGGAAATTTCATCTAGTAGTGAAAATAAAGAGAGTTATAGATTTAATATCCCAATGGTAAATTTTAATTGAATAGTTCATGATGACCCCAATAGTCACAAGGGATAATTGGAATAATCCCAGAAAAAGGAGAGTCAATCATAACCGTTGGATTGAAATAAGAAGTGGGAGAGACTTACTATACCGAGACAAAGAAAGAGGGAGACACAACTAGAATTTTAGGATATTTTTTTGAGGGTTTTACATATCTCATATAGAAGGTTAAATGTCAAATAAGGTGTTTTTTCATGAGTCTTATTCATGTTATAAGGAAACATTATTTGTGTTTAATATAAACACCATAATTAGTGTATTTTTTCACTATCTCTACATGAAGAAGGGAAGATTCAATAGATGGATCTGTGAGTTACTTATTGAAGGATAGTAGTGAGTTAAATAATTATTCATCATATTGAACCAGGAGGGTTTTTGAGACCGATCTAAATTGTACTTGTAAATTTTTGAAATAAAGATAATGAGTCCTTAATAAAGGAATGTACTATAGAGGTGAAATTTAATTCCATAAAGATACTCTCATCCAAGGATAATCTAGATGTAAGTGAGGTTATATCATTTATATACTCCAATCTTAAGATAGTAAGAGAAGGGTTTAATGGTAAAACTCCTCTTCCTTGCTTCAAATATAGGGAGGAAGAAAATATTATGACTAAATGTCACAAATTTTTTAATAATGTGAATATGAATACAAACAACCTAATAAGATGAAAAAATAAGGGTCAAATAATTCTCAATGGAGTTACCTATAAAGGAAATGTTTTCTTTCTAAAGAAGAATATAGCTATGGAGAAAGTGAAGTTGAGGAATTTGAAAATTTTAAGGATGAAGGTGTGTTAATGGATATTTTAAATAAGGCAAGAAATGATGATAATGATGATAAGAATAAAGAAGTTGTTGGAAGGGTAGATCTATAGGTAGAACTTGAGGTAACCCTTGAAAAAATTGGTGTTTTGAGGGAAAAGACTAATAAAGACAATAAATTAGTATATGGTTCTACGATCTACATGAAATAACAACAATAATAGAATTCAAAATTAAATTTTAAAATTGAAAAACTCAAATATGGAATTTTATGCAATTTAGGAAGGTAAGTTGATCAGAAACATAAAAGTAAGGAAAAAACATGAATCATTGTTGGTTTGGACATAATTATCAATGATAGAGTTAAGAGAGTTGAATATAATAAAGAAGAAGTTATGAATTGGCATCGAAAGTGAGAAAATCAAGAATGATTATTAACACCCAATATAATAATAACGAGTTCAAAGGAATCAACATCAAGTTAAACCAAATAAATTTGTGAGGAATAACACATACATATTATTCTAGTATAGTAGTATAACGATAAATGAAATATTTGGTGAAACATTTTTAAGAAAGGAAGAGATCATTCATTGTTCTAAAACCAAAAGCACATACTCCCCCAAAGAAGATAGATCTTCATGATTCTAAAAAGCTTAAAAATAATTTTTCCAAGGAATACTATAATTCATCCAGATTGATATGGTTTTTATACATAAAGTTGGGATACAATTACTTTCTATACTCTATTTCTAGGAGGTACCTTCTGGTAGAAACACCAATCCAAATAGGCATGCATAATTTCTAATCACTCATTTTATTTTAATGGATATTGTTTTTTTTGTGAAGGATTCAGGAATAAGTCATTCAATTATAAATTAATGATGCAATAAATTTCATCAAGAGTACCTCAAAGTGAAATAAATACCAAAATGGAACCTTTATAAAAATGAATTGAAACTCAAAATTGATTTTAATTTTTGAAATAATAAAAATACTTCATGGATCCGGTTATTGAGGAGGAACACTCATCAATATCATGGATGATAAAAGTGATTTTAGAGAAGGATAATGTTGCTGAGATTTACTTAAGGTCAATGAATAATTAAAGATCATGGATATTTTATAATTGATGCACATTGAATATGAATAGAAATAGATACCTCATTATGAATTTCAAAAAATAAAAAATATGGTGTCATACATTCCAGCAACATTGAGGGTCTTAAGATTGTTATTTCCAGAAATGACAAGATTGGAGGAAAAGATCTTTAGTGGAATGACATTCTCTTGGTTAATGGGATAAGTCATAATCTACTTACTGTAATCCAATTATGTGACTATATGCATGTCACAAAGTTTATGGGAGATGCATGTAATGTTAAAGCTAAATATATTATATAGGTAAGAATGAAAAGGTAAATTTATACCTTGTTAGAGATGAAAAGTTATGTTTTTTTTCCAAAGAGTAAAAGAATAAGATATGAAATAGGTGGCTGGGACATTTGAGCCAAACATCTCTAGATAGGTTAGTAAAGAGAAATGGAGTATATGATATTCTCCTTATGACTTATGATCACACTCACATATGTGATACATGTCAAAAAGGTATGCATATCCAAAATTATTTAAATACAAAAATGATAAAGTCATCAAGGTTATTTGAACTTGTTTACATATATGTATGTAGGATGATCTCACCCAATGTGATAGATGGAGTAAGGTATTACATGTTATTTATTTATGATTTTAGTAAGATGGAAATGATTATGCTTATCACACATAAAAACAAGGTGTACATATATATTACTATATATCATAGGAGAGATGAAAATATTATTGGTGTGAAGATTCAAAAATTCTGAACTGCTAATGGAACTAAGTTTACAAATCATCAAGTTGAATAATATTCGGAGAAACAAAGAATTGAACATCAGGTTTTGGCTGTTATAAAACCCTAGAAAAATGGTACAGTGTTCTGAATAAATCACATAGTCAATAATGTGACCCAAAAAATGTGGATTGAAAATTATCTTCTAGAAAGATACTATAAAGAAGATGTTATTGTAGTGGTTTAAATATACAATAGGGCGTTGCTATGCATAAATGAAGAGAGAACTATGTATAGATTTTAGTATGAAAAGAAACCTACACTCAAGTACTTTTGATTTTTTGTAAGTAATTTTTTTATGGTAGACAAGGAAAATAGTATATAATTTATAGACTGGGGAGATGTAGGTTTATTTCTTAGATACTCATCAAAGAGTAAATCTTACAGGTGTAAAAATAAGAGACTTGAAAAGATGGTTGAGAGAAATTAAATTGAGATGGTTGAAAGTGGGAAAATGATATAATAACTTGAGAAGATTTCTCATGGAAACTATACCACCCTAAGATTTTAAAATTACATTATTCTTGAAAGTGTATTCAATAAACAACACTGAGTTTAAATGAACCATGATATAATATTAAAAATATTATTATTTAAACATGATCCATATAACGTAGTCATTAAATTAGATGGTATGAATAGTATTAAATACTTTATGAAATATATATAAAGTTCCTAATCAATATAAATTTATTTACAAATTATCAATAAACAAGCACTCAACTTTAATAAAGATATCTTATTGTTTAAAAAAATATGTTTCGTTTAAAAATGATATTTTATTTTTTTATAAGGAAATATTATAATTAATCTTAGAAAATTTTAGAAACATTATTTTATAAAATAGAAACCATTTTTTAAATCACAATATTTATATTAATTTAGGGTGAAATTTTGTGATTTTTTGAAAAATATTGATTTTTCAGTGAATAGTGAAAAATATCTATTTTTGGTATTACTGTCATTTATTTTAAATAATTAATTTAAAAGTACCATTATTATTTTAATATTATTTCAATTAAAAAAATTATTATTTATATATATTTGATAAAATTAATTACATTTAAATTATCTTTATGTTGGATTTTATTATAAGTTTATTTTTAGAATTAAAAATACAGTTTTCTGAAAACTGTTTTAAGCGCATAATGTTCCTCCATTTTAACTAATTAAAATAACACAGAATGAGGAATTATTTCAATGAAATTTATAGAATATATATCTGTAAATATTAATTTAAATTAATTTAATTATTATTAATTTTCTTATAGTTATTATAAGATCATCTTATGCATGAAAAATTCATTTCTTGAAACCTATTTTTTCAAAACATTGTGGGTTTTATTTTAAATTAAGTTACTTCAATTATATTAATTTAATTTGATAAAATAGATTCAATATTTATAATAATAATATTTTTTATTATATAATAAGGTCAACTTAATTTTTTTCACAATGAATATTAAAAAGAGTATAAAAACAAAAGTTACTGTGTAAAAGAATTAAAAGGGTACAAGTGAGTAACCTAAGAGTTAAATGAAATAAAATGTTTAAAACATGTTTATTTTGAATTTTATAAGTGAGGCTCAGACTTATCTCTTATACACTACTTTTTCTCAATTTTGGATGCTCTTGGCATGAGTTTGACCTCCCATTATTGAATAGTTTTGGGTATTTACAAGAATTCCACTCCTCCTCAACTATAAAAGGGCACCCCTCCCCTCACTTATTCAAACCTATTAATCAATTTGGATTAAAAAAACACTATCAAAATATATAACTAATATAATTTTACACATTATAGATCCTCTGGTCTTACGAAACGACTAACCTTAGAGTTATTAAGAAGATATCTAAAGGAGGTTCTTCTAAGCGAAGGTAATTGTCTTCACCGGGATCCTTTGTTTTTTTACTTCTTGTTTTTCCACATTAAATTATGTATTAAAAATTAAAATATAATAAAATCATTTTAAAATATATACCAAGACTTTATTCTATTAATTAAATAGCCTAAATCCATCTCCACTTCCATCAAATGGGAAACAAAACCATCATTTGTGTGTATGGATGATTACCACCTCACGAACTGATGTAAATCAATTTTAATATTTACCTCTCATGGATATTTGTGATGATGGATTTAATATTTTCATATAATATTAATTAAATATTAATAATTATATAAAACTAATATATCATATACTTTTTTACCTTATCATCCATTGAAAAATGATATCGTCGTTCGTGTGTACATCGGACTACTGCCTTGCGAAGCGATGTAATTCATTTTTTACTACCACATCACATAGATGGTATATGTAAAATTATATAAATAAATAATATGATATTTATGATATTATTATCATTTTTTAAATTTAAAATAACACTCACCTTATTTACATCATGATCGTTGAAAAATGCGAATATTACTCATGCGTACGTACGACCTACTATCTCCATGATTGTAATGTAGTTCATTTTTCATAACCATAATTCATGGTTATTTTTAAAATTCTAATTTATGTATAAAAAATATAATTATTAATTTATTATTATTATGGATATTTTGGAATAATTATCCCTTTTACCATGGTCAACACTGATTCTATTTTGAAATTATGAACCAAGCGTACTCAAAACACATGACATGGACATAAATGATTGAGTAATTAAATACATACTTAAAATAAATGAAATAAATGGTTTAATTTTAAGGTCTTAAAACTGGAAAAGGTTATTATTAACATAAATAATTTATATAATTTTATTATATAGGATATAAAATACATACATGACAAATTCTGGACTCGAGGTATGGGTTTCCATCTCAAAACTTCCTTCTTTGAGACGCATGTTATTCTATACAACTAATTTATTTTATATGATGTATATACTTCACATTTACATATTATATCATAGATAATTTATACTTCATGGTATTTTATTTTATAATTCACTTAATTGATTCATGGGGGTTATGATTCAAAAGTTACATTAGCTGAAAGGGTTTATGCTTCAATCTTATTTTAATTGGGATTGTTTAGCTTGAATTTACATTAAAAGAAATTATTTGATAGTTGTCTAATAAACCCATTTAATTTTATTATAATTTGTTTATTTATGAAATTTTCAGGTAATATAACCCTTTTTATTTCATAGGTAATTAAAATTATCAAGAAAACATTTTTAAGAAAACCCGACTTCAATTCTCTCTTCGGTCGAAAATCCTTTTCCTTCCAAATCCATGTTTTTTAAAAACGTTTTAAAGATTTTTTCTAACATTATACAATGATTTATTAAAGAAATTTTGATCCTAATTTTACTTAAAAAACAAATGGTTTAATATGAATCTTCCCATTGTTTTTTGAACGTGGCAGTTTTTGACTTTTCTTATAAAATGTGAAAGGAATGTTTTTCTAACTTATACGATATACACTGAATTACCTACCACCATTTTATTTGAATATTAATTTATAATTTTAAAATTATATTTCAAAGAAAAGTATTCCCACAATATTTTTTGAATTTTAGTTTTTCAAAAGTTATTTTCATAGTGTCAAGGTTATTTTCCCCAAGAATGTTTTTAATATTTTTTAAAAGTATTTATATTCATAAAATATGAAAATATTTAATGTTATGAAATGATTCTAAAATCTATATATATCTCTTAAATATATAAATTTCTTAATATACATTACTTTTATATGGTAATACATTCCTTATACTTATTTATCAAATTACTTTATTATGAAATTTTCTTTGAGTATGATATGAGGCAAGATTATGTAACCCATTTTCTTCCCACGGGTAATTTTCATTTTTATAACTTATGATTGATTTAATTATGTGGCACACATATTAATTTACATTAAATTAATGTGGTGGGTGGTATTGAAATTATATATCCCTCCAATGCATTGGGTAGTGCTTTAGTCTCATGTGATATAATGTATGGAATTAGGGAGTGAACCCAATCCATTATGGGATAATGTTTTCCATTTTATGTTGTATTAGAAGTTAGCATTATCTTATGTTTATGTCATGCCTTATGTTGTTTCCTAATTCTGATGATTCCAAGATCTTATGATACCATGTTCATTACATTATGATTCCATTTTAGTACTCTTTAACTTTTATTTTTACGATATCATGTAATACCTTTGACTCACATGTTATGATTCCATATCATGTTTATTTATTTACTGAGATTTTTATCTCATCGCTTTTGTCTATGTATTCCCCAGGTTATCCCATGTAGTTTTAGAATATGAAAAGGAATTTAGATCTCATTATGGAGAATAAAATAACGATTTTTTTTATTTTATCCTCGCTTTTATATATTATTAACTTAGTCTACCAAAGACCCTAGGCCTCAAAATATTTGGGATGTAATTAATATTTTTTTATATTTAAAATCATGTAATGATATGTGTAAAAGGATTGGGTTTCTATAGTTGGAATCAGAGAAAATATTTAGTTGAAATTTAGAAACTAGAATAATAATAATTTAGTTATAACCCTAGGGAAAAGTATAAGGATATGTCTAAGAACAATACTAAGTATAGAAAAATATCCTAGAATCTTGGTGAAGTATATAGCTAGTTGTTTCCAAGAAATTACATCATATTCTGAATACTACAAGGGGATGTGGTTCTTTTATATATATACCTAGGGGTAATACCTTGAAAAAGTAATTTTTGTCTTGACTCAATAATTACTTAGTACATGATAACATGCCTTAATTCAAACCTATTTTGACACTCTCTAGGGATATGTTTTGGAAATTCACACACTCTTTATGAACCATTATGAAGGACTTGAACAAATTTTTAGGTTACAAAACTTAATTAGAATCATTACCATGGATAAACTAGATTGAAACCTCGTGACACATAGGTCAAGATATACATATAATTTATAATTTATTCCTTATATATTTATAAGTTTCCATTTTATATATTAATATATTCTCATATTGTGTTTTTATTTCCTTTATTTAATGGTGGTAAATAGGATAAAGAATGCCAAAAACCAATGTGATGTGAAATGTAATGATTTCCATAATGATATAGATAAAATAATCAGAATATAAGTTATACATATTGTGATATTGAATTATGATTAATAACTAGAACATAATTTAATTTTCAAACACAGCAAATAAGAGATGTATTGAATCTCATGGAAGTTCAAGTGATAAAGAAGAAAAATAAAAGAAGATTCAATTTACTACATGCCAAAAATGTGGTAAGAGACACTATGGAAATTTTTTTAAAAGAATTGTAAGGTGATTTATATGTAGAAAAGGATGGAATAAAGTAGTTAATTTTTAAAGAAAAATTAAGAGTCTGGTTAACAAGATACAGGGAAATTAAGTTAAACCTAAGGCATCACTAATAGTTCAAATTCATAAATGTGGGGAACTTGGATATTATCCAATTAAATTCCTTAATTCATGTATTAATTCAAAAGGTAATATGTTATTAAAATCATTTATGTGGAATTATTTAAGTGTTTAAGTTTTGAAATTATATAATCATACTGTTGATGTGTTTTTATTAATGGTATAATGAAACTTATAAGGATTGTTCTATAGTAAATTTTATTTAATTATTTGAAAGAATATGTTGTATGGTACTAGTGAAATAGAAATGTGTTTTAGTGATAAGGTGATATTCTATGGAAAAAATTATTGATTAAAGTATAATATTAGAGATGTGCTTGATGCTGAGGTAATTATAGCTAATTAAAATTAGTTGATTTTTTGGAAAAGAATGAGTTGGATAGAAAAAATTTGAGGTTAAAAAAAGTGATTTGATTACTAATTCTATTTTTTGAATATGTCCATAATATTATTTAAAATTTTATATGATAAAGTTGAAATATGAATATGATTATCACATAAGTTTTTCTATAGTTTTAGGAAAAGGAGAATCCATAGGACGAGTGATAACTTGTCACATCCGACAAGGCTATGGGTCCTGAAACCACAACTAAAGGGTGAAAAGGGTGAAATTCCTACAACTAGACTACAAAATGTACGATTTAGTATGAATTTTCTTTTACTTCAAGTGATGTTATGGATAAATATTAAGTTGATTTTGAGAAACATATTTTAGGATCAAATATTTTTGAAGTTTTAGGATTTTGAGGTGATCAATGATATTTTGGAAAATGTTTTTTGGTTTAATATATATATATATATATATATATAACCTTTGGGTTTAACGTAAAATATTATTTGGGAGGAATTATATTATGTTTTTTGAGATTTAAGTTGAAGGGTGTTTCCAACAGAAATAATTTTTCCTTGAGGAACACAATGGTCTGATGAAGACTGGTTAGTACATACCTTTTATCTTGTGAAGTAGATGCCATAGTTAAGTTATTCACATTAGGTTCAAAATTTTTTGTTACCCTGATAATTCACACCTCATGATGATTTTCTATTTCCAAACAGTTTCCAATGGGTTTGTTCATCAAACTAGAAACACCCAATGGTTCTATTTCCAAAGGGACCCACTTTCCAAAGGTAGGCACTCATTGGGGATTTTGGATAATGATTCTTAATAATTCACATTGGTTGAGAGGATGGGAGTTCAGGCTCATCCTACCCTTTTGGGGGGAATTATTACCTGCTATGGGACTCTCTTATATATTTAATAAATGTTAACTAATCCTTAATCAATTCCCAAGTATGATGTTGGTCATCCCATAGTTAACAATAAATTACTAGCATGTATAGATCTTAGAATCACCAGTATGTATCCAAGGTTATTCATCAATAGAGATATCTATATGTATTTGAGGTTCTCCATCAATGGTATTCTCTTGTATAAAACTTAGATATTCTTTGGTAATTATTACAATGATGTTGGTTTCCTAGACACTCACTGGGGAACTTTAGATTATGTCATCATCCATGAAGATGCGAGTTGTTTTGATGTTGGGATCAAACCCATAGATGGGATTCCTAATTATACTTGTGAAAGGAATCAGAACCCATGTAGTTTGGTGCCACTTAATGGGGCACATCGTACCTTTTAAGTTCATGTGATAAGCAACCAACCGTTGAGTTTAATGTCACGTGGAAAGGACTTATAGGTGGAAGGTTCCTGGTTAAAGTTTGGTGTGAGACTTAAACTGAATAATCCTAGTGAACCTGAGAGATATATGGATTATCAAGTTGAATTAGACTCTACTAGGAATGTAGCCCATGAAAGAACTTGTTTGATTTGAGGTGTTGTGGTTGATCCAATGGAGGCTTCCTATGTATCCTATTTAGAGGGGAATCAAAGCACATGTAGTTCGTTTATGAGGAACTTTACCTATGGATATTCTTACAAGTTTGTCTCATAGGGGAGTATAAACCTTTTAGATGACTAAGTTGGGGATTATTCCTAAATAGGATTCCCTATAGAAAGGGTACATAAGTGATTTATTATCTCATAGTGATTTGGCGTCTTGCTTGGGGATTCTACCCAAATAGGAGGACCAAAGGATGGATTTTTGGGGCTTACTCATAAGGAGGATTTGATGGTAAATTGGGAGTTTTGATTGGGGATTACTCCTAATAGGGGTGTCCATTGAGCTCAGGCCTTAGGTAGGCATCCTTCATATCTTGATTATGATTAGAATTAGAGTTCTCATTGTTCAATACATCACATATATCATGAAGATATTTTGACCATCATTACCTCTAAGATCACATGAGTCATGATCAGTGTGAGAAACAAGAGGAAATGAAAGATGAATGGAATGAAGGTGAAGGATCTGGAGGTAGAGAGGAGAAAGACAACAACCTCCTACAAGAAAGGCTAGGGGATTACTCTATGAGGGATTCACTAAAATTAGTTCCAAAGAGGGATGATTATCTAATTCCATGTTTAATTGAAAAAAAGAGTAATTCTAACCCTCCCCACTAGGAATTGGAGGCTCCAAGTCTTAGAGATGAGAAGGTAAGTACATGGTTCTAATTATTATATAAAAGGTCGAGAACTCCCTAACACTATCCCTAGGGTAGGGGTACTTATGACTATAGATATACAAATCTACATTTTCCTTGAGGATACTAACCATATGGTAGGATAGGTGAGGGAAACCTCTAACCATAGATATACAAATACAAATGGGAGACATGTGGTGTGCCTTCCTCTATGGTTGTGTAAGTCTGGAGGTCTTGTTGGAGGTTTTAACTTGGTCCCTTTCAGACAAGGGAGTGAAAGAAGGAGATTCCCTTCCATGGATGGATTTAAAGAAGTCCTCTTAAATGGATCGCATAGGTAGAGGTTAGGGTGAAATATGGAGGTTCTCGAAAGGGTTGATTCACACAGGAATTTCAGGGTGAACTGATGGTACCTTGGGCAACAGACAACCTGGGTGAATACACTCAGGTGATACTTTTTCTCAAGCCTTCAAGGGTATCCACAGGTATTCCAAGAAGTAATTTATGTAGGTCTCTATTTAAGAAAGGTTACCTCATAATAATATACATTAATCAGGGTTCGAGTGAATTCATCATGCGTGTGTTGTTTATTTGAAACCCTAGGAGGACTTTAGTTTCACTATTCCCTTTTAATTCCCTCTTCTTCAGGTGTTAGAGAACTACCTAGAAGGTTATAGAGGGCTTGAGTAAAGCACTAGGGTGATTATAGCATCAATTAGAATTTGGGGAATTCTGTCTATACAAATTAAGTCCCTAGGGCCCTAAATATAGGTGAATATAGGACCTTAGGTGAAGGTGTAATCTCGCACAGGTGTTGCATATAGGTCGGTCGTGTAGGGTTCCATGCAGTTAGATTTTCCACCAACAATACTTGGTGGATTGCATGAATTGCCTTTGGGGAATTTGAAAACCTTGACCTTTTATACTTCTTTCCTTCTCCATTTACTAAGGTATTAACTTTATTTCCTTTTCATCCATGTGAAAAAAAGAATGTCAAAAAAGTACCCCCTTAGAATTATATTCGTTTGGAAGGAAAAGAATCTGGTTCTAAGGTAAAAGTACATCACTTTGACACACTCCAAAATCATTTGGTGGGACTTGGAGCTATCTAAATTATAGGATAATAATATTTTTTTCCTAATCCATGGGGCCTAACGAGCATAGTTTGAATGTTTCTAGGGTCATATGGGAAACCCTAAAAACTTTGTGTCTTTTGTTTTATTAGACTAATTTTTTCTTAAGATCTATATGAACGAGACACAAAAGGCGAGACTTGGATTTTTATTAGACTTCCCTTTTCAGGTTTTTAGCCTAATAATTATTTCACTTTTTTCTTTTAATAGTTTTATTTCTACCTAAACCATATGGAGTGTAGTTTTAGGGAGCTGAGACTCCACTTTTCTCTATAGTTCCATTTATAGGTTTTCAGCCTGGTGAGTATGATGTCTCTTTTTATGGGTGGTTTAAAGTTATGCAAGTTGGACTAATAAGGTTGGTGTTTAAAATCAAACAATTTTGAACATGAATTTTGAGGTGATGACCCAAACAAGGCTTGATGGTTGGGAATTTTATGATATTATTCAGATATTTATAAGGGGAATATTGATCCATGATTTTATGGTTTTTGAATCTCAAATGTGAAATATGGGAATAGAGGAGGTATCTCTTGAGGGTGAAGTTACCTCTAGTTGAAAAACCTACTATGTGGGGATGTTTTATGCATGTGAAACTAGGGCATATATTTCATAGTAATGTAGTGATATCCTTAGACTGAAAAACCCATTATGTGGGATACTTATGCAAGGACAATTGGGATGCATACTGCATAGTCAGGAAAATGAATTCTCCAGAATTATGACATTCTATTGCTCATGGGTGAAATAAGTTTGTGAATATTTTTATTTTTCAAGACCAAATGTGGTGGTTTTTCCATGTAAAGATGTTTGTGAATAAAGAGATCATCTACACTTGAAGATTCCATGAATGGTAAACCACCCCTAGATGAATTTGGGGTGTGAAAGAGGGTACATTTTGTTATATGGTAAATCTCGGGGGAAAAAGCCCCATTTTGAAAAAGGGTGAAGGCATCATGTAGTTTAATGTCTTGCAACAAAGACTTTGACCATGTTTTTTAACATCTTACAGAAAGAAAATTATGATATGTAGTTTAAATTCATACCACAAGGACATTATGCTTTACATTTTAAAGTCACGCAATAAGGACACTATGCTGTGTAGTTTAAATTCATACTACAAGTACATTATACTATGAAGTTTAAATTCATACTGTAAAGACATTTGGGGGATATAATTTAATGTCTTTATCTTTGACCATAAGATCGATAATTTTCACTCTTTTTATGGAAATGTATTTCCATATTTAGTAATTAAAGGAGAAGTTTGTAAGATATGATTTTGGGATTCCTGGATCCAATGAGTGGTATGGGAAAAGGTCTTATGGTGTTAGAGGAGGTCTCTCCTGAGGAAGAAGTTACCGCTGCTTGACAAACTTGTTATGGGGGTTGTTTTATACAAGGAAAACTAGGGTTTATATTTCATAGTCAAGTTGTAGAATTCTTTGGATAATAAACCCATTATATGGGGGAATTATGCAAGGCCAACTAGGGTGCATACTGCATAAATAAGAAAAGGATTTATCAAGAATTTATAAATTATATTGCTAAAATCTGAAGAAAGTTTATGGAGATTAAGATATCTCCAAGCACAATGTTTGGTTTGTGGATAAAATTACCTGAATGCATACGGGGTATTTCATGTCATGATTTCCAAATAATTGGGGTATAGGATATTTTATGAACGTCTGGCCCCAGCGCAGGAAGTATGGTGCCTGTAGTTTTAGGTCATATGACTAGGATCATCGCACTAAGAAAATCAGATAGATGCATGGCCTTTCAGATCAAGATTTTCCCAATATGCATCTAACACATGGATAAGGAACTTTTAAACCATGATCTTGGGGGTTCTTAGATTGGGAGAGAGAAAATGAGACAAATATACAGGGTCACCACATAATTTGTTTTTAAGTCATGGGTTTTGACATATTGTCACCAATTCTCATGAGAACAGAATAAGATTCTCCATAGGGTGTAGTTACTGCTGGTTGAAAAATCTTTATGAGGTCTATTTTATGCAAGTCCAACTATGGAACCAAATTCATAGTCAAATAATAGTATCCTTTGGCTAATAGGTCCATTATGAGGGTTTTTTTCTACAAAGCCAACTAGGGAATATTACATAGCTAAGAAAATGAGCCTTTATGTATTAGATATTTTATCACCAAGAGCTGAATAAATATTATGAAAATTTGAAAGTGTCTATGATTCAGAGTATGAATTCTGGAAGAAAAGTGTTTAATAATAAAGGAAGTGTCTGGACCGATATCAACCATTAGTTTGAAATCCCTTGCATAGATCTGACTCATATGTAGAAGGGGGAATTTATGTTTCCTTGGTGGGTTCCCTTAGTGTGGGGGAACATTATTAAAGATCCTACATAGATCATTGTTTTTATGTAGGAAAGGGGCATTTCATATTTACCCCATAGCTGGGAATAGGATTTACGGCCCAGACATCACTATATGCCTTAATGGGATGAGGATCTAGCCTTATGTAGTTCTCTGGGTACCGTGCAGTTTAAAGTCATGAGTAAAAGACATTATCCATGTAATTTAATGTAATGTGATAAGGAAGAAGGTGTATCTACATAAATATAAATGGAATATTATGGATGTACTAGGGCATAGGTACCAAGCATCACTAAGTATCTTATCAAAGCAAGAATCAGGACATATGTAGTTCTTAAATAGATCGTGTAGTTTATTATCACGCGATGAGGACATATGGGGTTACTTTTAAAGTATTTCATCCAAGACCATGACAACCCTAGTGTGAATTGATATAACTTATTCATTTGTGTAAATCCTTTACCAAAATATTAATCCCATGTGATCTATGCTTGGTGTGAGAAAAAATTCATGTTGAAGGTTTCTTTTACAGTGTAAGGCAAACCCAAGTGAATTATAGGGGAATGTTGATTCTGTGGTGGCTGGTCTAGGATATATAATCCAGGCGTCACTACATGTCTCATTAGGATGAGAATCAAGCTGTGTGTAGTTCTTGAGTAACTATGTAGTTTAACATCATGCAACAAGGACATTGGATTCATGAAATGAAAAGGGGTAATGAGGTTGGACCTAAGGATGGAAATTTTGGGTGTTTCTACGTATCCTATAAAGATAGGAATCAATCCATGCATAGTTATTTAAATTCTATGAAATTTGACATCATATGGTAAGGATGAAGTTGAACCATCATGAAAGAATAGAAATGTTGTGGCTGGACCCGAGATTAGAGATCTAGGCATTCATAATTATCTCATTGAAATGAGATTCAAGCCACAAGTAATTCTATAAAGGCTCCCTGTGCATATGTGATTCATACATAGGGAGTAAAGGGGATTTGTGGTTGAAATGCAGCTGGACCTGAGATTAGATATATGGACGTCACTACATATCCATCTAGGGAAAGAATCAAGCCCTAGGTAGTTATTAAAGGCTCCCTGTGTAGGTGTGACTCATATATAAGGATTTTGGGATTTTTTCAATTATGAATGGACCCAAGATTGGAAATTTGGGCATCACTACATATCTCATTGAAATGAGAATCAAGCCACACATAGTTCTTAAAGAACTATTCAATTTAATGTCCTGTTGCAAGGATACTGGTCACCTGATGTGAAAAAAGTATTACTGCTGGACTAGGGGATATAAATCGGGTGTCACTACATATCTTACGAGAGAAAGAATAAAGCCACACATAGTTCTTAAAGAGTCTCCCTATACATATTAGATTCATACAAAGGGAAAATGAGAAATTTTTTTCATGGCTGGACCCAAGATAAGAGATTCTAACATCACTACATATCTCATTGAAATGAGAATCAAGAAAAAATTAGTTCTTGAAGGATGTTCCCTACACCAATCAAGCTTTGATGTTTGTAAAGGGGCTTTAATACTCTCCAGAACAATGTTTGGGCCCGATACTTGTGGTCGTGGCATCAGTATGGATCTCATTGTAATGAGAATCAAGTCATATGTCCTCGAAAAGCTCCCTATGTAGATCTGGTTCATACACATGGAAAGGAAGGGGGTTTTATTTTTTGAAATCGAAGCTGGACCTAGGATTTTAGATCCAGGAATCATTACATATCTCATTGGAATGAGAATAAATCCACGCATAGTTCTTGAATGGATCGTGTAGTTATCATCATATGATGAGGACATTGGTCATGAAATTTATCATCCTATGGTAAGGATGTGAAAATGTTTGGACTTATACCTATAAAAGGGTACCAAATTCCATTATGTAGAGGAAATGATATAAGTGGGAATTAGGCATAGGGGAAGACAAAATTTCTTCCTCAAGTCTATCCAAGAGGGCATCTCAACTCACTGAGGGGTTAGAGTGATGTGATTGGGACCGACACATCAAATAGAGGCCCATTTTTATGGACCAAGAGAGATATCTCAGCTCATGGTAAATTGGGGTTTTCTTAACCTTAGATGAAAAGGATATTAACCATGTAGTTTAATGTCATGTGGTAAGGAAAAATGGTGTATTTCAGTTTATTTTCATGTGACAAGGACATAATGTCATGAATTTTATTTTCATGAAACAAGGACATTGTTTCGTGCATTTTAAGGTCATGTGATAAAGACCCACTATGAAGTTTAACATCATTAAACTTGGACATTGATCGTGTAATTACATGAAATATTTATTCAGGAACCTTGCATTGGTTGGGGTCGTAGTGAGTTCCCCATCTATTGAGATCAAGGTATAAGTTCCATTAGTGTAGAACTTGTGTATGGAATAAATTACATCCCACTTTAGCTCAAGTTTTGGAGGATTCTTTCCTGGTATCATTGGAGTCCTAAGGACCAAAACCAATTCTCCTTGGAGAAATGAGTGGAGGAAAACCTTCTTGTTAAAAGCTCATGCTATCTGATTCTGGTAGACCAACATGTGATGAAAGGTGTGCAATATCTTTTCATCCAGTCACTCAAATTTATCTATCCATTTCTGAGACTGTTCATCTATAGGTAGCTGGTCACAAAAGGAAATATGGAGTGATGGAAAATTAACTTCAATGAGAAATACTACTTCTATTCTTCACACCAATGAGTATGGGGTTTCCCATGTTACAGTACATGTTGTAGTCTAGTAATCCCATAAGGCATGAAAGAGATTGTTAGGACAAGATTTTTTCCCTTATACACCATATTCTAGATTTTGTTCGACAAGGTCTTGTTAAAAGCCTTTATCTATCCATTATCCACTACATGATAGTGGGATGAATGGTTGGATTTGATATTGTACTCTTGATATAGATTTTCTACCTCCGCAGAACTAATATCTGTGCCATTGTCCATCAATATGGTATGAGGGACACCAAATCTGGTAATGATGTTAGATTTAAAAAAGCTAACAATGATTTTGGACTTGACTTCTTTTAGGGGTATTACCCCAACCCATTTGGAGAAGAAATTAGTAGTTGCCAATATGTATTTGAACTGATTGGCCACAACTGAATGGTATGGACCCACTATATCCATTCCCCATATGGAAAATGTCCATGAGTATTTGGATGTATGTATCAACTTAGGGGGTTGACGGATGAAGTTGGAATGCACTTGACATGAATGGAATTTCTTGGTGAATTCTATGAAATCCTATTTCATCGAAGGGAAGAAGAATACAAGCCTTCATATTTGATCAGAAAGAATAAACATTGATTGGCAGGAACCACATGACTCTGTTTGTACTTATTCAATAAAAGATATATACTCTTCTCTATCAATTCATCTGAGAAGGATTCCATATAATCCTTCCTTGTATAGGATCTTCTGGTGATTTGGGCCATCATAAAGAGTGAAATTGACCACTCATCATCAGATGTTCTCTTCCCCAGCTCTATACAATGGAAGTAATCTATCTTGGAGGTATTCCATGATGGGTGTCATCCATCCCATGGTAGGACCATATGACTCATAGATGGGGCTAATTTCACTAATCTTCTCTATTATAATTTTAAAAAAAGGTGATACCACCTGACGATGGGCAATGATGATGAATGTTTCATCCTGGGTTGGTTCTTCTAGGGTTGTGGATACATTTTCCAATGCATTAGATTGGGTGTTTTTTTTATCATAATACATGATTCAATGTTTTCACTAAGGTAAATTCTTCCAATTTCCCTAGACATGATCACATAGGGGGATTATCTCCCCTTTTCTGATGTCATAATCTTCGTTGATATGATTTATTACCAACTACAAGTCACCCTTCACCTCTAGGTGGTTCACTGGTACTTGGAGTGATAATTCCAAGCCTATAATGAGAGCCTAATATTTTTCCACATTGTTGATACAACCTTCTGATAATAGGATGGATTATAACAACACTTCCTTCTTTGGGGAGATAAGTATAATCCTTAAACCAACTTTTTTGTGCTATGGTTTTTCCATTATATTCCCTATTGGAATTCTGTACACACCATCAAAATATATTTCCCACATTTGGGGGCTATCCTGAATAGAGAATATCTCTTCATCGGATAGCTTGGTATTCAATGAAGCCTCTTATGCAGATTGGGTTCAGTGAGAAAATCTTCAAAGTCTTGTACTTTCACTTCCTTTTGATGTATAAACTATTTATCAAAATGCTACAAAATAATTTTCCACTATGCCAGACTTCCTTTCAACATAGGATGAATGATGATGAAATTGAGTGAGTTATTTCAAAAAACCAAATGGATATCATGGTGCTTCAGATAGCTCCCCGGTTTCTAAATAATAAAGATTAATTATAGGAATCACTTCTTAATATCTGAATAACGAGTATTAGTGTTGATCATGGTTTTACTGTGATAATAAAGGTTGTTTTCATTCCTAGAATCATTCCTCTATATAAGGAAGGTGCCCTATGATCACTCTAAGGTTGTCACATATAGAATGAGTGGGTTTACTTTAACAGGTGGCATCAATAGTGGTGGGATCAAAAGATATTTCTTGAGGGTATCAAATTATGCTTGATAATTGTTGGTCCACTAATATGTGATACCCTTCTTCATCAATTTGGTTAAGGGGAAACACTTTATTTCAAGGTTGTCTATGATGTTCCGGATATAGGCCAAGTGTCCTTGAATTCCTCTTAACAATTTCATGTTTTGAGGAGGTGACATGCAAAGGATAGCCTTAGTCTTATTAGAATCAACTTTGATTCCACGATGACATACAACAGATTTGACAGATTTTCCCGAGGTTACCCCAAAAAGCACATTTCAAGGTGTTTATCTTTAGGTTATGCTATTGAATCTTGCTAAATATGGTATCTAAATCATCCAAGTGGTCATAAAATTACTGAGACTTTACCACTATATTATCAATGTAGAATTCAACAAACTTACCTATTAAGGTTTTGAAAATGTGATGAATGACACGTTGGTATGTGGAACCGCCATTCTTCAAGCCAAATGGAATTTACCGATAACAGAATACTCCCTAATGGGATCTAAAATATGTGGATTATTTTATTTGGGGCCATCTAGATTTTTTTATACCTAGAATATCCATCCATGAAGGATAGAGTTTGATAACTAGCCATTTCATCAATCAGGAGTTCTATGATTGGAACTGGGAAATCATATTTGGGACAATACCAGTTGAGATCTATGAAATCGATGCAAACTATGATTTTCCCATTATTATTCTTCATAGGGACAATGTTGGATAGACATTTTAGATATTTTACCTCATTTATAAAATTGAACTTGATGAGCTTGTCCACTTAAGCCTCAATTTTTGAGGTGTGAGTCGGGTGCATCCATCTGGATGCTTGCTTGTATCCTTGATGATGTTCTGGAAAACCCAAATGATGGATGGACACCTTAGGGTTAAGGAATGAAAATATCTATTTAATTACAAGAAAAAAATCTTAATTATGCTTTAAGAAGGAGGTATATACCTCTTATTCTTCAGGATTCACTGCCACACTAATCAGAGTGGGGCATGGATCTTCTTTTATACCTATATTTATCTCTCCAAGTTTATCCACAGTGGTGGAGACACCTTACTAAAATGTTGGAGGGGAATATTTGAGATATTTCTATTATTCCTATTAATCATTCTCTACTTCTTGAACCTCTACTTGGGGAGTAGATGATGAAACAAGTTCATCAGAGGGAAGAGGGTAGCTGCTATTTGGACACCCATAGGATTATGCAATCATTTTAGGCTCAATTGCTGACATGAAGCCTTCTTGGGGTCCTAAAGGAGTTAAGAGGGACTAAGAATGGGTCTCTTCATTTTATCTTATCTTCATGACAACTTCTTCCATCCTGAATGATAGAAATAGTCTTTGTTGGAGCTCAGGGGATGGAATGAAGACATTTTAATTCAAGATTTTGTTATCACTTGGAGAGTTTATAACTTCTTCAGTGCCATCAGGATCAATTTTCTTGATTGGAATTATATAAGTTACTAAATGAGTCCTTGAATTTAGGATTTCCCCTTCAATTTAGTTAATAAGAAGCACATAATCTGCACTTAGCTGCTTAAAAGGGTTATTTGGGATCATATCTAGTCCATTTGGGGCATTAATCTGGGCAAAATCATTAGTTGTGGATTGTTTCCCTCCCTTGTGATATAATCCTTCATCGATGTATTATGTCTCATAGGATTTGAATAGGCCTTTTCACCACATAATGGTCAAATTTGACCCTTAATACAATATTTGATACATTAGTGGTATGGAGAAGGAATGAATGCATGATGATACATCTAAGGTCTTCCTAGAAGAACATTGAAAGATGTATCCTAAAAAACAACCATGAAATCTGAGCTATACACAAGATCCCCAAACTGAGTTCTGAGTGTGATCTCACTAAAAGGCTCTTGTTCATTATTTTCACAACCATGTAACATCCGAGTGGTGGGATACAAATGAGATTCAGTGAGACCTAGTTGGCGAAGTGTTTGGACCGGAATGAGTTTTATACCAGATCCATTGTCAGTAAAGGCTCATTGGAAATCAATGTCATTTATCCTGTCTGATATATACAAGGTACTGAAGTTTCCTTGTATGAATACATCCTCATCCAGGTTAGTGAATGAGATGACCACGTTGAATTTTGCAGGATCATTATTCATATGATATACCTCATAAACCACAACCTCAACTTCAAACTCTCGAGGTATTGACATGGCCGTAATAAGTTCTTCCTATAGGTTATTTGATAGATTAAAAGCATCCAGGATTGATACATTACCTGGAACTTTTGATAATTTCTTCAAGACATATCATTTTTTGTGAAAATTTATATGCTTTATAGAATGAAGATTCTACTTTGCAGGCACTCTTGGAGCTGATGTCCCTGATGTGGATGTGCCATCCCTTGGGGTAAGAGTTGGAAGTTCTCCTGTTCTTGGTGTATTAGGTTGATCGGGTCAACTTACCCATCAAGGAGGTGGTGTTGTTTCCCATAACTCATCTTGTAAGACGGTCATGTCAGGGTATACCCTATCATACATGGAGGAAGAACTCCCTTATTTCTACTAATATCACCAGAGATATTTCCCATAAGTTTCATCCATGAAGACAGTTCAAGCAGGGGTTTGATTGAAGTAGTGTATCATGGTATGACCACTTATTCCACTGTATCCTCAACCATAATGACCTATTCCCCCAGTTACCTAATCAAGTGTAAGTAAATAAGGTTCATAATCATAATTATCATGTGAGAAGGGATATATTAAATAAATAATATTAACATATCCCAAAATCAACTCCTCATATGATGAAGATTCAATCAGATAGGTTAAATCTTATTGTACTATTTTTCAGGGTGATACCTATGCTTTCAGGACTGCCGACATGAAGTTGGATAAATTTGGGGATAACTTTAGCCTTGACCAAAGATCATATTCTTGTATTTTCTTCTTACTGTTGTGTCCATGTCACTTTTTGGAGGATTGTCCTTCAGAGGATTAAATAGACGACAAAGCTTGTTGTGTTGTTACAGAAGTGTTAGGAAGCACAATTGGCTATTTCAATTGTGTTCATAGAATAACATGAGTCTGGTTGATCATTTTTATGAAAATCTAGTCATTGAAATTTTGTGTAGTCTTACTCTTAACTTCATGCCACTTATTTTACCTCTTTGGATTGGTATAAAAAACACATGCTACTTTGGTAGGTTAATTTTTTAGTTTCACCTACCTAGAGTCCACCATATTTTGTATGAGGTCATTGAAAACAATGAAATAATGGATGTGGTGACCCAAAATTTTATGGAAGGGGAAATAATTTGGGAGATCTTTATCAACTTCCCTACATGGATTCTTGGGATTCAATAACATGATTTAGTTGTTTTCCAATGATGAGATGAAGTGGTCAGAGATTTGGTTATTTTGAAAAGAGTAGAACTTGATTTTCATCTCCTTAAACTTATTTATCCACTGGTCTTTTTTATTATATTGATGAATAGGGTGGTGCTGTTAACACTTAGGAGGTGGATCCATATGGTATAGTGCCGACTTTGAAGTAGGAGAGGGTACAGGGGCCTGCTTAAGTGTAACTGCAACGACCTCTGTTTTCCCATTCTCCTTCCCTGATTCAATAGAACTATTAATGAATTTTATTTTGTCTCTATGATGGAGTTTTAATTTTTTTTAGAAATTTAGGTAAGGTCATAAAACCCTCTTATGTACTTCATAAGTATTAGTAGTATGCACAACTCATCATGAATATTTGCCACACTGATAGATAATAAATCTTCTTGAGGGACCAACAGATTTAAGGAGTATGTAAATCCTTTCCACCAAGCAATGAAATCTTAAACCCTTGCATTATACCATTGTTTTTAGTATGTGAGTTAAAATATCTTTATCTTCTATAGTTTTGCGATGAACTTGAAGATAAAATTTTGATGAATGCCTTCCCACCTCGTGATTGACCAAGACTTCAGACTCATGTACTATACAAAGGTTGTCCCATGTTGAAATTGGACAAATAACCTAATCTTCACCACCTATTGTTGTTAAAGGGTACCCATCATAGGATCGTAGTGAGAGATGAAATGTGACAAGTGCTTCTTTGGGTCTCTTAAACTATTAAGGATTAGAAATGTAGGATTCCCAATGTTTGGTGGAGGAAGAGTCGAATCTACCCATTCGAGGTAGGCATTCCTTTTTGGCTACATCGGTGTACAAAATTCCTCCATGGATTCCAATCAAGCCATTAGTGAATCAATGGTGTTCATAAGAATTCAGGGAATGTATAGCTAAGTTGGAACCTAGATAGGTACAAAAACTGGAGCCTGAACAGTTGTAGCAATTGGCAGGAGGATTGGTTGCAATACTATTTTCACTTTACCTAGATAGCCAATAGAGGTAGGCCTATAAGAATGTGTCTAACCATGTTCTAGATGTGTACCTAATAGAGGTAATTCTCTATGTAGTTCCATGAGATCAAAATATATTGTTGTTTGGTATCCCACATTGTGTAGATGTTCCAAATCAACTTCAGTTGCTGTGACAAACTCTCTTTGTTGAGGTGTTCCAACTAGAAGCACGAGTTGAGGATATTCTTGCAGAACATATCTAATAGGAAGGCTTCCTCAGATTATTTCTACATTAAGTCTCCCCAATTATTTCATCTCTTCCTCCTATTAGGAAAATATTTCTTCCAGACAAAGGTGCTTAACCTCCTTGAGAGAGAGGTTAGGCACAATTTGACTCTTACCCTTTTCCTTATTTGATGACTTTTGAGGAGGTAATGATGGATTGTTCAGGGGACTTCCCATATTATGGGAAAGCCTATCATTTTAGGTACATACACCTACTTTATTTATTTTGGTTTGTACCACATTATGGACTAAAACCTCTTCCTTTGACTCCCCTGAATTGGCCTCATGTTCTGGAGGATTTTTAGGGACAACATTGATGACATTCACCGATACATAACGCACTTTAGGTATTCTATCGATATATTTGTGAGATCACCTTCTTATGTGTACTCTAAGAGGCCTTGTCCTCTCTTTTATTGATTCTATAGGAGCTACTTGGTGGATAGTAATCCAAATGGAATCTAAAAATAGTTCATTTGTGTATGTTCTAAGAGAAAGTACCAGATCATCAGATGTGATGAACTATGAGGAATAATTCTGCGATATCTCCCCTAATCGGGAGAAAACTAATTCTTGCTGAGTAGGTGATTTTTTAGGTGAAAAAGACCCCAGCCTTAAGGGATGGGGATATTCCTATTATGCTTCCACAAACCTTCAGGTCTGGTTTTCTGACCCCAAGGGTTGGGTTAAAAAACTACCCTAGCTCTATGGGCTAGGGTTTCTCTTAAACTGCTGTGGCTGATATTACTACAACTACTCTTCTGATTTTATGGATTTTTTTTCAAACTTGGGCTGGGTGCATCATTCAAAATTCACTTAAATTGTCTGTTTTGGAAGGTTGTTGTTATATTTCTGAAATTTTCACTACTTTACAACTGGAATCCTCTAATTGGGATGCCTTCTCGATGTTCTCATATGATTGATGAAAAATTATCTCAATATCCCACTCTCTTCTGACCCAACATTGGTGAGAGTCAGTCGGGGCCTATTATTGTTGATCATATCTTCGATCTTGGATAGGGTCTACTTGTTTAATCTAGACTGAGGCTATAACATTTCATTTTACAACCTTTGGAAGGCTTTGATGATTAGGTAAAGCGGTAAATGTAATGCTCCATGCGCACCCCATCCTCTAATACAAACATCATATGGGGCATCGTCAATCAATTTTCGCAACCTCATTAATGAATCAATGATTTCACAATGAAGGTATCCTTACTATTTATCGATCTTTAGATGTCAGAAATCTAAAAGAGATGCCAAGCAAATTTGGTGTTTCAACCCTTCTATTACCTTGACTTGAGTTTGATTCTCTTCATAGGGTAATACCTTTTCTTTTAGGTGACGAAGAGTCTTCTATATGTTGAGGTGAATTCCATGCAATCACTCTTCCAACAATACCTTTGGGATTCTATATTTAGGGGTGGATAAAGGCCAAAACATGATTGGCATGTCATATTTATCTAGCTGTTTCATCATATTTAGTATATCTTATTCATCTTTCACCAGAGGTTCCTTGACCTCATCCAACCGTAGTTGATGTTTCTCAATTATTTTACCATAATAAGTGGGATTGGTTGGGATTTTCTTTGCTTTGTTGTAAGAAAATCCATCCAAAGGAGGTTGAGATAATGACTGTCACCTTAGGCTATCTTCCAATTGAGAAAGAATTTCACCTGGCAGTGAAAAAGCATCATACATGACTGGCCTTGTGTTTTCAAGTTCCTCACGATAGGTTGGATTTCTCATAACTACATTTATAATTGTAGAATTCTGTTAACAATGTGAAACAATAGTATGGAACGAACTTCCATAGTGAATACCATAATGGGGAGGACCACCATGGTGGATTACAACAAGGGAAAAAATCAATTTCTTCTTATTCTTCTATCTATATAAAGGGTTATATGGCTCTTATTAAGAGATAAGCTCTCAAGATTGACTAGATTGTTGTCATGAAGCTATATTTAATAGTGAAGTTCTTGGAAGAGACCTTCAAAAATACTGATACTGCTCCCAAAATTTGGTAATGGGCAGGTAGGATCTTGAGTTTCTATAGATAAACTTATGAAGGCTACAATTACTCCATCATTATGCAAAGCCTGATCATAGATTGATTTATTTACCAATTGTGTTTGATGAAGTTTCTTACTATATGCCTTCTTATGAGTGATTGAGGACACTTGTTGGGAGAAGTGGTTGTCATGGGTAGGTGTTTGTGCCTACCTTGGAGTGACCAATGGAATAATCCAATTAGCTCTGATTAGAGTGGGTATATGTTCCCTATCCAGTTGTACATATAATATGGGAGAGTTTTCCCCATGACCCCCCTGGACATAAGTAGAGGTATGTGTCTTCTCTGGGGTGTTATACTGACGATTCACCCAATTTATGGGGAAAAAGTTATATGTCCATCCCTCAGTCACTACTTTTGTCATCTTTATGATATCTTGGAAAGTATACAGGATTTGAGTAGGAATTTGTGTCTAACATTTTACCATTTATAGGATAATATTGATGACTTCAATGAATATAACACAGATATACTTCCATTCTATATCTAGAGTAGGTGTATGTGCCTACTCATGTCCCCCCTTTCCTGCCAGTGGATACTGATAGTACTCATGTATGGTGGTAGATAGTTCAGTCTCCCCTTGAACGTGTTATTGTGAAAATTCAAATTTATTATGTTTTTAAGGTTTATTTATAGTATTGGGAAGACCCTAGGTCATCTCTCAAAGAGAATTGGTATTTTATAGTGTGAATTTTTAATAAAAAAGAACAAAAGAGTGGGGTGGTTTTGAAAATAGTTTTAAGAAAATGATTTGATTTAAAGAGTTTAATAGTTGATAAATAAAGGTGGTGTTTTAGAATTATGATAGAGGGAGATCATTTAAATTTCACTACACATCTTTGAGAGTTCATTGTTTTTAAAATTTTATATGGTTTAATATAATCCTTTGATTGAGGGTTGTTAAGATCTCGAATTCCCTCTTACCTATTCAAACGATGCTCAAAGAATCACCCCTTGACACAACAATCATGTTGTCAAGGTTCGGTTCTAAAACATAGGAAATTTTTTACCAAAGAATACTTAAATCTTATGTATGTTTGAGAGAAAGATTATTCTTGTATTGTCCAATCAAAACAACCCAATATTCCCACTTGGAATCTCAACCCAATCGGTGTTGAAATAAAAAGTGTTTCACTTAATTATAAAAAAATAAATATATTTAAAGGAAAAGAACATCTAAATTAAACATAATTGAAATATTTAACACACAAATTACACAAAACTAGTAGAATAAAAATTGATGAAACTCCCTCCCAAGTATATGTAGCTCCCTTGAAATGATCATCCATCGTTTAACTCGCCATTGAGAGGAGGAGGAGGATTGGGTGGAAATTTGCATTCATCCTTGATACCCCTATAAGGATAGGGGACTCCATAAATTCTTGGATTAGGAGAGGAATTATTTGGGTCTCCAAAATACCAGAGCTTTTCCTCTTGGCCTAACTCACAAATGAGGTTCCCAAAGTATCATTTTATAGGCAAAGTGGAAGGTGGTTTTGGGCACACAGATTGTGTAAAACCACTTGGATCATTGTTTTAGATGGGAATAAAGCATTATATCAATTTTTATAAAAATATTTTTTAACCAACCTGTTAAATATCGAAACAAAAATTTTGGATTCATTTGGACACCTAAAACTCAAGATATTGACAGAACACAATACACCACTTTTGACTTCATGCAGATTTAGTGGCTTGGTCAGATAAGTTTAGTTGGGCCAGTAAATGGACGAATTGGGATTGGGTTCCTTCAGAATAAATGTAGACCATCAAATTTTGTACCATCTTACAAAATAACATCCCATTTGGATGCGCAGTTTAGTAGTATTGTGTGGTTGAGTCCACTGGTGTTATTGGATCCAGTGTAGTTTGGCCCATTTTTCTTGAACATTTTCATGGGTCCTCCAAATCTCCTCCACCTTCAATGAAATTATCAAAACAAGTAAAATTTACCTTTTTAACAGTGATAAAAAAATTGAATCAAACATGAAGTGAATTTTTTTTTATTTTAATAATTTTTAATACAAAGCTAATTTATCATAGTGGTGTAAGGGTGAAAATGAAATAGTGAATCACGGTGTGATCACACCCCCACACCTAAACATTTTAACTCCTGGGAAAAGTCGTATTTCCAAAAATTATTCATGTAGATATTTCCAACTTCATAAATATTTAAAATTCAATAAAAATTTAATTCTTGATAGAAATGCGATCAAAGAAAAAATCACTCTGAGGAGTTATTCATAGTGATCATGGAAAAAGACTTCTCAAAAACTATATCAAAATTAAATTCCAAGAGATGCATGATACAAATCGAAGAAAATAATTCAAAATTTGATCATGTCACTAATTATCCACTTGTGTGTGTGATAACCATTTTATGCTATTCTTTCCAATTTCTATTGAGTAAATATAAGTTATTTTAAAAATTGTATACTCACATGATTCTTTCCACCAAACCTTCCCTATATCCTTTGTAATCAAATTTCAAGACCCACTCACTTATGTATTCCCAAAATTCAAACAATAAGATCTAGACCTAGATATTCCCATATGTTGTACATTTCATCACTCCCCTAAATATTTATTTGTTTTGGATTTTGTTTTTGGGTTTTTGTTTTTTAAGGCATATAACAGTCAGATAACAGGTACACACATATAGGTCAATACGATAAAATAATGAAATAGATCAGATAAGAAATGAATATACTGAAATTCCTCATGAATTTTTCATTAAATTACATGGTTAAATGGAAAAAAATTTCCATGATAAAGTAGGAATAAAAAAGTAACATTCCATCATAAAAGTGAGGGGGGGGGGGAGGGTTAAAGTAACAATACTATTCAACATGCTAAAAATAGAAAAAAATATAGATGATGAAAATTCCTAACTAACCCAGGAATGTACCCACCCCCCACACCTAGAGTATGCAGTGTCCTCACTGCAATAAAAGATAATGTGTGAAGGAAGGATAAAACCTAGTTGGTGTCATTCATATATTGGTTCTTGAACAGGGATTTCCTCTATCAGGGACTCCTAAAGGGCTTCATAGAAGTACTTAATCAGCTGCCCCTTGATAAAAAAGGTTCTTTTAGTTTCTTCATTTTTAACCTGAACAAAACCAAATAGATAAACATTAGTAAAAATGTATAGTCCAAACCAATGGGAATGAAGCTTACCTGGATGTAGCATCGACCTTGCATTGTAAAGGAGTACCTTATTCCCAATGTGGAATTGAAGATAAAGGATGAGATAGTCATTAGAAGCCTTAGTTCTCTCCTTATAAATCTGAGAGTTCTATTAGGTCCACTAGGCTAGATACCCTGAGAGGGGGGGGGGGGTGAATCAGGGTATGAAAGATTAAAACAACTGCCCCTTTTGATCTTGTTTTATTGCTAGACAAAACCCTCTTCTCTCTCCTTCCCAATGCAGAGTATAAACAAAACTTAAAGCATGCACATGACACAATGATTTTTACTTGGTTCACCCTCACTGGGCTACATTCAAGGAGTATACACTATCATTGTACCGATGTAAAAATTCCACTATAAGTTCACTACTGTTTACAAGTTTGAAGTGAACTCACTATCCCTCCTGGTTTACAACCACTCACAATTTGAGAACTCACTGCTCTCTCAACTGATGTGATCTCATTGCTTCTTCAAAAGCTCCACTCACAGTTTATAGACTTGTAGGTCTCTTCATTACCAATAATGAATGCATCCTCCACTATACGTGGATTCTCTATTGAAGTCCAAAGTTCATCCACTGATGAATAACCCTTTTCCCCTGAACACCAGCCAACTCAATTTGGAAACAACTTTGCAAATCACCCTACTTAGTGAGGCTCCCAATTTCACGAAGCTTAAACAAGCCTTCACGAAGCTCCTGCCTTTTCATGAAGCACTCTCATGAAGCAATATCGTGAAGCTCAAGTCGTCACTGAGCGACTTCCCTCGTGAAGCTCACTGAGCCAACACGGAGCTCGCAACTTTCACAGAGCTAGATTAGCCGTCGTGAAGCTCTTCTTTCGTGAAGCACACTGCCTTCGCAAACCACCTTCGCGAGCTGAGAGAAATATATTTTCTTCGAAAACTCTCTTCTTCGAAAACTCTCTTCTTCTCTTGAGGGGGTCGAGGTCAATTTATAGGTGATTCCACTGACCCTTGAACCTTCCGCGTGAATTCAACACTACGTTATCTCAAATCGTGAAGCTCCAAATTTTTTCTGAAACTCTCTCAATATCACGAAGCACCATGACAATTTTCTGATTGTAGAGCTTGTCGTAATCACAGAGCATTCTGTCATTTACTTCGCACCACTACCGCAAAGCTCCCTCACATTCCCTTCAACACTATCAGTCATGAAGCTCGTCGTAATCGTGAAGCATCACCGTTAAAATTCTTATGGTCTTTGAGAAATCAAAACCATGAAGCCTATCTTCGTGAAAATCATGCCTTTTCCATATTTTGATGAGATCTTCAAGGAAATCCATATTTCATGATGCTCACCAAAATTTGAATTTTGGACCCTAAAAATTTTTCAAACACTGGGAAACGACGCCACCTTGTATCTGTTCTTTTATACTGCCTCCAGATCATCCATTCCTTTAGAATGGTTCTTTGTAAACATGGATTGTCAACAAAATCTCTAGAACTTGACAATTCACCATAGAAACCTACTTTGTCAACAAACAAAATCAACCCAAAAATTCTACAATGTTACCCTTAGGGATTTATTTCCCAACAACTTCTCATATGAATCTCTTCTAATTTCTTCCAGCTCCTGAATCTGTAACTTCCTCTGAGAACCTGCACCAGAAAATTAGAATTGCATTGTTTGATGGCCCAGTAGGCCTGATGCTCAATCTCAATAGGGAGGTGACAACTCTTTCCAAACACAAGCTGATAGGGTGACATTTCAATGATAGTTTTTAAAGTAGTATGGTAGGACCATAATGAACCATAAAGTCTAAGACTACAATCTTTTATATTGGGTTGAACCATTTTTTCAAGAATATGTTTTACTTCTCTATTTGAAACATCTGCTTGACCATTGGTCTTTGGGTGACAAGCAGTAGACACTCGATTCCTGACTTCATACTGACACAAAACTGACTATATTTTTCGATTACAGAAATGAGAACCCTGGTCACTGATGATGAACCTAGGTAATCCAAACATATAGAAAATTTGGGTACTCAAAAAATTATGAAACTTCTTTATAATCAACAGTCCTTGTGGCTCATGCCTCTACCCATGTTGAAACATAATACACTTCTATAAGATTGTAAAGGTTCCCAAATAAATTAGGGAATGGTCCCATAAAGTCAATGCACCAAACATAAAAAAATTCATGGAAGAGAAAGGGTTGTTGTGCATTTCATATTTTTAGATACATTCCCAATTATTTGATAGTGAGGACAAGATTTATGAAAATTATA
The DNA here is from genome assembly GCA_963277665.1 of Viscum album. Classification (NCBI taxonomy): domain Eukaryota; kingdom Viridiplantae; phylum Streptophyta; class Magnoliopsida; order Santalales; family Viscaceae; genus Viscum; species Viscum album. Next base: position 482,650,534 of record OY728126.1, read on the forward strand.
GGCATCCCAAAAATGTGTTGGCCAAAAGAGATTAGAATCAAGGACCTTGCGAGAAGTCTATTGGGGGCCAAAGTGGCCCCCACAAGTAAAAGTGTGGTAAAACCTAATTATAGACTAAAACTCGCTATTAGGAACAAAAATACTGAGGACTTGATCACTACATGTGCGCTAAAGGTAGGGGTTATACCAAATGTACCAAAGAGACTCATGTTTTATATGGTCATCCTGGATTTTATTGAAATCAGCATGAATGTAAGATACTACCAAATAATTTATAATTTCTGCATACCAAGGAATAATATCTTGCATCTAGTGTAGTTTCTCATCAGGAAACATGTCATTTATAAGAATACAGGTGGATGAGTCAATGTCTGAGGATTATAGGATCCTAATGATATGGTCATCCACCACATTATATGCTCCCCATTTATCCATAATTTCTATATTAAATTCTTGAAGTAGAAGCATCCAACGATTGAGATGTGGTCTGGCTTCTGGTTTCCTAAGGAGATACTATATGGTCTGAGAACACAATTACATTAGAACCTAAAATTTATGACCTAAATTTATCAAAGGAAAACATAATGTAAAGAAATTATTTTTCACTTTTGGTGTATTTTTCTTGGGCAGGGTCCATAGTATGTGAGTCATAGGCAATGTCATATTGATCTTGGTCAACTCTTCGTGATAAGACTACCCCAACCGCATAGTTAGAGGCATCACACATGAGCTCAAATGGTAATTCCCACTGAGGTGGTTAGATTACTAAGGGTGTAATATCCCAAGTAAGTAATTAATAATATATATTCTTATATATGTCTATTTATGAATTATATAGTGTTTTAGAGGCTTAAAATGAGAATAAATCCAATCTTAAGCATGAAATACACTAATATTTTTAAAAGATTGTTTTGCCACCTTTTGATGGCGAACCATTTTTAAATATATATTTTGACAATTTTATAAGCTCTATTTGTCAAAATAAACTTATTCTTTATGATTGGTACATTGAAATTTACCTGGGGTTATTTTTTGGTATTTTTCTGACCATGTTCATTTTTTAATGAATAGTGAAAAATACTACATTTTACATCAAAACTGCTTTTTAATCTAATTTAATTATATGGTTAGATTTTATTTTTAAATGGTCTTAAATTTTAATTAGAATATATTTTTAACATTTAATCCAATGGTGTTCATTATAATTAATTTCACTTTGGAATTGGGCATAAACAAGTGCCAAACTTTTCATAGATATTGTTTCAAAAAAACCCGCTATTTGTTTTGACAATGGGAATTATTTTTCAATTCATTATTTCAATTTCTATGTTTGGAATTTGGTAAAATGGATTCTATATTTGGAATCATAAGGTCCAGATTATGTAATTAAGACTCTTTTGTTTTTGGACATTATGAATAGTAACGACGGTAATTATCTTTAATTATCTTGATTAATTAGTAATCAGGTAGTTAAGGATAATAAAATAATATCATAATAATAAAAAATGACCCCAAAATGTGTCCTAATTATACTGTTTGTGTCATTACCGACCATGGTATGCCTTTTTCCAAACTTAGGGACCCCATGGAATCACTTTTGGGTGAAAGTGACACTTTATCTTTTTATTTTTAAAGAAAGGAGAATATCACTAAAGAATGTATCACCTGAGTAATTTTTTTTAATTTTGTCTAAATAAATGATATCTTGGAATATAAATAGTAATTGGAAATATAAAAAAATTTCCTACATCATAGTATTTTTTTTATAATTTTTAGACATTAAATAAATTAAAATATTTATGACATCATAATGATGCAACGATTACCTCATTAATGAACGATTTAAATAAAATGAAAAGATAATGTAAAATATAAGACTTACACTTGTCAAAGACCTATTGGATGAGTATATTTCCAACCCTTATCACCTTATACTAGAAATATATTAACGTGGGACTTTTAAAATCCGAAACTCATTTTAATATAAAGTAACATTTTATAACTTTCCAAGAGTGCCCCTCCTCTCCTCTTATAAAAGGCCCCCACCTCTACCTCCTTACCCACACTTCTCAATCCTTTGTCTCGGCCAATCTCTACTCATTTTATCTCTCCACATCCCTCTCTTCATACTAGAAGCCTTAACTTAGTCAGAAAGCTCTTTAAGAAACCCTTTTGGTTCAAACCAAGAGGAGTTACCCGATTTAAAGGTAAAGTATTATCTAATGTTCTTTTGTTTTATTTTGCTTCTACAACCCCCTAAAATATTTTTATTCATTTATTTTGTAACAAAACCAGTATCTTCAATATACTAGGATGTTGTTATAAGAAGTATTCGAGCTACAATTACACACACCTACATCTAATGGTTAAAGAGCATACTGTTTCCGTGGATGGCAAATTTTTGCCTCACGAAACGATGATTGCTCAATATTCTTCTAACACCTTCAAAGGTGGCCATTAAGATGTCACTATATTTATATATGATATATAATATGTTTATGTTTTCCTTAATCTTCTGTATTTTTCATTTATGGAATACCTTTATGGTTTCCATTATGGGTAAATGCGATATCTTCATTTTAGGAAGTGCGGACTACCGCCCCCTCAAAGTGATTTAATTCATTAATGCCATATGTGGGATGTATAAAGGATGGCGTTAATGATATTATTTATGATATTATACTATAATTATATTATTCCTTTATATCATTATGATTCCATTCCATAAAATACGAAATAGAAATGAAAGTAGCATTCATGCATACGTACGGCTTACCGTCTCCATGAACGATGCATTTCATTTATTACCTCTAAATGTTATGTAATATTATAAATGCATGTATATACTGGATATATATGATATATATGATATCTACATAATGAATATAACTCTGGATATAATGGATATTTGAACAACTTGTAATTATAAAGAGTTTATTTTTGACTCAAGTACCAATGATCGACAAAACGACCACTATTAACTTAAATAATTACATAATGTTCATAAAATGGTAATAAGTGATATAAAAAGGAATAATGAACTATAAAAAGGTTCTTAAGAAAGTATAAATTAACTCAAGTTTATTATTCAGGAGGTTAAAGAACAATCGAGTCAAGTCGGACCTGAGGTAAGGGATTTCGTATCAATCTCCTTTCATTGAGGCATATTTTGTTTCATACACAACTTTCTTTTATACGATGTATAAACCCCTTTGAATTTTATGTTTATTCAAAAGGAATCTTTTTTATATGAAGCTTTTACTAAATGAAAAAAGGGAATGTTTTTTTGTCGTACGTATGCGGCGACAACGACTTCTCCGCCGCCGTGACTATTATTTGAGTTTCAGATTCCTCTACAAGCCAAAACTTTTTTTCAAATGAAAAATAAATACCATGTTTTACTTTTCATTTATTTTGGTATTAAAAATGGTTTTCATAATGTTTTTAGTATATCAATGTGTTGTATTGATATCTTTTGATTGAAATGTGGAAATGTTATGTTTCCTTTATGCATGTTTTATGTGATACAATTATGTTATGGTTCTTGGGAATTGTTATGAATACGGGTGTTTCCGTGATAAAATAAGGGCAGGTGAGCCCGATATATCTCTCCAATGCATTGGGTAACACGAAGGGGTTAAACGTTAAGGTTTCTCCGAAGAGATTTTAGGGAATATACTGTGATGGATATTCCAAACATAACCATGAGGGTTACTCCCTACGTAAGAATGTTATGAATGCCTCAAGTTACCTTTATGTCTTATGATTTCTATGAGTTATTCATAAATCTTATGATTTCATTTGGTATGTGAACGTGCTTATGTTTTATGAGTAAAGTAATATTTCATTTATTCTTATGTATACATGTACTAATGTTTCCTTTCTGTATTTTTATATCCCTTACTGAGCTTTTTATGCTCATCCCAAGTTTTTTAAATGCTTTTCACATGTCAAGGGAAAGGTACATGATATGATTATAGTGTCAAGGAAGTGTCAAGAAATAATCCATGTTTTATTTTAAATATGTTTCCGTCGATGGGAAAAAATGAATACTATCTTTTATGTAACCACTTTGTTTAAATGTGGAATGTAATGCATGATTTATGATCTAATTCTCTAAAACTCTAAACCTGAAAATATCCTCAACGCGTATTCTTGAAATAACTCAAGAATAAGTAATGTTTAAGGCTAGGGCCTTATAGTTGGTATCAGAGGTCAGTTTAGATAACTTTAGGTGTTATAATTCTTTTAAATGATTATCCAAAAATATTTTTTTATGGTCAAATTTAAATGATATAGCATTTGAAGAATACCATGTTTCTTTATCTAAGACATGTTTGTTCAGAATGGTTTTCCATAGAGAAAATAGGGAAGCAGTGCTAGGAAGGCATACAAAAGGAAATGACCTTCCGAATCAGCATCCTGAGATGGTCGGAATTGGAACTGAACATTTTGTTGCAGTAATGGCATAGTTGACTCAAGCGATAAATGGTGGTGGTATCCATGCACGAGATCAGCTAGATCAACCGTAGAGGAACATGTCAGTGGTGGAACATTTCATGAGGCAACATCCCCCATCATTCAGAGGATCATATGATCCTGTGCTAGCTGAACGGTGGATTAAATCACTGGAGAAGATTTTCGATGTCATGGGGTGTTCAGACAATCAAAAGGTTAGTCTTGCTATTTACCGTTTGGAGGGTAAAGCAGATCATTGGTGGTCGATGGTTAAAAATATCAGGGATGCTGATGATATTGATGCTATCGATTGGGATGAATTCAAAGGTATGTTTCTTGAGAAGTATCTTCCTAAGGTTGTTCGACTTAGGATGGAAAAAAAATTCTTGGAATTGAGGCAATAGGATGACTCAGTGGCTGCTTATGAAGAGAGGTTAACTCGATTGGCAAGGTATGATCCAAATTTTATCTGAGACCTTGATAGTAAAATCAATTGTTTTTACTCAGTATTAAAGCCAAAATATCAAAGGGCATTAGCTTCTCATGAGTTAAAAAGTTATGAAAATCTTTTTTGATGTGCTGAGAAGGTGGAAATGGAGTTTTCCGATGATCAAGTGTCCTATAGAAACCAATAGAAGAAGAGACCGAGGTGGCATAAGAAAGGGAAGAATTATTCAAAAAGGTCTGATGGTAAGAAAACTAAGTTTCCAGTTTGTGATAAATGTGGTAAAAGGCATGCTGGGGAATGTCTTCTGAATTCTGGAAAGTGCTACCGATGTAGTAAGATGGAACATAAGGCTCATGATTGCACTGAAAAAGATCAGGGTGATGGTAAGACCAAATTTGATTTATAGTTAGTGAAATTTTTTAAGTACAGTGAGATGAGTCACTATGAAAACGAGTGTCCGACAAAGAGCTCGAGTGATGAGAAGCAGTTAGACTACAAGTAGAAAGGGGTGGTGAAATCCTTTGTAACTACTTCAACAGATGTTGAGCCATCAAATGAAGTGGTATCAGGTACTTTTTTTGTTTTTTTTCAGATTATGCCCGTGTGTTGTTTGATTCAGGTTCTACACATTCTTTCATCTCTAAAAACTTTTATAGTAAAATGGGAATACCATCTCAAGAAATGACTCTTGAAATTGTGGTAAAAACATCTGGGGGAAATGTTGAGGCAAAAAGAATTTATAAGAATATTCCTATCCTTATCCGTGGCAAGAACCTACTTGAAAACCTTATTGTTTTACCTCTAATAGAGTTTGATGTTATCATGGGTATGGATTGGCTATCTATTTACCATGTTAAGATTGATTGTATAGATAAAGAAGTTTCTTTTCAGAAAGACTTTCAGTTTGTGTACAAGAATGAACCCTTACTGTTGATAACATATCAAGAGGCTGAGAAACTTGTAAGAGATGGGAATTAATGTTACCTTGCACATATTGTTGAAAACAAAGGAACTGTTTAGATTAATGATGTGCCAGTGGTAAATGAGTATCCTGATGTTTTTCTTGATGAGTTTCCAAGAATAGTACCAGATCGAGAAGTTGAATTTACTGTTGACCTAGTTCCTGATGCTAAGCCAATTTCAAAACCCCCTTATCGAATGGCTCAAATTGAACTTTTTGAGTTGAAGGAGTAATTGCAAGATTTATTAGAGAAAGATTTCATTCGACCTAGCACATCACCATGGGGTGATCCTATTTTATTTGTTAAAAAGAAAGATGGTTCAATGAGACTTTGCATTGATTATATAGCCTTGAATAACATCACTATTAAGAACAAATATCCTTTACCTCATATCGATGATTTGTTTGATCAGCTCTAGGGAGCTCAATATTTTTTAAAGATTGACCTGATATCGGGGTACCATAATTTGAAGGTAAAGGAAGATGATATTCCGAAGATCACGTTTCATACAAGATATGGCCATTATGAATTTGTAGTTATGCCTTTTGGGCTAACCAATGCACCTGCTGTATTCATGGACCTTATGAATAGAATTTTCCATGAGTTCTTGGATAAGTTTGTGGTTGTTTTCATTGATGATATTTTGGTGTTTTCTAAAAGTAAAGAGGAGCATGAAAGTAATTTAAGGGTTATTTTGAAAACTTTAAAAGAAAATAAATTGTATGGGAAATTTAGAAAGTGTGACTTTTGGTTGAAACAAATTTCTTTCCTTGGTCATATTGTTTCTAAAGATGGAATAACTATTGATCCTGCAAAAACAAAGGTTGTTGATGAATGGCCAAGACCCACAAATGTAACTGAGATTCGTAGCTTCCTTGGTTTGGCATGCTATTACTGAAGGTTTGTTAGAAATTTTTCCTGGTTATCTAGTCCAATAACTAAGCTAACTCAGAAGGGTGTTAAGTTTATCTGGACAAAAGAATGTGATGATTGTTTTCAGGAACTGAAAAGAAGATTGGTGAATGCTCTAGTTTTGGCACTACCTTCCAGGAATGGGGAGTTTTTTATTTACAGTGATGCTTCATTGAAAGGACTTGGTTGCATCCTAATGAAAAATGATCAGGTAATTGATTATACATTACGTCAGTTGAAAACTCATGAGGTAAATTACCCTACACATGATTTGGAAATAGCTGCTGTTTTTTTCGCTTTAAAAATTTAGAGGCATCATTTGTATGGTGTAAAGTGTGAAATATATACTGATCACAAAAGTTTAAAGTATATATTCACTCAGAAAGAATTGAACATGAGACAGAGGAGATTGATAGAATTAATCAAGGATTATGATTGTACAATTCATTACCATATGGGAAAAGAAAATAAAGTGGATGGTGTTTTGAGTCAAAAAAGTAATGCTTCATTAACAATGTTGCGTTTGGAACATGATCCTTTGGTTAAGGATTTGATGAAATATGGCATAAAAGTTGTTGGTGCAGGATGTCCTTCTGTTTTGTTTCAGGTATCAGTGAAATCTTCACTATCAGACAGAATTAACCAAGCACAGAAGCAAGACAATGAGTTGCAGAAAAAGGTAGAGCTAGTTCAGAAAGGTAAGTTACCTGAATTCAACATTGATAATGATTGTGTTTTGAGATTTGGGAAGAGATTATGCATGCCTTGTGATTCACTGTTGAAGAGAGAGTAGTTATGTGAAGCTTATAGTTCTCCGTTTTTAGTTCATCCAGGCAGTACTAAGATGTATAGAGATCTTCAGGAGTATTACTGGCGGGACGGAATGAAAAGAGATATTGCTGATTTTACTGTGAAGTGTTTGAATTTTCAACAGGTTAAAGCAGAGCGGCAGTTACCGAAGGGGATGCTTCAGCATTTACCAGTACCAGAGTGAAAATGGGAGAATATATCCATGGACTTTGTTGTTGGATTGTCGAAGACACCTCGAGGTAATAATGAAATCTGGGTTATTGTTGATTGCTTGACTAAATATTCTCATTTCCTTGCTATACGAGATACTTTTTCTCTAGATCAACTTTCCTGTTTGTATCTTAAAGAGATAGTCAGGTTACATGGATTTCCTCTATCCATTGTATCTGACCGTGATCCTAGGTTCACTTCTAACTTTTGGAAAGGCCTTCAGAAGTCATTGGGTACTGAATTAAATTTTTGTACAGCTTTTCATCTTCAATCAGATGGGAAGTCAGAACAAAAGATTAAGACTTTGGAGGATATTATACGTTCTTGATCGATGAATTATCAGGGAAGTTGGGACCAACATCTTTCTTTGGTTGAGTTTTCTTATAATAACAGTTTTCATTCCAGTATACAGATGGCACCATTTGAGGCATTATATGGGAAGCGGTGTTGAACTCCAGCTTTATGGGATGAAGTGGGTGAAAGGAAGTTGATGGGACCAGAATTGGTAGAAGAGTTGGCAGAAAAAGTTCAACTGATATAGAGACACATGAGAACAGCTCAGAGTAGGCAGAAGATTTATGCAGACAACAGGAGGAAGGATCTCTCTTTTGAGGTAGGTGATCATGTTTTTCTCAAAGTATCACCATGGAAAAGTGTGATTCGATTTGGTAAGAAAGGAAATATGAGTCTAAGGTTCCTTGGACCATATGAAATTTTGGAGAGAGTTAGATCAGTTACATACCGAGTGGCTTTACCTCTGAGTTTATCTCAGGTACACAATGTTTTTCATGTTTCAATGTTAAGGAAATAAATGCCAGATCCATCTCATGTTTTGAGATCCAGAGGTAGTTCAGCTGGAAGAGAATCTATCTTATGAGGAGCAACCAGTCCAGATTCTTGACCACAGGGAGCAAGTGTTGCGGAATAAGGTGATTCATCAAGTAAAGGTTTTGTGGAAAAACCACATTATTGAAGAGGCAACATGGGAATCTGAAAATGCAATGAGGGATAAATACCCCCACTTATTCGATAAGTAAATAAATTGCGGGGAAGAAATTTTCTAAAGGGGGAAGGATGTAACATCCCAAGTAAGTAATGAATAATATATATTCTTGTCTATGTCTATTTATGAATTATATAGTGTTTTAGAGGCTTAAAATGAGAAAAAAAAATCCAATCTTAAGCATGGAATACACTAATATTTTTAAAAGATTGTTTTGCCACCTTTTGATGGAGAAGCATTTTTAAATATATATTTTGAAAATTTTATAAGCTCTATTTTTCAAAATAAACTTCTTATTTATGATTGGGACATTTAAATTTACCTTGGGTTAATTTTTGGTATTTTTCTAACCATGTTCATTTTTTAATGAATAGTGAAAAATACTACATTTTACATAAAAACTGCTTTTTCATCTAATTTAATTATATGGTTAGATTATCTTTTTAATTGGTTTTAAAGTGTAATTATAATATATTTTTACCATTTAATACAATTTTGTTCATTAGAATTAATTTCACTTTGGAATTGGTCATAAACAAGTGCCAAACTTTTCATAGATATTATTTCAAAAAAACACGCTATTTGTTTTGACAACGGAAATTATTTTTAAATTAATTATTGAAATTTATATGTTTGGAATTTGGTAAAATTGATTCCATATTTGGAATCATAAGGCCCAAATTATGTAATTAAGACTCTTTTTTTGGACATTATGAATAGTAACGACGATAATTATCTTTAATTATCTTGATTAATTAGTAATCGGGTAGTTAAGGATAATAAAATAATATAATAATAATAAAAAATGACCCCAGAATGTGTCCTAATACTACTGGTTGTGTCATGGCCTACCATGGGATGCCTTGTTCCAAACTTAGGGACCCCATGGAATCACTTTTGGGTGAAAGTGACACTTTATCTTTTTATTTTTAAAGAAAGGAGAATATCACTAAAGAATGTATCACCTGAGTAAAACATTTTTAATTTTGTCTAAATAAATTATCTCTTAGACTATAAATATTAATTATAAAGATAAAAAGATTAACTACATCATAGTTGTTTTTTTATAATTTTTATACATTAAATAAATTAAATTATTTATGACATCATGATGATGCAGCGATTACCTCATTAATGAACGATTTAAATAAAATGAAACGATAATGTAAAATATAAGACTTACACTTGTCAAAGACCTATTTTATGAGTATATTTCGAATTCTTATCACCTTATCCTCGAAATATATCAATGTGGCGCCTTTAAAATCCGAAACTCATTTTAATATAAAGTAACATTTTATAACTTTCCAAGAGTGCCCCTCCTCTCCTCTTATAAAAGTCCCCCACCTCTACCTCCTTAACCACACTTCTCAAGCCTTTGGATTGGCCAATCTCTGCTCATTTTATCTCTCCACATCCCTCTCTTCATCCTAGAAGCCTTACCTTAGGCAGAAAGCTCTTTAAGATACCCTTTTGGTTCAAACTAAGAGGAGTTACCTGATTTAAAGGTAAAGTCTTCTCTAATGTTCTTTTGTTTTATTTTGCTTCTCCAACCCCCTAAACTCTTTTTATTCATTTATTTTGTAACAAAACCAGTATCTTCAATATACTAGGATTTTTTTATAAGAAGGATTCGAGCTACACTTACAAACACCTACATCCAATGGTTAAAGAGCATACTGTTTCCGTGGATGGTGAATTTTTGCCTCACGAAACGATGATTGCTAAATACTCTTCTAACACCTTCAAAGGTGGCCATTAAGATGTAACTATATTTATATATGATATATAATATATTTATGTTTTCCTTAAGCTTCTGTATTTTTCATTTATGGCATACCTTTATGGTTTCTATTACGGGTAAATACGATATCTTCATTTTAGGAAGTGCAGACTACCGCCCCCTCAAAGTGATTTGATTCGTTAATGCCATATGCGGGACATATAAAGGTTGGAGTTAATGATATTATATATGTTATTATACTGGAATTATAATATACCTTTATATCATTATGATTCTATTCCATAAAATATGAAATAGAAATGAAAGTAGCGTTCATGCGTACATACGACTTACCGTCTCCATGAACGGTGCATTTCATTTCTTACCTCTAAATGTTATGTAATATTATAAATGAATGTATATACTAGATATATATGATATATATGATATCTAAATCATGAATATAACTCTGGATATAATGGATACATGAACAAATTGTAATTATAAAGAGTTTATTTTTGACTTAAGTACCAATGATCAACAAAACAACAATTATTAACTTAAATAATTACATAGTGTTCATAACATGGTAATAAGTGATATAAAAAGTAATAATTAACTTGAAAAAGGTTCTTAAGCAAGTAGAAATTAACTCAAGTTTATTATTCAGGAGGTTAAAGAATGATCGAGTCAAGTTGGACCCGAGGTAAGGGACTTCCTCTCAATCTCCTTTCATTGAGGCATATTTTGTTTTATACACAACTTTCTTTTAAACGGTGTATAAAACCCTTTTACTTTTACATTTATTCAAAAGGAATATTTTTTATATGAAGAGTTTAATAAACGACAAAAGGGAATATTTTTTTTGTCGTACGTATGTGGAGACAACGACTTCTCCACTGTCGTGACCATTATTTGAGTTTCAGCTTCCTCTAGAAGCCATAATTTTTTTTAAAATGAAAAATAAATACCATGTTTTACTTTCCTTTTATTTTGGTATTTAAAATGGTTTTCATAATGTTTTTATTATATCAATGTGTTGTATTGATATCTTGTGATTGAAATGTGGAAATGTTATGTTTCCTTTATGCATGTTTTATGTGATACGATTATGTTATGGTTCTTGGGCATTATTATGAAGATGGGTGGTTCCATGATAAACTAAGGGTGGGTGAGCCCGATATAGCTCTCCAATACATTGGGTAACGCGAAGTGGTTAAACGTTAAGGTTTCTCCGAAGAGATTTAGGGAATATACTGTGATGAGTATTCCAAACGTAACCATGAGGGTTACTCCCTACGTAAGAATGTTATGAATGCCTCAAGTTACCTTTATGTCTTATGATTTCTATGAGTTATTCATAAATCTTATGATTTCATGAGGTATGTGAACTTGCTTATGTTTTATTAGTAAAGTAAGATTTCATTGATTCTTATGTATACATGTACTAATGTTTCCTTTTCGTATTTTTATATCCCTTACTGAGCTTTTTATGCTCATCCCAAGTTTTTTAAATGTTTTTCACAGGTCAAGGGAAAGGTACATGATATTATGATAGTGTCAAGTAAGTGTCAAGAAATAATCCATGTTTTATTTTAAATATGTTTCCGTCGATGAAAAAAAATGAATACTATCATTTATGTAACCTCTTTCTTTAAATGTGGAATGTAATGCATGATTTATGATCTAATTCTCTAAAACTCTAAGCCTAAAAAGATCCTCAACGTGTATTCTTGAAATAAATCAAGAATAAGTAATGTTTAAGGCTGGGGCCTTATAAAGGGTTATGTGAGAATACATTTTAATTTGTTAAAAGCTTCCTCACATTCATTATCAAAAACAAATTCTTTTTATTTTTGGAGTAATCAAGATAGGGGGAGTTCAATTTTACTAAAGTCAAGAATGAAACATCGGTAAAATCTAGAATGACCTAGGAAACACTGTACATCTTGTACATTTTTAGCGAATGTTAGGGAAGAAATGATATCCACTTTTGATTTATATACTTGGATACCATCCCGAGAAATGACATGTCCCAATACTATACCTTATCTCACCATGAAATGGAATTTCTCGTAATTTAATATGAGATTATTTTCAATAACTTGATGTAGTAAACAGCCTATACTACTCAAAAATTCATCAAAATAGGAGACATAGATAGTGAAATCATCTATAAATACTTCCATGCAATTATCCTGGTAATCTAAAAAAATATGATCCATGCATCGCTGGAAAGTACCTAGAGAATTTCACAGACCAAAATGCATCCTCCTATATGAAAATGTACCAAAGGGGAAAGTGAAGGTTGACTTTTAATGGTCCTTGGGGGAATATGGATATGAAAGTATCTATAATAACCATATGGAAAATAGTAATGGGACTTCCCCGCTAGCCTTTCTAGCATTTGGCCAATAAATGACAATGGGAAATGGTCCTTTCTAGTGGGTTGGTTTAGTCGTCGATAGTCTATACATACACACCAACTATTCTTCCCATGAGTTGGAACCAATTCATTATTTTCAATTTTTATTACTATTAGAACAATTTTTTAGGAACCACTTGAATTGGACTAACATATTGGTTGTCAGATATAAGGTAAATGATTCCAGCATCCAATAATTTTGTTACCTCTTTTTTGACAACATCATGGAGGTTTGGGTTCAGTCATTATTTTTCCTATCCTAATGGTTTAGCCTCATCATTTAACAATATAAGATGTGTAAAAATTTATGGGATAATTCCAAGAATTTCATAAAGTCTCCATCCCAAATCTTGTTTATAATCCCTCAAAAGTTCAAGCAGTCACAATTCATGATCTGGAGGGATTGAACTAGCAATGATGACATGAATCTTGTTTCCATTCATAAGATAGGAATATTTTAAATCTTGAGGTAGTTTTTTAGTTCCAATTTAGGGAGATTTTGGATTTATGGGAGTGTGTGTGAAAGAAATAGGTCACTAATATCATCTAACAACTCAATGGAATTATCTTTAGATAAGGAATGAGATTTTATAAGCTTAGCTGTATCATCGATGCTCACGTGATCCTCAGTGTTCTAGAAATAATCAATTAAAAAACATGCATGAAATTTTTCAAGACTAGTACAACATTCTATGCATGATTAATTTCCTATAATTTCAATCAATGATGAAAACTTAAAAATGGGATCAAGGTAATGAAAATAAGTGTTTTTAGGGGAAGGGATTACATCTATAGAGTTAACAAATAGAGGAATGTTCTTCTAAGGGATGATTCATGAAATCAAGGATATTGAAGTGGAAAATTTCACCACCAAACTCCATAGATAATTTACCATTGTGGTCATTAATTATGGTTTTGGTAGTTTTCAATAAATGTCTTCCCAATATAAGCGGGTAATGTATATTCATCCTATAATCTTCCATTTTAATCACATAAAAATATGTAGAAACAAATTAAATTTTGCACCCTCAAAAGAACATCCTATAACACATTATAAAGGTTTGATATAATCCAATTTGATAATTTAACAACAATTCTAGTGGGATTCAGTTCCCCGACCTTCAATGAGTAGTAAATAGAGTGAGGCATCACCTTTATAGAAGTGACTAAATCAAGCATAGGGTTGGAAAAGGAATACTCCCTTATAGTGCATGAAATTGAGACTATTTATAGATCCTTGTATTTGGTGGGAAGTGATGGATCTATCAATTATGAGATGTTCCTAACCAATATCACCTTATCATAAACTCTAAGTCTCTTTCAGTGTGTACACATCTCTTTTAGAAACTTGGTGTATCTTGGAATTTGCTTCACAGAATTGATTAAGGGGATGTTAACCTGCACTTTTTTGAAAGTTTCCAAGATTTATTTATCAAGTTCAATTTTTTTTCTTGATTGGGTGGTCCATTGGGTAAATGAAAGAGGAATGGTTGGGCTAGGTAACTCATTAACAAATACACTCTTTCCTTTGTAAGTGATTCTCTCTGGACATGGTTTTTCAACATTTGGACTTATTTCAATTGTTGTGATGGTGTTTTATCAAGGAGGGGATGTATCTAAAGTAGGGGTAATTTGGTTTTTAAGTTGAGTTCCAATCCTAATGGTGATGGAACTAACATTTCCCTTATACCTAGGATTGACTAGTTTTTGAGAGGGTATTTACCCGACCCATGACTTTGAATTTCCCCCAAGAGTTGACTAGTTGGCCTAATTGGGTTTTTAGGACTTGTATGACAACTAAAGTGGTTTTTTGGAATTGGAGATTATTGGATTCCATATGTTACATCATATATTATTGACTAGACTCAATTTTTGGAGGGGGTGGTTGGAAAGGACTTTGTGGTGGTTGGGTATTTTTGGGTGGTGGTGGTGGATGACTACTCTACCTTGGTTAATTATATTGTTTTTGAGGTTGGTTTGAATACCCCTTGCCTATAATCATGGTTTTATTTCAACCCAAGTCTGGATGGATAGTAAGGTTCTTTCCTAAAGGGTTAGTTATAGGGGTGTCCTAGAATGATTGCCTCACAAATCTCAGAAGTTTCTCTTAGTTGGGGGAATTGGTTGGAATAATGGGTGTCAAAAGAAAATATTCCATAATGGATTGGAGGAGGAGATTATTACTTCCCTTGGGAAAGAGAAAGTTGTTGAAGAAGGGTACTTACCTCTTTGAACTTCGTGTCCACCTTCTTCTCGAAATCTGTAATTTTCACGTCATGGAAACCTCAAATAGGTACATTGGATCTTGAACCAGATTTTTGAGTGTTCTGCACCATGTTCTCAATTTGGGTTCTTTTAGAAATTGGGGTGTTATCAACTATCACACCACCTATATCATCATCAATCATATTTGATCAATGGGAATAAAAAATTTATAAAAAATACTGAATTAAAAGTTTATCATTTATTTGGTGGTGTGGATAACTTGAACAAAATCTTTTAAATCTCTTCCAATATTCATGAAGTGTTTCCACTTTTGATTGTATTATAACAAATATTTCTTCCCTTATAGTTTTATTTCTAGAGGCTGTGAAGTATTTTTCAAGAAAAAGGAATTTCATGTCCGCTCAACCTCTAATCGGTGAATTAACATAGTAAAGACAATATTTTGTAGTATATTCTAATGAAAAATGGAATGACCTTATCTTTACTTATTCTTCATCCATATTTTCATATTTTATTATAGAACACATAGTATTAAATTATTTTAAGTGCTTATGTGGATCTTCTCCTGCAAGTCCATGGAATCTTGGTAATAAGTGAATTAAACTGGATTTAAGTTCAAAATTTGGTGCCTTGCCTTGAATTTGAATATATGTGGGTTGAATATCAACATCATGAAAGGTTATTTATTTTAGTATTATATTGTTTTCATCCATGTTATGAAAGTTTATTTCATTTTTTATGTTGGTTCTATTGGAAGAAGAAGGATCCAGAAGAGTTTTAAGATGTGATGTGTCCACCTTCAAAGGGTTGTCTTGTGTGTCACAATGTCACTGATGTAGGATCCTATCTAGTTTGGGTTCAAAAGGTGGTAAATCTATCAGAGTATAATGCGTCATGAACAGAACCTACACAAGAGTAAGATTTTAGCAATAAACTAAAGTAAGCAAAGAATAAAGGAAATAATTACAAAATTAAGAATATTTTTATAAAAAACGCACAGTAAAAACAAAAGCGCTCCCTGAAAACGGTGCTAAAATTTGAATGCATTGTCATGAAAAATCAAATTGATTATTTTTAAGGTTTATTTATAGTATATGGAAGATTATATATCATATATTAAAGACTGTTTGTGGTTTATGGTGTGAATTTTTAATAAAAAGGAATAAAAGAGGGGGTGGTTTTGAAAATAGTTTTAAGAAAATGACTTGATTTAAAGAGTGTAATAGTTGATAAATAAAGGTGGTGTTTTAGAATTATGAGATAAGGAGATCATTTCAAGTTCACTACAAATATTGGATAGTTTATTATTTTAAAAATTGTATATGTTTTAATGTAATACATTGGTTGAGGGTTTTCAAGATCTTGACTTCCCTCTTGCCTCTTAAAACGATGCTCAAATAATTACCCCTTAACATAAAAATCATGTTTTCAAGGTTTGGTTCTAAAACATATAAAAAGGTATACCAAATAATACTGAAATATTATGTATGTGTGAGATAAAGGGTATTCTTTTCTTATACAATCAGAAAAATCCAAGATTCCCACTTGAAATATCAACTCAATTGGTATTGAAATAAAAAGTGTTTCACTTAATTATAACAAAATAAATATATTAAAAGGTAAATAATATAAAAATTAAACATAAGTAAAATATTTAACACACAAATTACACAAAAATTATATAATAACAAGTTCCAGAAATCCCTCCCAAGTATGTGTAGCTCCCTTGAAATGATCGTCAACCATTTAGCTCGCCATTGAGAGGAGGTGGAGGCTCAGGTGGAACTTAACCTTCATCATTGATTACCTTATGAGGATAGGATACTATAAAACTTCTTGTATGAGGAGAGGAATCATTTAGGTATCCAAAATATCATATATTTTCCTCTTGGATGAACTCACAAATGAGGTGCCCAAGGTATCATTTTATAGGCAAAGCGAAAGGTGGTTTTGGGCACACAGATTTTGTAAAACTACATGGCCCATTTTTTGGTGGGTATATAGCCTTATATCAACTTGGTAAAAAATAAAAGGTTATTTCCACACCTATTTAATATCTACACCAAGATTTTGGCTTCATTGGGACACCTAAATATCGAGATATTTATAGAACACAACACACCAATTTTGACTTCGTGCAGATTCAGTGGCTTGGAAATATTAGTTTTTTTGAGCCACTAAATGGAAGAATTGGTATTGGGTTACTTAATAATAATGTAGAAAATTAATTTCTGGACTGGAATAAATTTTTTTAATCCATTTGGATATATGTTTTAGTATTAATTTGCGGTTGAGTCCACTAGTGTGCTTGGATCCTGTGCAGTTTGGCCAATTTTTCTTGAGCTTCGTCATGGGCCCTCCAAATCACCTCCACCTTCAATGAAATTATCAAAAAAATTAATATTTAAATTTTTAATATTGATAAAAACAAAATAATTTAATCACACATATAGTTCATTTTTTTATTATACAAAACTAGTTTAGAACAGTGGTGTATGGGTGGAAATGAAATAGTGAATCATAGTATGATCACCCTCTTCTTATCATTGGGAATTTCTAGATGACTTCTCTGGGTACTGATAGATGAGGCTGCTAGTAGGCTTGATGAATGATAGAATCTATGTGTGCCTACTCACTGAATTCCGCCAAACATGGTCGAAAGACTTCTTTGAGTGCTGCTAGATGAGCCTGCTGATAGGATTGGTGGGTGTAATCAGGTGTATGTTCCTTGTTGCAGGTTGCCACCATATTTGGTTGGTTGGATTCTTTGAATGCCTCTAGGTGAATCTACTAGATAATTGAATGAAAAAGATGGGTGTATGTGAATTCTCACAAATTTACACCGAATCGGGTTGATGGGCTTCTCCAGAGGGGGAATAGGTGTGACATTACTCTTTATTGATCTTATATTGTCCTTGGTAGGCCATCTTGCATTCTTAGGTTTGAAGGACCTAGGATGGATAGTCAAGAACAACACCCTCATCATGTTTAGGGTTCACTATCGGGTGACATTGCTGAAGGTTATTGATGGAAGGTCCCATATTTCTCTTGGATGAGGTTGTATGTGGCATCTTAATCCACCAACATAAGAAATATGAGGGAATAATTATTGCATTTTGGGGATAAGATCCTGAAATGTTTGAAGATGGCGATCAGTTCCGTCTGCATCAGGACCACCGATCATTATTTTATGAACAATCGGGGGTGGTTTGCGGATGGAGGGATTGTTGGGTAGCCTATAGGGTTAGGATTATACAATTTTTATTATATTATTGAACCATAAAATTTGAGACCCAATGTTGAAGATGATGGGTTGGTGATGGAATCTTCCATGTGGATGATGACCCAGTGTGTCCATCAACCAAGGAGTTTGTTGGTCAGAGCTTGAATGATGCCATTGGATTGAAAGGAGTTCTTGGAAAGAAGTGTTTGTATATATGAAAAACAAAAACAAGGAACTTCATCAAAGTATCATCTCATTTGAATCAACACATGCATGATTGATTGTATTGTCTAGCCTTCTCTTATCAAGGTGAAATTGACTTGAAATATGGGTGATACTATCATCTTGGTTAAGGATTCACATCAGGTTCACCATTTTTTATTTCTGGAGGAAATAGATTTTTCTTTATGAACAAAATAGTATGACGATGATTGGTCAATAGATACCTTTTATCATGTGAAGAAGATGTTGTAGTTAAGTCATTCACATCAGGTTCACTATTTTTTATTCTCCTCATAATTCAACCCTCATGATGATTTTCTATTTTTCAGTAGTTTCTAACGTGTTTGTTTGTGGAACCAGAAACACCCAATGGTTCTATATCCAAAGGGACTTAATTTATAAATTCATCCTCTCATTGTATATTTTGGCCAATGATTCTTAAGAACTCACATTGGTCGAGATGATGGGATGTCAAACTCATCACATGCTTTTGGGGGGAATTATTTCCTACTTCAAGGCTCTTTTATAGATTTAAGAAATATTTATGAATCCTTTATTAATTCTCAAGTATGATGTAGGTAATCCAAGAGTTAAAAACAAATTATTAGTATGTATAGATTTTATAATCATCTATATGTATATGAGGTTATTCATCAATGGAGATATCTATATGTATATAAGGTTTTCCTTTAATGATATTCTCTTATATATAATTTAGATATTATTTGGTAATTATTAATATGATTCTGGTTTCCTAGCCCCTCAGTGGGGCACTTTGTAGTATGTCGTTATCCAGGGAGATGAGAGTTGTTCTGATGTCAGGATTGAACCCATAGATGGGGTTCTAGAATATCCTTATTAAAGTAATCATAACCCACATAGTTCAATGCCATTTATTGGGGGTACATTTTACCATTTAAGGTCATGTGATAAGGATCCAACCATACAATTTGACATCACGTGGCAAGGATGTCAAGGTGGAAGGTGGATAATCAAAGTTGGGTGTGAGACATATGCTGAAGATACCTAGGGAACTTGAGAGAGATATGGATTCTTAGGTTGAATTAGACCCTGATGGGAATGCAGACTAAGAAGAAACAATGTTGATTTGAGGTTTTGGGTTTGAACCTCATAGAGGCTTCATATGTATCCCATTTGGAGGGGAATCAAATCCCATTTAGTTTTGTTATGAGGAACATCACCTATGGAGATTCTTATAGGTTTTTATCACATGGTAGTATAACCCTTTGTGATGATTAATTTAGGGATTATTCTTGAATAGGATTCCTTATAGAAAGGGTCCATAAGTGATGTATTATCTCATGGTGATTTGGAGGCTTTTTTGGGGATTACACCTAAAGAGGAGGCCTAAAGGATGAATTTAGGGGCTTAATCTTAAGGAGGATACCCTGGTAAATTGGGAATTTTTATTAAGTCTTACTCCTAAGAGGGGTTTCCATTGAGATCATGCATTAGGTAAGCATCCTATGTATCCAATTTATGGTAGGAATCAGAGTTATCATAGTTCAATATATTGCATGAATCATCAAATGTTGAGATCATTGTTAACCCTAATCTCATGCGAGTCATGATCTGTGTGAGAAACAAGGAGAAATGAAAGATCTAACAAAACACACATTCTGCCTTTGTCTGTTGGTGGACATGGTGACAAATCCCAAAGGGAGAGGGATGAGGAATTGAGTGTGCGCATTTCCTATAAATTTTCTCTACTAATGAAATAGGAGGGGGATTACAGTGGAAGAGTCTGAGGTTATGAAACTTCCCTATATTCACTTCACCCCAAGAATGGAATAAAGGTAAAGGATGTAGAGGTAGAGAGGAGAAATACTACAAACTACTATAATAAATTCTAGGGGATTACTCCCAGAGGGATGCCCTACAATTAGTTTCACTATGGGATGAGGATATAATTCCACATTGAATATAAAAGAATGTGTAATCCTCACCCTCCCCACTAGGAACTGGAGGGTCTGGGTCTCAAAGATGTGAAGTGAAAGATATTGGTCCTAAACCTCATATCTGAGATTGGGAACTCTCAGAAACTGTCCTTAGGGTAGGGGTCCTCATGAACAATGATATAAAAATCAACATGTTCCCCAAGGATCCTAACCATCTAGTAGGACATGTGTGGGAAAAATATGACCGTATATATACAAATCCAAATGGGAGATAGGCAGGTGTGCCTTTTCCATGGTTATTTATTTTCTAAGGACTTGGTGGAGGTTTCAACATGGCCCCTTTCAGACAATAGATCCAAATATGGTGAGGCCCTACCATGGATGGCTTTGAATAAGGCCTCAGGAATGGATCATGCAGGCTAGAGTAGGGGGAAACAAGGAGGATCACACAAGGGGTACTTCATGCAGGAAGATCTGTGAGAACTGATGACACCTTGGGTGATATAAAACTTGGGTGACTACAATCAGGTGATACTTTTCTCAAGCCTTCAAGAGTCTCTATAGGTATTCCTAGAATTAATTTTCATAGGTCCCTATTTGAGGAAGGGAACCTCACACTAGTCTTCGTCAATCAGGGGTTGGGAGAATACCTTACACATGTGTTTTTTTATTTGAAAACCTTGGAGGAAAATTTTAACTATTATATTCTTATTCCCAATTCTTTAGGTATTAGAGAACTACCTGTAAGGTTATAGAGGGCCTGACTAATGTGCTAGGGCGATCAGAGCATCGATTAGCCTTCGAGGAATTTCATCTGTACAAATAAAGACCCCTAGGTCCTATTTATAATAGAATATAGGATCCCGAGTGAAGATTTAATCTCATGTAGGTGTTGCTCATAGGTTTTCCATGAAGGGTTCCATGCAGGTATCTTGTGTGCAGATGGTACTTAGGGGGATTACATGAATGGCCTTTGGGGACTTTTCAAACCTTGACCTTTTCTACTTCTTTCCTTCTCTTTTTCCTAAGGTATTTCCCTTTGGTGCCTTTCATCCACGTGACAAAATAGATTGTCAACAAAGGGTATGAGATAACCTTTGAGGATAAAACCACATTTCATGTTGATGTTATTGAGGTTATTTGGGATTAGGGTTACTTATTTAAGGAATGATCTATGTTAAACCTATGGTTTTATTGATGAATTTTGGATATTATTATATTTATATTCATTTTGGATATTATCTTACCATGTGATAACCATTTTGGTTTTAATAAATATTAAAGGAATATCCTGTTACATTTTTTGGATCTTATGATCCATTAAAATTTAATTTTAGTGCTTCAGGCATAAAAAAATTCATATTGGATATTCATTCCTTAGAGTAAGAGGTGAAGTGGAAAGTGATCAAAGCACAACCAAAGGATGAAATTGTGTTTATGAAATAAAAATATCATGTAAATATATTTTTTTAGTATTATCTATCATGATAGTAAAATAATCTCTCAACTTTAGGAAAAAGTGTCTTGAAACAACAATTTCATCATACTACCTATATATCTAAAAATTCAATCGTCTTTTAATTCATTATAGAATTAATTGTTTGGTTATTAACTCTCTCTAGATCGTTCACTTTATTTTGATCAATGAACTCTATCAATCCCCATAATTATTTATGTTTTTCTTCCATGTACAAATTTTCAATTCCCACTAATTTTATCCAACTTGGAACCCTAGTTATTTGTTATTCTAGATTTCCTTCATATTTTTCTTTTCCTCTTTTAACTGTAAGTTTTATTAACCCTTTTTTCAATGTGGGTTTTCCATACAGTAATTCTTGAATGCCAAGCCCTTTATTTCTGAGAACAAGTTTAAATTGAAAGGACACAATTTATTTAAGGGGGTTAGAATGTAGCACCCTGATATTTTAAAAGAACACTATTCTTGATATTATATTCAACACAAAACAATTATTTTAAACGAACCACCATATAATATTAAAATATAATTTTTTAAATGTGACCGATATAACATAGTCCTTAAATTAATTGGTATAAATAATATTAAATACTTAATGAAATATATATAAAGGTCACAATAAGTATAAAGTTATTTATAAATTCTTAATAAATTACTACCAACTTTAATAAAGTTGTCTTAATTTTCATAAAAATACATTTCCTTTAAAAATAATTTTTATTGTTTTCTGTGAGAAAATATTATAATTAATTTTAAGAAATTTTAAAAAAAATATTTTATAAAATAAAAATAATTTTATAAATAATCATATCAATATTATACTTGTATGCAATTTTTGTATTTTTTAAAAAAATATTGATTTTCAGTGAATAGTGAAAAAATCAATTTTTGGTAAAGCTGCAATTTATTTTAATTAAGTAACTTTAAAATCCCATTATTTTTTTTAGTTTTATTTTAAAATTAACATAAGTATTATTTAGATATATTTAATAAAACGAATTACATTTAAATCATCATTATACTATATTTTAGTATAATTTTATTTTTAGGATTGAAAATGTTATTTTTTGAAAACTATTTTAAAGTGAATAACATTCCTCCATTTTAACTAATTAAAATAAAAAATAAAGACAAATTATTTAAATAAATAAATAAATATATATTATATATATTAATTTAAATTAATTCAATTATTATTACTTTTTATATAGTTATTTAAATACGATCTTATTCTTGAAAAATGCGTTTCTTGAAATGCATTCTTTCGACACGTCTATGGTTTTTATTATAAATTAAATTATTAAAATTATATGAATTGAATTTAATAAAATGGGTTCCATATTTTTAATCATAATAATTTAAATTATATAATAAGTTAAACTTAATTTTGATCATAATGAAAAGTAAAAATAATAAAAAAATAGTTACCGTGGTAAAAAAATTAAAAGGGTAAAAGTGAGTAACCTTTGAGGTAAATGAAATTAACTATTTAAATTTTTTTATTTAGAATGATATAGGTTTTTATATTAATTATCTATCATAATATTTTTTTTAATTTTTTAGGCTCTTGGAATGAGAGTGACTTTCCATTGATGAATAGTTTTGGGTATTTACAAGAATATCACTCCTTCTCAATTATAAAAGGGCACCGCTCTCCTCACTTATTCACACATATAAAACCATTTGGATAAAAAAACCCAAAAAAAATCTCCACACACATCCTTATACACATTATAGATCTTCTTTTATAACCAAAATATAAACCTTAGGGTCCTTAATAAGATATCCAATGGAGGTTCTTCTAAGTGAAGGTAATCGTCTTCACCGAGCCCCTTTTTTCATTCTTTTTACACCTTAAATTACATCTTAAAAATTTTAATATATTTAAAAAATTATATCTTATATATTGAGATATTATTATTTTAATTAAATAACCTAAATCCATCTCCACTTCCATCAAATGGGAAACTAAACCATCATCCATGTGTATGATAAACTACCGCCTTGCAAACCGATGTAAATTGTTTTACATCGGCGCATATCACATATATTTGTGATGATGAATTTAATATTTTTATATTATATTAATGAAATATTAATAATTAATTAAAATAAATATATCATATACTTTTTTACCTCATCATATATAGAAAAATGATATCATTATTTGTGTGTACAATGAACTATCACCTTGTGAAGTGAGGTGAATCATTTTTATTACCACATAACAAGGATGGTATATGTAAGTAAATCTAAATAAATAATATAATATTTATGATATTATTATAATTATTTAAACATAAAATAAAACTTACCATATTTACATCATGATTATTGATAAATAGAAATGTTATATATGCGTACATACGACCTACCATCTCCATGATTGTAACATAGTTCATTTTTTATAATCATAATTCATGATTATTTTTAAAAGTATTATTTATGTAAAAAATTATAATTATTTAATTATTATTATTATTAATATAATTTAACAATTATTACTTTGACCATGGTCAATACACTGATGCCGTTTTGAAATTATGAACCGAGCGTCCTCAAAACACCCAATGTAGACATAACTGATTAAGTAATTAAATACACAACTAAAATAAATAAAGTAAATGGAATAATTATAAGTTATTAAAACTAGATAATTTTATTAATAAATAAAATAATTGATATAATTTTATTATACATGATATACAATACAAATATGACAAAGTATGGGCTCGAGGTAAGGGTTTCCGTTTAAAAAACATCCTTATTTGAGACACATGTTATTTTATACACCTAATTAATTTTATATCGTATATATACTACCCATTTAAATATTTTATCATGTATCCTTAATAATTAATGGTATTTTAAGCTACAATTCTCTTAATTCATTCATAGGGGTTATGATTCAATAGTTACCAAAACAGAAAGGTTTTATGCTTCAATCTCATTCTAACGGGGATTGTTTATGCTTGAATTTCTATTGAAGGAAATTATTTGGTCATTTTATAATAAAACCCTTCCATTTTATAATAGTTTTTTCATTTATAAAATTTTCAATTAATATTACCATTTTACTCACTTAGTTACTTAAAGGGATTGATAAAATGTTTTAAAGAATATTTGACTTCATTTATCTCTTCGGTTGAAAATACTTTTCCTTCCAACTCCAAGTTTTCTAAAAAAAATTAAATATTTTTTTAATATTATACAATGATTTATTAAATAAATTTTGACCAATTTTGTAATTTTAAATAAAAAAATGGTTTAAAATAAATCTTCTGGTTATTTTTTGAATGAGGCACTTTTTTACTTTTCTTACAAAATGTGAAAGGAATGTTTTTTAACTTATACGACATGTATAGAATTAGCCACCATAATTTTCTCTGAAGATTATTTTATAAGTTTACAAGTATATTTTAAAATAAAAGGATTAATATAATATTTTTTGAATTCTGTTTTCTCAAAAGTGATTTTCATAGTGGAAAGGTTATTTTTCTCAAGAATGTTTTTTAATCTTTTTTAAAATCATTTAAATTCATAAAAAAAAATAGAATATAATGTTATGGAATTATTATAAAATATGTATATATGTTTCTTACCTATATAAATTTTTCACTCTCCCTTACTTTTACAGGGTAATACATACCTTATTATCATTTTTTAAATGCCATAATTATTAAATTTACTTTGATTATGATATGAAGAAAGATTATGTAATATATTTTCTTTCCATGGGTAATTATTATGTTTATGACTTATGATTTATTTCCATACGTGGCACACATATTTATATACATTAAATGAATATGATGGGTGGGTATGGATTTATATATCCTTCTAATTCATTGGATAATGTTTTAGTCTCATGATATGTAATTTAGGGGATTAAGGAGTCACTAGTATAGAAACTTTTTATGTTAGTTTTTTTAGATTTTTAACGTTGGTTTTGTGGCGACATTATTACAAGCGACGTTAATAAATTGATTTTTTACATCGGTTATTTAATAAACGATGTTAAAAATGGGGTTCTATACTTTTTAATGTCATTTTTCTAAAAAATGACATGAAAGACCATCTGGAAATTATGTTAAAAATCCATCTTTTACATCAATTTTTTAAAAATTGACCCTAAAAGTCATTTTTTACATCACTTTTTTAAAAACTGATGTTAAAATTAAATTTTAATGTCAATTTTTAAATAAACGACGTTAAAAATGTTTAAAATCTTTAGATAATTTCCTAATATTTGATTTGACAGGTCATAAAGCTAGAATGGAGTTACAGATCAAAAGTTATGACCATCAGAAGTTTGATATATTTTTTTTGAGGAAATATTGAATGAGCCAACCATAGCTTCGTATTAGAAGGACTTTTAGAATCCAAAGGAGGATTTTTAGTTTTTCCATGATATAAAGCATTATCCAACATTATAATATAATAAAAATCATTAAATATCAATTAATAAAATAGCTCATAAAAAAAATAAATCATGGAAAAGTAATTACAAATTCCTTTATGAGATGTCAAAAAGAAGAAATAGTGGATTCACGTGGAAGATCAAACAAGTTGAGTCAGTGAAATGATGATAATTTAAATAAATGATCATTAAATGGTATATTAATGAAGAAAAAAAATTCTAAAAACTATAAATCATGGATAAATAATTACAAATACCTTGACGAGCAAAAAGAAGAAATAATTGATTCACGTTGAAGATCAAACGAGTTGAGTTGGGGGAATTATAATGGTTGAAAGAAATGATCATTAAATTAGGATATTTTTATAATAAAAAAATATAATTGAGATGATAATAGAAAACATGGCATTAAAAATTTTAGGCGGCAATTGAGAATTTCGATGTCGCGATGTAAAAAAATTGAAATTTCGTGTTAGCAGGGTATTAAAATTATTTATCATGTCAGTTTTATGATAACCGTCATGAAAAGATATTAAAATTTTCACTAATTTTTCATGTCGGTTCTTATATAACCGATGTGAAAAATTAATTTCCATCACTTTTTCAAGTCGGTTATTAAATATTCGACATGAAAAATCAATTTTAACAACTTTTTCACTTCAATTATTTAATAACAGACATTAAAATTCATTTTTCACATCGGTTATTTAATAACTTATGTGAATTATTTTTACAAACATGTAGTTTATTTAACAAGATTATATTTTATAGGTCATGGATCTCAAATAGAGTTACAGATCAAAACTTAAGGCCTTTAGAAATTGGCCTTCCCTAAGACTTTGTTTAAAGATGATTAACTTCCAATGACCATAACTTTTAATCTGTAACTCTGTTTGAGATCTGTGACCTATAAAATCATATATTGGAAAATTAAATACATTTTTGTAAACAATATTCATGTTGGTTATTGAATAACCAATGTAAAAAAAATACTTTTTAACATTGGTTATTAAATAAATGACATGAAAAAGTTAGGAAAATTGAATTTTCATGTTGGTTATTTAGAACCAACATGAAAAAGTTAGGAAAATATATTTTTCATGTCGTTTATTATATATACAACAAGAAAAATTAGTGAAAATAGATTTTTCATGTCGGTTCTTATATAACTAACGTGAAAAATAAATTTTCAGAGATTTTCACGTCGGTTCTAAAAAACTGACGTGAAAAAAGGTGACGTTAAAAACAATTTTTGTACTAGTGATTGAACCTAATCCATTATGGGTCATTTCCCACCATGTGATGTTTTCTCAACAGTTAGACTCAACTTATGTTTATGTCATTCCTTATGATTTTTCCAATTTCCCATATTTTTATGATCTTATGATAACATGTTCAATACATTATGCTTCTATTTTGTTAATCATGTACCTTATCTTTTATGATGTCATGTTATATCATTGACTCACATGTTATGCTTCCTTATCATTTTTATTTACTTATTGGGGTTTTAAGACCAACTCTTTTTTCTAGGTATTCCCTACCTTATCCCATGTAGTATTATGAGTTGTAAAGGATTTTGGACCTCATTATTGATAATTAAATAAATAAGTTTTAATTTATCCTCACTTTGATTTATTATAAACCTAGTCTTCCAAATACACTAGGATTCACAATCTTTAAGTTGTAATTAATTTCATTTTATGTTTAAAATCATGTAAGTATATGTATAAAAGGCTTGGGTTTCTATAATAACTATCCAATTTTTGAATCTCATAATGATTAAGAAGTATAAGGTTCACAGGGAGTTACAAATAATGAAGATAATACTAATGAATACTAAAATTATGAAGTGTGTGAAAAAATTCTAGTAGGATCATGAAGACAAATGAGCAAGACTAAAATCACTAAAAGAAATATTATTATAGATTGGAAAGGCCTAGTTCAGACTAGAATAATGATGGATCAGTAGTAGGTATCTTTTCTATCATTGGTGGAACCAATTTTTTTTAAATAAGATACAAATGATGAGAGCTAGGGAAAGGCTATGAATAAAGAACTTGACCAAATAAGAAAAATAATACATGGGAAGTTTTTCTAAGGGTAAGTGCCAAGAATGTCATTGAAACCAAGTAGATGTTCTGAAATAAACTTAATGAAAATGGAAAAGTTATTTGGAATAAATCATGGTTTTTTTGCAAGGGATATTCTCAAATTGAAGGAATTGTAATTGACAAGACATTTTTCACTTGTATCGTGACTTGAAACTATTTGGTTATTAATATCCCTAATGATTCAAAATGGTTTCAAAGTATATCAAATGAACATTAAATCTACTTTATTAAATGGTTTCCTTGAAGAGGAATTGTATATGGAGCAACCATACAGGTTTCTCATTAATAAAGATGATAGAAAAGAGTGTCAACTGAAGAAGGATTTGTATAGACTCAAACAAGAACAAAGTGAATGGAATTCTAGGTTTGATCAATTTATAAATAATCATGATTTCTATAGAGGAGCTTATCATATCCTATATATAATGAAGGATAATGAACAAAAATTTATTATTCTTATCTATGTTTATGATATAATTTTTGGAGGCTTAGATGAAAAAAATGCAAGGAGTTTTTAGAACTCATGAGGTGAGAATTCAAGGAATCTCTATTTGGTGAAATATTATTTTCCCCTGGCTTGTAGGTTATTTAAATATTGGATGGAATATTTATACCACAAAATAAATATGCCAATGAAGTTTTAACAACTTTAAATATGGAGGATTCAAGTACCATAAAAACTTTGATGGAGATAATATTGAAATAATCAAAATATGAACAAGGAAATAAGGTCGATGTGAACACATATCATCAAATAATTGAAAATTTACTATATTTAACGGCCACTCCAGCAAGTATTTTATTTATTACTTTTACATACACTCATTTTTAGAGTGATTTCAGGGAAATATGCAGGAAACCAGTGAAAATAATACTTTTATATACCCATCATAAGATAGACTAAAGTTTGTTCTATCTATACTATTCACAACCATTTTTTTGGGATTCATTGATGTATATTAGACTAGTTTTGTAGATGACCTAAAATTAATGTTAGGTGATGATTTTTATCTTGTAATCTCATGTATATCATAGAAAACCAAGAAGTTAAGTTGCATATCATTGAGAACTGTGGAGGCTGAGTACATTGCTGTTACTCAAGAATGAAACCAATTATTATATATTAAATAAAAACATAATGATGTGGCTATTGAAGTGATTTCTAAAATTCCAATCATGTGTTACATCTCAAGTTTGATCAATATTATAAAATTTTCTATCCAAAATTTTCGTACTAAGAACATTGAGATTAAAAATCACTTCATAAAGGAGAAGGAAAAATAAGTAATTATGGTTTTTGAGTTTGTATAAAATCAAGATTAAGTTGTCGATACCTTGACAAAGGCAATACCCAAAGTGATTTTTGATAAGTATTGGTTGTATCTTGGAGGCCAACCATATATATCCAGTTAATTGATTCCAAGATAGAACAACCACTTCCCATAATTTCTTTCATGATTATGGAATGTTTTATTACCTCAATTTATAGTATTTATAACCCACTCAACTAAACTTTTCCTAGTAGTGATCTCTTTGGGTTCATTACCAAATGGGGATAAATTTCCAATTGTTTTTGGAATGGAGAGAGGTGTTTGAAAGGGGGTATCATGTCAATGAAAAACCAAAGGGAGAGAGGATTCATAGGTGGTGACATGTATTTAGACATGTTTATAACAAAATTTTCACTTAATTCATGTTTCTCACACCCAACATGGATAACATGGGCTTATAATTGATGATTATCGGCTCCTTGATACACATATTCATTGTGGTGTTTACATAGGATTAAAATCTTGGGGCATTTTAAGTATTGTGTACAAACCCAAAGTTGTAGATTATTGTACCAAATCCTTTGGAAGTTTTTATAGGTTTTATTTGCTGACAAAGTGAAGGAGGTGGTATTTTAAGAGTTCTATGTCAAATAAAATACTACATCATAGATCATGATCCACACCATATAATATGGTGGATATGAGGAGACTACACTGTAGGCATCATGGCTACACCATAAGGATTAGGCTATATCATAAGGCTACATGGAATGTTTCAAAAAAATATCCAATCCCAATCAAAGGTATTATATAAGTAATATCCAAACAAGATAGAGGTCGAGTACATGCACCACATAGCTTAGAGGTTCAGTAGTGGTGTGAATTTGAGCACCCACGTGTACTGGCACATGTGTGTGTGAAGGTAGGCCATGACTTAGGCAAGGGTTTAAGAGTAGTGTTTAACCTCTGACATGTAGTTTTCTATATGAGGCTATATGTGACCATTGGTTCTAATTAGACTCAATCAAGCTAATTATGGGAGGAAGTTTCTTATATATTGTAGGTAAACTAAAGGTAATTTTCATTTGGGACTTAGGAGTATTTTTCTATGTCGTATTCAAGTTAACCATGATGCAGGTGCAACATCTTGAGATTTTAAAATAGGAACATCATGGTGGATAGAGTATATGAAATAAAACATGAAGATTATAAGATAATTAAACACCCGATACTTTATGATGTATTTATTTTTAAATAGATTCAATCTCTTTGATAGCTTGCGATGCAGGCAACACCAAGTTTAAAAGAAACACGATACTCTATTAAAATATTATTATTTAAACATGACCATCATAACCTAACTATTAAGTTGGAAGGTATGAATAGTATGAACTAAATAATGAGAATTATATGGTTTAAATATGTAAAAAATAAATTCAGTGGTTTCATTTTGATTATAAATAAAATAAGTACCATTTAAGAGAAAAAATTATTTTCTGAAAAACTGTATTTTTATAAAAGGTGGTTTAGTCACGCTTTGAACACATATTTTAAAATTATGTTTTACAAATTTTAGAAAATTTATTTGAAAAAAACCTTATTTTCTGAAATTAGGATATTAATATTAACATCTTGGGAAATATTAGGATCCTTTAGAAAATATTAATTTTTTAGTAAATAGTGAAAAATACAGATTTTCATAAAATGGTCATTTACTTTTAATAAATTAAGTCCCATTTTTTTTAAATTAAATAATTATTTTTTATTTATATTAAATCAAATTAGTTTCATTTAAATTTTTTTGTACTAGATTTTAGTATAAGTTTATTTTTGGGTCTAAAAATGATATTTTGTTTGAAAACTATTTTAAAGTGAATATTGTTTCTAATTTTTAATTAATTAAAAACACCCATAATGGGGAATAATTTAAATTAAATTTATATATTACATATCAATAAATATTAAATTAAATTCATACAATTAAAAAACTTTTTATAGAGTTAATATAAAATCATCATTTTCTTGAAAAATACACTTCTTGAAAAACCACTTTTCATCACGTCTGTGGGTTTAATTTTAAATTAAATTATTCCAATTATGTGATTTGAATTAGAAAAAATTAATTCCATATTTGGAATTAGAATAATTTATATTATCTAATAAGGTTGAATTATTTTTTTACCATAATGAATGTTAAAATAGAAAAAAATTATTTACTATAGTTAAGGTAAAAACGAGTTTACCGGGGGGTTAAAATAAAAATACAAGTTTGAGAATGAACTAAAAATAATATAATTCCCATTTTATTGAAATATTTATCCCTTATATCTTATAATGTTCTAAAATTCTTCATTTTGGATCCTTTTTAAAAGAGAAAAACATGTGTGTAATTATTTCTTTTCAAAAATACTAAGTATGTCCTCTCCCCCACTTATAAAGGCCACCCCTCTCCTATCCTTTATACACTTCAAAAAAAATTTGTTTTAGATAATAACTACACAAATAAATTTCCTAATTCCCTCCTATAATACTATAATATTTTTTTGGGTCATAAATCCAACCCATGAAGGCTTTTGGTTCAAACCAAAAGAAGATGTCCAAAGAAGAGGTAATATCCTTAACCAAGTGTTTTAATTTATTTCTTATTCCACCTCTTCAAAATATTATTATACAATTATGGTATAATAACTATTTTATATTATATATAATTATTTTTTTATATTAAGGGAATGACTTACAACCATCTCCTCCTCCCTAAAATGGGAAAAAAATCTATTGATCGTGTGTACGGTGGACTACGGTCTCATGAACCAATGTAATTCATTTTCCAACACCGCTTCTCATGGATGGGTATAATGATGTATATAAATATTATATATAATATTTATTATATAATTAGACTTATGGAATTGTAATATCACATAAAACTTCTTACTTTCTATTTTGTAGGAAATACGATAATATCGCTTGTGTGTGCGATGAACTACCACCTCAGGAAGCGATGGGATTTTTTTCACTAACACTTTACATGGATGGTAATAAAGGAAAAATTTAATGAATATATGTTTTATATATGGAATGAAATTTATTAGTTAAAATTAATATACCATTCAATTCATTTCCCTTTCACATGTTAAAGAAATTATAATGTTGCTCGTGTGTAAGTAAGACCTACAATATCTAAGAAGCGATATGATTCATTATCCATGTTCAAAATTGAATAATGGTTATAAATAAGAATATAATGAAAAAAATTATATTTATAAAATCAATATAATTATAAATATTATGTAACTATATCCAATGTTCAAGATCTAGAACTTTCATGACAAAACATGCATAAGAAAACAAAGAAATTAACCCCTGAAACAATAGTGATAATGAAAGATTATTAAAAAATAGGTAATAAGATGTTATAAAAGGATCATATATGATATTATAAATATTAATATAGTTATATTATAAGTTAATAACATTTTTAAAATAACTATACAATAGTTTATGGAATACTCAACTAAATGGAAGCATGTGGTAAGGGGTTTCTTAACTCAATTTCCATTCATTGAGTTATACGTCTAATTCGTTGATTATATTATACCAAGATTATGAGTTAAATAAAATTTTATTATATTATGTTTTATTTAAACTTTTATTTTTGTGGATATAAATTTTTTATGCATAATCACATTGTGGATTAACTCTAACATAAATGATATGAACTTTGTAAGGGTTTCCATATCAAAACATCCTTCTTTGAGATGCATGCCCTTTTATATACCTAATTTCTTTTAAGTAGGGTATATAACAAAAATTTACATACTATATAATGAATCATTCATACATCATGATATTTCTAGTTATAATTCATCTATTTTATTCATGTTATGTTATGATTCAAAAGTTACCAAAGTAGTATGGGTTTTTGCTTCAATCTCATTCTAATTGAGATTGTTTATGATTGAATTTACATTATAGTAGATTATTTTATAATTGTCTAATAAAACCATTTAATTTTATTATCATATGGTTACTCATGAAATTATCAAGTAATATCATCATTCTACTTCCTTTGTTACTTAAAACTATTGAGGAAATATTGTTAAAGAGAACCACCTTTAATTTTCTCTTCGAATGAAAACACTTTCTCTTCCATGTCCATGTTTTCTGAAAAAATATTTTTAAAAATGATTTAATATTACTCCATGATTATTTAAATTAAATTTTATCTCTTTTTGTATTTTTAATTTTTTTTAAAATTAATTTTCATGTCATTTTAAAAAACAAGGCCCATTTAGATTTTTCCAAAAATGTGAATGGAATCTTTGTTTTAAACGCATATAACATGAATGGAATTTACCACCATCATTACCAATAATTTTTTTAAAGATTAAATTATAGGTTTATATATTTTTTTTCAATAAAAAATATTTCCACAACATTTTGTGAATTTTTTTAAAAGTGATTTTCAAAGTGGAAAGGTTATTTTCATTAAGATTTTTTTTTTCTATTCATCAATGACAACAACACTTGATGCTATAGATTGATTATGAATTATATATATATATATATATATATCTCACATATATACCTATATTATTATTCCTTACTTTTTTGGGGTAATACATGCCTTTTGATCATTTCTCAAATTCCTTCATTATGTAATTATCTTTGATTGTGATATGAAGTAAGATTACGAAACCCATTTCTTTTCTAGGGAAAATTATTATGTTATGACTTTTGTTTGATTTAATTTATGTGGAATACATATATCGTGAACATATTATTATAGGTTCTCCCAAATAACACTTTAATACATCGGTTTAAGCTTTTGTCTCATAAGGAATTATGTATGGGATTATAGAGTAAACCTAATCTGTTATGGGATTTTTTACACTATGTGATATTGTATTGGTAATTAGACTTGAATCATGTTTATGTCAAGTTTTTTTGTTTCTTCCACATTTCCTATGATTCCATTATCTTATGATACCATGTTATTTATGTTATTACTCAATTTTATTACTCATATGACTTATCTTTTATGATATCATGTTATATCATTGATCTATATTTTATGTTTTCTTATAATTTTTATTACTTTATTGGGATTTCTAGATCACACCTTTTTTTATGTATTCCTCAAGTTATCTTATGCAATTTTAGGATCTAAAATGGATTTAGGAGGTCACTAAGGAAGATAAAAAACTTAATGATTCTATTATTTATTTTCTTTTTATGTATTATGAACCTATTCTTCAAAAGACACTCAGCCTCATGATCCTTATGTTGTATTAATGGATATTAGTATTTAGAAATCATGTAATAATATGATTAAAAGTATTGGGTAATAATATTTGGTATCAAATGAAAGGTTTAGCTTACCTTTGTAAACTAGGATGAGAAAAAATTAGTGAGAACTCTAAGGATAAGAAAAATGATAAGTATATGTATATGAAAATATCCTAGAATTTTTGTGAAGTTTAGAGAGTGTTTTTTATAAGAAACAAAATCTTAATATGGATACTAAAAGTGGACATGTTTCTAGTACATATGTACCTAGGGGTAATAAATTTAAAAAAATAATTTCAATATTGACTTGAGAATTAATAGTTACACAATAATGAGTCTTTCTGCACACCTGGTTTGACACTCACAAGTGATATGCCTTACAAATTCACAAACCATTTATGAACCATCATGAAGGATTTAAATAGACGATAACCATGAATAAAATAGAATAAACCTAAGGTGTCTTAGATTTAAAATAAGGTGTCATGATTTAGAAATCCTCTAAATGATTTTTTGGATTATGTGGTATCCCACTCTGATTATTATTTCTCATAAAATGATTTGTGATTTTAGTCAATGGAAGGAACTTTAAGGGATTAGGTTAACATTTAATGTGATACAAAATGGATTGATAAGAAACCAAATGGGGTGATAACTGGAGTAAAGGATATCATGATTATTATTAATCAGTTATCATGGTATATGGATTATAAATTACACCTTAACCAAATATTAGACTCACCAAATAAGGTAAGGATAGAGTTCACTAAGAGTTTGGATGGTGGAGACTAAGGAGGAATGAATATTCAGTTTTTTATATATTGAGAATATGGGAAGAAGCACTCAAGGGAATATCTAAAAGTAATGAGAAGATGTTTTATGTTTGGAGAAGAATGGAAAAGAGTAAGTAATTTTTGAGGAAAGATGAAAAGTTCAGTTAATAAAATGGATGAAAGTAATGGTTTCTCAAAGGAATCATAAATAGTTGAATGTTTTAAATTCACAAATAATAGAAATTATTCAAATCAATATCCTAGGGGTAAATCTCAAGAAAATTATCAATAAGGTTGCATGATTAAAGGTTTTAATATTGATGGTGAATATACCACAAATGAAATATGAATGCAAGGGGGGTATTAAGGAATATGGTGATAAATCCTAATTAATGGTTTATGAATAAAGTGGAATGATTGAATTTTTTTAGGAGGATTCAAGTGGTGTTAGAGATTTCAAACTCTATGTGAAGAGAGAGACAAGAAGGCCTTTCACCTCACTAAAACCTCTAGAATGAGTTGCACATAGTTTAAGGAAATGATTCATATACCATGACTCATATTTTAAGGTTATAGAGTTCAAACTGTATGGGGGGTGACATTTCATTTGGGGATGCCCGTTCATATCAAACATTCTTGGGGAAAACTCCACCATGAATCCCAAGACCATGTGATTTATAGTCGATGTGAGAAACAAGGAGAAGCAGGGAGTTACCCTGGTTACAAAGAGGAGAACTAATGGGGGTGAAGAAACTATCTTAATAAAGTCCTAATGACAACAACTTTCTTGGTCATCATGTAAAAATTCACATGGAATAACACTAATGGTGTTGAAACTGTATCAGAACAAAGGAAGGTGGAAAGGGAGCTAAATCACGAATTCTGAGGCCTAGACCATGAATGTGGGTGACTGATGGAAAGGAATTACAATTGAATATTTTCAAAACATAGGTTCCATAAAAACAAAATTCAATGATAGGGTGAACAAATGTAAGATCAATCATTAACCATGTTTGAAATAAAGGAATCATCATCCATCACTAAGGATCCTTTGAGGCTTATGCCTAGGAAGGGAGGTGAGCCATTTTTGGCTAGGCACCATTGCTATTAGGGGGCCTATTTAGATATAGAGGGTGATGATAGTCCAAATCAAGGAATTCATGAAGTTTTAAAGTAGTTCTATTGGTATTCATAAGGGGGATTTAAAGACTTTTTGAGCTACTCCCCATACACTCAAATGTGTTGGATGAGCATATTAGTAGGCAAGGATTGGGAATGTTTCTATAGGGGGAGGACCTAGAATAGGTTGGAAGTTAATATGTGACTAGGATATAATATATGGGTGTCTCTATTTATCCCATCATAGGTGGGAGTCAATTCATATTCAGTTCTTGACCATGGTATGGTAGACGACTGACACCAGAAGGGAGGGCACTCTCTCAAGTGAGGGCTCAAGTCATCACACAGTTTCACATCATGAAATAGGGACATGGAATATGTAGTTTTATGTATTTTAAAAAGGTTGTTTCACATGTATTTTAGTTCTATATGGTGAGTATATATTATTTTTCTAGTTTAAGGTCATATAAATTTTAACATGGTGTTTTATAGTTTAACATCATATGACCATGAAATGATAGTGTGGACCAGGATTATGTGTGGGAGATGCCTAGGTGGTGAGGGCCCTATCTCACACTTTTTATGCAAGGCATATCATCTCATAACATGAATCATACAATGATTTTTGTGTGGGGTATTCCATAATTTAACATCATGTAGCTAGGGTAATATTATATAGGTTTACAATGTGTGAATATAACATTATGATTTGTAGTTTAAAGTTATATGGATCAAACTAGATTTTTTCCTGCAAATTACTATTTGAGGAACCTAGAATTAGTGGGTGGTGTGATATGATCCCCATCCATATTGATCAATGTGTATGCACCATTGGAGTAGAACTTATGGATGACATAAGGTACTTCCTACTTGGGTCCTGGTTTTGGTGACCTCTTTCCAAGCATCATCAGTGTCCTAAGATCCAGTTCCATATCACCTTGAAAGAATAAGTAGAGGTAGACCTTTTTATTGAAATCTCACACAACCCGGTTCTAATTCCTTTATAGGTTATTCAATGCATAAATCCTGTTTTCTTTAAGGGATTCTAACTCATCCAAAAATACTTCATCTCTTCTATATGGCGTATGCTGATCGTAAATGAATGTTTGAAGTAATGATAGATGAACCAATATATCTAAAAATCTTTATGTCCTATACACTATAGAGTATGGAGTCTCCTGGGTAGATTTCTGGGTTTTCATTCGATAAGACCATAGGTCATTGGAGCGCTTATTGGACCCTCTTCTTATTCTCCCAAACCATTTTCTACATAATGTTAGATAGGGTTTTATTGAACACATAAACCTATATATTTTTCTATGAATGATAACGATAACTGTGGTTGGATCAGATATTGTACTTGGAGTACAACTTCTTTGGATCAAAAGATAAAAAGGTAGTTCCATTTTCTATGAGAATAACATGAGGAATCTTGAACTGATGGATAATTTGGGAATTTATAAACTCAATTGTAGAACGGGTCTTGAATGTTTTGAGTGGTATAGATTCTTCACATTTTGAGAAAAATTCAATGGTATTTAGAGTAAAACTACATTATCAATATGTAGTTGGAGGGAAGGGCTCCTCAAAATCGATTCCCCATATAAAAAAAGGCTAGGAATACTTGGTGGCTTGAAGAATCTCTGGTGGATGATGCATGAAGTTAGAATTGATCTATAATCCATGATATTTCTTAGTGAATTCAATGCAGTCATGGACCATGGTGGAAAAAGAGTGACCCAACCTATGGTTTTGGTGTGAAAGCCTCAACTCAACTTGATGGGATCCACTTTTCCTAGCATGGACCTATCACATAACATGGTGTATTTCCTTACCTTGGATGAAAAAGAGTATGATTCAATTAAACCCATTCTTGTATATATATTACTTAAAGTTGGGGCCACCTAAAAGGGTAAATTTCACCGTATGTTGATAGATACTCTCATGCTCATCTTGGTTTGGAAGGAGTGTTCCTTACTACACATACTCAATAAATGGATTCATCCAATTAGGTGTTTCTTTGACTTCTTGGTAATTTAAGGACACTACTATAGAATTTCTAGTGGCCAGTTGATTTACCTATCAATCATTATTATCAAAAGTGATGAGGGAGATAACCCTTCGATGCGCCACATGAATGGATAAGTCATCTTGGTCAAGATCAATAAGATATATGGCCAGGCTTGCCAAAGTATTAGCTCGGTAATTCTTTGATCGAGGAACATAAGTCAAATTCATATGGGAAGGAAAATAGGCCATCAAACCATGATTCAACTCAAGAAGGGGGATGAGTTCTAGTTTCTTGATGACATAGACACTGTTGATATTCTTGATGGCTAGCTCATAGTTTCCCTTCACATGAAAACAAGGAACATCAATCCCAATAACTAACTTGAGGTTGATGATAAGGGCATGATACCTAGTCTCATTGTTTGTGAATCCTTCCAACAACATGAATAAGTATGAAAATATAGCATGTGTGATAGTGATTAGGACAATCCGAAGGCCCAACCTATTATATTTGGGATTGTTGAGACTTATCTTGTTCAGGATATGGGAAGAAAAATCTAAATGAATCTGCCAAAATAGAACAACCTAATCCACAGAGAGGATAAAATTATCCAATAAGTCATTATCTAGGGGTAGTTCCTTAGGGGTAGGATGTGTATCCCGAAAATCTACCAAGTCATGGACCTTGATATCCTTATGGGGGATAAAAAATATGTCTAATTTCTATAGAATTACTTCCCAAAATTCCAGTTGGCCCATCAACATGGGGTGGTTGATAATGTACCTTAGTGTATTAATGTGGGGTACCATCTGTATCTCATGGAGTCGAAAATAGTTCCATAACTTCTCAACCACAAATACCATGGTGAGGAAACTATTCTCAATGGGAGAATATCTAGTCTCTATATCGAGAAACATTCAACTAAGATAATATAATATGTTTTACCAACACTCATTTTTCTTCAGATCAATAAGGGTGCCAAGGGCCTATTCTAGGGTGGTCATATAAAGAACCATTGGATTCTATGGGACATGTGGCATCATTAATGGTGGATATAGAAAATACTACTTAATATCCCCAAATATGGACTAAAAATATTCTCCCCACTAGTAATCAGTTCATTTATTCACGTGTATTGAAAATATATTATACTTACAACTAAGATTCATAATAAATCATAGGATATATGCAAATTTCCTTGGAGTACTCAAAACTCATAGAGTTTGCACGGAGGGGGTATAAGAAAGATAAATCCGATCTTCTATGGATTGATCTCAATGCCTTAGTACATAATAATGAATATGAGTAACTTTTCATAGGTAACCCTAAACACACACTTTATGGGGTTTATTTTCAGGTGATAGGAGTGGAGGAAGTCATACAGTTTCTCAATATCCTTGAGACGGTCCTAACATTGGTGGGATTTGAACACCAAATAATCCAAATCACACCCCACCAAAATATCTAGGAGAGATATTAAGATATGGCGCATTGAATGATGGTAGGTATCTCTAGGATTCTTGAAACTGAATGACATCACTTAGTAGAAAAAGGGTCCCTGAGGTGCTATGAAGGAGGTGACCTCTTTATCCTCAAAGGGGCATAAATATCTATTTATACCCCTAGTAACCATCCATGAAGGATAGTACCTAGAAATCTGTGGTAGCATTGATCAACAAATATTTCACTGGAAGGAGAAAATCATCCTTTGGGAAGTGGTATTTGAAGCCATAAAATTCAATGTTGAATCTAATATATCCTTTATTCTTCCTAACTAGGACAATGTTGGCCAGCCACTTAGGATACTAGACCTCCCTGACAAAGTTTTCCTTGATAATCTTGTCAACTTCAACCTTAACCATAGCACATTGGGGAGGGTGGATCTTTCTAGGAAGCTATTTAAACCTATAGTGTCCCACTGTAATCCTTGATAATGAAAAATAATATGGGGATCAATCCCATTAATTTCCTTGTATCTCTAGGAGAACACAACATGATTTTGTTTCAATAAATCCACATACTGTTACTTATCCTCTAGTGATATGACTACACTAATTAGTGTCATCCTCAAATCTTTATTAGTGCTGATATTAACCTAGGATAGCTCATCAACCATGGTATAAACACCCTCTTTAAAGGATGTAGTGGAATCATCCAAATCCTCTCCATTTTATGGAATATGAGTATCATAGGAAGGGGTGAATCCCCTAGTTTGAGAGACTACGTGGTGGTTCTTTATCCAATTTAATAGGGGAATAATCCTCAATGAGGGACTCCTGCTAAGTGGAGACCATGGAGAAAAAAACATAATGATCTAATCTAGTTTTTTTTTCTAAATAATAGATCCACCTTTGATTTCGAAGAAATAATATCAAATCAACATCCATCAAGTCATACCTACATTCTCAAATATGAGGGAATTCCAGAGATTGATGTATATGGGGATAATATCTTGGTATTCCATAGTAGTGAGGATTTTTGGCATCAATAGATCCCGTATCATATATAATTAATAGGTAATATAAAAGAAATAATTCTTCTTGGAGACTTAGAAATATATCCCAATACATGGGGTTCGGGTCTCCAATCAATGTAATGGCCAAATGAATCTTTCTTTCAAGTCCACCCAAGGATTCGTTGAAGCGTCAGTCAGATCATTGAGAGAGTTGATATACTCAACCCCATCAGTTTGGAGTTATTTTACCTCCTATTTTTAATATATAAAAAATAGGTAGTGGGTTTCTATATATTTCAAGGGAGAAGCATACCATTGATTACCCATACTTTAATGGTGAGGGAGTATGTGAGGCACTAATGGTATGAATAAGGGACCACCTCATGTAGTTGAAACCAGTGCATTCCTAATAGGGAATTGTAGGTGGTATTTCTTGTGAAAAACATAAACTCGGTGCTTGGCACCAGGACACAAAATTGGGTCTTCAGCCAAAAGTTTCCACATGGATTCTACTCACTATTGTCATACCCATTAATTTTTAGGTTAGAGGGGGATAAATAAGATTCCATGAGACCAAACTTATATAGTGTTTGGGTCTAGATGAGATTGATCCTAAAGTTAGTATCCACTAGATAGAAAAAATTTCCATTCCATTGAAATAACCTATGAAATACAAAATACATATCTTCACTTGGAAAGTGGAACCCCCATCCTCTTTAGAGAAGGAAATGATGGTTTGACATTCATCCTATTTAGATTTGTCTGATTGGTAGGATTCTATAGTATCTACCTTAGTCTTGAACTAGATAGGACTCTTCAGGGTCTTGATAAGAGCCTCACACATCTCTTTTTACAAGTAGAGTACATCAAGGATTGAGATTATCATTGGTATACTAACATGGTGATTTAACCAATCATACTTTTGAGTAAGGGGCATATTTATTCACGTAAAAGGTTTCTCTTTGATAGGGATCATAACAGGTTCCATTGATTGGGGAACTAGAGCCTGGATGGTTTTATATGTGTTCCTATATTGACTAGATAATTTAGTATTAGAACTATACAGATGAGTTCGGGCCTTGGCTGACCATGGGTGAGCATGTCGCTTCTCTG
Organism: Viscum album; assembly: GCA_963277665.1. Classification (NCBI taxonomy): domain Eukaryota; kingdom Viridiplantae; phylum Streptophyta; class Magnoliopsida; order Santalales; family Viscaceae; genus Viscum; species Viscum album. The sequence goes on from OY728126.1 coordinate 482,693,117, forward strand.
ATTGAGTCACACAATCAACCAATATAGTTGGCTGGGTAGGTGTACTTGATAGAGAATCATTCGAGTGATGTGTCAACTGAGATTCATGTGAGGATTTATTTCTAGTCTAAGTTGCATGAATAGACTACTTTGGAGTACTAGATTAGGAATCTTGTCTGTTAGTGTAGTGCATGTCTCTCCTTTGATGTAATTGGATAGAGGTTCCTTAGGGGTTCATTTATAATTCCTGATCACTAAGTATGGTGAAATGATCTACTAGTGTAGCAGTGTTCACAAAAGAATAAATCTATTCTTTATCATTAGAATATTCTTGGATGGATTTAATTCTAGGAGCTTCTCCCAAATCAGGTGGCCTGAAGTGGTTGAGGGTGCATGATATTTTTGGAATCGATGAGGGACTATGATTGTCTTGGTGGCATTAGTGCCTATTCTTTCTAGAATTAAAAGGTTATTATATGGATGAGGTGGAAGGGAGATGCATAATAGTGATAGGGGTGCTAATTTTCTCAAGTGGGGATAGATAATTCTATGGGTGCGAGAGGCTATCTTATGGGTCAACCAATCATTTTAGTTCTGCATACCATGACTAGGGAGATACTTCCATTCACCGATGTCCTCGTTTTCACTATCAAGGCTAGTAAAGAAATGAACCACCTATTTTTAGACATCCCCAAGATTTACTAGGGTGCAGTCTACATGTTCCTAGTTCGAATTATTAAATAAGAATCAATCTTTGATGTTGTGTCCAAGAAACCAGTGGTGAGGGAAGTGGTTAACATGATCAGTGAGTTCATCCTCTTGAGGACTTCGACACTGGAAATTTCAAGAAGTTATTTTCCATGTTTGAGATGATGTACCATAGTACCTATGCATCCTTGAAGGATTATGTCTTGTTTTTCCACTTGTTGAAGGGAATCCTATTTTCCTAGATTTGATGGTGGTCCTAAGTAGAATTATCATGATGGGGATATGCTTAATAAGGACGTGTTTGGAAAGACCTTTCTAAAAAATGTGGTTGAAGGAGGACCAATTGTGGGGATTCAGTTTTTATAGCGATTTATATTTACTAATTCACAATCCTTTTTATAGTTGATGAAATAGGTAATTGGTATAACCACTATTTGGTCTACTAGGATTCTTCTTCTAGACATTGAGTGATTTTGTAGAAATCTTGGAACCCAACCATATATCGTTGGAAGATAAGGGTGGGTGAAAATCATCTTTAGTGTTATCCACACACATTATCATAGTTTTTCCTAGGAAATTTTCATATTGATAGATTACGTGGGCACCTTCTATCAAGAAATGAAGTCAATAACTCACTCGCAATCCCTCTTCTTGCACTAATAGAGGTCAGTGAAGCTGGTCTTCTGCATGTTAGAGCTAAATTGATAGAGGAATTTCCTATGGAGATCTTCCCAGTCAAAAATAGATCCTAGGTCTAATTGATCATACTAGAAAAAATCGAGTCATTGCAAAGTATGGGTGAAATAATGAATCTTGGCAAATTCCTTTTTCTTTGGGGTTCCTAGAATTATTACACATCATGATCCAAAGTGGGTGAGATACTATAATATATTTCTTTTCCCATTTAATAGGGTGAAGTTTGGATTACTGAACTTTGGGGGTGGGCAGACATGGTCCACCCATGCCAGATAAGGTTTTCTTTCAAGAAGGATTGTGGATTATTACATCTCTAAAGACCAAATACAAGAATTTAGAGTTGCTATAATTTCATCATAGTGAAATTTGGTAGTCACCAATGTCTTTAGTAGCACAATATTCTGAGAAGAAAGGAAATCATGATCCCAAGGTGGGAAGTCATGCGGCACAAGAGGGGTAGAAGGATCAAATATCAGTAATTTTACATGCTCACCAACCTCTATCCTAATTAGATGCATGAGATGACCAACCACAGTTCTAGGTTCTAGGTGTAGGAGGACTGGTTACTCAGATACTGGATAGAAATGTATCCCCCTAATATTTTCTCATTCTAGGCATGGATCAATGAGGAGATCAATAGTGATCGTATTGTTTCCTTCAAGATCCCCAAGAAAAGATGTCATCTTGGAATCTGAATCTATCTCTATAATAGCCTCACATGGACCAATGGTCAGGGTGATCCCTTTTCCTTTTTAAATATTTCAATGGAAAGGTGGTAGCACCTCATTAGGGGGCTTTTGAGGCCCATCGTCTATCTTTGCTGATGAGGGAGGGAACCTATTAGGGGATCAACCTAATAATTTGACTCACCAATATCTAGGTTTTATCCATCATATCCCATGTCATAAAATTTATTTATATAATAATATAGGGTGTTTATCGTGATGATGTTCATGAAAATAGTGGTTGGAGATGAGTTTTCATCATCAATGGGTTGGCTGCCCGGATGATCCCCGTTGTTTCCATGGAAGAGAAAAAAATTGGAGGGTAACATACTACCTATAACCTATATTCTACACATGGTGGAATACATCTTACATAACTCTTTAGATCATGGTGAGTCACTTGATGTAGGTTTACAGAAAGATTAGGTGATGCCCATAGGAGTCATTTCATTGAGCCACAAGGAGTGTGATAATGTTGAACTTTTAACACTGCTGATGGAAAACCTTGAGATGCTCAATGATCCTTGGATAAACTAGATAGTGATATTGGGTGTCGTTGGAAGTTACCCAGATTTTCTAGTGAATGAAGGTCACCTGACCCTCAGTGATGGACACTAGAATGATGAAGCACATGACTGCATGTGACTGGAATGTGACTGATAGCTGGTCGATATCAATAATATCCCACAATTATTCCTCCAATTCATTATCTAGGGGGATTTTAGTCCTAGACACCCCAACCTCTAATCAGAACTGGCCAAGATTCTAGGGGTGGTAGTGATACAAACCTTCTATGATGATGTCTTTTAGGTAGAGGGGGTGTCACATAGGCCAACAATCCCTGAAACATCAGAGTGTATTCTAGAGGTCAATACAACTTCATGACCATATCTATATAGGATGAGGTATATATGGACTTCTGATGATCTTGATTTAAATCATAGTTATGTAGATTATTGTATCACTCACCATATTCTTAGGTCACCAATTCATATCCTGATGTTAATCTTACGTTCAAGGTAGAGGTTGAGAGGAAGGAAGCTGATGGAGGCATGGATGGTTGCCCAAAAAGTCCCCATAAGGACTCCAAAAGATCTACCATATGTAGGTACCTATAGAGGTATCTATGGAAATTATGGGACTCATCCTTAGGGATGGTTAGCCTCAGTCTATGGGCTTCTTCCCCTAGTTTCTATGGTGGTGGAGGAGGTGCTTCCATTGAGTTGTTTATTTCCTCAAACTCTAATAGGCCAATGGTGATGTGGCGCTTCCCCCATTACACCCTAAGGAATAATAATAGTTACTCAAGTGAGATTCCCTGAGGATTATGGTGATTTATTCCATGTTTTCTATGGCCAGTGCCATGGGTAGGGTCCCCATGGTAGTTTTCCATCCTCCTAAACCGAGGCATTGATAACCCTATGTTGAATTATTTTAGTGGGGGGGATAGGGATAGCATGTCCCATAGCTGCAGAAGTGGCAGCCACCATGGTAGGATCATAATTGTGCATTATTATTACCCCATCATTTCTCCTACCCAAAGCCTATTTTAGCAGGTAATTAATAATTACCTATAATATGATTCCTATAGGATACATATGGTCAACCATCATAATAGGAATGTTGAAGGCGATTCCCAATGTTATTTATTTTATCTAAGATAGATAAATTATCCACGTCGACAATGCCTCAAACCAGAGATTCCCAACAATTTTCAATTTCCCCCAGTTATAGGAGAAAAATTTCACAATAGGCCCACCATTTTGTTTGGTTATTCCTAATACCAAATGTATATATATGGGGATATACATATCTTTTTGTTTTTAATGTTATTGGTCTACTCACAGTTGAAGGAGAAGAGCATCACGTCATGTTCACCATTTTGTTTTTCAACCCTTTCCACTGGGGTCGTACATTGGGTTTTGGATTCATTTTTTTCTTTTCCTTTCATAGAGTGGTTCACTTCATTGGAATGGTTGTGCCTCCTAGAAATCCAGTTGTGGTTTCCTTATATTATTTATTTCCAAATATAAATGGCCTTTATCATCATGGTTGATGACATTACTCCTTGATCAAAATAGGATGATGGGATTTCAGTTCCTCCCTTCATGGATTCCTCCTTTGATCTCATTTACTAATCTGAGTATCCCTCATAGATTTGAGTCATATTCATGAATCTTATTCTCGGTTCCATATCAAGGTGGTCACTAGTTAATTACACTAATTTTGTCTCTGTAGGGAATTTACCTGTAATTAGAGCTGATAGTGAAATTGGAAACATCTAGACATATGGACATTGAGTGTGTTGGGAAACTATAAAGTCATATAGTTTTGAAATCAAGGGAATCTCCTATATGAGGAATCATAGGTGTATAAACTCAAGGCATCCTATATCGGTCATGGGTTAATTTGAACCAGGGGTATAATGCATCAAAGGCTCTTTTCCTTAGGCATACCATGTTCATCACATGAGGTAGAAATTATGATATATTTGGTAGGGTCATAGGTTCTGGTTCTTAATGGGACACAATAATATTTTTAGTGACTTTTGGGTATATTTTTATAGGTTTAGAGTCATATGGGGACTGGGTCATAAGTTTAGAGTCTTATGTGGACGTTTTCCATAAATTGATTTCATATATTGGGTCAAGTATAGGTTAGTGTCTCATGGTGGATCTAAGGTATAATAGGGAATTTAAGTTTGTATAGTGGGGTTTTAGTCTCCTAATCACTGTAGTGGTGTTATTCATGAAAAATGGAATCACCAAGTACTCCTAGTGACTCTAGAGATATCAAAAATCCATCTTAGGTATGTCCTCACTGAGTACCCACAATTGATTATAACCATATATAAGGTCAATCTTTGATAACCACCTTTCCCCTATAAACTGATTGAAGCAATAATCGATCCTTGGTAGTGGATGTTTATTCTTGATGGTTAATTGTTTTAGGTGATGGTAATCCAAACACAAGCTCAGGATCCCATCCACTTTCTTGGTGAATAAACCAGAGCTACCCAGGGGGACAAACTAGGTATAATAAATTATTTCCTTTAAAGATCCTCCAACCACAACCTTATCTCTTGAAGAACTATGAGAGCCATATGATATGCCACTAAAGATATCAGAGCTTCCCAATAATGTATGTCAATTCAAAATTTTACCTCCCATCAAGGAAGTAAATTTGGTATGTCCTAAATAAATACATATATGTACTCCTCTACTATAGTAGGGAATCAAACATGTACAGAGTCTGCTACACCAGGAGTCAAGATATCTAACTGACGAGGAATCATCTATAATATCCTATAAAAAAATCTATACCTTATATATCATTTAGCCTAACTAAAACCACTTAGATGTGGGGCCATCTATATCGGATCATAGTGTTGACTACATCCTACCACTCTCACAACTCCTCTATAATGATCGCCTCCCTATGGTTCCTCCCACTCACACCAAAAACTATACCTTTATTGTCCATCCATCATCTTCCTATCCACTAACACCTAGAAGGTTATGTGATCTCGAGTGATATAACCTCACTCATCATAGAAAAAACATCACCTATCCCCTAGATGAATGGAACCACTTGGTGAACCCAAGGTTGTAAATATTTAGGTCTGAGAATGGACATGTCGATTCTTAAAGTGTTTCAACTCTAATGATTGATATTACACACCAACTACTAAAGAATATACACCTAGGTGTTTGTTGTAAAAACTTTCTAGCTATGTGAACTCTACAAAAAATCTATATATTATCAAGGTACGTTCCAAGACCCTAAAATAGGAAAGGATGGAAAGGGGAATGACTCTGGATTGAATATCTCTATGTATATTCTGATCGAACATCCTTACCTAGAAATATAGACCAAAAACTATGTCCTGAGAGTATCGAGGTGGCTGATAAATCTCAACACATACTCATTCACAAATATACAACCTTGTTTAAGCTTAAGAATCTCCCAGATGTGGAATGATTGAAGCATTGATGGGAAGTAATCCTCTTGAAATAGGTTATCAGACTCAATATAGAGAAGATTTTTCTAATTATGGGTTTGTGTCATAAAGATTCACTACCATCCCACTGATTCATGAAGAAGAATCACCATGGAAAACACCATTTGATTGTAAGGGGTTCAGATAAGATGGAATTACTAGGCCATGTATTATAATAAGTCCTTTTCTACCTATGGGTCTGGATCACCATGAAACCTGAGTAGTATCTTCCTCTAAAACTCATGAATCATTATAAACCTATAAAAATCATCATCCGATACAACTAGAATTATATTCTCTCTAGAAATATGAAAAATGAAAACCTACACTTCTGGGGCAGTTCTACTAGTTACACGATCGATGGAAGTTTCGTTTGATGTATAATTGGAGGGAACACATCATGAATAAAATCCTAAACCAAGGACTCATCACTAAGATGATCCTAATTTAAGACCTATCATAAAATCCTAGATGTATTTATGTGTTTAGGAATCCTAAAAATTCAGGATTTAACTTAGTAAAAAGCGAATATTTGGGGAGCTGACTTAAGAAGGATATCAAAACCAAAACACTTATATATATGACACGTGTATGATTTTTTTCCATGTAATTGGGGTTTATGTGTACCATGTTAACAAGTGGGTTATTATAATCTTGGTGAGTGGATAAATCTGCATCCGCACCACCAATGGGGTCCCTATTTAGAGATCCAAACTCATGAAACTTAAAACATAGTTTCCATAAATCACAAACCAATACTCACAACTATTCAAAATCCAAAATCTATCATAGGACAACCCAGTCATTGATACCATTATGCCACATCCTGAACTATTAGGGAATCTCTTGGGATGGAGGCATATCAGAAGTGATACCTCAAGACCTCTTGTAATAAGACCACCTGTAATAGGTCACAGGCTATTTACTAGTATTGAGTAGGCATATCACACATATGGTAGTTCTTATCCAAATCTACTAGTACAAAGACACACAAATATCCATACACATCATATTAATGCATAAAGTAAACAACTATAAATAATAAATTCATTATCAAACTCTAATATCCCACAACCAAGTATGATAATACATTGACAAAGTAAAGAAGGTAAAAATATAGGTCCAACATGCGCAGAGGAGGGAACATAATATTAGTATGCAACCATTAGTCTTCCAATGGTCAGATTACCATAGCTGCCAAGAAGCACTAATTAATACTTGCATGAGGATCCCTTGTATCTCCATTGAATAACTTTTCATTTACATAAGACATAACACATGTGAAAAAAATACCATATAGGGTTGATTATATTCATACCTAGTAGGAAACCTCAAAATAAACAAGAAATAAAGATTCAAAATATAAAGATTCATCTTGAAAATATAACCAACTAGGAAAATAAAATATAAAACCCTGATAAATTCATAGAAGGATATATGTTCCAGTGTATAGTCTGAAAATTATAGCTAGACAAACAACTAAGAATTCCCAGATTTCAATCAATAAGTCTTATGAAAACTACATGATCATTACATAAGATGATATAAGATCATCCCTTCCCTATGAAGATGAGTCAAATAATGGATCTGGTTGAGGATCTGTGTCCTATATGACCTCTATAGACTATAAAAATAACAACTCTATAGATAGAGGATCCCTGATTCATAATGCATTATAAATACCAAACATATTTGATTCCATAGGTAGAGGATCCCATCCCCATGCTCACATGGGTGAAATACCAATTCACTATGAGGATCTTAGTTCCAAAGGTTGAGATACCAACTCCACCTAGGAATAATGATGGGGGAAACTCACATCTGAACTTAATATCTTTGGTAAAGGGAAACTACACAACATGTCCTATGGGCACATGATGTTTTATCTTGATATGTACACATGGTTATGTTTTTTCATTCCACATGGCATGTTTATGCTTGATTAAATTACATGTGGGGGTCATTCTCAACACTCAACATGTGCCTCTACTTAATCCATTCTCTTTTAAGACCACATGGTGTGTGGGCCTACCACATGGTCTATGAGAGCACTCAATGTCCTTGGGAATGTCTCTTTAGTACATGCCAGGATAGTCACTTAGGGTCACATGACATGTGGCCCCCACTTCATGGAGTGAATTATTTAACTTCTACTTAAACCTTAGAAATGAATCACCAAAATATATGGTGTAGGTTCTATCGAACTACACACCGTCTAGTTGGTTTTTTGTAGAAACTCCAACTCACGAGGAATATTTTGATTTTTTCCACCTTCCATTAATCTCAACCCCGATCATGCTTGAAAAATCAATAATTTGAAATAAATATCTTTAAAACTTCACCATATATCAAATTCCAGTCACCTTACATTGGAAAATAAAAATGTTGTCATCAGTTATGTCATTCACACACATTACCCCACAAAATTACCAACACCTATCCATATTCGGATTTTAGTTGTTTTTATCGAACCTATTTCATTATGAAATCCATGATGATAAACCCTCACATCATTCCAAGGAACCCATAATCAATAGAGTAGTGAAATGGGTCCCTATAAAATTTCTAACCACTTTCCAATCAAATACCAGTAATGGACACAAGTAGAATGGAGGGATAAATTCCCAAAACACTAAAGTGAGAAAAAACAATGGATGCATTTTTTTAGTAAATCCTTCGTTGATATAATTTGAGGAGAAGGGGTGAAACAATAATAAAATAATCATTCCAAGAACAAAAATCATCAAAAAATAAATTAAAAGTCTCGATAATTATCAATTCTAGGATAGATTGTTTAGAGTTAATCCATAATCATAATAGAATCAAAATAAGGGATAAATTCAAAAATCAAAGCCCATCCTCAAGAACAAAACAATCATGGGTAAAGAACATGATCACTATATAAACCATCAAAGAATCTATTAAATTTATCATTTTCTCAATGAATTCCATGATCATTTGGAAAGGAAGAGAAGCTCTCATCATCAATGTCGGAGATTCCTTGATCTAACCTTCTCTACCAACATAAACATACACCAGAATCTCTCCCTCCACCTTATAATCTCTAGATCTAAATGACTAACTGTAGAGGTCTTTCATATTGAGGATTAAATAGAAAATTCAAATATTAAGAAAAAATTAAATGAATTATATAAATTAATTCAATGAAATAAATTATTTAATTTATTAATTATATTTCTTCATGCAACTTCAGATCATCCCAAAACTAGATATGAATGAAACTTTTGTCACAATCAGGGTAAAACTTGATTTTTGGATTCAAAATTAGTCTTGGTTTCCCCATCATAGACTCTTATTATAAGATATGGCATAAAAAATGTGTGAGAATAATAAACATTTAAATAAATTTAAAAAAACAATTCTGAGGTTCAAATGACCTATTGTAATCACACCATATCCAAAAAAAAGTAAAGGGAATTCATAAATTTTTTCAAAGGGTCCAATCCCAAAAATAATGATTATTAAAAACATGTCTAGTTCCTTCATTATGTGTTTTAGGAACCTTAAGCATGTAATGTTCCTTTGAGAAATAATATTATTCTTTTATTCACTTGTATACTTAAATAACTTGTGATAACCTTGATAAATGAATTCAATACTCATTATTCTAATCTTAAATAATATATAATTTCATTTTTAATTAATTTATTTATAATTTCTCACACTTAGATGTTTATTATCCCTTTAATTCATTTCCCACTTCTTCCTAAACTATAATTAATCTAAATTGGTAGAAATTATTGATAAAAATTGTGTGTAGCACTCTAAAACCTTATCTTAATAGTGTCGATTCATACTCATAGACCTAGAGTGGTATCTAACAAGAAAAACATCATATCCCCTAATGATATATGGACACTTAATAACTATAAAAACCTCATATGAAACCTTATCATGTAATATAATTTTCTTGTCTCATGATATATTATAAAGAAGGATGTATACTTTGCGTCATCATTATTTAATGATTTAAATAGCTTTTTTGACTATATTGGATGGACTTTCCTTAATTTACCATGTCAAAGGATGTAGTCAAGGGACTACCATTCTATTCAAGTGGCAAATGAAATATTCTTCCTATAATAAAAATTGAAAAATCTTGTTTTGATCATTCAATCAATTCCAAACCACCAATTATACACTTGACAAAATCCACCTCACAAAAACATTAATAATCATGGTTTGAATCATGAATAAAAGTACATGATCAAATGAAATACATTGGTAATGATATCAAGTTAGGATACCAACAAATATATTAGTAGATAAGAATATCTAATGACACCCAAAACATATGGATTCCTCTTTCCAGGTCTTTACTCATGATCTCCTCTATTTAAGATCACCAAGTTTTAACTTCATAAGAATAATTATAAAAGATTATGAGTCTCAAACACCTTTACAATAAAAAATCATATGTGTACCACAATTATGAGGTATATATACCACATGACATATGTTTAAGATTATTTTCACTATATCTAAAGGTTTTTATTATAGCTAAGAACTAATATAACTTTTTTATATGATATGTAATCCGAGGATATTACCATGTAAATATTATATATATAATTAACAACACTATTATAGTAATAATAAATCAGGAATAACTATATGTATAAAAGATATGGTAATTAAAAAGTACAACTCTAGTTGGGTATAGGGAACTCACTTTTACAACACTCCCACTTTCATTGGAGGAAACTTTATAATCATGAAACTATGAACTCTTATATGATAAATCATGATTCTACTAAGTTATCATTTTATTCATCAGGACTTTCATGTTTTTATTTGATGGAAACTTTTCAATCTAAACCTAAATTTACTTTATTATTATCTCTCAAGAGATGATATCCTTGATTATATACTATTTGGTATAATTCCAAGATTTGGAACAAAGAATTTTGTATTTTTATTGATTATTTTTCTACATCAGAAGCCACAACCTACTTGATATTTATAGATATGGATAATAATAGACTTAATGAGATTATCTACTCTATTTACTTATCCTAACTACAATAAAATATCAATTTGATCACCATGAATAGTAGTTTTATATCCCTTAATAACTAATGTTTATTCCTATCTAAGTATCAAGTATATATCCCTTATAATTTATCAAGTTCCATTAGATTGTTATGAATGATGACTTGTGTTGTTCTCCAAGATTTAATTGATATTTTACTATCATAATATATGATTTGGAAATATAGAATCTATTATATAACATAAAATTTGTGATAAATCCATCACCGACGCATTTGAAGTTTTACTCAGCATCTTAACCACATCATATATCTTATACATGCCTTCTTAGAGAGATTTATTCCATGTGAAATAGGAAAAAATTCCCTCTTTAATTTATCTATATATTATTTTCAATACCTTGTAAATTTATGTATTTTGACTTGGTCCAAGAAACTAGTAGATCAATCTTAATAGATCTTTTTCTCTAGAACTTAGGTCACTACTTTAAGTCAATATTTAGAGGGATAATTTCTACTAATTTTTATCTAAATATAAGACTAATTACTATTTTCCATATGTTATTAACATATATCACTTAGAAAACTATGACACTCACACTAAACTCATGTAAACACATATAAATTTTTTCATACCATAATTTTGATGTCTGTAGTGATACATAAATGAATCATTGTAGCATACACATTATACTGATAACTATTTATCTCACAAACCCTTATAATTATATCCTAAAGATATTTTTTAGAATTTTTATGAAGAAATGAAATTTCTAAATATAAAAATCATGGTATGATTATTATTAAATCTAAATTCAAATGGATTCTAGAATCTTTATTAGTGAAAAGGTTTCAAAAAATTCAACACTTTTACTAAAGATAATCCTTTAACAACAAATATTTCTTTATTAGTAACAATTTTCCCATCAATTTCCATATTTTACTTGAATAACCATTTGGGAATAGTGGGTTTTACTTTGGCTGGAGATATTAGAAAAATATTTAATTGATTTTAGTATTTGGAATCCATTTTTTTTAATTTATATCCAGTTATAATTTTATATTTTTACCATGTGTTTATTCCTTTTAGGATAAAGATTCATTAATATATATGATTAATATATCTCCTAAATTGGTTACAATAATACTATCTCACTTTATTTTAATATTTCCTATATAGTTTTTGTATTTGAAACTTTTTATTTTCTATGAGCTCTCATAGAACTTGTTCCTATCCCAACTATTCAGAAATTCTGATCCATGATTTTATCACAACCCATATTTATCCTACTATTTTTAAAATAGATCTAATGCCTCTGATAGAAATATATAATTTCAATATACTATTATTTTTTTACCATAGGGACTTATGTGATATACTTTATAACTTTAAGACAATTCACATATATGAAATTTGTGTTTTTCTTGATGCATGCTTGTTTCTTGACTTATCCTTAACAAATTCTTTTCATATAAACAGATGGATTTGTGACATCATAATGTTCCTTTATATTATATATTATATGATATCCATTTTTCATTATAGTTAGAAATATTTTTAAGGTTAATGATGCTATTTATGAAAAATTTCTTAAAAGGGATGATGGAGGACTTTTAAGACCTATAAGAATCACCATCAATCCTATTTTACTCACATAATGAATTTTATTTTCTTAGGGAAACATGATTTTATGTTTAAATCCACTATAAATTTTAGTGATTAATGAATGCTTGGTTACGGTATTTTTTTGACTCACCTGCCCAAAGCATCTTTCTTATTCTTACCAATCATACTCATCGCTTTACTTTTATATTCATTAAAAAATTAAAATAATTTTATTAATTACGTGAATTTACTTTTATATTATCCTTGAAGTAGTTCAATAATGTATTATTGAACTAATTTTAAAATAATTATAGTTTTATCACCTTTAATACTAAATGTTTAATTGTTAATTATACTATATAATCAAGTATGTAAAATACTTAAGAGTTTTAGTTCAAAGTGTTTAAACACCATCATTGGTATAACATTTACATTTACTTCTTGTTTTAATTGAAAAATAATTATTTTTATATAATTGGATATTATCTGAGTCTTTCATTTTATATTCATCAATAATTACTAATATATTATATTTGTGATTCAAGTAAAATTATCGAACCATTAATTTGTGGTATATCATAACAAAATTTATGTTAAACATGGAATAAAAGTCATTAAGGTATAAAATTTACGATTTGATGTTGTTTTTTATGACACCCTATACATAATAATATTATTTCAAATACAATGATCTTTCAATTTTTCCTATGAAGTTATAATCTTCTCTAGATACTGTGAAATTCAATCTCCATCAGCAACATGAGGACCCACTTCATACTTGTAATATTTTTGAAATTTCTTGGTTCCTATATTTGGATAAAAATATGTGAGTCACATATAGAATCTAATACCAAATAATTGAAATATAAATAATGAATATACCTAAAGTAGGAGATTATACTTTCTTATTCTTCTTCAATTCATTTAAATTCCTCTTATAGTGATCATTATTGCCACATGTGAACCAAATTTCTTCCTATTCAATGATTGAACTCTTTATTTTTGGTTTCCTAGAAGGATATTTATAAGTTTATTTTAAAATTGTACTTTTCATTAGTATTTTCACCTTTCCTCTCTTTTTATTCACTATAATAATTGAAGAATAATCTTTTTTAAAGTTCTTATCTTCTTAGATAATATTATCCAAAATATATTGAATTGGTTTCTCCAAACTATTTTTTTATAATTTTTAATGAGTCTAGAGTAACTAGGTGATAATGATGAGAGGATGAGATATATTTAAATATCATTATTCTCCTTGAATTACAACTTTATCAGTCGACCAATATAATATATCATCTTGAGTACATGATTACCAACCTATATTCCATATTTCTTGAAGTTATTATCTTCTTATTTCTTACTTCACTTTATCCTTAAAAAATATTAGAGATAAGAAAAAATGGCGTAAAAATACCTATCCTTGTGTTTCTTTCATCAATCATTGGAAATTAATGAAATCATTATGATGTAAACATTATATTCATCATCCATGTCTCTCTTATAAGAATCTATTTCACCCTCACTTTCTTTTGGAGGTTTCTCATTAGGTTGTGTGGGATCCAACACATACAATTTCCTTTAATATTATAGTAACATGTTAAAGAACCTATACCACTCTTTGAAATTTTTTCTAAATAGGATATGTTAATTATCAAATATAGATCATGATTATTCTATTGTATCACACTCAATGTTTATACAAAATAAAAATTAGTATATTAATAATTTTTCTTGTTTACCCATTGTTTATACATTATTGATTAATATATCTTAAATGTATCTGAGTATTTTATTTAAATAAAAATTATCCTCAACCAATATATTGGAAATACTTAAGTTATTGAGTTTTGTAGTGGTAAATGGTCCTCAAACATATCTTAATAGCCTAATATATGTTATTATCATTACTCCAAGAGTATAATATAGGATTTTGGTTGGCCAATCACATTAACTCACAACTCCTTGTTTTGTTGAGTGGAGTCCTATATCCTATAAATCCTTAAAATGAATTATATCAATAAATGCATCTAAGATTTCACCCAGATATCCATAAATAATTCATTGATTCCAATTTTAGTTAAGTAGAATCTTTAATATTGTTAAAACTCCACAATAGGAGGAAGTACCCTCAACTATTGTTGAGAAGAACCTCAAAACATGGTTTCATTTAAAATTAAGTGGTGGAAGATGTTTATGACTAAATATTTAATTTTAGGGTTTTAAAATTAGTTTCATTATTTTCATGAATGAAATTATATCATATTAATCATTCTTGTTACTCTATTATCATGCTCACAACTTTAATCATGTGTATATAGAAAACATTCACCACACATTTATTCATTTTATTTATGAATCTTGTTCTCAAAGGATGATGCGAGGTGGTGGTATTGTGAGAAACACATGGGGGTCTATCACCTTGGAATTATAATATTTCTTTGGGGAGATTAATTTTATCATGAATGAGGATTTGGCTATGCTTCACGAGTTGAATCTATATAAGTATAATAATATCTACTTTTCCAAGGTTGAGTAGGACTCTTCCAGTGTTGTTAATGATTTAAAGGTCTTTTATAATTTCTCTTGGAACATAATTTATTATATCAGAGACTGGAACAAGATTCTTCAACTAGATGCAAATATTATTCATTTTAGGCACAAGCGAAATATATCGGCTGATCTTCTTGATTCCTCAAGTAATTAGTTTTATAAACTGGTGGTGTATTCAAGCATTGGTTCTCTTCCAATGGAGCGTGATATGATTTTCCAGGGGGATTCCTTTAGAATTCATTATTTTTGACCCTCATAATCCCCCATTTTTTTCTTCCTCTACTTTATACTTATTTATTTTTGTTATTTATGCTAAACATTTTAGTTAATATAAACCATATATTTTAAAAAATAATTAACCGTACATGAAAGAATAAACAATTAAAGTCACGATCATGATCTATTTAACAAATGTATGATTAATTGAGTGGATGGTAGATTAAATGAGATCCTATAGGCAACTCCCTGAGGTGTATCTAAGTCATGTTATAGGGCTCACCTCAACCTATGCATCGGGTCCTATTTATTCATTCGCTAAGCCACGATAAAATTTATTTTTCTTTCATCCTCCTTATTATGCTATAGTAATCACACATATGCGAGATGTTATCAAATATGTGAGTTACATATGAATGAACTATAAGGTGGATACATAGGCCTATATACATATAATAAGGTCATAGGGAAATTCACATACATCATTTGGTAATTAATTATTATAGTCATGCCTCATTGTGATATTTAAATAAATAAATGATAAATATCAAATATTAATGTTTCTATCTCAACTAATGATTAGTCAATAAATACCCAAATTACTTAATAAAAAATATATAATAAATAACTTAATTTATTATGAAATGTGGTGTCGAACAACTGCAATGATGTGAGAGTCCAAGGGTTCCAACACCTTGGCATGGATCTTACTTCCCGGTTAGTCAATGAGGGAAATGGGGGTAATTTACTCAATGGGATCAAGGGGAAACTCCCTGAGAATTTTATTCTTCACTAAAATTAAACTCATGGGGATTTTAAGAATTAAAATATTTCTAAATTAATTTGAATTCACAATGGACCCATCACATTATATCAATTTTTTTCAATAAATTATAGTAACTCAAATATATTTTTTGAATTTTTTGTAGAATTTTTTGGGTTAAAATGTTTCATAAACCCCCAACACCTGTAACACCCCAAGCTTCCACGATACACTTTTCTTTGAATAATACAGCATTGTGTGTTGAACGCAAGTTCGAGTTCTAACACACCACAACTAATCAAAGTAGCCGTTATGAATAGTAATATCCACTTTTTAAAATTATAGAAATTTTATATTTCAAAATGGACTTCCTTTTTGTATTCATAATATCGAAATTATCCTAAGTTGAATTTTTTGTAATTTTTTGAGAACTTCCATTTTTTTATGAATAGTGAAAAATACTTAAAACAAATTTTTTAATCAAAATAATTTATAGTGATAAATTATACTATTGAGTGTTTTTAAAGTATAATTAGAATATATTTTTTCCATTTTATCCAATGGTGTTCATTAGAATTAATTTCACTTTGAAATTAGACATAAACAATTGTCAATCTTTTGATATATATTGTTTCTTAAAAACACGCTATTTGTTGTGACAGTGGGAATTAATTATAAAATTAATTAATGCAACTTATATGTTTGGAATTTTTTAAAATAGACATAGTTTTTGAATTTGGAATATCAATTATATCTTAGGGTGAAATTTTGTCATTGTTTTGAAAAACTTCAATTTTTGATGAATAGTGAAACCACTAAGTGGTAGTTAAAAAACTGATTTTTCCGTTTAAATGAAACATTACCACTTCTGTGATTTGATTTTCAAACATCCAACATAAATTGTTGTCATTAGGAAGTAAGATGTGGTTCAATGGGATTAAAATAATTTTTTGGTGAATAGTAACTTTTAAGTTTAATTAATCGCGATTAAAGGTAATTAGTGAAATTTAAGGTAAAAATGATATTATAGAAATATGAAAATACCCTTAAACTTGTCCTACCCATATTGGATGAGTCATGGCCGACCAAGAAAATCCATGGTTCAACTTGGGGACCCCATGGAGCCACTTTGGTAGGAAAATGACATTAAAAACTTTTTATTTAATGTTAAAATAAAAATGTCACAAACATGAGTTGTTTTACTAAAACAATTTTTAAATGGGGTTATACAAGTCATATTTTTGACTATAAATATTCATTAGAAATATAAAATGATTTCCTAAATCATGATATTTTTTTTATAATTTTTAGACATTAAATAAATTAAATTATTTATGACACCATGATGATGCAACGATTACCTCATTAATCAATGATTTAAATAAAATAAAAAGATAATGTAAAATCTAAGACTTACACTTGTCCAAAACCTATTGGATGAGTATATTTCAAACCCTTATCACCTTACCCTTGAAATATATAAGTTTGGGACCTTTAAAATCCGAAACTCATTATATAATAAAGTAACATTTCATGACTTACCAAGAGTGCCCCTCCTCTCCTCTTATAAAAGGCCCCCACCACTACCACCTTACTCACACCTTCAAATCCTTTTGGCTCGGCCAAACTCTACCCAAATACTCTCTCAAATTTCCTCTCTTAATCCTAGAAGCCTCACTTTGGGCATAATTCTTCCCAAGGAATCCTTTGGCTCAAATCAAAAAAGAGTTACCCGATTTTAAGGTAATGTCTTCTCTTATGTTATTTTGTTTTATTTTGCTTCTCCAACCCCCTAAACTCTTTTTATTAATTTCTTTTGTAACAACACCATTATACTCAATATACTAGGATGTTGTTATAAGAAGGATTATAGCTACACTTACACACACCTACATCTAATGGTTAAAGAACATACTGTTTCTGTGGATGGAGAATTTCTGCCTCACGAAACGATGATTGTTCAACACTCATATAACTCCTTCAAAGGTGGACATTAAGATGTCACTATATTTATATATGATATATAATATGTTTATGTTTTACTTAAGATTCTGTATTTTTCATTTATGGCATACCTTTATGGTTTCCATTATGGGTAAACGCGATATCTTCATTTTAGGAAGTGCGGACTACCGCCCCCTCAAAGTGATTCGAATCGTTAATGCCATATGTGGGATGTATAAAGGATGGAGTAAATGGTATTATAAATTATATTATACTGGAATTATAGTATACCTTTATATAATTATAATTTAATTCCATTAAATATGAAATAGAAATGAAAGTAGCATTCATGCGTACGTATGGCTTACCGTCTCCATGAACGGTGCATTTCATTTCTTACCTCTAAATGTTATGTAATATTATAAGTGAATGTATATAATGGATATATATGATATATATGATATCTACATAATTAATATAATTCTGTAGATAATGGATATTCTACCACATAAACAACTTGTAATTATAAGAAGTTTATTGTTGACTCAAGTACCAAAGATCGACAAAATGACCGTTATTAACTTAAATGACTACATAATTTTCATAACATTGTAATAAGTGACATAAAAGGGATAATGAACTTGAAAAAGGTTCTTAAGCAAGTAGATATTAACTCTAGTTTATTATTCAGGAGGTTAAAGAATGTTCGAGTCAAGTCGGACACAAGGTATGGGAACTTCTTAACCCAATTTCCATTCTTTGGGTTAATCTCCTACTTTCAAATTATGTCATGATATTATTATGTTATATCTTGTATTTGTACTTACTTTTTGTGTAATTATAGTGAATACACATAATTGTTCTATTTTATTTAAAAAATGATCTTTTTAAGTGGCTTCGTCTCAATCTCCTTTCATTGAGGCATATTTTGTTTTATACACAACTTTATTGTATATGGTGTATAAACCCCTTTGACTTTTACATTTATTCAAAAGGAATATTTTTATACGAAGAGTTTTACTAAACGACAAAAAGGAATGTTTTTTTGTCGTACATATGCTATGATAATGACTTCTCCGCTGCCGTGACCTTTATTTGAGTTTCGTCTTCCTCTACAAGCCATAACATTTTTTAAATGAAAAATAAATACAAATATTTAATTTTATTTTATTTTGGTATTGAAAATGGTTTTGAAAGTGTTTTTATTATATCAATGTGTTGTATTGAATCTTGTGATTGAAATGTGGAAATTTTATGTTTCCTTTATGCATGTTTTATGTGATACATTTATGTTATGGTTTATGATATGTTTAAACCTGTTCATATGAGGAATGCATTGGACTTAATAAGTGACGGGTGGAGCCCGCTATAGCTCCTCGATGCATCGGCAGGTCTCATGAGACAAACGAGTGTCTTGGCACGAGGCCTTGACAAAATCTTATTTGTAGTCTTGGCATGAGGCATTGGCTACGTGGTTATGATAGTCTGGAATTATGCATTCAATCATTATGAAAATGGTTATTGATATTGAATGTGATTATTCGACCAGTAGAATATCCATGTGAAGAAGTAAATGGCATTATCTCATTTTACTTTTTCCATATTATGTTGAAGTTCAAGTTTAAAAGGATTTTGTTTTAGTTATAAATTGCCTTAAAAGTTTATGTTTATTGATGAAAGCTTCCGCTATATTGTTATCCTTACTGAGCATCTGAGATCACCCCTTTAAATGTTTTAATATTTTCCAGGATGTGAAGAAGTATTTTATGAATGAACTACAGGGATAGTCAGAAGAGGATATGAGTGTGGACTATGGAGACTTTGTTGTTGTAGATTTTCAATTTATGATGTAATGTAACATTTATGAATGTATCTAGTGTTTCCAAGGCTACTAAACTAATCAGTCTTTCGAGACTTGATCTTTTGTGATCATGCCAATGTTACGAAGTAATGCACCGAATCTGGGTAACTGGGGTCGGGGCGTTACAGTTGGTATCAGAGGTAGTTTAGTACTAACCTTGGAATCTAGATTTAGATAAACTCTGATTAGAGAACATATCCCAAAGATACACTTTGAGGATTAGTATAGAAGAACTTCCCTAAAATTTTGGTATTATAGAGATTTTGTGAGTTTTCCGAGAAATACATCCCTGTCTAGATATGAGAAGGTAGAGGTGGCTCTGGCACTGATGTACCTAGGGGTAAAACCTGAAAACACCACTTTGAGCTAGACTCGAACGGGAACTGGTGCACGACAACGGGCCTTGTTGCACTCTTTGTTACGACACTTCTGAGGTATATGATTAGGATAATTCTCATTTTCTTTACAAACCATTATGAAGGGTTTATGAGTATATACTTCCTCAAAGAATTTTTTTTTATGATTATAGATTATATCCATAAATAGTTCAATTTATGTTAAGTATTTTACAAGTATGGAATAATTTATTTTGATTCATAAACTAATCTACTTTATGCCATTGTTTAGAAATGACGCCTAGTGGAAGGAATGGAAACCGTATCAATGAACGCACTCCGTGTAGGGATTTCCCTCCTGATCAAGAAAATTATTGTGGATCTGGAGATACTACTAGTGCTGATCAACTTATTACCATACTGGGACAACTCACTCAAGTTATGAATAATAACCTTACTCGTATGGAGCACCCTGATCCGCAATGTGGAGGATCAATGTTAGACCTCTTCATGAGGCAAAAACCACCAACATTTAATGGGGGTACAAATCCATTAGTATCTGAGCAATGGATAAACTCCTTAGAGAAAATATTCCATGCCTTAGGGAGTAGTGAAAGGGAGAAGTTTATCATGGCAGTTTACTGCCTCACTGGAGATGCCGGTCAATGGTGGTCATTGATTCAAAATACAAAGGAAGATGAAGAAGTATCAAGTATGGAATGGAGGGAGTTTAAGGAAATTTTATTAGAAAAATAATTTCCACATGACCATCGAGCAGATATGGAAAGACAATTTCTGAGTCTAAGGCAGAAGGAGGATGAGAATGTCACAAAGTATGAGGCCAACCTTACAAGGGTAGCGAGGTATGCTGCAAATTATATACGTAACCCAAGAAGTAAGATTGATCATTTCTTTGATGGGTTAAAACCATTTCTCTGTCAAGCTTTAGTATCACAATCCTTCTCATCGTACGAAGATATTGTCTCGTGTGCTATCAAGATAGAAAATGAATTCTCTAAGTCTTATGACTACAAAGTAAAGCAAGAGAAGAAGAGAATGGTGGAACAAGAGACGGATAAAGGGAAAAAGAGAAAGAAGGATTTTCCATTATGTGATAATTGTGGGAAGAATCACCCTGGTTCTTGCCTAAAAGGAATGGGATTTTGTTATAAATGTGGAGAAAAAGGTCACCAGGCGCGTGATTGTAAGGGAAAGAAAGAGGCTATCAATGTTTAATGCTAAAATTTTAGGGAAATGGGGCATTATGAAAATGAATTTCCTAAGCGTCAGGGAAACTTACCTCAGAAAAGGCCAAGGGATCAAGGATAATCTTATGTTGTTTCTACAGTTGAAGTGGAATAATTAATGTATTGGTGCTTTTGGACTCAAGGATTATATTCTGGTTATAATAATAATGTGATGTATATAAGGATGGTACTGCAGTACTTGTTTTTTTTTTCATTAAGGTTTTAATATGATGAAGGTAATCATATTTTTAGTATCTGATAATAAGAGAAACTTTTCTTTGTTTGGGGAATCTGATGTTACAATTGATTTTGGAATTTAGAGACCTTTTAGAGAAAGTCTGGATAGAGGTATTTTGGATAACTATATAGGTTGGAATGGATTAATTTGAACCTTGGATAGTATTGTTTAAGGTTAAAACATTTCTGAAGATTATTTTTGGAATATTATAATACTATAGTTTTAGGAAAAGGAAAACCTGCAGGTTGGGGGATAACCCGTCGCGTCAGACAAAGCTGCAGGAATCGAACCCACAACCAGAGTGCGATAGGCCTTTATTACCTACCACTAGCCTACAGGAAGTCTCTGGTTATTACAAAATAGTTTTCCTAATCTAAATGGTATGTGGTAATATTTGGAACCTTATACAATTAGGATAAATAGAATATTTTGGAGTTCTGTTACCATTTGGAGTGAAAGATGGGTTCGTGGTAAAAATTTATTAAAGAATGAAAGCCTACATGACAAGTAAGTATATTTCCTTACATTCTTAGAAAATCTCTTAAATAAATTCCTCAACTTTATAAAAGGTAACTTAAAACAAAAATGTTGTCGGTTAACTTTTCCAACTGGGGATTCGATGACCGTTTAACCAATCACAAGTTTCTGATTTTCTTGCGGTTAACTTTCTCCTAATCCTGTTTTCTACAACTCTCCACTAGACCTTGATGGTTTGTTTCTCCTCCATATCCATATTTTCATAGAATCCTAGTATGGGCTATCTCAGGTGACCTTTGTACTTCTCTTTCTTTCTTTTAATGTTATATTCTTATTAACCCTATATCCGATGTTGGTTTTCCACAAAGGTATTTTCTATTTTCAACCTTTTATTTTCTAAGAACATTTTCAAATTTCGAGGATGCAATTTATTTAAGAAGGGGAGAATGTCACACCCCAAGCTTCCACGGTACACTTTTCTTTGAATAATACAGTAGCGTGTGTTGTACGCAAGTTCAAGTTCTAACACACCGCGACTAATCAAAGTAGCCGTTATGAATAGTAATAACAACTTTTTAAAATTATAGAAATTTTATATTTCAAAATGGACTTCATTTTTGTATTCGTAATATCGAAATTATCCTAAGTTGAATTTTTTGTAATTTTCTGAGAACTTCCATTTTTTTATGAATAGTGAAAAATACTTAAAACAAATTTTTTAATCAAAATAATTTATAGTGATAAATTATACTATTGAGTGGTTTTAAAGTATAATTAGAATATATTTTTTCCATTTTATCCAATGGTGTTCATTAGAATTAATTTCACTTTGAAATTGGACATAAACAATTGTCAATCTTTTAATATATATTGTTTCTTAAAAACACGCTAGTTGTTGTGACAGTGGGAATTAATTATAAAAATAATTAATGCAACTTATATGTTTGGAATTTTGTAAAATATACATCATTTTTGAATTCGAAATATCAATTATAGCTTAGGGTGAAATTTTGGCCTTGTTCTGAAAAACTTCAATTTTTGATGAATAGTGAAACCACTAAGTGGTAGTTAAGAAACTAATTTTTCTGTTTAAATGAAACATTACCACTTCTATGATTTGATTTTCAAAAATCCGACATACATGGTTGTCATTAGGAAGTAAAATGTGGTTCAATGGGATTAAAATAATTTTTTGGTGAATAGTAACTTTTAAGTTTAATTAATCGCAATTAAAGGTAATTAGTGAAATTTAAGGTAAAAATGATATTATAAAAATATGAAAATACACTTACACTTGTCCTACCCCTATTGTATGAGTCATAGCCGACCCAGAAAATCCATGGGTCAACTTGGGGACCCCATGGAGCCACTTTGGTAGGAAAATGACATTAAAAACTTTTTATTTAATGATAAAATAAAAATGTCACAAACATGAGTTGTTTTACTAAAAAAATTTTTAGATGGGGGTATACAAGTCATATTTTTGACTATAAATATTCATTAGAAATATAAAAATATTTCCTACATCATTATATTTTTTTTTATAATTTTTAGACATTAAATAAATTAAATTACTTTTGACACCATGATGATGCAGCGATTACCTCATTAATTAACGATTTAAATAAAATAAAAAGATAATGTAAAATCTAAGACTTACACTTGTCAAAACCCATTTGGATGAGAATATTTAAAACCCTTATCACCTTATACTTGAAATATATAAGTGTGGGACCTTTAAAATCTAAAACTCATTATATAATAAAGTAACATTTCATGACTTACTAAGAGTGCCCCTCCTCTCCTCTTATAAAAGGCGCCCACCACTACCACCTTACTCACACCTTCAAAGCCTTTTGGCTCGGCCAACCTCTGCCAAAATACTCTCTCAACTTTTCTCTCTTACTCCTAGAAGCCTCACTTTGGGCAGAAATATTCCCAAGGAAGTCTTTGGCTCAAATCAAAAAAGAGTTACCCGATTTTAAGGAAATGTCTTCTCTTATGTTATTTTGTTTTATTTTTCTTCTCCAACCCCCTAAACTCTTTTTATTAATTTATTTTGTAAAAAAACCAGTATCCTCAATATACTAGGATTTTGTTATGAGAATTATTCTAGATACACTTACACACACCTACATCTAATGGTTAAAGAACAAACTGTTTCTATGGATGACGAATTTCTGCCTCACGAAACGATGATTGTTCAACACTCATATAACACATTCAAAGGTGGACATTAAGATGTCACTATATTTATATATGATATATAATATGTTTATATTTTACTTAAGATTCTGTATTTTTCATTTATGGCATACCTTTATGGTTTCCATTATGGGTAAATGCGATATCTTCATTTTAGGAAGTGCGGACTACCGCCCCCTCAAAGTGATTTGAATCGTCAATTCCATATGTGGGATGTTTAATGGATGGAGTAAATGGTATTATACATTATATTATACTGGAATTATATTATACCTTTATATAATTATAATTGAATTCCATTAAATATGAAATAGAAATGAAAGTAGCATTCATGCGTACGTACGACTTACCGTCTCCATGAACTGTGCATTTCATTTCTTACCTCTAAATGTTTTGTAATATTATAAATGAATGTATATACTGGATATATATGATATATATGATATTTTTATATCATGAATATAATTCTGGAGATAATGGATATTCTACCACATAAACAACTTGTAATTATAAGAAGTTTATTGTTGACTCAAGTACTAAAGATCGACAAAACGACCGTTATTAACTTAAATGACTACATAATTTCCATAACATTGTAATAAGTAATATAAAAGGGATAATGAACTTGAAAAATGTTCTTAAGAAATTAGAGATTAACTCTAGTTTATTATTCAGGAGGATAAAGAACGGTCGAGTCAAGTCAGACAAAAGGTAAGGGAACTTCTTAACCCAATTTCCATTCTTTGGGTTAATCTTCTACTTTCAAATTATGTCATGATATTATTATGTTCTATCTTGTATATGTACTTAATTTTTGTGTAATTATATTGAATACAAATAATTGGTCTATTTTATTTAAAAAATGATCTTTTTAAGTGACGTCGTCTTAATCTCCTTTCATTGAGGCATATTTTGTTTTATACACAACTTTATTGTATACGGTGTATAAACCCCTTTGACTTTTATGTTTATTCAAAAGGAATATTTTTATACGAAGCGTTTTACTAAATGACAAAAAGGAATGTTTTTTTGTCGTATGTATATGGCGACAATGACTTCTCCGCTGCTATGACCATTATTTGAGTTTCGGTTTCCTCTACAAGCCATAACATTTTTTAAATGAAAAATAAATACAAAGATTTAATTTTCTTTTATTTTGGTATTGAAAATGGTTTTGAAAGTGTTTTTATTATATCAATGTGTTTTATTGATATCTTTTGATCGAAATGTGGAAATGTTATGTTTCCTTTATGCATGTTTTATGTGATACATTTATGTTATGGTTTATGATATGTTTAAACCTGTTCATATGAGGAATGCATTGGACTTAATAAGTGACGGATGGAGCCCGCTATAGCTCCTAGATGTGTCAGAAGGTCTCATGAAACAAACTAGTGTCTTGGCACGAGGCCTTGAAAGAATCTTATTTGTAGTCTTGGCACGAGGCCTTGGCTACGTGGTTATGATAGTCTGGAATTATGCATTCCATCATTATGAAAATGGTTATTGATATTGCATGTGATTATTAGACCAATAGAATATCCATATGAAGAAGTAAATGACATTATCTCATTTTACTTTTGCTATATTATGTTGAAGTTCAAGTTTAAAAGGCTTTTGTTTTAGTTATACATTGCCTTAAATGTTTATGTTTATTGATGAAAGCTTCTTCTATATTGTTATCCTTACTGAGCATCTGCGCTCACCCCTTTCAATGTTTTAATATTTTACAGGATGTGAAGAAGTATTTTATGAATGACCTGCAGGGATAGTTAGAAGAGGACATGGGTGTGGACTATGGAGACTTTGTTATTGTAGATTTCAACTTTATGATGCAATGTAACATTTATGAATGTATCTAGTATTTCCAAGGCTACTAAACTAATAGGTCTTTCGAGACTTGATCTTTTATGATCATTCCAATGTTACGAAGTGATGCACCGACTCTGGGTAACTGGGGTCGGGGCGTTACAACACCGGTACCCCTTTTAGCCCCACAGTGAATATGGGAGTGGCATTCGAAGCTCGACTCCAATTGGTATTAGGTTTTCAACTATCACTGAGGGTGTAAAATATATATATATATATATATATATATATATGAGAGTCATTACCCTCAATATACCATGGTAAATGAAAAAAGATATAACAATGAAATTCATTACATAAATAAACCACCAAACCCAATACATGAAATTTCATACAATAAGAAACAGTTTAAAATTCTAGAAATAACACCTTAGTAGTAGCCACAGACTCCAGTAGCTCCCAAACAATTTCAAAGATCTTAAAACACCCATATTAATCTTCCAATATGGATTATAGACATTAGAATATATTTATATATATTGGGGTAAATATATAGGTGTACTAAGTATTTTACAACCCAAAACCTATAATAAAAATGTAAATTAAGCATACTAAATCTCTAGTGAACAAATATAGAAAATAAATTCATCATTAAAAATAAATTATTATATTATAACCACACTAAGTATCACTCACCAAGGAATTTATATAAATTGGAAACATAACAAAAAAGATCATATATACAAGACATGAATCTCACTTCCACTTTTCCACTAGACTATTCACCTTAAACCCTAATGACTTATGTCTTGGTGCTTTTATCCCCTATATAATTCAGAATAGACATCCAAGAAATCATATTTCAGCCACATAATTATCACATCCTACATATCCATGCACAAAAATTCCAAAAACATCATCATAACATCCCCAAAATCACAATGTTAAAATTAGATCTATCATAACCATATGTAAGTATGAATTTTACCTTAATACATTATAAAACATACACAATTGTGCATATTATATAAGTATATTCTATAACCTTAAGTCATCACATCTCTCATATGCATGTATATCATCTCTGAGTGGAACCAAAGCCTGTATGTGCACATATTTTATAACCATAAGTCACCACAACTCATATATTCCTTCATATTGTGCTATGTCTAGAGGAGATAGTGGGGTAGAGGGATTAGTTACCCATCCATATCTATGACAACTAAGATATTGTGAGACAACCAAAATCCAAGGCCAATATAGGTTCAAGATGTCCCTACTGACCTAGGTGGTGGAGAATAAGAAATAATAGAACATAATAATATTATATAAAAAATAGTATAAGTTAAACTATCCAACCATAGTGCAAAACAATAGAGAACTTCATACATGACAACTCAGTTTCCATGCTAAGGAATAGAAATGAAACACCCTGAGATTTTTTAATATATTTATCCTTAATAAATAAATGTGATCGATAGATTTTGAAGCATAAAAAACTAAAATTATGTGAATAATTATTATATATTATAAAATGAATCACATTATATGGTATTTAAAAGAAATATAAATTTTAATTCATTTAGGAAATAGTATTGATCCTAAAGAACTATTTGGAAATATTTTTTTTATGAGCATTACTTTTATCATATATGTTTTATTTAAAAATTAATTCAGAGTATTAAAATTATAAAAAAATAATTGTTTCCATATAAATAGAATGTTTATTTTTCAATTTTATATAAATAAAAATAAAATAATTTGATGATAAAAGTGATGTTTTTATGAAAAACTTATTTTATGCAAGTAATGTATTTTTATATTAATAAATTAAATTAATAAATATTAGGGAATGATTTTATTGAAATGTGTCAATAATATATTCGATAAAATATTTTATCTTTCATCTAATGTTTTTTACTAGGAAATTAATTGGATTATGTTCAGTTTTATGCTTAAAATGTTTTTTCTAAAAATTATTTTCATTGCCTTTCGCATGCTTATTTTAAAATAAATTTCTGAAACTTTAGAAAATCAATTTAATAAAATGATTTACATATTTGGAATCATTATTTACAAATTTATTAATAAGGTTACTTTCATTTCTTTCCATACTGAATACTAACTATGGTAAAAATTTGTTACCTCAGTTAAGGACAAAAAGGGTTTACAAAGGGGTCAAACTAAAAATAAGGATTGAAATATCATTTAAACTTTTCTAAATTTTATTTTTTGAAAAAATTTAAACCTTAATTTATATTCTCTTAAAACCTTGGTACACATTTTTCTATTTTAATTGAATATGATTTTATTATATTTTATTGTTTTATGTATTTATAAGAGTGTCACCCACCTAACTTTTAGAATCACACCTCCACTTTTCACTTATTCACACACATTGATCCATATAGTTTAAAAAATACCTACCTAAATAACATCCAAAATTAATTACCCACATTATAGATATTCTTATATTCCCCTAATATCAAACCAAGAAGGCTTAAAGTGTAATAAAAAGGTAGTTTCTCAAAGAAGAGGTAATTGTCTTTACCAATATATTCTGAGTTTATTTCTTACATAACCTATTAAAAATATTCTATAACCATATTAAAATGATAAAATAAGTATAATTAATGTAATTGAATTTTTTTATGATAATTTTACAACCATTATATACCTCATTTCTTTCCTATGATAAATGATATCGTCATTCATGCATACGTGTGGACTACAACATTCATGATGTGATGTGATTTGTTTTCATATACGTCATAAATGTATGGTCACATGGATGTATTTAATGGATATATATGATATTTGTGATATTATTATGGGTTTTTAAAGAAATATTTTTATTTACCCTTCTCTATTTCTGTTTCTTATAAAATAAAAAATTACTTGTGCGTAAGTATGGACTACTATATCTATGAAGTGATGCAATTCATTTTTCACCACCACCTTATATGAATAGTTATAAAAGTGTATATAATGAATAAATATGAAAATTATGACATTATTAATATTATGAATATTATGAATCCATGAATAAGGTTTCTGGACCGAAACCTTAAAACCAATACATGCATAGGAAACAAACCATTTTTCACCCAATTGTTGATTTTAATTAAGAATTGTTAATAGATGGGTAATAGTAAATTATAAAGAAATTTTTTAATATAATGAACTTATATCGAGGTATGTGTATACATAAATTTTGTAAATAATTATTTCTTTCTTTGACTCTTATGTATTGTGGGAGTAAGGGGGTCTTGGGAGTGTTCCTAGGGGTCGGGGGCTCATGAATCCATGTTTTGGGGTTATCGCCTGAGGCTGACAATTAGTACACAATTAGTGCTAACCATACAACCCTACCATATTGCCTAAAATGAATATGTGCATGGGTTTTCAACCATGTTAGGACCCCTAATAAACCATGTGAATATCTATTCAATGTTTCACAGGCATTTTACTTGGTTGGCACATAGTTTGTAAGTCGTGTATCATAATCACGTGAAATGGATGGTATTGGATAATGAGGTTAGAAAAGTTTGAAAATATTTCATCAAAATGTGTGGCCAACCCATGAAACCATTTAAAATGTGACAAATTAAAAAACTTCCCTTATGAACCTCAAGCCTTCTAACTCAATTTTTGTTCCTCTTTGGATAGTAACACCTCCTATACATGACCCCCTTCCCCTACAATTCCTTGGTGGTTCTCCCTAGGTTCTTGTAAATTTAGTGTGTTGTCACATAAGATTTTATTCTATAGGTAAGTCTATAAGTACAATTCCAACCTTTCTTCATTTATTTCACTTTAAAATTAACTCTCACCATTTTAGCTAATAAGACATATTTTTCAGGATTTTCTACCATGTTCTCTATTTTTTTAGGCTAAAGCAAAGTTTTGTTTGACATGTATACTTCTATAGGACTAAGTTATGTGTTCCCTATGTTTTCCCATATTTATATCCTTATTTATAAGTTCTTTCATCATTCTTCAAACCAACATTCCACCCATAAACCTTAAATATTAATTCGATGTTAATAACATATTTTTTCATCTATTTACCCTCTTTTATATTGTTAATTGTATGTGAAAAATAATAACCCTAGGAATAATATTCCTTCATCTAATGAAATTTATAAGTTTCATTTTGGAAATGGTATTTTGAAAATAACAATTAGGAATTATAAGAAGAAAATGGTTTTTGAAATTAAAATGTGAAATGGTATTGATGACATGTGTATTAAAGTTGTATTTTATAAAGTGGTGAATATTGGTTTCAGTATTAGTTTTCATAAATTTATAAAGTGGAAATCTCATGAAATAGAAATTTCTAGTTTATCCCTTATATGAGAAAACTCCCTTAGTGGTGTCTTGTGTTATTATTTGTTGGATAATAAAACACCCACAGGGTGGTCTGTGTTACTATATATTGCCTAAGAAAACACACCCTTAGGGGTGGTCATTGATAACTTTGAAAATAACCATAAGGGTGTTCCTGATATTATGATTAGAATAGTCCCCACGATGTGCTTAGAGATACCCTAACACTGTCTGAAGAAGGTATGGTCATTCAGGGTTTCTGAGCTAAGGATATGTGATGATTTTTATTTATTTATTTAATTTTTAAATTTAATTGGTAAACTATAATAATTTTTTATGAGATTATTTACAAAAAGGATTTATTTAGCGATGAAATTGGTGGTGGCCTATTGATTTGTACTCACACCTTTCTCAGACTACTGTTTGATACCCGATAAAACTTTATGGTTGTAGCTCTAGACCAAGGAATGTGCCTGAAACTAGATGCTTGATTTAATGGATTGGTTGGAGCTTGAGAGCTAGGTGACGGGATGGAGCTCAGAACCTTCTTAGAGAGTCATGTAGTTCTTTTGAGTCTTTTGACTCTTTTTAACTATTAGAACATATTGTATATGACTATTGATATGTATGACTTTTGACTGTCTTGTAACATCATTTTGGATATTACATAGTTTATGTATAGTGTTTAGCTATTGTCTTGATGGGTTCAATGGTGTTATGTGATGTATGTTATTTAACCTATTTAAAATTTTTATTTCACTCTAACTAGAGGTTATAGTCTCCCTAATGAATCCTTTCAGACCCTCTCCACTAGTCAATAGCTACTGGAATTTAGGGAGGTGCGTTGAGGTACAATAACAACCATTAATCCAAGCACTGATTAGTGGTCTCGGGTGGTGGGATGTTATAATGTTATAGAAGAGGGATTTTTTTTTATTTTAATTACTATTTAGAGGTAGTAGAAAAAAGAATAGGAAATTATAAATCTTGATAACGACCCTGTTTCTGGGAGTAGCTAACCCACATATGAAGAAAAATCCAAGTCTCTAGGGATGATACTATTAATCATGGAATTCACTTATTAAAATTGTGTTATTTGACATTTATTTTTGCACTTGGTTTCTATTGTTAGTGACTTTTGAGATTTCATCTCTTTACCTAGTATGGAGAGAAAGGGAGTGTGTATTCACGAATCATGTTTTGTGTAAAGGATTTACATGTCATTCAAATTTTTTCTATGACCATTTTATGCATATATATATATCCTTATGGATAGAAGGGGGATGATAATTTAAAGTGTCAATTATTATTTCTATAGAATATTAATATTTAGGTCTATGGGGGAATCCTAATTGACTAGCTACTTGAGGAACTGCATTTTAAATTGTAATATAAATGGACTAGTAAATGAATGTTTTGGTTAAATAAAAGTTTAGTAAGCAACATATAAGTTGTTTTCCCTTATATCTTGTGAATAAAACCTCATATTAACAAACCTTATGAATCTAAATACATATAATATGAAATTATCAGAATTAAAAACCATATAATATTTGAATCTTTTAAAAAAAGGGAAGACTAAATTGTGTAATACTATAAAGTGATTAAAAATGATCTTTAGTAGTTGTCAGGGTTCAAAAGTGCACTTGGTTTCATGAGACCTTATGTGATGGATATGTAGGGTTTTGGGATAAAGTGCTTTTATTTTTTTATTTTATATTTTATAGCTACCTTGTTATCTTTCCTTATGATTTATGTGTTGGAATTGTAGTAATATGTTACCTCAGAGAGCCAGGGTCCTGCGCCAAGAGGATGAGGGTGAGCATGATCTCTCAGTGGGTAAGCCAGAGCCTTCTACATTTCAAGGTCAATCTATAGATTATTATCTTCATGATAATATTATGTGTGTGGTTTAGTCGATATAGAGGTGTTCCCCTTGATCTTCTTCATTGATGTTATATCATACCCACGAGTTATAGTGATATAACCCTCCATTGTTCTCAGGTGAGGTGGTTTATTGGCCACTAAGATATGGATGGATTTCATGTAGACTATCCATGAAAATTTCTACAAACATGAGGAAAATAGGTTAAAGTTTATGGATTACATGTTCTGTGGAGTAGCATGAAATTTGTGGGATGTCCTTACTGTGGGTGACAAACATGTTTTCTTAACCTGGAGGGACCTCCACACTCAATTATTTAGTCATTTCGCTCTTGATAACATGAGGTTGGATAGATCCAAGAAGTTATTGAGTTTTAAACTGAGGGATATTATGGTTATCAATTATTCCTATAGTTTCATAGAGCTTTAACATTTTTCTCCCACCTTAACAAGTGATGAGACCACTGGGGACAAAATTTTTGAGGATGGCCTACGACATAAGATAAAGGAATTGGTAAACGTATTTCACCTGACATACTTTTTAGAGATTATAAACTAGGACTTGATCACTAAGAGAAAAATTAGTGAGGGACATGATATTGGGCAGTCTTTCTCTATGGGTGGTATTGTTGGTGGGTCATACTATAACCAAAATGTACAGTTAGACAACTTACACCAGGGAGTTTATAGCTAGTATTTTCAAAGAGAAGACTCTTCCATTCTTCTATGAGGGAGAAGAGAGATCTAATGCTATAGTTGGGGGTATGGGAGAATAAAAAAACATATTGTACCTAGATTACCTAGGAGTGTTATTAGTGTGGAAGAATGGGTCACCCATTCCGTTTTTCCCAATTGGGTCGTAGACTCTCGATGGTAGAGGTTTAGAATCAAAATAAGACAATAAGGATGGGACTACTACTCCTTAGTATACTAGAATTTGGGTATCCACTAGATGTTTGGGCCATGGTAGTGGACATGGAGCTCTGGGTTAAAGTCAATAGGGGGTATGACACAAGGCAGTAATAGTGGATTGTAAGTCCACAATACTGGTTAGTTACACATGGCTGAGCCTGATCTAATAGGTCAAGTTTTAGGACTATCTATCATGTGAGGTATGATCTTAGTAGCTTTATCTATTTATATTTCTCTTTTTTATATAGAAGCCTAAAATTACTTCATTTATTTCCAATTCATTGATGTTTTCAGTTTTTATATAGATTATTTTTATGAAGTGCTATAAATAGAAACACCATTAGGCACAAAGTCAGAAGGGATCCAAAAGTAAATATATTTCTCCCTAGTTATAGATAGTTACCAATTACTTTGGGACTTGTGTCAGATATGTGTGTTTTTTAAATGATTCTCAGGGTGGTCTATATTGTTCATGATTAGTTGTAGATTGATTATTATCATCGATTAGTGTCCATTACATATCTTGAGGGTGAAAGGTTTGAATATGTTTGTGATTAAGAAATGCTAGCAGGTCATTTAGGACCTGACTATCAGGGAATGAGTGGGATGAAAACCTAGGTTAGAAGCCTCATTCAAGATGAGGGTAGAAATTATAGACAAGCTTCCCTCATTTAGTTGATTTGGGCCAGAATTGTTTCTCCGATGACTTTTACAGATTGCCACCAGACCGTGGAATTCTGTTCACGATTGAGCACTTTACAAGTTAGAAACCTATCTATATCCCTCCTTATAGGATGACACCTTTTGATCATCAGAATTTGAAATCTCAATATGAGTATTTGAAGGAAAATGGATCTATCTATCTAACCATGTCCCATTGGGATTCTCTAGTTTTGTTTGTAAATATGGTGAAGTTCCCAAGGATCTGATTTAGTACCATTGGGGGGTGAATAAGTGGTAAACTCTTTTTATGAATTCTACTTCTAAATACAGACCCCAAAAAAAATTAATGTTTATGATCTACTCAATATAGTCTCACAACCTCACAGTTTGCTGAAATATAATGAAATCTAAGTACACATAAATTTATATGGATCTAATCTAAATCATACTCCTTTCCATATTTCTTATTCCAAAAAACGCATTCTCCACTATCTCTAATGAATGTTTTTCTACAAAAAATCCTCTATGATCCATAGCTTATAAAATATTATATACGATAAAATTATCTTTAATAATGAAGATCCAATAAATAAATATATTCTTCTTATCCTAGGGTTCACTTTCACTTCTTGGGAATATAATCTTCCTCCACTAGAATATGGATAAAAAACTATGAACATGTACTCCTTCAAGATATTTAATATTTGACGATGATGCTTCACCTTATTTTCTTGAAACATCAACTAGATTCTGAATGATTTGGATATTTAAAATTATGAATACTCAGGAAATAGATATTCTTTTATGATAACTTATTTAATGTATTCATACTCCTTTCTCTGTTATTACACATTCAACTTCTATGAATTACATTCTTCTATCGTTTATCACTTCTCAAAATTTTCCACATTTTATAAATATAAAAAATAGTTTTCATATACTTATTTATGTTTGAATTTGAATTTAAAATTCAAATTAAAACCATAAACTTCCTTTAAACACTTATTTTACATCCCTTGGACCATCTCTTAAGTGATCTTCACTATCTAATTTCAAATGATAGTTAGAATAGGTAGGAATAACCACCAAAACAATTTAATTAATCCAAGTTAGCATGGATATTTGGACTGCCCTAAATATGCCTAGAAATACAATTCTATAGTGTATCCATATGTTCTATGATGCGAGGAGTGTCACTATGGCTTAGACTTCTAGTTTTATTTATTTTCTTCACAACTATCACAAGCCTTTGTGATGTGGTCTATAGGCTATGGTTTGGAGGTCCCAAATTTTATAGTGATGCCAAAAATAATTCGACTAGGTTATGAAGCAATGAAATTTACTATGTGGTGTAGAACCTTGTTAGTCTATCCACTATATAATAGATTATCTCTTATGGGGTGGAGATCTTTAAATTTATAGAGACAAAAAATTCAACCCAATCCTACACTATGACGTAGCATGATCGTATGACGAATCACATACATTTTTATTCTTCTTATAGTGAAAAAAGTTTCACTATGTCATAGAGATCACTGATTGAGTCTCCCCTTTGGAATGGTCTCTCACTATATAGCACGAGGTCTTATATAATATTTGACGACCCACTATCAAATTTAGAATCTCCATGACATAGAAAATATATTGTGGTATAATCCTTTTTCTTCTTAATTTATATGGAATGGTTTACATTTTTTTCATGGTCTCTTATTCTAGCTTCATTTTAATATTCTTTCATCATGGAATTCTTCCATGATATCTAATCACTACATACCAATTAAATCATCATACAAATTAACTTATACCAATAATATTAAATTATTCATTTAACATGCAAGCTTGTTCTTTACTTTAATTTATTCTTAAATATATTTACATTAATGGAAACCTTCTCTTATTTATAAAAAATACAATCAAATCTAATAGGTTTAATAGTCTCACCCTTTTTATTTGTTGAAAGTACCCTTATAAAAGGTATTTCAATATATATACCTCAAAGATAAATTTTTCTATCCATTATTTAAAATAAATACAAAGTGAATATATGGGGATAATTATCAATAAAATATTCTCTACTCTTTTGACATTATAGAGAGAGGGAAGATATCACATATTTCCTTAGTAAAGGGGTTTTGATTAATACACTCCAAGCCTATGTGAGGAAACATAATTTAAAAAACATGATATATTTAATCATGTTTATCTAATCTATTCATAACAACTTATCATGTGATGAAATTATCAAAATCTCAACATAGGGGCTACTAAAAACCATATTTATAAAAAAATTATCCTACACACTCTTCAACAAACACATCAAAACAAATCAAGTGCAAGTCATAAACTACTCCTCTTTCTCATAAACTATTCAAAAATAACTCAAACTTGATAAATATGTTTAATATATTCATAGAAATGGATTGAAAGTGTTTTAAAAAATAATTTATAAGTTTTTAGGGGCTGTGTTTGCTGATAAGTGAATAAGGTTATAGTTCAAGTGTATTGTAGAAAAAACAGAGCCTACATTTCAGCTCATGATCCATGCCATAAAATGAGGCGGATATGAGAAGACTACATCATAGTCACCATGTTTATGTCATAAGGATTAGGCTATACTATAAGGTTGTATGGAAGGGTGTAAAAACATGGCCAATCCTATTTAATTCTAGCACTCGAGTAGCCTGTAGACAATCTAGTGGCCAAGTCCATGCGCAACATAGCTAAGCGGGTCAGTAGGGGTGTTCATGTGAGCACCCATGTGTGAATTCATTGGTGTGTGTGAAGTTATTCCCAAAAAATTAGGGCATGATTGGGATTCTTAGCCTCTCATTTGTGGGCCAGGAAAGGAGGTTATAGGTGTGCACTGATGTCAGTCTAGCTCAATTGAGTTGATAAAGGTAGGTAGTTTATTATAGCCATAGGTAATCTAGAGGTGTCATAACCCACCTTATTTAGGATGATAAAAGGGATAGAAAGATGCTGAGAACTTCTTTCCTCAGCGTGAAGGATAGGTGATGACCCCTGAGTCCCACCTCTAATGGGCCCTGGGGTGGCAAACAGCAACAAAGGTATATAAATATCACAAAAATGGGAGGCATTACCCTTTTTATAGTAACTAAGATCAGGATATAATATGTATCAACCTCAAACAACTCCAATACACTATATATAAAGAAACCAAAATCCATCCCACCTGGATTTTTAATGTAAAATTGCTATAAATACAAAGAAAACTCCAAAGTACTAAAATAAAACTAAGTAGTGACACGACAACCGACCCCAACGTCTGAGCTAGTAAGGTCTAGAATGGTCCACATAATATCCCTAGAAACTAGAAAATAATTTTATATACGTAGGGTGAGCATACAAGTATACTCAGTAGGGAAAAACTAGAGTCACCCATGCATAAGTGGGAGAATCATACTAATTCCCCTATGCGAAAACAATAGAAAGTCAAAAGTACCTAACAAGGTATACTATCCACCCCAACCTCACTAAGGCACACTCACTAAATAATCACATTCATGTAAAGTAAATTAGTAAGTACATTGATATTTGGGAACCCTTCACCATTTCCCACTTGTTAACTTCCCATCCCTAACGGCGAATGTCATGAAACTACCACGCTCTTCTACAAGTACCACTGTCACAACATTCCTGTATAAACTCAGGACACATACCACACCACATTTCTACCAACACACACCTGGGAAAAAAACCACACCACATTCCTTCCCGCACACACTTGGTCCAAAAACCACACCACATTCATGCCAGCAGACACCTGAGCCTTATCCCGAAGACACCTAGGAAAACACACCTTTCCCACACATACCTGGGCCTCACAACCACACCATAACCTACCCAAAGAGTCTTAGGATACCAATGCATAGAATAGAGAGTAGAGAATATCCAATAACTATCCATCCATCCTCCCATCAGGATGTTGGTAAAGGACACCCTCCCCTATAACAATGGTGGTGTTCTTCACATAGTACTCAACATGGGAGGGGTGCGTATAGAAATAAAAAGTAGCTAAATGTATGTATATATAGGTACCAAGAACTCATACCAACCTATGGGTTTTCATAACAACAATCAACCCACAAAAAATTTCCCTTGCTACCACCTCTAAGGGTATGTATCAAAATGAATGACGATCACTTCTCAATTTGATAAATGAATGCTACTTCACTTAAAGCCACAACTAAAAACATAACCCCATCCAATTAATTTATTTATTCCATCCCTACCCAAGAAATAACCAAACACTTTAAACATTATAAGGAAAAGAAACCAGACATACCACTGCCAAATCCAGACAAGGAAAGAAGGTCTAAGGTAAAAGAATATATTATAACACCCATTCATAAAATATCGGTCCTTGGAATCTCTGGGTGAAAGTACCTAGCAAGGTAACACCATCCTTCATCAAAATCATACCACCCTATCCTTCCTCTCAATAAGAAAATCCCCAAACACACCTAATTACTACAACACTCGATAACCCCGCTGTACAACAACAACACTCCCAGCACAGCCATAAACATGAACATGAAACAACCTAGTCCCACATCCCCACTACCCAACCACTTCCCCACTACCCAACCACTTCCCAGATGCAATCCCACAACATAACAAGTTCATTCATTCCACAATCCACCAATCTCTCACCATGAGATACCATTACAATAGTTGTACCACTACATACTCACAACCACACTCCAATCTGCAACACCACATGAACGACACAGACACAAGGCCAAACAAAATCACACACAACACATAGCCACTCCAACAAGGAATGTTTTATTCAGATTTAGTATCAATCATTCTTTAATTCCACTTTATAAAACATGAGTTATAATATAACATGTTCAATCCTGGGTAATCCATTTATTTAACCAAATATACATGGTTAACCAAATTTCCATATTTTAGCTATTCTATAAGGAAACAACAATAAATATTCACAATTCATATAGGTTCTCAAATAGAGTCTACCATTGAACATGATTTTCAGAAGGCATACAACCCTTATAAAAGAAGACATCGATCAAGGATATCATATAAAACAAAGATATCATCGTCATAATCTTTCCATCCCTTCATTTATTACTTCTTATTATCTTCATTAAATTGGTTTCAACCATAACCACATAGATATATTAGTACACTCACCCTGCATGATACACAAATAAAAGAGAGATAGAGGGATCCCTATTTGGAACAACTGACGATAAAAAATTATTCATTTCTTAAAAAATAGGGGGTGATGCGAGCAGCAGGAAATACTCTATGGGAAAACTGAACAGACTGCTACATCACAGGTGCATGACTTCTTGTGAAATAAAGGTTCTCGATACACCAAGAAAAAATGAAAGGGTTAAAATGAAGAGAGGATATATGCTTTAGAAAGGTCATATCCTAAATATGCAGTGAAACAGTTTCAAAGTCCATTAATGTTATATCCTGATCAAGACCACATAGTTTAGGAGTCAAATGAAGCTTCAAGTGTTTAAGAGATAAATACCATTTTAAATGGCCCAAAAACTCATTAAATATGGAATTTAACTCATTTATTTTCAAAGGAAACATCAAAGGGGTGAAACTAAAAAAATTGGAAAAAAACTAGAAATGACTCACCAATGGGTGGTGAGTCACCGACATGTGTCACTGATGCCTAACTCACCAAAGGATGAGCCACTGACGCTGATCCACTGATGTGACTCGCTGACAGTGAGTCCTGACATGAGTCACCAATGCCCAACCTATTGATGCCTCAATGTACTGACACCTCGACCTACTGATGCCTAACCTACTGACGCCTCGATCCACTGATGCCCAACCTACCGACACCTCAACCTACCGATGCCTCGACCTACCAATACCCTGATTCATCGATGCTAAGCTATCAATGCTAACCTACCAACACTGAGCTACCAACACGACTCACCGATGCCTGAATCACCAATGAAAAAACTATAATTTTGGGAAACACTTGTAATGAGATACCATTTCCTCCCAAAACACCCCAAAAATTATATTTTGACAAAGTAATGAACTACAAAGTCCTGACCCATTACATCAAATTCCACTCAAACTGTTCTCGCCCTTGATAATTCAAAACCAAACCCAAAAGAAAGGGGTCTGAACAACCACCCTATTAGATACCTCTCACGGTTAAACCAGTTTGTATTGTTTGAAAGTTGGAGTGAAACCTGAAAATCCAAGGTCACATCCTCCGACATCTTCTATCCCC
This sequence comes from Viscum album, assembly GCA_963277665.1. Lineage (NCBI taxonomy): Eukaryota > Viridiplantae > Streptophyta > Magnoliopsida > Santalales > Viscaceae > Viscum > Viscum album. The sequence continues at coordinate 482,733,541 of OY728126.1, forward strand.
AAACAACCACACAACCACTATACAATTACCAAAACCACACTTTCCGAAAACATGGATCATATAATTCCTTCCTCCATGTCAAGATACTATCCATTTTGGGAGGAACTGACTCACCTGAATGGGTTTAATCACATCTGCATTAATGCATCTTGATTTGGAATACTGACCTCCCCTATCCCTGTGTTAGGACTATATCACAGATTAGAGAACAAAAAGGAACTAATTTCATGGAAAATATGGTTCAAGCATTACATATTAAATCCAAACACACAAGAAAAACTCAAAACAACTCTGGGTACTGGGCACACATATGTGCTTCTCACTCCCAATTACTCTCCTCCAGGACACCATGCCTCCACAACACACAAATGAAGGGAATGGTCCGTCCACACAACACCTTCTCCTGATGATCTTAGACTTACACTGGTCACTCAATGAGTTTTTCATCTTCCTCAATATCCAACTCTCCCCAAAAAATGACATGGGAGTCATCATGAAGATACTGACGAAGCTGAGAGATATGAAAGATGTCATGGACCTTCTCCAACTGCGGTGAAAATTCCAACTGGTATTTCACCTTTCCAACTCACCCCAACACCTCGAAAGGTCCAATCAACCTAGGAGAAAGTTTTTTACCTCTATTGAACCTATGCTTTCCACATAGAGGGGAACATTTATGAACACACGGTCTCCATCCTAAAACTATAGGGGCCTCATCCTGTGATCGATATATGACTTCTGTTGGTCATGTGATGGCTTCATCCTCTCACAGACAAGATGTACCTTCTACGTCATACTCTGCACCACATTCAGACCAAGAATAGCTACGTCCCCAACTTCTGTCCAGTATAAGGGTGAACGACACGGTCTTCCATGTAAATATTCAAATGGAGAAATTTCAATGGAAGGGTGATAGCTATTATTGTAAGAAAACTCTAACAAAGGAAAGTGTCACACCCATGACCCACCAAAGTCCAAAACACATTCCCACAATATGTCCTCCAAAGTTTGGTTGTTCCTCTCTATATACCCATCCGTCTTAAGGTGGAAAGAAGTGCTGAGGTGTAACTAAATTCCAAAGGCATTCTACAATCTCCTCTAGAATCTCATGGTAAAATGAGTATCCTGATCTAAGATGATGGATTTAGGAACCCAATAAAACCATAACAACTCATCCACATATCTCTGCACTAAGGAATACACTGTGCTTAACTCCTTGATTGCTAAGAAGTGAGATGATTTTGTTAGCTGATCAACTACTACCCAGATCGCATCACAACCTCCCCGAGCCCTGGGCATCCTTGTGATGAAATCCATCTAAATTCAATACCACTTCCACTCGAGGACATATAAATGTGAAAAAAACACTAGGAACATGGTGCTCATCCTCTACCTACTAGCACACCAATCACTTCTCTGCAAACTCTGCCACTTCTCACTTCATCCCTGTCCACCAGAACTGTTCCCTCAAGACACAATACATCTTGGAAATCCACAGGTGTACCACTAGGGGTGAGCTATGAAACTCACAAAGAACTCCATCATGAATCGCCAATGAAACAAATAGCTTCTCATGGAACATCATACGATTATGACCATCCCTCCAGAGAATCACCTTGGTCAAAGCGATCATGCATTACCTCTACCTCCGAGTATCCCCACTAAGACTCCTCCACATACTGCCTCAGACATGAATACACCGTCATATGAAATAGACATCCTCTGCCATCATGCATTCCAACATCTAGGTGAACGGCATCCAATTTTTCTATTTCTCTACAAGAATCTGAAGATTCCTGAACCACTTCCTTCTGTGACTTCCTACTCAAATCATCGACACAAAAATTCCCCTTTCTTGAGGTGTAGGAGAGTCAAAAAAATAATCATATAGAAAATTCATCCACCTACACTACCACAAGTTCATATCTCACTAGTAAAAGATGTACCTCAAGATCTAGTGATCCGTGAAGACCACAAAGAGTTCACTGATGAGGTAATGTCACCATAGCTTCAGCGCAGACACAAACAATTCTAGCTCCAAATCATGGGTGTCATAGTTACGTTCATGGGGACAAAACTACCTATACCCATAGGAGATCACACCCTGTTGCTACATCAGCACACACCCCATGCCCAGATGGGCAGAATCACAAGACACCTCAAACATAACCCCTTTCTATGGAAACTTGAGCACTGGGGAACTGACTAAATTCCCCTTCAGATAGCTGAATGCTGCCTGGAACTACTTGATCTACACAAAAGTCTATCCTTTACCGGTCAGATCCATCAACAGAGCTTCTAATCGATAGAAATCAGGTACAAATATCAGGTAATATACTGCCGAACCAACAAAACTATGAACCTCTACAACATTATTAGTTAATACCCAAGAAACAACTGCCTCAACCTTTGGTGAATCCACTACTATACCCTACAGAGACACCACATGTCTAAGCAAGTGGACTTCTCGTGTCCAAAACTTGTACTTGGAAAACTTTCTGTAGATCTAGTGGCATCGAAGGATTTCCAGGAATGTTTGGAGATGCTTATTATGATCCTCCTCTCACTTTGAGTAGATCATAATGTCATCCATGAACATGATGATGAACTGATCTAGGAACTCACAAGAGTTAATAAGCCCCATGAACACGATTGGTGTGTTTGTAACCCTAAACAACATAACCATGAACTCGAAGTTTCCCTACCTATATCAAAAAAGAAATATTTGGGATGTAACCCTCCTTCACCCTCAATTAGTGATACCCAGACCACATATCAATCTATGAAAACCAACTTTCTCCCCTCATCTGGTCAAAGAGATCATCTATATTTTGGAGAGGGTAACAGTTCTTAACCGTTACCTGATTCAACCTTCGGTAGTCTCTGTACAACCTCAGACCAATATATGACTTTTTTGAAAACAATACTTGAGAACCTCGTGACGACACACTAGACTGGATAAATCCCTTATTCTTTAAATCATCAATCTAGATCTATAACTCCCACAACTCAGAAGGCACTATCTGATAAGGAGCCATTGAAATCGGACTAGCACTAGGTTGTAAGTCTATCCCGAACTCAACATCACGTCGAGTGGGTAAAGTCACAACCTCCTTGGGGAAAATATCCATGAAATACCTGAAAACTACCAATACCTCCACCGTCTCAGCATCCACTGGTTCCACTAACACCTCGGCCAATAAGAAAAGGAAAGGATCCACACACTAACTGCTCATATGAAAACTCTTCCCACTAACAAAAGATATATGCTGGCTACCCATTTTTGAAAAAACAACTCTTCTCCAACAGTAGTCGATAATAGAATGCACAAAGAACAACCAGTCAATGCTAAGGATAACACCGTATGGCTGCATCTATAGCAGAAAGAGATCTCCACTGGACTGATGTAGCCCCAATATTATTCTAAATCCTTGGTAAACATAAACCAAGTTGGAGTGACCTCTGACTGGTGTAATCAAAACCAATAGAATAAAAAATATATATATATTCCATCCTAGAGCATGGGATAGACCGAGTAGAACAATGGAGTGTGGAGATCCTGAATCTAACAAGGCACAAACAAGAGTACTAAAAAATGATTATACCTCAAATGATATCTAAACCTACTGGAATTGCTGCCTCTATAGCTTGCAACTGACCAAACCCAGCTCTTCTACTCCTCTACCATCAGCAGCCTCCCCTACGATGCCCAGGTTGAGGTCCTTGAGAGACACCCTAAGGCCAGCCTCTGCCTGCTTTGTCTTCCCTCGATGGATCAAGGGCATGCTGTCCCTAATACTTAAATGGCCTAGTTGAAAACCACTACTGAGGCGAGCACTATACCTTCCCACCTCCACCGTACTGAGATTGAACTGGGTACTAACTCTAAAAGTTACTACAACTTCCATAAGAGAAACAACTTTGTCCCAAGACTATGGGAAAAGGACAAGAACCAGAAGGTTGGAACTGAAACTATTGGGGTCAACTCCCCACTGTCCAAAACCTAGAATGTCATGAATCTGAAGACCTAGTACTAACAGCCTTCCCCTTTAAATAACTATTTAGGCTCCCCTCTTTTGGTAAACCTCCTCACGATTGCATCCTTTACACACCTCATCATTCTTCTAAAATTCTAAGTATGTTGTTAGGGTGAAGGGAGTAACAACATACTAGAGAGAATGAAAGAGTGCCCCTATAAACGTCTATCTTGAGACTCCTCATATGGAAAGAGGTCCCGAGAAAAGACAAGGAGATACTTAAACTTGATTCCCAACTCCCTCACTAACATAGACTTCTGTTTTAGGGAGATTATCTCCTACCACTTCTTTTCCTTCATCATCAAAGAAAGGAATTCTTCCCAGAAATCTTTTTCAAAGTAGAACCATAGAACATCAGTCTCCTTCCTCTCCCCTAGGTAAATCATCCACCACTGATGCACTTCTCCACTCATCTAGATCACCCCCGGAGGAACCCAATACTCCTTCAGAGCCTGGATCATGATAAAAGTGATCACCAACTCTTTAAGACAACTCTCCATATATTTATCTAAAATTATGCCTTTTTTACTTTCCCAAATTCTACCAATATAAAGAATGAAGCATCTTCTACCATTGGTTATCCTCCTCCTCTGGATCAACCCTCCGCTATTCTGCCGGATTGACCTACTAATCCGACACTGCGACAACAACTAGGTGGAATAGGTGAAAAGTAAATAAGAAAATCCTAAGGCTGAGTAGTATATAATTTTATTTTGTATTCATTTTAAACCATTTTTATTTTATATTCCCAAAAATTCCAAAGAAAACAAGAATACCAGTCATCAGGATGCATGTATCTTCCCTAGGGCCTCTACCCCACAAATGTTATAGCCTCACTTGGTTGTTAGGTAAGATTAGAGTCCTTGCATTGGATCACGAGGGGCCCTAAAATCCTATTTCCTAACTAGTATTCTCTAGACTATGTCACACACCAAGATCACCTAACACTATTGTCCCACCATCCCATGTAGTCCACATTATGCCTAACTCCAAAATCCATCCTATCTCTCAACCATCACCTCTGATACCATTCTACCACGACCCTACTTCTTCAAGATGAGAGAAGGGATAACAAGATGTTGAGACCTTAATTCCTCAGGATGAAGGAGAGATAATGACCCCCCCCCCCCGAGTCCCACTTCTAATAGGTCCTGTGGTGGTGACTTTCACCAAGGGTATAGAAATATCAAAAAAATGGGAGGCATTAACTTTTTTATAGTAACCAAGATCAGGAGATAAGATTTATCAACCTCAAACAACTTCAAGGCACATATATATAAAGAAAACAAAATATATACCACATGCATGTTTAAAGTAAAAATACTAGAAATAAAAATAAAACACCAAAGTAAGCACCAAAGTAAAACTAAGTAGCGAAAAAACTACTTTCCCCAACGTTTGAGCTAGTAAGGTCCTACACGATCCCCGTAATCTCCATAGAATCCTGAAAATAGTTTGATATATGCAGGGTGAGTATACAAGTATACTCAGTAGGGAAAATCCATTGTCACCCATGGAAAAGTGGGAGAAGTATACTAATTCCCCTATGAGAAAACAACAAAAACTCAAAAGCACCTAACAAGTTATACTATCCACCCCAACCTCACTATGGCATGCTCACTAAACAACGCAAGTCAAGTCAAGTAAAGTAGTAAGCACATCAATATTTGGGTACCCCAAACCACTTCCCACTGGTTAACTACTCATCCCAAATGGTGAATGGATAGATGCTACCATTCTCTTCCACAAGCTCCACTGTCACATCCTTCCCATGTACACTTGGTCCACAAACCACACCAAATTTATACCCGCAAACACCTGGGCCTCAAACCACACCACATTCCTACCCGTACACACATGGGCCACAAACCACACCACATTCCCACCCGAAAACACATGGGCCTCATTCTGAAGACACATGGGAAAGCAAAACTCACCTGCACACACCTGGGCCTCACAACTGCACCACAACCTGCCCGAAGAGTCATGGGATTCCAATTCCTGGAAGAGGGAGTAGCGAAGAGACAATAAACATACATCCATCATCCCACTGAGAAGTTGGGAAAGGAAACCCTCTTCCATAACAATGGGTATGTTCAACACATAGTTCTCAACACAATTAGGGTGCATGTAGAAATTACAAGGAACTACATGTATGTATATATAGGTACCAAATACTCAGCCCAACCTATGGGTTTTTAGAAAAACAACCAGCCCACAAAAAACTTTCCGTGTTGTAGCCTTTAAATGCATGTATCAAAACAAATGACAACCACTTACCAATCTGATAAATGTATGATGCTTCACTAAAATTCACAACTCCAAACATAACCCTAGACAATTCATTTATTTATTCCATCCCTACTCGGGAAACTGCCAAACACTAAAAATGTAATAAGGCCAAGAAACCATACCAATCAATACCAAATCTAAACAAGGAAATAAGGGACAAGGTAAAAGAATCCATTCTAACACCCATTCATAAAATATCAGTCCCTAGAAACTCCGAGAGAAAGGACCACGCAAGGTAACACCATCCTTCATCAAAATCATACCTCTATATCATTTCTCTCAATAAGTAAAACCCCTAATGCACCTCATTAATACCATAATCGGTAGCCCATTTGTATAACAACACCATGCCCGACACACCCATAAACATGAAAATGACACAACCCATTCCTACAACCATGCTACTCAACCACTGCCCAGATGAAGTCCCACTGCATAACAAGTTCATCCATTACATAATGAACACATCTCTTATCCTGAGATACCATTACATCACCCATACCACCCCATACTCACAACCATAATCCCAGTCGTAGCACCACACTAACATTATAAGCACAAAACTGAACAGAATCACACACAGCTTACAACCACACCAACAAGGAAAATTTAATTCAGATTTAGCAGCACTTATTCTTTAATTCCACTTGATAAAAAAAGAGTTATCACAGAATAGGTTCGATTCTGGAAAATCCATTTATTTAACTAGATATATGGGGTTATACAAATTTCCATATTTTAACCATTAAACAGGGAAAAAACAACTAATATTCACAAGTCATACAAGCGCACAAACAGATGCCACTAACATCCATGGTTTTTAAAAGGCATACATCCCTTATAAAACATAACATGGATCAAGTATAACATATAAAAAAAGCGATCATCATCATTTTCTTCCCAACTCCTCATTTATTACTTCTTATTATCTTTGTTAAATTAGTTTCAACCATAACCATATGGAGATATTATTACACACACCCTACATGATACATAAATAAAAGTGATATTAAGGGATATCTAATTATAAAAACCAAGGATCAATAATTCTTCATTTCATAAAAAACAGGGGGTTGTGCGAGCAGTTAGAAAGACTGTAGAAGAAAACTGAATAGATTGCTACAACACAGGTGCATGAATCCTCAGGGAATAAAGGTTATTGACACCCCAAGAGAAAATGGGAGGGTTCAAAGTAAGAGAGGATCTCTACTTGAGAAAGGCCATATCCTAAATTTATAGGGGAACTATTTCAAAGGCCATTAAAGTCAGATCACGATTCAGACCACATGGTTTAGGAGTAAAAGGAATCTTAAGATTTTTAAGAGATAAATAACATTTTAAATGGACCAAAAACTCATTAAATATGGAATTTAAATCATTTAAAATCAAAGGACATGTTAAAGGGGAGAAACTGGAAAAACTAGAAAAAAACTTGAAATGACTAACTGATGGATGAGTCACTAAATGAGTCACTAATGTATGACTCACCAATGAATGAGCCAATGATTCTACGCCATTGATGCGACTCATCAATAGCGAGTCACCGATGCGACTCACTGATTCTTGACACACCAACACCTCTACTGATGTCCCGAATCACCGACACCTCAACCTACTAATGACCGACCTACCAATGCCTCAACCTATCAACGCCCAACTTACCGATGCCTTGACCAACTGATGCCTCAACCTACCGATTCCATTAGTCATCGAAGCTAATCTACAGATGCTATCCTACTAATGCTGAGCTATCGACGCGACTCATTGATGCCTGAATCACTAATGAAAAAACAAGAATTCTGGAAAACTCTTGTAACGAGCTACCGTTGCCTCCTAGAACATCCCAAACACTAAATTTTGATAAAAGCAATGGACTAAATAGGTCCAATCCATTAAAAATGGTAAGTTTGATTTGTAGATATAAAGGGGGTTTCAACAATTTAGTCTGGTTCACCAGGACATAGGAATGAGTTTAAAAAATTTCCAAACCTTTTGAGATTTTAAGTTTTCCACATTGTAGCATAATGCTATTTCATAATCCCACTATAAGAGAAGATGTCAACAATATAGATATGACTTGTATTGTGGAAGTTTTAAGCTAAGTATATGTAAATAATTTTTGGATATCTAATCCTACATATGTCCACACCATAATAGAAGTGGATTCAGCACAATAATGCTTCTATTCTAGAAATATTATGATGCAGAAATCAGTTAGAGGAGTTCATGGAAGAGATCATGCATAGGTTAATGGATGAGTTACTACTCTAAGAGAAGTAGATCAAGTCAACTACAAGAATCCATACTATAGTGTTATAGATCATGCCTAGGGAGAACTAAGAAATTTATGTCTATGACACAGTGAACATATCCATGTTGTAGGATATAAAAATAGGTAATTCTAAATTGTAGCATATATGACCATGCCATATCCAGGTAGTTTTAGCCTACTGGATGTTTCAGCCAAAAGCGAAAAGAAAGGGGTTTTTTGGATTGAATCTCCCAATGGTCAATTCGAATTGAATAACGAATGATGTCCCCAGTAATCATAAGGGACACTTGGAATAATCCTAGAAAAAATTGAGTGAATCCTAACCTTTGGATTGAAATAAATAGAGGGAGAGTCTTATTATACCGAGACAGAGAAAGTGGGAGACACATAGAGAATTTTAGGAGCATAATTTTAGATGGGTTTTCTAGATATCATCTATAAGGTTAAATTTTAAAGAAGGTGTTTTCTGGAGTATTATTTACACTATAAGTTGATTTTTTTTTCTGAATAGAAATAACATAATTGTTCTATCTTTTCACCACCTTCATGTGAAGAAGGACAAACTCAACAGATGTATTAGTGAGTTACTTGTTGAAGGAGAGTAGTGAGTTCTCCAATTATTCAAAGTAGTAAACCAGGAGGATTAGAATGATCTAAATTATAATTATAAAGTAGTGATCTTTAGTGAATTCGAAGTACAAATTTTTTTTCATCAGTGCTCTGTAACATCCCATAAATTTAAGCATTTTAATAGTTTTATAATTAAAACAAAACAAAATATAATTTAATATAAACTTATATATTTTTTAATATTTTATTATAAATTATGTTAAAATATTACTTTTATTTCTTTAAGTAATATATAAGTTTATTAATATATTTATATTCTCTAAATAAATTTATTTTTCTTAAAACAATATTAAATATATGATTCTTTACTTAAAATTAATTTTTTCAAAACCCCATGTTTTAATATTGTATGTTTGTAATATGTTATTAATTTTCAATAAAAATTAATTAATATATAAATTAATGTAAATATATGTCTTTTTGAACTTCATATATATTTTATAAGTCCTAATGGTTAGTATTTAATGTTTTTATATTTTTGATATATAAAAAAGTGTTATAAAATCATTAAATTTTAATTTTATGTTATTTTCATTGTAAAATATTTATTGTCTTTGAATTAGTTATAATATTATTATTTGAGTGATGATGTATAAAAAAAATAATGATATTATTTTGTGAATTAATAAATTATTATTAGACTTTATAATTTTAAATAGTGAAAAAAGGTCATCCAAGCCAAGTGGCCAAGACAATTCTACCATAATGGGAGCACACTTAGCATTCACAACCAAAGAAGGGAACTAGACTTAGCTAGAGAGCACAGAGGTAGGGAGGTAGGTTTCCTTGCATGAGGAATATATTGGGATAAATCCCAAGTGGTTGTGTATAGGCCCATGTGTATAGCTTAGGTGGGTCACAACCTGGATGTATAAGTGTCTAGTTATCTCTTCTGAAGTGAGGAATTTAGTGTTTAGTTTATATGGGAGAGGAGAACATTGATTACTTATTCCATGGAATTCATGCTTATGATTACTATTCACACGTTAAAAAAATTCTAATAAAAAACATCCCATTAATTGAACCATAGAAATTCAACCTCCCTTGACCTTCATATTCCTTACAAAGAACATCCCCCACTATTTATCCTTATTCATTCACACACCAGTTCAGCACCGCCACCAACTCATTTGTCTTCTTCTCCTATTTTCAATGTAATAAGAAATATCATGCGTTATTTATATACACTATACTAATGTGGTTGATTTACCCTTGAAAAAAAAAATGATATCTTCAAGCTATTCCGCCTACAACTGACCCCAATCACCAGTAACAATCCTTTCTTTCCATAAGAAGCTTGGATGGACTAATAACAGGCATCAAAATACATAAACTAAAAACTAAATTAGGGTATTATTTTTCAAAAACCAAAACTAGTTTGTTTTATTTTAAAAACCCTAGTTTCATTGGGTTAAAATACACATGAAATACTGGGTTTAAAAACTCAGTTGAGAAGCTCAAATCATAGGCACACTATTTTAAGGTCTATAGTAGCCATCTTCAAATAACTCATCTTCTTCCGTAAGCTTGTGTGGGTAATACAAAACTTCCTATATATATATATATATGTATCTAGTTGTATAGAGGAAACCCTATCCTCATTTTATGAAGAAACCCTACCCTAAGATCCTCCTCTAATTCCCACTCCTTATACCATTATTGAGCATTCAAGAAGGCCACCTATTGTTTTTATTTTGGTTCCCAATAATTGGTAAGGGAGTTATATTATTTTAAAACACATATTTTAGGTATTGATTTTTTTAAAATAATTTAAAATTATGATATTATGTTATTACTTTTTATATAAAATTTAATTTTTTAAAGATCTGAATTTTAAATTATAATTTTATTCAAGGATTTATTTAAAAAAAGATATTTCGAATTTAAAGATCTTATATTTTATGTACAGAAAGAAATTATTATTTTCATTTTTATAGTTATGTAAATGAAATAAATATTTTGAAATAAATTATTTATTACTATTTATATAGTTGAAAACCTATATATTCAATATATTATTTTATGTAAGAAATAATGGTTAAAACTACCATTAATTCATGCAATGAAATCATATTATTTCAAGATATAATTTTATATACAAGTCATTAATAATCATAATTATGGACATAAATTATTGATTATTCATAAAATTTAATATATATATATATAATCATGTGCATTAAATAAAATACTTTTTTATAGAAACTACTTTCAAAATGGGGTTTATAAATTATGGATTTCTCCAATTTTTTGAAAGGAAGGAAAAGTGTGTTTTCTTAAAGAAGTTTTTTGAAAAGTTTATTTAATGTAAAATAATTTTCCAATAAAAATACTTTATTTGGTTTTCAAAAGGTTGTTTTAGTGGGAATACAATGAGAAAATAAACCCTCATTTTTTTTATAAAAAACCTGACACTTGTGTATCAAAAGTGATCAAGAGGAGTATGAAGTGAACCCATGAACTCAAGAAGACTTTATCCAAGAAGTGATACACTAAGTGTCTATATGGATTTCATGAGTGTTTCCCATTATTAATTTATTTCCACAAGATTTTTTCTAAAAATAATGTTTTTGCAAAACTCAAAGGAGAAATCCATGTATTTTCTAAAGAAAAAATAATTTTCAAAATATAGTTTTCTAAATTATATATATTCTCAAAAGGTATTATATGTTAAAAATGTTTTCAAAATAATGTTTCTAAAGGTATTTTAAAAGATATTATATTTTAAAAAATACTTTTCAATATAATGTTTTCAAAGGTATTATATCTTCAAAATAGTTTTCAAAATAATTTTTTCCAAGGTATTATATTTTGAAAAGAGTTTTCAAAATAATGTTTTTAAAATAGTGAGTATTTTAAAAATACAGTATATTTTTGACAATATTTTCAAATGAGTTTAAAAAAAATTCAAAATGGATTTTCTCTAGTTTTTAAAGAACCTTTGTGGGAAATTTTTCTCATCCTATGTTTTTTAAAATGTTTTTAAGATCATTTAGAAGTTTAAAGGAGATTAGCTTTGATAAAGAAGATATGGTGAGAAAATTAAAATATATACCTTTTATTTATTATTTAAACTCTGATAATCTAAAATATTAGTAATTTTCCTATAAATCTTAGATCATAAAAGATCCTTAGTTGTATAACAGACTATATATTTTCAGTTTATTTTATAAAAAAATATACAACATTATTTTTATTCCAGATCAAGAAGTGGTGGTCTCAGACTATTATAGTCGGCATCAGAAGAAATTTTTAGATAACTTTGGAGATTATGTGTTTCTCATTTTAGGAAAAGATGTCTAAATTTCTTTGAGATTATAGTTAATTAGATTTTAAGTGACCTTTAAGAATATAAAATTCTAACAATTCTAGTTTTTTAAATTCTAAAAATTGAAATTCAAATTTCCTTAAGCATGATGAGAAAATTTTGAGGAAGAAATTTTGTTTAAGGGAGGTATAATGTAACATCCTAGGAATTTAATCATTTTAATTATTTTATAATTAAAATAAAATATAATATAATTTAATATTATCTTATATATATTTTATATTTTGTTATAAATTAAGTTAAATATTAACTTTATTTTATTAAGGAATATATAAGTGTATTAATATATTTATATTCTTTAAATAAATGTATTTTTATTAAAAAAATATTAAATATATGATTCTTTACATAAAATTAATTTTTTTTTTCAAATCCCCATTTTTAATACTGTATGTTTTGAATATATTATTAATTTTAAAGAAAAACTACATTATATATAATGTAATGTAAATATATGTCCTTTATGAACATCATATATATTTTATAAGTCCCAATGGTTATTATTTTAATGATTATTTATTTTAAATATATAAAAAAGATTATAAAATAATTTCTTTTTAATTACATGTTATTTTAGATTTAAAATATTTGTTAGCTTTGAATTAGTTGTAATATTATTATTTGAGTAACGATTTCTAATAATAATAATGATATTGTTTTATGAATTAATAAATTATTATAAGTATTTTAAATTTTAATTAGATAAAAAAAGCCTATTCAAGCTCTATAGCCTAGAAGATTATACCATAATGGGAGCACACTTGGAATGATCAACAAAATAAGGGAACCAGCCTTGGACAAAGATCATGGAGGTAGGGTGCTAGGTCTCCTTGCATGATGAATAACTTGGGCTAAAGCCCGAGTGACTGTGTATTAGACCATGTGGATAACTTAAGTTGGCCACAATATACATTTATAGGTTTCTAATTATCTCTTTTAAAGTGAGAAAGTCATTGTTTAGTTTATATAGGAGAGGTGAACAATGATAAATTCTGATGTGGGATCCATGCTTCTGGTTACTATTTATGTGTTTAAAAACGTGTTTTGATAATGACCATCTGATCAATAAAACCAAATCTGTTTGATCCCCATCACCCTTCAAATTATTCATGTTCTATCCCCCCCAGTGTTGATCCTTCTTCATTCACACGCCAGTCCAACACCATTGCCAACTCATTTTCCTTCTTATCCACCTTATGATGAAGAAAAACAATAATATGAGTAACCTATATACAATATGATAATAAGGTATGTTTAGCCTTGAAAAAAAAGATACTTCTTTGAGATATTCAACCTATAAATGACCTTGATATCCAGTAACACTCCATGCTTCCTAGAGAAGCTTGGTTGGACCAATAAGATGAATCAACACACATTAATCAAAAAATGAATCTGGGTATTTAAAAAAAACCACAATCAGTTCATTTTATTTTAAAAACCTAAGTTTCATCGGGTCAAAACCTACATAAATCAGTGGATTTAAAACCTTGGTTGAGACCCTCGAAGCTTCAGCACACTTTTTGAAGGTTCACTGTAGAAACCTTCAAAGAACCCAACTTATCCTGCAAGATTGTTCATGTAATCTGAACCTCCATATATATATACATCTAATTGTCTAGAGGAAACCCTCTACTCATTTTGGGAAGAAAACCTACCCCAAACTCCTCCTCTAATTACCTCTCCTTCCACCTTGGTGGATAATTCATATAAGCTAACCCTTATTTTTATTTTTGGTTTCCGATAATTGGTAAGGGAGTTATATTATTTTCAAACACATATTTTATGCATTCAAAATTATTATACTAATTTAAAATTTTTATTTTACAGTATTATTATATGTATAAAATTTAATGTTTTCAAGATCAAAATTTTATGTTTTGATTTCATTCAAGGATTGATTTCAAATGGATATTTCAAATTTCATGATATTTTATTTTATATACAAAAATAAATTATTATTTTCAAGTTTATAGTTATATAAATGAAATAAGTATTTTTATTGAAATTCTTTATGATTATTTATATAGGTGAATACCTATATCTTCAAAGTATTATTTTATGTATGATATAATGGTTAAAATTACCATTATTTCATGTAATGAAATCATATCATTTTAAGATATCATTTTATATACATGCTATCCATGATCATAATTATAGACACATGTTATTGATTACTCATGATATTTCATACAAATATATAAATATATATGTATATATAGAAGAATTTTCCTTAAATAAAATATTCCTTTATTAGAACCACTTTCAAAATGGGTTTTATAAATTATGGATTTCTCTAATTTTGTGAAAAGAATGAAAAGTGTTCTTTCTTAAAGATTTTTTTTTGAAAAGTGTATTTAATATAAAATTGTTTTCTGTTGAAAATAATCTACATGATTTTAAAAAGGATGTTTTAGTGGGAATGAATTGGGAAAAGAAACCCACATAATTTTTTTTTATAAAAAACCTAACACTTTAGTGTCAAAAGTGATAAAGAGGATTGGGGAGTAAACCCATAGCTTCAGGTGGACTTTTTCCAAGAAGTAATACACCATGTGGCCAAATGGATTTTATGAGGGTTTTTCATTATTAAATTATTTCCAAAATAAAAATTATTATCTTTAAAAATAAGTTTTTTCAAAAATCAAATGATAAATCCAAGTGTTTTTCAAAGGGAATTTTTTTTAAAATATGGTTTTAAAAATTATATGTTTTTTCAAAAGGTTTTATTTATTGAATGTGTTTTAAAAATAATATTTTCAAAATTATTTTCAAATATATTATATTTTGAAATATAGTTTTCAAAATAATGTTTTCAATGGTATTATATTTTGAAAAATATTTTTCAGATAATGTTTTTAAAGGAATTATATTTTGAAAAGATTTTTCAAAATAATATTTTTTAAATAGTAAATATTTTCAAAATCCATTACGTTTTTGAAAATATTTTCAAATGAGTCAAAAAAATTATGTTAAAAAATGTTTTCACTAGCTTTTAAAACTCATTACTAGAAAATTATGCTCATTCTAAGTTTTTAATTTTTTTCAGGATTATTTAGAAGTTTCAAGAATATTAGATTCGATAATGATATAGTGTAAGAAAATTAAAATAGATACCTTTTATTTTCTGTAAAAAAATTGATAATCTATAATAGTAATCCTTTTCTCTAATGTCTAGATTGGAAAAGATACTCTATTTTATAATGGATAGTATATTTCATATTTATTTTATAAATATATATATAATTTTTTTTGTATCAGATTTGGATGTGTGGGTATCATGATGTTATATTCCCCTTAAACATATCTTCATACAGGAAAACCAAGTAAAACCCATCATTTTATTTACTACTTTTATCACTCATTTAAAAAAAATATACAGATAAATTAAAGTGTTCCTCAAGGTGATAAAATAAGATCCTCATATAGGGTAGAATTATTTTAAACTTCTATACCCTGATTTACTCCCATCTCAAGTTTAATTTTCTATAAGGGTATAACAAGTTGTATAATAAGTATGATTATTAATTTTCTCTCTTAGAAGAATGAAAATGGTTTTCAACTATAAATGTATCCCTATCATTGACAGAAGTAATATCTAGTTGTCTAAAATCCGGATGAAACATTATTTCAGATCCTTTGGCATGGGTTTTTATATAACAACCATTTATATATTCACTTCTAATATTAAAAGTGGATCCTTGATGAAGAGAGATCATCAAGAATTGGATACATATGACAAATCCATAAATGCATTGTGAATTTCTCTTTCCAATCTCATTTTTACAAAGGTAATGTCCAGTAAAATATCTCAAGTTGTGTTGGATAAGATTTTGAATATTTATAAAGGGAATTATATGGTTCAAGAGGCAATGTTATAGGTTCTATGGAAATAATATAAAGATTTTAGAATTAATTCAAATAATATGGTTCATGCATTTTTTGATCATATATATATTTTTTGAAGATTCATGATGCCTTAGTGAATATCTTAAAGACGAGAAGACTGTGAAGAGGATTGTGAAAATACTCCCTCCTCATTTCAATGAAAATGTGTCAGCTCTATAAGACACAGATCTAAAAGAGATTTCTCTCGATAATTTTCTTTACACACTTTTGGTTTATAAGACGAGAAATGAAGATATTGAGTTAATAATAAAGGAAAGTACTCTGGAGTTGGATTTCAATTCAATAAAGAGATTCTTAATCAAAGAGAATACAAAAGTTGACGTGGTTATGTCATTTCTAACCTCTTATCTTAAGAGAGGAAGATAAATTTTTAAAGGAAATCTCAATATTAATTGATTAAAATATTGGGATATGGGACATATTGTGACTAAATATCCCTAAAACTTTGAATAAAGTTATTATGATTACATAGAACACTAAAAGATTACAAAAGAAGCTTAAAATTATTCTCAATGGAGGTACTTCAAAAGGAATAGTTTTCTATCTAAATAATAATATAACTATAGATAAAGTGAACTAGAATAATTTGAGGTGTGTTAATGGATATTGTAAATAATCTATGAAATGATGATATTTATTATAGGAATAAAGGAGTTGTTGTAAATGTTGATATATAGGTAGAACATAAGGTAGCCCTTGAAGAACTTGCTTTTTCAAGGGAAAAGACTAAGAAGGAAAATGTAGTGTTATATGATTCCAAGATCTACATGTAACAATTATACGAAGAAAAGTCATAATTGAAGTTTGATATTGAAAAACTAAAATATGGAATTTTAGGCTATTTAGGAAGGGAAGTTGATCTAAAAATTGAAATTAAATAACAAAGATGAATCATTGATGATTTTGATAGAATTATTAATGAAATCGTTAAGAGCGTTGAGGAGATGAAAAAATAAGTTATTAATTGGCATCAAATGTGTGAACATAAAGAGTGATTATTGACACCTAGTATGATATAAATGAGATAAAAGGAATCAATATCAAGTCAAGATGAATGAATTTGTTAGGAAGAATGAATACATATTCTTTAATTATAAAAGTTTAAAGATAAAGGTAAACTTATGGTGAAGCATTCTTAAAAAGGAATAGATATGTGAATGTTTCAATACCATAATCATGGACTCATCAGAATAATGTAGATCTTTATGATGTTGGAAATATTAAAAATCACGTGTCAAAGGAATACTCTAATACGTCAAGAGTTGTATGTTTTTTTGTTGGGATACAGTTACTATGTATACTATATTTTTAGGAGGTCCCTATAGGAGAAACACAAATCCAAATATGAAAGAATAATTTCTTATCACTCATTTTCTTTCAATGGATACTATTTTTTGTGAAGTATTTGGGAATAAGTCATTCAATTGAAAATCAAGGATGATTTTTTTATCAAGATTTACTCAATGTGTAGGAAATAAAAAGATTGAACCTTCACCAAAATTAATTGAAACTCAATACAGATTTTTAGTTTTTAAATAAGAATAATACTTCATGGAGTTGTCTATTGAGGAGGCACACATATCACCATCATGAGTGATGAAAGGGAGTTAAGAGAATACTATTTTTTTGATATTTACTTAAGTTATATTAACTATCCAATCTCATCGCTATTGGATAGTGGGTTCACATAACATATGACTAGAAATAAAGACCTCATTATGAATTTCAAGCATATCAAAGATGGTTTAATTCATATCTGGAATGTTGAGGATCATAAGATTATTGGTTAGGGAAAGAAAAAAATTAGAGGAAAAGATATTTATTAGAATAATGTTCTCTTGATTGAGGGGCCAAGTCATAATCTTCTTAGTGTCATCCAACTATGTAACCACATACATGTTGCAGAGTTTTAGGAAAAGTCATGTAAATTAAAACCTAAAGATAGTTCACTTATTCTATAGGTAATAATAACAATAGATATTTATACCTTGTTAGAGAATACAATTTAATTTTCCTTCCCAAAGATGAAAAGAATATCCAATGACATAGGTGTCTTGGAAATTTGATATAAACATCTATAAAAAGGTTTCTAAAGTGAAATAGAGCATGTTATATTCCCCTTATGACCTATGATCATAGTCACATATGTGATTCTTTTCAAAATGGGATGATTATCTAGAAGTCTTACAAGACAACGAAGATAAAGGCATCAAGGTTTCTTGAACATGTGCACATAGAATTATGTGGGATGATCTCACCCAAAGTGATAGATGAAGTAAGGTATCATGTGCTATTTATTAACGATTTTAGTAAGATGGCATGAATTATGCTTATCATACACAAGAATGAGGTTTACATATGTATTACTATATATCAGAGGAGAGATGAAAATATTATTGGTTTGAATATTAATAAATTATGAATTGATAATGGAATTGAGTTTTCAAATAATAATGTTGAAGAATATTTGGAGAAAAAAACAATTGAACATCATTTTTTGGATGTTAGAACACACAAAAAAATGGGGTAGTGGAAAGAAGAAATCACATAATAAAAAACATGACCTAAATAATGTTGATTGAAAATTATATTAAAAAAATATACCATAAAGAAGTTTTTTTATAGTGGTGTACATCTCCAATAGAGATTTTCTATGTGCAAATAAAGAGAGAAGTCTGTATTAATTTTGGTATGAAAAAAACCTACACTCAAGTAATTATAAGTGTTTAGAAGTAAATTTTTTATTCTCAATAAAGAGAAGAGTATAGAATTTAATGATCAGGGAGATGTAGGTTTATTTCATAGATACTCATAAAATAGTAAATTTTATAGGTGTTAAAACAAGAGACTTGAAAAGATAGTTGAGAGAAATGAAATTATGGTGGTTGAAAGTGGAAAAATTATAGCAGAACATGGGTACATTTTCTATGGAAACTGTAATACCCCAAGATTTTAAAACAAAACTATTCTAGATAGTGTATTCAACACACAACATTGAGTTTAAATGAATCGTGATATAATATTAAAATATTATTATTTAAATATGACCGACATAACCTAGTCATTAAATTGGATGGTATAAATCATTTTAAAAACATTATTATATATATAAATATATATATATATATATATGTACTACTGAATATAAATTTATTTACAAATTTTTAATAAATATACACTTATCTTCAATAAAGATATCTTATTCTATAAAAAAATATGTTTCCTTCAAAAATTATTTTTATTTATTTTCCTAAGAAAAAATTGTATTTAATTTTGGGAAATTTTAGAAATTTTCCATTATAGAATAAAAATAATTTTTGTAAATCATAATTTTTATATTAACTTAGGGTAAAATTTTGGTATTTTTCTAAAAATATTGATTTTTTAGTGAATAGTGAAAAATACAATTTTTGCTAAAATTTTCATTTATTTAAATTAATTAATTTAAAAGTACCATTATTATGTTAATTTGATTTCAAAGTAACATAATATTATTTATATATATTTAATATAATTAATTACATTTAAAACATCTTTATACTGGATTTTAGTATAAGTTCATTTTTAGAATTTAAAACACATTTCTTTGAAAACTTTTTTAAAGTGAATAATGTTCCTCCATTTTAACTAATTAAAATAAATCATAATGAGGAATTATTTAAATGTAATTTATAGGCTATATATCTGTAAATATTAATTAAAATTAATTAAAATTAATTTAATTATTATTACTTATCATGCAGTTATTATAAGATTATCTTATGCTTAAGAAATTCATTTCTTGAAAAACTGTTTTATTCAAAATGTTTATGGGTTTTATTTTTAAAAAAATTTAAAAAATAATGTGAAATAAATTTGATAAAGTTAATTCCATATTTTTAATAAGAATAATTTATATTATATCATATGGTCAACTTAATTTTGGTCATAATTAATAGTAAAAATATTAAAAAATAGTTATCGTGGTAAAAAAATTAATGGTACATGTGAGTAACCTTAGAGGTAAATGAAATAAAATATTTAAAACATGATTGTTTTTAGTATTAGAGGTGGGTATCAAACTTATCTCTCTTATACTCACTTTTTTCAATTTTTAAGTCTCTTGAAATGAGTGTGACATCCCATTATTGAATAGTTTTGGGTATTTATAAGAATGAAACTTCTCCTTGATTATAAAATTGCAGAAATCCTCTCAATTTTTCACACTTGTAAATACATTTGGGTTGACCAAACCATACTAAAATCTATCCCCAATATAATTTTAAACATTATAGGTCTTCTATTCTTCCAAAAATACAATCCTTAGGGTCCTTAATAAGAGATTCAATGGAGGTTCTTCTAAGAAAAGGTAATCATCTTCACTGAGCTATTTCCTTTTCCTTATTATTTTTCCACATTCAATTATGTACTAAAAAATCCAATATAATAACATTGTATATAATATATAATTATATGTTATTATTTTTATTAAATAACCTGATTCTATCTCTACTTCCATCAAATAGGAAATGAAACCAATATTCGTCTGTACGAATTATTACCGCCTTGTGAACCGATATATTTCATATTCCATCATCTAATATCATGGATATTTTTAGTGATGGATTTAATTTTTTTATATTATGTTCATTACATATTATTTATTATTTAAAATTAATGTATCATAATTTTTACCATATCATCCGTATAAATATGATATCGTCATTAGTGTGTATGATGAACTACCACCTCATGAAGTGATGCGATTAATTTTTTATTAACACATTAAATGGATGGTATATGTAAGTTTAATTAAAGAAATAATATTATTATCATTCTATAAATATAAAATAACACTTACCTCCTTTCTATCATGATCATTGAAAAATGGAAACCTTACATATGCGTACGTATGACCTACTGCCTCCATGATTGTAACGTAGTTCATTTTTCATAAAAATAATTCATTGTTATTTTTAGAAGAATAATTTATTTATAAAAATTATAATTCTGACATGATAATTATTCTGTATATGATGGAATAATGATCCCTTTGACCTTAGTTAACAAACTGGCGTTGTTTTGAAATTATGAACCTAGTGTACTCAATACATTCGACATGGACATAACCGACTAAGTAATTAAATACATCCTTAAAATAAATGATGTAAATGGTTTAAGTATAAGGGATTAAATATGTAAAAGTTTCTTAATAAAATAAACAATTGATATAATTTAATTATATAGGAGATAAAATACATACATGACAAATTATGGACTCAAGGATTGAATTTCCGTCACAAAACATCCTTCTCTGAGACACATGTTCTTTTATATACATAATTTTATTTATATGGTGTATATAATTCCCATTTAAATGTTATATAATTTATACTTCATAATTCTTGGTATTTTAATTTATAATTCAATTACTTCAATCATGGGTGTTACAATTAAAAAGTTACTAAAGTGGAAATAGTTTATGCTTCAATCTCATTTTAATTGGGATTATTGATGATTTAATTTCCATTAAAGGAAATTATTTTATCATTTTCTAATAAAACCATTTAATTTTATTATCCTATGGTTATTTATGAAATATTTAGGTAATATTACCTTTTTTATCTATTAGGCATTTATAATTATTGAGAAAATGTTTTTTAAAAAATCTAACTTCATTTCTCTCTTCGATCAAAAATCATTTCCTTTCCAAATCCCTGTTTTATAATAATGATTTAAAGAATTTTTTAATATTTTTAAATGATTTATTAATCAAAATTTTAACTATGTTTTAATTTTAGAAAAAAATTCTATAAGATGAATCTTCCAGTCATTTTTTGAATGATGCTATTTTTAACATTTCTTTCAAAATGTGAAAGCAATGTTTTTTAACTTATAAAACATGTATATAATTATGCTCAATAATTTTTTTGAGGATTCATTTATAATTTTATAAGTATATATTTTAAGTAAAATTATTCCCATAATATTTTTTTTATTTTAGATTTTCAAAAGTTATTTTTATAGTGTCATGGTTATTTTCCTCAAGAATGTTTTTATGATTTTTAGAATTATTTTTATTCATTAACTATGACAACCATTAATGGTTTAGAATGATTATAAAATTTGTATATATTTCTCTTAAATATATACCTTTCTAACTATCCTTTCCTTTTATGGGGTTAATGTATTTCTTATTCTCATTTATCAAATGCCGTCATTATGAAATCTCTTTTGATTGTGATATGAGGAAAGATTACATAATCCATTTTCTTTCCATTGGTAATTATTATATTTATTCCTTATGATTATTTTCCTCACATGGAACACATATGAATGTACATGAAATGAATGTTATGTGTGGGGAAGAAATTATATAACCCTCAAATGGAAAAGGTAATGATTTATTCTCTTGAGACGTCATGTATGGGATTTGGGAGTGAACCTAATCCATTATGGGACTATGTATTCCATGTGATGTTGTTTTAGCAGTTAGACTTGAATTATGTTTATGTCATTCCTTATTTTGTTTCCACTTTATTATGATTCCATAATATTATTATTCCATGTTAATTATATTTTTATTTAATTTGATTACTCATGTACCTTATCTTTTATGAGATCATGTTATACCTTTGACTCACATGTAATGCTTCCTTATCATGTTTATTTACTTACTGGACTTTTAAGCTCAACCAATTTGTCTATGTATTACCTAGGTTATCCCATACAGTTTTAGGATATCGAAAGGATTTAAAATATCATTACGGAAAATGAAATAAATAATTTTTATTTTATAATCACTTTGATGCATTGTGAACCAAGTCTTACAAAGACACTAGGAATCATGATCTTTGGGATGTAATTAATATTTTTTTATATTTAAAATCATTTAATGATATGTATAAAGGGATTGGGTCACTATAGTTGATATTAAATAAATTTTTTAGTCAAATTTTGAAAACTAGTATGGTAAATAATAAATGGGAACCCTAGGGATAAGAATAAGGATAAGTCTAAGGATAATACTAAGTATAACAAAATTTTCTAGAATCATGGTGAAGTATAGAAAAAGTGGTTTTTGATAAATTAAATTCCAATATAGATGATACAAGGGTATTTGGTCTTGTAATATATATATCTAGGGGTAATAAATCCAAATATTTGTGTTAGGATGACTCAAGTATTACCCGGTACACGATAATGGACCTTACTGCACACCTGGTTTTATAATCTTGGGGGATATGTTTTCAAAAACTCTTTTTGAACCATTCTAAAAGACTTATACCAATTTTTAGGTTAGAAAAACTAACAGGAATCATTACTGTGGATAAACTATATTGAAACCATGAGACACATAGGTTAGGATATACTTATCATTTATAAGTTATTATTTCTATATTTATAATTTTCCCTTTTTTATGTTAAAGTATTATCATATTGTTTTTTTCTTTTATTTAATGATGGGAAAAAGAATAAATCATTAAAATAACTAATGTGATGGGAAATTTAATGATTTTACAAATGAGATTCCAAAACTAATGTGAATGTAAGTTAGACATATTGTGATCATGAATAATGATTTTCAACTAGAACAAATTTGAATTTCAAAACACACCAAAGAAGAGATGAATAGAATCTCATGGAAGTTTAAGTGCTAAAGATGATAAAGAATATAAGATCCAGTTTTCTATGTGTCAAAAATTTGGGAAGAAGAACCTTTTAAAATTACTTAAATGAACTAGAATATTATTTATGTATGGAGAATGAGGGCACAAAGTAGCTAATAGACAAAGAAAAATGAAGAGTCTGGTTGACAAGACGTAAGGAAAAAAAGTTTAACTAAAGTCACCACCCACAATTCAAATTCATAAATGCGGGGAACTTTGATATTATTTGAATCAGTTATATAATAAAAGGATTAATTACTAAGGTTGTATTTTATGAAAAAAATTGATATGGAATATGTGAAGTGTCTTGGTTTTGAAATTCAAGAATTACAGTGTTGAAGTGTTTTTATTAGTGGTATATTAAAAATTATAAGGATCATTCTATAGTAGTTTTAATTTAAGAATTTTTAAGAATACGTTGAATGATACTAATGAAATATAAAGGTAATTTAATGACAAGGTTATATTATGTTGAAAACACATGATTAAGGAAATGATAATCTTAGAGATATTCTTGATTTTGAGGTAAATATAGTCAATTAAAATTAGTTTATTTTTTTAGAAAAGAATGAGTTGGAAATAAAACCTTAGAGGTTAAATTAATTGATTTGATTACTAATTTTATTTTTTAATATGTTCATAATATTCTTTAAAATTTTATAGGATCAAATTAATTTATAAATATTATTATTACATAAGTTTTTCCATAGTTTTATAAAAAAATACATCTTAAAATCCAGGTGACAACATATCACATCTAGTAAGGCCGTGGGGCCTAAATCATTTTTTAAAGGGTGATAAGGGTGAAGCTTTGACTAATATCCTACGATATATACTAGTTAGCATTAATTTTTTAACTTGAATGATATGATGGATAAATATTATGTTATTTTGAGAAACATATTTTAGAATAAAATATTTTGGAATTTTTAGGATTTCTATACGATCAAAGATATTTTGGGAAATGTTTTATGGGGTTTTTATATATATATAACCACTAGGTTTAATGTAAAATATTATTTTGAAATAATTATATCATGTTTTTAAATATTTTAGTTGAAACGTATGAGATAACCTTTAAGGTTATAATATTATTTCATGTCGAGGTTATTTGGGATATAGTGTTTCTTATTTAAGGAATTATCTATGTTAAATCTTTGGTTTTATTATTGAATTTTTTAGATTAATATATTCAAATTAATTATGGGTATTATCTTACCTTGTGATGACCATTTTGGTTTTAATAAATATAGGAGGAATAACCTGTTACTCTTTTTGGATCTTATGATCCATTAAAAGTTAATTTAAGTGCTTAAATAATACAAGAATTCATATTGGATATTCATTCCTTAGATTAAGAGGTTAAGTGGAAAGTGATCGAAGAAAAACCAAATGATGAAATTGTGTTTATGATATAAAAAGATATCATGTAATTATATTTTTTGGTCTTCTATATCTTGATTGTAAACTAATCTCTCAACTATATGAAAACAATCTTGAAACAATATTTTTTATCCTAATACCTTCATATCTAATGAGTCAATAGTCTTTTAACTCATTATATATTTAAGGTTTTGTGGTCGTTAATTTTCTCTCTATCATTTACTTTATTTTGATCAATAAACTCTATTATTATCTATAATTATTTTTTTATTACATGCCCATATTTTCAATTCCCACCAATATTCTCCCACATGGAACCCTATTTATGTGTTATTCCAAATAACCTTCGTATTTCCCTTCCCCCTTTTAAGTGGAAGTTTTATTAACCCTTTTTGTGATCTGGGTTTTCCACAAAATAATTTTTAAATATCAAACCCTTGACTATTGAGAACAAGTTTAAATTTAAAGGACAAAATTTATTTAAGGTAGTATAATGCAACACCCTAATATTTTTAAATTACTCAATCTGAGAAAGTGTATTCAACATGAAAAAATGATTTTAATCGAACCAAAATATAGTATTAATATGTTATTATTTAAACATGATTTATATAACCTAGTTGTCACGACCCGCCCTCGGGGTCCGTGCCGTGACTACCCCAAGCCCGCCTTCCATAGGCCAGGGGCTGGCGACTAGCACCAAGGCGTAAATCCCGGTAAAAAGGGAAGGCATTGCCTTTGTAAAGTAAAAAAACACCACAGAGTAAGCAAGCAGAAAGTAAACACTAAGCAAAAGCAGAGTACAACTGAAAGTGCGGAAAAGTAAATGGGCCAGTATACAAACCCAAACTGAAAGTAAAGTACAACTCGAAAGGGAAAACAGCAACTGAAAAGTAAAAGCCGCTACACCGAGCTGTCCACTGGAAATCCCACCTGAAGGGTGGGTACAGATAGCTCCACTGCTCCACGGGTCCCGCCGTCCGCTCCGAGCACGTCCCGCCTAGTGGTCCACCTCCAGGTACCGTCCTGCTCTGCAAGCCTCAGCTAAGATCAACGCTGTCCGTCGTCTGCAACCAACACAACGTAGTGCGGGCAAAGCCCGTGCAGGGGTGAGTATAAGCTACTCAGTAGGGACCCCGAGACCCCTAAAGGTCTCCCAAAATCCACAAAGGATAAACCACAAAGAAAGGTACAATCACGAAGTAACAACCGACACTGCTTAGGTATATGCCCATACATATACCTAAGTCATCAATTTCAAATACGCTCCAACCTCCGAGCCTAAGTACAACTCAGTCCACATAGGAAAGTAAACGTATTCCACACAGGAAAGCAAAACGTAATCTACACAGGATAGCACAACACATTCCACATAGGAAAGCAACAGAATTCAGCTCACACAGGTATACTTCTTCAAAGGACGATAAGATGATCACTGATCCATCTAAGTCGTCGGACCCACGAAGGATCGATAGATAACTAAACCCCGCAAAAGACCCACACAGGATCGGGCCCACACAGGACCTGTAGGCGCTGGTTCACACAGGACCGCTGAGCGCAATGACCCACACAGGATCGGACCCACACAGGATCTGTAGGCGCTGGTTCACACAGGACCGCTGAGCGCAAAGACCCACACAGGATCGGACCCACACAGGATCGGGCCCACACAGGACCTGTAGCACTGATCCACGTAGGATCGCTGAGTGTTGTAGTCGTCGTCGTCGAATCCACACAGGATCTCTGTACTGTCGTCGTCGCAGTCACAGTAGCAGTAGCAGTAGCAGTAGCAGTCACAGTAACAGTCACAGCCAGCACTAGGGTTCCCGCACACAGCAAGCTCGTTCGGAGGGTCCGCTCCACGAGCCGAGAGGCTGATACATCAACTGTCACAAATTCCAGAGTTGATGTATCCAAAAGTTCCGTATCGTCAACAGGAACTCAACACAATAGACGGCGCGTCGATCGGACGCCCGGTCTGAGAGTTATTGGCTTTTTCGTCCCCGGGGCCCGGTTGGTTTTTAAGGCAAAACCAACCCGATCGTACTCCACCTGCGTCCAAACCTCGGGCGGAGTATGCCAAAAGATCCTTCTCACTAAGAGGAACACAACAAAGATGACGGCACGTCAATCGGACGTCCGTAGCTCAAGATATGAGCGTTTCCGCTCCGAAGGCCCGGTTGGTTTCGTGAACGAACCAACCCGGCCGAAATCAAAGTGTTCCGAAACCCTGAGTGTAATATACCGAAACGACCGTCTCGATCCAAGGATCGCGTTGCCGCAGACGGTTCGTCAATCGGAGGTCCGTGGCTCAAGTTATGGCCAAAAGACCGAAACTGTCTCGAAAACGAGGGGTCCGGGTCCGGGCCGACCCGGCCCGACCCCCCTGGGTCGGCCCGAACCGGGTCCGACCCGGTCCGCTGGACCCATCCCGGCCAGCGGCGGCGCGGCCAGGGTGTCGCGCATGTGCCGCACGCGGGGGGTGAAACCCCCCCTTTTTCGGATCTCGGCCGGCTTTTGCCGGCCGTTTTTAATGAACTCACGGGACCCGCGGGTCCCGCCTTCTAACCGAACCGGCGGCCGGAAAAGCTGGCCGCCCTCCCCCTCTCCGCCGCGGCCATAGCCGCGGCTCATCTGAACTCCGGCGGCCGGCGAGGCCGGCCCCCCCTGGCTGCTCCGCCGCGGCCGTAGGGCCGCGGCCCTTCTTGATCTCCGGCGCCGGCGGCCCGGCTGCCGCCGGTCTTCCCGTCTCGCCGCGGCCCGGAACCGGCCGCGGTGTTCGTCGTCCGGCGCGGTGCGACGGCACTGCGCCCCTCCGCCGCGCCTTCGATTCCCCTTGACACGGCGCGACGGCGTCACGTTCTTGATGATTTTTTCCACGGCGCGGCGCAACGGCGCCACGCAATAAAATCGAGCGAATAACCGCGTGGTGCGACGGCACCACGCCACCTTTTCTCATCCGCAAAAATAAAACATCAAGAACGAAGGAGGGGGTTCGGCCGTGTTCATGCGGTCCGGCCCTCTCACGTTAAACAATAACACAAATTTATAATCCTCACGTTAGTCATGCTAGAACCACGAACAAGGATAAATAAATAAACAAATAATAACAACCCCTACCTTGAAAAATGACGTCGCACGTCGGTTATCGCGGAGAAAGGCGTCGCGGCGTCGGATGTAGATTCCGTGGACGTCGGGGTGCATCCGGGGAGGAAACGACGTCTCTTCACTTGTCGCTATGACGAAGAAGGGAGGTACGTTGTCGTTGGCGATGATCACCACGGTCGGCGACTTCTCCCTTGTCGAGGAGGAAGATGAAGACGGAAGAATCCGGGACGCCGAGTCTTGAAGGTCGTGGGATCGATGTTCTTTGTCGGAGAAGAACCGTTCTTCACATTCTTCATCGAAGACGAAGAAGATCTTCAAGTCTCTCAAAGATTCTCCCAAACCTCTCAAGTAACAAAGAAACTAACCAAAAATAAATTAAGCTCACACTTAATTTATTAACACAATCCAACCTTTGAAATTCAAGAGTTTTAATTTCAAAACTCAAATTAAACTCACTTATTAATTATACATGAGTTGTATAATTAATTAAGTGTTAAGTTGTCAAGCTTTTAAGAGGGAGAGAGGGGAGTTAGGGAATTTGAAAAGGTGGGGCTCGGGTGGGCCCCTCCTCACCTTAATCCTCTATTAGGTGGTTAAACCACCCAACTTCCAACAAAAGATTATAACCACTTTAAAGATATAAAATAAATATTGTATCACAAATTTATTTTACTCTTCATTTCATCCAGAAAATTAAACATCTCCACCTAGGCAAACACAACTTCGGAAAAGGTCTTCTTAAGCGAATATCGGCGCTGCGAGTTCATCGGTGCCCTCAGATTTCTATTCCGAGCACCGGATCAAAAGTTAGGAATTCCCGCTCGTTCATTCACTGAACGTACCCAAGAAAAACTTCGGAAATTGATTCTGGGCACTCCGGGCCTCGGAATCAGGTGCCGTCAGAAACCGCGCTCTTGTAAAATTCCAAAGAAAATTAAGAAAAAAAATTTCCCTTGAATTTTACAGGTCTTTACATTACTCCCACCTCAGGGCTTTACGTCCCCGTAAGGATACATCAAAAACTAGGGAAACAAATGAGGGTACTGAGCACGCATCTGAGCCTCCCGCTCCCATGTGCTCTCCTGGAGATTCTCGTGCTGTCATCTGATGCGCACAAGAGAAATCAATCGCCCACGCAGGACCCGCTCCTGTCGATCCTCTATCTCCACCGGGACCTCCGTAAAAGTCGCCCCATCGTCAACGTCAAGCTCCCCATGGTCAATGATGTGCGTCGGGTCATGCACGTATCTCCTCAGCTGGGATACGTGGAAGACGTCGTGCACCCGGTGCAACTGAGGTGGCAGAGCCAGGCGATAAGCCACCTCGCCAACCCTGCTGAGGACCTGGAAGGGTCCGATGAAGCGTGGAGATAACTTGCCGCCTCAGCCAAATCTCCGAATACCACGTCGAGGTGAGACCCGCAAGAATACATGGTCGCCATCCTCGAACTCCAGTGGCCTCCGCCTCCTGTAACCCCTTCCAAAGCCGGGAAGTAAAGCGGGCATCTCGATCGGAGACGATAGATGGTGGCACACCGTGGAGTCGCACAATCTCCTGAACGTAGAGACGTCCCAAGCTCCCCACTGAGCCCTGCTCTCTAATGGGTAAGAAGTGTGCCGACTTGGTGAGTCGGTCAACAATCACCCAGATGGAGTCGTGACCTCTTGAAGTGCGTGGAAGTCCAGTCACGAAGTCCATAGATATGCCGTCCCACTTCCACTCCGGAACCTCCAAGGGCTGTACCAAGCCCGCTGGTACCTGATGCTCTTCCTTCACCTGCTGACAGGTGAGGCATCGAGAAACGAACTCTGCTACAACCTTCTTCATACCCGGCCACCAGTGCTTTCGTCTGAGGTCCTGGTACATCTTTGCCACTCCAGGATGTACCGCCAAAGGAGAAGTGTGAAACTCTCTCAGCACTTCCTCTCGCAAAGCGACTGGTACCATGGTACGTCCTCTGAAAAGGATGTCATGCTCTGCTCCAAGGGAGAAACCATCAGGTGCCTGTCCCGAGGATATCTGTACACGTCGTGTCTCACAGTCAGCGTCCTCACGCTGTGCCTCTCTGACCTGTTGTAGTAGAGGAGGGGTGACTGTGAGAGACTGGAGGAAGGCTGTTCTATCTCTTTCCACGAAGGATATCTGTAAAGAGACTAGCTGCAAAGATTTCTCTTTTGCCGAAAAGTGAAATCCGGTATCATCCCCTGGATGAACCACATTCCTTGCCTAAAACAGTCAATCCCGTCATGATTAGTTAATTCATGGCATGGATGACGTCGTAAGGCCTCGACGCTGCTACCAAGAGATCCAACCGTTACTCTCGCCTCCAAGGGTTGAGTCACACTGTCGGCATCAGTGTGTGGTCACTGGGTTTCCTCTAGTACGAATCTCGCAAGTGAGGGTCAAGTCAACAGTTTTTAAACCGGCACCTCTTAGTAAAAACAAACAAAAGACAAGAAATCAAAAGTCACCAAGGCAAGTGTCTTTTATTACTTCAACTTAAAGTACAAGGACACAAAGCAACACAAACTACGAAGCTAGAGGCATTATGGGCAAAGGCCTCTATGCCTGGAGCTAGTCCCGCACTAGTCCACCCGCTTCCGGAGCTCCATGATCGTAAGCATCAGCTGCCTGAAGCTGTGCTCTCCCCTGAGGTCGGGGTGGACCTCCTGGTGGTGGTGGTGGCAGAGCCTCATAGCGTCGCCCACCACCGGCTGCTCGTCCAGCTCCTCTGCCTCGTCCGCCTCCTCCCTGCGGACCGCCACGGTCGAACCTATGCCTCTGCCTAGGTGGTTCCTCAACCGTCTGCTGCTCCTCTGCATGGCGGGTCGGGCAGTCACGAGCCATGTGGCCTTGCCCGCCGCATGCATAGCACTGTCTTCCACTCGAAAGACTGGCTCCGCGCTGTGTGCCCTGCACTGCTGAGCCAGTGCCCTGAGGTCGTCTGCCTGAAGGTCTGGTCTGTCTGGACCCCTGAGTCATCCGTCGACTGCCAGCTGCAGATGACTCTGCCACGTGCAGCCCTGCGGTGGGTCGCTGCGCTGGTGTAGACTCAGCAAGGAAGCTCTCGATCAGAAGGGCCCGCTCCAGTACTCCTGTCTGAGTCGGTATGCTGAGGGAGATCAGTGATGCCCTGATCTCATGTCTCAAACCCTGCTCGAAGGTCCGGGCCCGGAAGAATGGGTCCCGTACCATGTCAGTCGAGTAGCGCGAGAGATCAATAAATCTCGCCGAGTACTGAGCGACCGTCATGCTGCCCTGCCGCAGCTGAAGAAGCTCCTGGATACGTACCGCACGAAGCGTGGCTGGGACGAACTCCGAGCGGAAAAGGCTCTCAAAGTCCGTCCAAAGTAGAGATGCCTCATCGTGCACCTGGAGCATCAAGCTCCACCATCGTCCTGCTGCTACGTGTAGTAGGCTCGCAGCGAGGATCACCATGAGGTCTGCTGGTGTCCTCACTAGCCTAAACACACGTACCACTGCCTCAAGCCAGTCCTCTACTGCCTGGGGATCCGTCTCCCCACGAAACCTGGGTGGTCGCTGGCGCTGAAACTCATGCAGTGCGCTGAGGCGACATGCATCGTCAGCGGCTGGTGCTGGAAGCATCGGGGGCTCGGCGGTTAGAATTACCGCCGGTGCCACTGCTGACAAAGGGCCCTGCACCGAAGCCTCGTCGCTCGGTGGGCTGTCGTCACACTCGACTCTCGGAACCCTAGCTGGCTGCCGTCGTGGGGCCATCCTGAATAGGAAACAGGTGCGCCACGGTCAAACAGTATACCTGGTGAGCTGATATAAGTAATCACAAAGAAAACTTTGAAACACACACACAATCAATGTTTTCGTGCATTAAGTCGGAAATCAGAAGTCAGGGTCCTGGTGTACGGATACGTCGGCCGCCGCACCAACACTGGACTCCCTGGACTGAAAACCACACTCAATACACTAAACATTATTGCTTCACATAGAAAAGATCAGAGTTCACGGTAGAACCGAACTCCTTTGATACCAATTTGTCACGACCCGCCCTCGGGGTCCGTGCCGTGACTACCCCAAGCCCGCCTTCCATAGGCCAGGGGATGGCGACTAGCACCAAGGCGTAAATCCCGGTAAAAAGGGAAGGCATTGCCTTTGCAAAGTAAACAAACACCATAGAGTAAGCAAGCGGAAAGTAAACACTAAGTAAAAGCAGAGTACAACTGAAAGTGCGGAAAAGTAAATGGGCCAGTATACAAACCCAAACTGAAAGTAAAGTACAACTCGAAAGGGAAAACAACAACTGAAAAGTAAAAGCTGCTACACCGAGCTGTCCACTGGAAATCCCACCTGAAGGGTGGGTACAGATAGCTCCATTGCTCCACGGGTCCCGCCGTCCGCTCCGAGCACGTCCCGCCTAGTGGTCCACCTCCAGGTACCGTCCTGCTCTGCAAGCCTCAGCTAAGATCAATGCTGTCCGTCGTCTGCAACCAACACAACGTAGTGCGGGCAAAGCCCATGCAGGGGTGAGTATAAGCTACTCAGTAGGGACCCCGAGACCCCTGAAGGTCTCCCAAAATCCACAAAGGATAAACCACAAAGAAAGGTACAATCACGAAGTAACAACCGACACTGCTTAGGTATATGCCCATACATATACCTAAGTCATCAATTTCAAATACGCTCCAACCTCCGAGCCCAAGTACAACTCAGTCCACACAGGAAAGTAAACATATTCCACACAGGAAAGAAAAACGTAATCCACACAGGATAGCACAACACATTCCACATAGGAAAGCAACAGAATTCAGCTCACACAGGTATACTTCTTCAAAGGACAATAAGATGATCACTGATCCATCTAAGTCGTCGGACCCACGAAGGATCGATAGGTAACTAAACCCCGCAAAAGACCCACACAGGATCGGGCCCACACAGGACCTGTAGGCGCTGGTTCACACAGGACCGCTGAGCGCAAGGACCCACACAGGATCGGACCCACACAGGATCTGTAGGCGCTGGTTCACACAGGACCGCTGAGCGCAAAGACCCACACAGGATCGGACCCACACAGGATCGGGCCCACACAGGACCTGTAGCACTGATCCACGTAGGATCGCTGAGTGCTGTAGTCGTCGTCGTCGAATCCACACAGGATCTCTGTACTGTCGTCGTCGCAGTCACAGTAGCAGTAGCAGTAGCAGTAGCAGTCACAGTAACAGTCACAGCCAGCACTAGGGTTCCCGCACACAGCAAGCTCGTTCAGATGGTCCGCTCCACGAGCCGAGAGGCTGATACATCAACTGTCACAAAGTCCAGAGTTGATGTATCCAAAAGTTCCGTATCGTCAACAGGAACTCAACACAACAGACGGCGCGTCGATCGGACGCCCGGTCTGAGAGTTATTGGCTTTTTCATCCCCGGGGCCCGGTTGGTTTTTAACGAAAAACCAACCCGACCGTACTCCACCTGCGTCCAAACCTCGGGCGGAGTATGCCAAAAGATCCGTCTCACTAAGAGGAACACAACAAAGCTGACGGCACGTCAATCGGACGTCCGTAGCTCAAGATATGAGCGTTTCCGCTCCGAAGGCCCGGTTGGTTTCGTGAACGAACCAACCCGGCCGAAATCAAAGTGTTCCGAAACCCTGAGTGTAATATACAGAAACGACCGTCTCGATCCAAGGGTCGCGTTGCCGCAGAAGGTTCGTCAATCGGAGGTCCGTGGCTCATGTTATGGCCAAAAGACCGAAACTGTCTCGAAAACGGGGGGTCCGGGTCCGGGCCGACCCGGCCCGACCCCCCCGGGTCGACCCGACCCGGGTCCGCTGGACCCGGCCCGGCCAGCGGCGGCGCGGCCCGGCCAGCGGCGGCGCGGCCAGGGTGCCGCGCGTGCGCCGCACGCGGGGGGTGAAACCCCCCCTTTTTTCGGATCTCGGCCGGCTTTTGCCGGCCGTTTTTAATGAACACACGGGACCCGCGGGTCCCGCCTTCTAACCGAACTGGCGGCCGGCACAGCCGGCCGCCCTCCCCCTCTCCGCCGCGGCCATAGCTGCGACTCATCTGAACTCCGGCGGCCGGCGAGGCCGGCAGCCCCTGGCTGCTCCGCCGCGGCCGTAGGGCCGCGGCCCTTCTTGATCTCCGGCGCCGGCGGCCCGGCTGCCGCCGGTCTTCCCGTCTCGCCGCGGCCCGGAACTGGCCGTGATGTTCGTCGTCCGGCGCGGTGCGACGGCACCGCGCCCCTCCGCCGCGCCTTTGATTCCCCTTGACGTGGCGCGACGGCGTCGCGTTCTTGATGATTTTTCCACGGCGCGGCGCAACGGCGCCGCGCAATAAAATCGAGCGAATAACCGCGTGGTGCGACGGCACCACGCCACCTTATCTCATCCGCAAAAATAAAACATCAAGAACGAAGGAGGGGGTTCGGCCGTGTTCATGCGGTCCGGCCCCCTCACGTTAAACAATAACACAAATGTATAATCCTCACGTTAGTCATGCTAGAACCATGAACAAGGATAAATAAATAAACAAATAACAACAACCCCTACCTTGAAAAATGACGTCGCACGTCAGTTATCGCGGAGAAAGGCGTCGCGGCGTCGGACGTAGATTCCGTGGACGTCGGGGTGCGTCCGAGGAGGAAACGACGTCTCTTCACTTGTCGCTATGACGAAGAAGGGAGGTACGTTGTCGTTGGCGATGATCACCACGGTCGGCGAATTCTCCCTTGTCGAGGAGGAAGATGAAGACGGAAGAATCCGGGACGCCGAGTCTTGAAGGTCGTGGGATCGATGTTCTATGTCGGAGAAGAACCGTTCTTCACGTTCTTCTTCGAAGACGAAGAAGATCTTCAAGTCTCTCAAAGATTCTCCCAAACCTCTCAAGTAACAAAGAAACTAACCAAAAATAAATTAAGCTCACACTTAATTTATTAACACAATCCAACCTTTGAAATTCAAGATTTTGAATTTCAAAACTCAAATTAAACTCACTTATTAATTATACATGAGTTGTATAATTAATTAAGTGTTAAGTTGTCAAGCTTTTAAGAGGGAGAGAGGGGAGTTAGGGAATTTGAAAAGGTGGGGCTCGGGTGGGTCCCTCCTCACCTTAATCCTCTCTTAGGTGGTTAAACCACCCAACTTCCAACAAAAGATTATAACCACTTTAAAGATATAAAATAAATATTGTATCACAAATTTATTTTACTCTTCATTTCATCCAGAAAATTAAACATCTCCACCTAGGAAAACGCAACTTCGGAAAAGGTCTTCTTAAGCGAATATCGGCGCTGCGAGTTCATCGGTGCCCTCAGATTTCTATTCCGAGCACCGGATCAAAAGTTTGGAATTCCCGCTCGTTCGTTCACTGAACGTACCCGAGCCAAACTTCGGAAATTGATTCCGGGCACTCCGGGCCTCGGAATCAGGTGCCGTCAGAAACCGCGCTCTTGTAAAATTCCAAAGAAAATTAAGAAAAAAAAATTTCCCTTGAATTTTACGGGTCTTTACACTAGTTATTAAATTATATGGTATTAATATTATTAAATAACTTTTTAAATATATATAAAGGTCCTAATAAATATATATTTAATTAAAAATTCTTAATTAATAAGTACTAAACTTTAATAAAGATATATTATTTTCCAAAAAAAAATATTCTTCCTTCAAAAATGAATTTTATTGATTTATGTCGGAAAACATTATAATTAGCATTAAAAACATATATAAATTTTATTATATAAATATACATAATTTTTTAAATCATTAAATATATATTATGTTAGTATTCAATTTTTGGATTTGTTTTGGAAAATATTGATTTTTCAGTGAGTAATGAAAAATACCAATTTTTGGTAAAAAAATCAATTCTTTTAATTAAGTAATTTTAAAGTCACATTATTTTTTTAGTTTTATTTTTTATGTAAAATAATTATTATTTAAATATATTTAATAAAATTAATTACATTTAAATCATATTTATACTATATTTTAGTGTAAGTTTATTTTTAGGATTGAAGAGAGAGTTTTCTGAAAACTGTTTTAAAGTGCATAATATTCCTCTATTTTAACTAATTACAATAACCACTAATGGGGAATTATTTAAATAAAATTTAAATATTATATATATATAAATATTAATTTAAATTCATTTAATTATTAGAAATTTATATATATTTTGTAAAACATGATCTTATGCTTGAAAATTGCATTTCTTGAAAACCATTTTTTTGACATGTCTGTGGGTTTTATTTTAAATTAAATTATGGAACTTATTTGAGTTTAATTTTATAAAATTAATTCCATATTTTTGATCTTAATAATTTATATCATTTAATAATTTAAACTTAATTATGATCATAATGAATAAATTTAAGAGTAAAAATAATAGTTACCATGGTAAAAAAATTAAAAGGGTAAAAGTGAGTAACCTTTGAGGTAAATGAAATAAAATGTTTAAAAATGTTTATTTTGAATGGTAAAGATGTTTATTAGTGCTATATATCCTAAAATAAATTTTTTTTCTATTTTTTAGGTTGTTGGAATGCGAGAGACTTCCCATTATTTAATAGTTTTGGGTATTTACCAGAATGAAACTTCTCCTCAATTATAAAAGGGCACTCCATAGACTCATATTTTCACACATGTCAAGCCATTTGGATAAAAAAAACCTGAATAAATATCCCCCCAATGTATTATACACATTATAGGGCTTCTTTTTTTCCTAAAATACTTACATTATGATCATTAATAAGATATCCAGAGGCAATTCTTTTAAGCGAAGGTAATTGTCATTACTGAGATCCTTCCTTTTTACTATTTCATTTTACATTTTAAATTATTTATTTGAAATTAAAATATAATAACTAAAGTATATATTATATAATTATATGTTATTATGTTAATAGAATAACATAAATCCACATCCACTTCCATTAAATGGGAAAGAGAACTATCATTTGTGTGTACAGAAAACTACCGCCTCGTGAACAGATGTATTCATTTTCCTTCAACACCTTTCAAAAATATTTTTTATGATGGATTTAATATTTTTATACAATATTAATAAAATATTAATCATTTTTTAGAATAATATATCATCTAATTTCTTACCTTATCATCCATAGAAAAATGATACCATCATTCTTGTGTATGGTGAACTACCGCCTCACAAAGTGATGTGATTCATTTTTTATTTCCACATCACCTAGATGGTATATTTAAGTGTATTTAATGAGATAATATGATATTTATGATAGTATTATAATTATTAAAGGATAAAATAACACTTAACTTATTTCCATCATGATTGTTAGAATATAGAAATGTTACAAATTCTTATGTACAACCATTCATTTCCATGATTTTAATGTAGTTCATTTATCATAAACATAATTCATGGTTATTTTTAAAAGTTTAATTTATGTATAAATATTATAATTATTCCATGATCATTATTCAATAGATGAAGGAAAAAATATCCCTTTGAAAATATTCAATACACCGATGCCATTTTGAAATTATGAACTGAGCGCGCTCAAACACTCAATGTGGACATAACTGATTAAGTAATTAAATAAATACTTAAGATAAATGAAGTAAATGGTTTAATTATAAGGGATTAAACTTTGAAAATTTTCTTATAAAAAAATTTATATATGTTTATTATATTGATATAAAATAAATACACGATAAAGTTTGGACTCGAGGTAAGGGTTTCTGCCTCAAAACTCCCTTCTTTGAGATGCATGTCATTTTAAAAATGTAATTATTTTTATATGGTGTATATAATGAATATTTATATAATATA
This sequence comes from Viscum album, assembly GCA_963277665.1. Classification (NCBI taxonomy): domain Eukaryota; kingdom Viridiplantae; phylum Streptophyta; class Magnoliopsida; order Santalales; family Viscaceae; genus Viscum; species Viscum album. Next base: position 482,771,931 of record OY728126.1, read on the forward strand.
TCATGTATAATTAATAATTCATGGTATTTTAAGTTACAATTCACTTAATTCATTCATAGGGGTTATGATTCAAAAGTTACCAAAGTAGTAAGGGTTTATGCTTCAATCTCAAATTTATCAGGAATTTTTATTATTGAATTTCCATTGAAGGAAATTATTTGATAATTTTATAATAAAACCCTTTATTTTTATTTTTATTTGGTTATTTATAATTTTTTTAATTAATATTACCATTTTACTCTCTTAGCCGCTTAATTTTTTTGAGAAAATGTTTTTAATAAAATCCAACTTCATTTCTCTCTTTGGTCCAAAATCCTTTTCCTTCCAACTCCACATTTTATAGAAATGTTTTAAATAATTTTTATAATATTATACAATTAACTATTAAATAAATTTTTAACCATGTTTTTATTTTATATAAACAAATGGTTTATAAGGAATCGTCCCATTATTTTCTGAATGAGGCACCTTTTGACTTTTCTTACATAATGTGAAATGAATATTTTTCAACTTATACAAAAAGAAAATAATTACCCACAATAATTTTATTTGAATATTACTTTATAATTTTCCAAATATATTTCAACTAAAAGGATACCCACAATATTTTTTAAATTTTATTTTTTTAAAAGTGACTTTCTTATTGGCAAGGTTATTTTACTCATTTTTTTAATATTATTTAAAAGTATTTATATTCATGACTAAAAAAATTAATGTTATGGAATTATTTTAAAATATGTATATATTTATTTTAATTGTATATGTTTCTCACTCTCCCTTCCTTTGATAGAGAAATACATGCCTTATTCTATTTTCTCAAACACCTTCATTATGAAATTTCTTTTGATTATTATATGAGGAAAGATTATGTAACCCATTTTGTTTCAATGTGTAATTCTTTTTTATTCCTTATGACTGATTACTTTATGTGGAACACATATTCATGTACATGAAATGAATGTTACAGGTGGTCCTAAAATTATATATCTCTATAATTCATTGGATAATGTTTTAGTCTCACGAGATGTCATGTATGAGATTATGGAGTGAACATAATCTATTATGGGTCACTGTACACCATGTAATGTTGTCTTAAAAGTTCACCTCAACTTATTTTTATTTCATTCCCTATGTTTTTTTCCACTTTTCTATGTTGCAATGATCTTTTGATACCATGTTATTTTTTGTTATTATTCTATTTCATTACACATGTACCTTATATTTTATAAGATAATTTTATACCTTTGAATCACATGTTATAATTCCTTATCTTGTTTATTTACTTACTAGAATTTTAAGATAACCCATTTTTTCAATGTATTACCTATGTTATTACGTAAAGTATTAGGAGATCAAAAGGATTTAATATCTCATTGTGTAGAATAAAATAAATAAGTTTTATTTGATCCTTATTTTTATGTATTTTAAATCTTTTCTACTAAAGACACCATGACTCATGATCTTTAGGCTGTAATTATTTTTTTTTTATGTTTAAAATGATGAAATGATATGTGTAATGAGATTGGGTTGATATAGAAACCAAGAAATTTTTGAATATGAAAATGGTGAAGAATCACAAGGTTCATGGGGAGTTATAAATAATTAAGATAATACTAATCAAGAATAAGATTGTGAAGAATGAGAAAAATTCCAATAGGCCCAAGAAAACAAATGATAAGGGATGAAATCACCAAAAGAAACATTATTGAAGACTGAAAAAACCTGATTCAAACTAGAAGAATGATTAATCACTTGTAGGTATTTTTCTCTTATTGGTAAAAACAAAATATTTTAAAGAAGCTACAAATGATGAGAGCTAGGTCAAGGATATGAATAAATAACTTCACTAAATAGAAAAAAAACAATACATGAGAAGTTGTTCAAAGGAAAAGGGGAAAGGATTTCATAAAATACAAGTGTATGATATAAAATATACTTAATGTAGATGGAAAATTGATTTGGATCAAAGAATGGATTATATTAAACGGATATTCTTAAATTGAAGGAATTGAAATCGATGAGTCATTTTCACCTGTAACATGAATTGAAACTATTTGGTTATTCATATCCATATAATTCTAAAATTGGTTCAAAGTATATTAAATAGACATAAAATATTATTTCTTGAATGGTTTCCTGTAAGAGGAATTGTATATTGAGAAACTATATGTATTTATCATTGAAGAAGATGAAGGAAAAGAGTTTCAACTAAATAAGTCATATTATTGACTCAAATAAGAACCAACAGAATGGTATTCTAGGTTTGCTAAATTTCAAAAGAATATTGGTTTTTATATAGGAGGATTTGATTGTTGTTGGAAAAAAGGATTTTCATAGTTGGAAATATAGTGTATTTTTTGTTTTTTGTTAATCGACACTAGGGTTGATTGAGGATTTCAAAATACAAGAGATCTTATAGTGTAGATGGATTTAGTGTTGAAGGTGGCATAATTTCTTAATGTTTTCCAATTATTTGGAGCTCAATATACAGAGGAAGGAGAAATCATCTTGAAGGGTGGATTTACATGATTGAATCTCTTCTTAAATATGGTAATGTAATGAGTTTTTCAAAGAACAGGTTTTACGAAGACTAGGTTTCATGAAGATGTGGATAATCACTAATGATAATCGTAAACGCATGATGGAAGGATGATGAATTGTGGTGACTATGAGAAGATTTGAGAATGGGTTAAATTTCACTAGTGCTTTGTGAATAAATGATCTTTTTAATAATGTTTTTAAAGGTTTGAAAAATTCTGTTGAGAGCATGTGTTCTTTATGAAGTGATGAGACTATAAATAGTCCTCCACACCCACTTCATTTAATAAGAATATAATTAGAGAAAATGCTGAATTACTCTAATTTTGAAAAGTTCTACCTAATTAAGAAATCTTCAGTAATCAGAAATACTTTACAAGAGTAAGCATTATGAAAGGAATATATATTAACTGATTGATTCTATGGTATATCAGAAAACAATTTTTTTGTGAAGACTATGGTTTTTGAAAGACAATGAGTTCCATTAATGCTAGGAGCTTCACAAAGGTAGTCAGACTTGTGAAGGCTGTGATATTCATAATGGTTGTGATCTTTACAAAAGTTTTTTGGTTTAAGAAGGCTATATTTTCATTAAAATATAAAGGGGGTTTCATGAAGGATAAAAGCTTCACAAAAAGTAGTATTGATCATCTATGTAACACCTCAAACTTCCATAGTATGTTTCCCTTTTAATAATGTAATAGCTTGCGTTGTATGCAACTTCGAGATTCTAACACACCACAACCAATCAAACTAGCCGTTATGAATAGTAATACCCACTTTTTAAATTTTATAAATTTTATTCTTCAAAATGGACTTCATTTTTGGATTTGGAATATCAAAAAAATTTTAGGGTTATTTTATGGTACTTTTCTAAAAAAATTCAATTTTTAATGAATAGTGAAAAATACTAAATTTTAATTAAAAAACCTTTTTAATAAAAATAATTTATAGTGTTAAATTATACATTTTAATTGTTTTTAAGTATAATTAGATTATATTTTTTTCATTTAATATAATTTAGGTCATTGTATTTAATTTCACGTTTAAACTGAACATAAACAAGTGTCAATCTTTTGATAGTTATTATTTCTTAAAAAACACGTTTTTTATTTTGACAACGGGAATTAATTTTAAATTAATTTCTGCCACTTATTTTTTTTGAATTTGGAAAAATGGATTCCCTATTTGGAATCATGAGGTCCAAATTTTTCAAATATATAACTTTCATTTTTAGACATTATGAATATTTACTTCAGTAAATAATTTATTTACCATAGTTAAACGGTAAATCTGGTAAATAAGGGTAAAAAATATTATTATAATAATATTAAATTACCCTAACATATGTACTATTCTTATTGGTTTATATATATCTGAAGATGGGAATCCTTGGGTTTATTTTGGGACCCTATGGAGCTACTTGAGTGTGATAATGACACTTTATATTAATTATTTTAAAGTAGAGACAAAAATGACATAAACATATATATTTTAGTAAAATAATTTTTACAAGGGGTTATATAAGTTATCTTTTCAACTATAAATATTAATTTTAAATTTAAAATTATTTTCTACATCATGGTATTTTTTATAATTTTTAGACATCAAATAAATAAAATTATTTATAATACAATAACGATGTAGTGTTTACCTCATTAAAGAATGATTTAAATAAATGAGATTATAAAAATTAAAACAATATCCAAAACCTATAAAATTCTTATTGGTTGATTTTATTTCAAACATGAGTCATCTTATCTTCTACTTTAATGAGTTTTAGACCTTTAGAAACCGAAAATCATTATATAATAAAATAATATTTTCAAACATTCCTAAAGCACCCCTCCTCCCCTTTATAAAAATCTCTCAACACTAACTCATTTATCACACCTCTCAAGCCACCTGGCTCATACAAAATATACCCAATTAACCTCCCCACATCCCTCTCTTCATCTTAGAAGCCTTACATTGGGCATAAAGAACTTCAAGGAATCTTTTTGGTTCAAACCAAAGGGAGTTACCCGATTTAAAGGTAACATCTCCTCTTAAGTTCTTTTATTTTATTTTACTTATCCAACCCCCTAAAATCACTATATTACTTTTTTTATAACAACACCAGTATCCTAAATATACTAGGTTGTTTTTATGAGAATTATTTGAACTAAACTTACGCACACCTCCATCTAATGGGTATAGAACATAATGTTTCTGTGGATGGCGAACTACTGCCTCACGAAACGATTATTGTTAAATCTTTTACTACCACCTCTTACAGTGGACATTATGATGGAACTGTAATTATATATGATATTTATGATATTTATTTTATCTATAATCTTCTGTAATTATATTTTATAGCATACCCTTATTCTTTTCATGTTGTATATATACGATAATTTCATTTGAGGAAGTGCGGACTACCGCCCCATCAAAGTGATATGACTCATTCATACCATACATGGAACGTATAAAGGATGGTGTTAATGAACATATGTAACATATATAAAATATTATATTATACTGGAATAATAATATACCTATGTATCATTTGGTTTTCTTTCCTTTAAAAAACAGAAGTAGTGTTCATGCGTACGTACAGATTACCATCTCTAGGAACGCGATGAGATTCATTCCCAATTGTAACCATTCCAGAATAATTTTCATTTGATTATTAAAAATAATATTTAGAAACATAATATATTTCTGTACATGAATCAAATACATCCTATACATAACAAACATGACTTACTTGAAAAACATATAAATGAAAACGAATCAATTAACAGCCAAAACAATGATACTACTAAAATATTATTAACAAAGAAATATTAGAAGACCATATATGATATCATATTTATGTATGTAGTTATTTTATAATCTAATAACAATGTTTTAACTATTATACAGGAGGTTAAAAAACCCTATACCAAGGAAAACTACAAGGTAAGGGTTAATTTCACAGTCTCTTTATTATCTGAGGTTGTTTTTAAGAAAGCATCAACTGGGACCTATTTATCATCCACATTCTTGTTTTCTTAAAAATGTATTTCAAAACATTTTTACTATTTACTATAAAATGGTTTAAATTCATTTATACCCATATTTGACCTTATATGCTTTGAAAGGAATATTTCCGTCGTTTTCCAAACATGGTACTTTATGAACCTTTTTCGACAAAATTAAGGTAAGAATGTCTTTTTTTAACTTATACTATGGGTGCAGCTATTTTATGACATTATAAAATTGTCAAAGCTTCCCTTACAAGAATATAATAATATTTTAAAAATAAATATTTTCTTTTATAATTACGTGACTCTGAAATGATTTCAAAATAGAAAGAGATATTTCTCTCAAATAGTTTTTATTTCATCTATGTCAACATACTTTGATAAATTTTACACATGTTTGAATTTGATTTATTATGATACAAATATTAAAAATTTTATTTAAGGTTTTGTGATATGTCTTACTATGGATGCGTTATTTTTATACCATTCATGGTTTATGGTTAAAGTATTGACATTTCGTATGCTAGTTTTAATACAAATGTTTATGTTATGTTTTATCCTTTTCATATGAGGAATGTATTGGACTTAGTAAGTGACAGGTGGAGCCCTCTATAGCTCCTCAGTGCATCGGTACATCTCATGAGACAATTAGATGTGGAATTGGCCAAGGCCTTTCCCAATTTTATATATGGTTTTGGTCGATGCCTTAATCATTTTTAGACATCTTGGCCGAGGCCTTAAAAAAATGTTTCAGAATGTTCAGCATTATACATTCCCTCATTATGAAAATAATATTGATGTTTCATGTGGTTATTTGACTAGTATAATATCTGTGACTATGTTTTATTATGACATTATTTACTCAGATCATATTACTACCATAAAGTATTCATGTTTATTATTTGTAAAGTCACGTGTTTTCAATTATTCACCATGCCTAATGTTTATATTATCTTTCGTTTTATTTCTTACTCTTATTGAGCATTTGAGCTCACCCCTTTCTTATGTTTCATTTTCCCAGGATATTAAGAAGTTAGTTATGAGTGACATGCAGGCATATCTTGGAGGATTGGATGTTTCAAATGGAATAAATTAGTGTTGTATATCTTTTCAAGTTGTAATGTTGAACTTATGTATATATATTGTTTCTAATAATACTAAATCGATCGGTCTTTTAGGACATGATTTCTTATATCATGCCAATATTATGTAATAATGCACTGACTTTGGGTAACTGGGGTCGGGGCGTTACAATTGGTATTAGAGGAAGTTTAGTACAAACCTTTGAAACTTGATTTAGTTAAACTCTAATTAGATAACATTACCCTAAGATAGACATCGAGGATAAGTATAGAAGAACTTCCTAGAATTTTGGTAATATAGAGATTTTTTTGATTTTTCGAAGAAATAAATCCCTATCTAGATATGAGCAGATAGAGGTGGCACTGGAACATATATACCTAGGAGTGAAAACATCGACAAGGAGTTTCAGGCTTGACTCGGGGTATCCTGGTACACGACAATGGGCCTTGCTGCACTCTTGGTTATGACACTTCCAGGGGATATGCTTAAGATAATTAACATTTTCTTTACAAATCATTATGAAGGATTTATGAGTATATATTTCCTCAAAGAAAACATTTATTATTATTATAGATTATATCCATAAATTGTTCAATTTATGTTAAGTGTTTTACATGTTTGGAATTATGTATTGCGATTCAAAAACTAATCTGCTATATGCCATTTTTTAGAAATGGTGCCTATTGGAAGGAATGGAAACTGTATCAATGCATGTAATCTATGTTGGGACTTCCCTCATACTCAAGATAATTATAGTGGAGAGGGTGATGAAACTGGTGCTGATAAACTTATCACCATACTAGGATAACTCACCCAGGTTATGAATAATAACTTTACCTGTATGGAGCAACCTGATCCACAATGTGGATGATCAATGTTAGAACACTTCATGAGAAAAAAGACAACATTTAATGGGTCTACAAATATATTTGTTGCTGAGTAATGGATAAGTTCCTTAGAGAATATATTTCATGCTTTGGGGAGTAGCGAAAGGGAAAAGGTTGTCATAGAAGTTTATCGCCCCACTAGAAATGAAGATCAATGGTGGTCATTAATTCAAAAAACAAAGAGGGATGACGAAGTATAATGTATGGAATAGAGGGAGTTTAAATATATTTTCTTAGAAAAATACTTTCCTTGTGACGATCGAGCGGATATGGAAAGGAAATTTCTAAGTCTAAGGCAAAAAGAGGATGAGAATGTCACAAATTATGAAGATAACTTTACATGGTCAGCAAGGCATGCTGCAGATTATATATGTAACCCAAGAAGTAATATTGATCATTTCTTTGATGGGTTAAAACCATTTCTCCATCGATCATTAGTCTCACAATCCTTCTCACAGTATGAATATATTTTCTCATGTGCTATCAAGACAGAAAATAAATTCTCTAAGTCTTATGACTTTAAAGAAAATCTAGAGAAGAAGAGATCTTCTAAACACTCTGGGGAAGGAAATAAAGAAATAGGGAAGAAGGGAAGAGTTGAATTTCCCCCCTATGATAATTGTGGAAGGAAGCACCATGGTTCATGTCTAAAAGAAAAAGGAGTATGCTACAAATGTGGACATAAAGGTCATCTTTCTAGTTATTTTAAGGGGAAGAAAGAAGCTACAAATGTTCAATGCTACAATTGCATGGAGAGGGTAAATTATGAAAATAAATGTCCTATGCTCCAAGAAACTTACCTAAGAAAAGACCAAGGGAGAACAACCAAGATTATGCGATCACTACTGCTGAGGTTGAAGCTCTGAAAGATGTGGTGGCAAGTAATTTAATGGTTTTTTCAAGTTTAAGCAATGCTTTATTTGATTCTGGATCATTACATTGTTTCATATCTTCTCAGTTTGCTAAGAAAATTAGACATTTCTAATTTTATTTAACAAGGGATTTGTCAGTCAAAAATCCTAAGCTAAGTATCATTGCAACAAAGTTTTGTGAATCGGTTCCCATTAGGGAAAATAAATGTTCTTTATTTGATTATCTCATTGTCATACACATGATTGAATTTGATATAATCCTCAGTATGGATTGGATTTCAGACCATGATGTGAAAATTTATTGTAAGAAGAAGGAGGTTACAATTTTCAATGATGGTAAGGAATACCTTATCTTTAGAGAAAAAACATCACAATCTGATTCTTATCTAGATCCACCCCCATTAGCTCTACTAAATTCAATTATTGGGGAGGAAGCGAATGAAATAACTATGGGTGTGGAAAAAAATGTTCAAATAGAGGATGTACCTATTGTGTAGGTATATGTTGATGTGTTTCCAGAGGATTTACCTGGAAATCCTCCAGAATGAGAAATTGAGTTTTCCAATGATTTAATTCCTAGTTCAAGGACCATATTGAAGACCCCTTATAGAATTGCCAGTGTAGAATTAGTGGAATAAAAGAAACAACTAGAGGAATTAATAAATAAGGCATTTATTCGCCCTAGTGTTTCTCCATGGGTAGCCCCTATCCTTTTTGTTAAGAAGAGAGATGGATCTATGAGGTTGTGTATTGACTACAGGGAGATCAATTCTATAAAAATAAAGAACAAGTATCCCTTACTTCGTATTGATGATTTATTTGATCAACTTAATGGATCTCAATATTTTTCAAAGACTGACCTTTCATCTGGATACCATCAGTTGTGCGTGAAGAAGGAAGACATTCCGAAGACAACATTTTGAGCTAGGTACGGGCATTACGAGTTTACAGTAATGCCTTTTGGGTGGACTAATGCACCATCTATCTTCATGGATCAAATGAATAAAGTTTTCAAGGAATATCTTGATGACTTTGTAGTGGTATTTATTGAGGATATCTTGGTATACTAAAAAATCTATGAAGATCATGAAAATCACTTGCGCACTATTTTGAAAACCCTAAAAAGAAATGAATTATATGGGAAGTTTAGAAAGTGTGAATTTTGGCTTCAAAATATTTCTTTTCTTGGACATATTTTCTCTAAGGATGGAATCTCTATTGATCCTTCAAAGACAAGAGCAATCCAAGAATGGCCCACACCGACGAGTATTACTGAGGTATGAAGTTTTATTGGTTTAGTAGGTTATTATCAGCGTTTTTTTCAGAATTTTTCCTGATTGGCTAACCCATTAACCAAGATCACACGTAAAGGGGTTAAATTTGTTTTGACAAAAGAGTGTGAAGAATGTTTTGAAGAGATGGAGAGAAGATTAGTCAATGCTCCTATCTTGACTCTACTATCGGAAAATGATGGGATTGTTATTTATAGTAATGCTTCAAAGAAAGGACTTTGTTGTGTATTAATGCATAATGATAGAGTTATTGATTATGCATTATGATAGCTAAAAATTCACAAACAAAGCTATCCTACTCATGATCTTGAGTTGGCAGCTGTAATATTTGCATTGAAGATATGGAGAAACTATCTCTATGGTGATAAATGTGAGATATATAATGATCATAAGAGTTTAAAGTATATTTTCACAGAGAAAGAACTCAACTTGAGGCAATCGTTATAACTTGAACTACTCAAAGATTATGATTGCACTATACACTACCACCTGGGGAAGGAAAATAAAGTGGCAAATGCTTTGAGTAGAAAGGATCATGGAGTTATGAACAAGATGAGAGTTGAAATGGATCCTATGTTCATGGATATAGTAAATATGGATATGGAAATAATCATGGAAGGTGAAACATCGATAATTTTTCAAATGGTTGCTAAACTATCTTCACTAGAAAGGATAAAAAGTTCTCAGACTAATGGTGAGGAGTTTTAAAAGAAAATTAAAGCGATGAATGATAGGATATTGATTGACTTCATATATGAAGATGGACTTTTGAAATTTGGGAAGAGACTTTGTGTTACTGATATACTTGATCTAAAAAGAGAATTGTTGGATGATGCTCATAGATCTAATTTCTCTATACACCCTGGTATCACTAAGATGTATAGATATTTGAAGGAACATTTTTGGTGGGACAACTTGAACATGGAGATTGGTGATTATGTGTCTATATGTATGGTTTGACAACTAGTGAAAGTTGGAAGGCAACATCCTGGAGGAGTCATGAAACCTCTTCCTATACCTGAGTGGAAATGGGATGATATTACGAGGGACTTTGTCATGAGACTACCAATGACTCCTAGAAGGAACGATGCAATATGGGTCATTGTTGATCGTCTTACCAAGTCAGCACATTTTCTTGTTATAAGAAATGATTTACCACTTGAATTTTTAGCAAGACTATATATTAATGAAGTTATAAGAATTCATTGAGTACCCTTATCGATTGTTTCTGATCATGATCCCCGTTTTACATCACGATTTTTGAAAAGTCTTCAAAAGGCCCTAGATACTAAACTTTGTTTGAGCACTGCATACCACCCTCAAACTGATAGACAATCAGAATGGACTATTCAATCCTTATAAGACATTTTGAGATCTTTCTCACTTGACTTTCAAGTTATGTGGGATCAATATTTACCGCTGGTAGAATTTTCCTATAATAATAGTTTCCATTCAAGTATTCAAATGACACCATATAAAGAATTATATGGAAAGAGATGTCGCATACCAACTTGTTGGGATGATGTTGGTGAAAGAAAACTTTTAGGCCCAGAACGTGTTGAGGAAACAATGGAAAATGTGAAGATTATCCAACCCATATCAAAGTAGCTCAAAGTAGGCAAAAGAGCTATGTCGATAATTGAAGGAAGTGTTTGGAATTTCAAATAGGTGATCATGTTTTCTTGAAGGTATCTCAATGGAAGGGTGTTATTTGTTTCAGTAAGAAGGTTAAATTGAGTCCTAGGTAAACCAGACCTTTCGAAATTCTAGAATGAATTGGGGCTATAGATTACCATTTGTCAAAGCCGCCAAGTCTCTCCAAAGTTCATGATATGTTCCACGTATCACAGTAGAGAAAATACATGACTGAACCAACACATGTACTCACATATGAAGAAATAGAACTAGAACATGAACTGTATTATTGCGAAGAGCCTGCCAAGATTCTTGATACTAGAGAACAAGTGTTGAGAAACCAGATGACTAGTCTGGTGAATGTTTTATAGAGAAATCATAAGATGGAAGAGGCAATGTGGCAACCCAAGAAAATTATGATAAAGAACCACCCAAATATTTTTATGTAGAAGTATTCTAGAAATTTCAAGGACAAAATTATTTGAAGGATGGAAGAATGTAACACCCCAAGCTTCCACAGTAAGTTTCCCTTTGAATAATGCAATAACTTGCGTTGTATGCAAATTTGAGATTCTAACAGACCACAACCAATCAAACTAATAGTTATGAATAGTAATACCCACTTTTTAAAATTTTATAAATTTTATTTTTCAAAATGAAATTCATTTTTGGATTCAGAATAACAAAGTTGGCGTAGTGTGAATTTTTGGTACATTTATGAAAACTTTCAGTTTTTGATGAATAGAGAAAATACTAAATTTTAATTAAAAACAAAATTTTTAATCGAAAAAATTTATAGTGTTAAATTATTCATTTGAATGGTTTTTAAGTATAATTATATTATATTTTTATCATTTAATATAATTTATGTCATTGGATGTAATTACACGTTTAAACTGGACATAAACAAGTGTCAATCTTTTGATAGTTATTATTTCTTAAAAAACACGCTTTTTTTGACAATGAGAATAAATTTTAAATTAATTTATTCCACTTATATGTTTTGAATTTAAAAAAATGGATTCTATATTTGTAATTAGGAGGTCCAATTTGTGAAAATAGATAACTTTTATTTTTAGACATTATTAATATTTACTTCTGTAAATATTTTATTACCATGGTTAATGGGTAAATCTGGTAAATAAGAGTAAACACATGTTATTATAATAATATTAAATTACTCTAAAATGTGTTATACTCCTATTGGTTGATACATATCCGATAATGGGAATCCTTGGGTCGATTTGGGACCCCATGGAGCAACTTGAGTGTGATAATGACACTTTATATTAATTAATTTAAAGTAAAGACAAAAATGATATAAAAATATATCTTTTAGTAAAATAATTTTTACAAGGGGTTATATAAGTTATCTTTTTGACTATAAATATTCATTTTAAATCTATAATGACTTCCTATATCATGGAATTTTTTTTATAATTTTTATACATAATATAAATAAAATTATTTATGATACAATAATGATGTAGTGTTTACCTTATTAAAGAATGATTTAAAAAAAATGGGATTATAAAAACTAAAATAATATCCAAAACCTATCCAATTCTTATTGGATGATTTTATTTCAAACATGAGTCATATTATCTTTGACTTTAATGAGTTTTGGACATTTAGAAACTAAAAATAATTATATAATAAAATAATATTTTCAAACATTCCAAAAGAGCTGTGATGACCCGTCCCCCAGGGCATGTGTCGTGACTACCCCAAGCCCACCTTCCATAGGCTAGGGGATGGTGACTAGAACCAAAGGTGTAATTCCAAAAAAAATGGAAAGGAATTGCCTTTATAACATATAAACACTCACAACAGACCACACCGATAGATACAAAACACAAAGTAAATTGTATAACAAAAGTGTGGTGGAAAGAAAAAGGGGTCGGAAATACAAGCCCAACTGTAAAGTACAAGAAACTGGATGTACAACTGAAGAAAAGAAAAACTACTGTTGGGTCATCCTCCGAGGTTCCTACCTAAAGGGTAGGTACAGATCGCCTCCTCAGCACTCCAGGTCCCTCCATCTCCTCTGTGTACCATCACATTATATGGTCCATCTCCAGGTACCGTTCGATCCTGGTACTCTCAGCCTCAGTCAGCACTGTCTATCTTCTGTATCCAATACAACAAGGTGTGAGAATACCCTGTGTAGGGGTGAGTACAACGATACTCAGTAGGGACCTCGAGACCCTCAAGGTATCTCAAAATCTAACAAGGATAAACCAAAATGTATGAAATCAACAGATAACCCCGCTTAAGTATATGCCCATACATATACCTAATTTATCAAGTAATCAATCTCAATCATGAGGAAAAACACAAAAATTACTGACTCAACTTAACCAAGATTTTATTCACATTATCAAAATCATGGCTATTGGAGAAATTTTCCTCTATCGAGTACAATGAGCCTACTGCGACACCAATGTGCTTCCTACTAACCTTGTACTGTTTAGGTACTTCTCTTGTCGAGTACTGTAGGTCTACTGAATCACCATGGCGCTCCCCACTGTGGGTTTGCCGCCACCACTAGGGGATCCCCCTAATAGCTTACAGAGGTACTCCTCCTATCGAGTACCGTGGGTCTGCAGTAACAACCAGGTGCTCCTCCGCCGTGCGTCTGCCGCCACAACCAGGCGCTCCCCACTGGGCTAGTCGAGTCACTCTGAGTCAATCGGTCATCAGTCATCAAGTCTCAGCCAACTACTAGGTCTCTACACTCTGTCCGCTCATCTCTAGAAGAATCCTCTCCATGAGGTAATGGTAGATACTCCAAATTTCACAAATTCACATGGAGAAGTATCTCAAAGGTTCACCACTTCATAGAGGTCTCAACGCAACATACGACACATCAATCGGACACCCGATTTGTGAGTTATTAGCCTTTTAGTCCCGGGGGTCCGGTTGGATTCATGCCCAATCCAACCTGACAGTATCTTAACTATACCCCAAACTCTAGTGGGGTATACTCAAAGGGACCATCATGCTCCAATATTACTAGGGTCACTGACGGTTTGTCAAACGGTCGCCCGGTGCCAAAGATATGGCCAAAAGAAAGTAAAGTTTCGTAGTGGGGACAGGTCCGGTCCGACCCGGCCTGACCCAGTCTGGGCCTACCCAGTTTGGGTCAACCTGTCCAGACCCATTGGGTCCGGCCTGGCCCATTAGGCGGGCCAGCCCGTTAGGTTCGGCTCGGCCCACTGGGCTCAGCCCAGCCGACCGGAAGGGGTCACGGAGGGCCGTGAGAGCGCGGACTAGTCGTGAGGGTGTGGACCGGTCGAACATTGGCGTGATGGTGGTTCATCCCGGAGGGAGCCACATGGGCGGCTCAACCTGGAGGGCACAGAGAGGGTGTGACTCAGCCCGGAGGGCGCCATAAGGGGTTGGCTCGGGACGGTTCGTCCCGAGATCGAGGTGGTGCGACCGGGACTTGGAGGGCGGCGCGGCTGGGGCACGGCAGGGCACACAGACAGTGGAGTTGTGGGGTGCATGAAGGCCTGTGGTTTAGTTCATCCAGCGGTGACAAGGGGAATGTGGGCCGGTTAGGCCGGCGGCGGCGTGGGGCGCACCGGGCGCCCGGGGGGCACAGGGTGCGCGGACGGTGGAGCCGCGGGGCGTGTGGAGGCCGGCTCGGTGAGGGATCGGTAAGGGCGTGGCTGGCAAGGGAGGCGCGACCGGTGAGGTAGCGCGTTTGGCGAGGGCGGTGCGACTGGTGTGGGCGGCACAGCCGGCGAGGGCGTCACGGGTCGCGGAGGCCGCAGTTAGCACAGCCGTTGCTTTCGTCGCCTTTGTCACCTTTGACGTCACTTTTCTCCATTTCAAAGAACACCAAAAAGGAGATCTTCGGAGGGGTTGGACAATGTTGGTTTGGTCCGCACGCTCCGCATTTAGGGTGATAGGAATCGGCTCGCAAGAATGAAGCAGAAAAACGAGCATGGAAGATATCTTAAAAACACCAATTCCCATAATCCCTCATTAACAAAAATATTCCCAACCTGCAAGGAAAAACATATGTAGATCAACTTGATAATAAGTCAGTCCGCATTATTTGTTTTAGAAGAAAAGTAATAAGGGAATAATATCATACTTAAATAAAATTAAACCCCTACCTTTGTTCATTGTTCACTGAGGATGTCACGGGGAAGAAGATGGAGTTGTCATCGTTCATCATGTCTTCCACACACTTCCAATCCCGAGATCGTGCGTCGGTTCATTGATGATGATGAGGAGGGAGGTTCAGTCATTGAAGACGTCCCAGGTCAATTGCTTCTGCAAGGTGCTTCCAAGGAAGAAGTTGAAGATGCTCCTTGTTGGCGTTCTTCATTGGAAGAACGTGTGCTTCGTTCTTCGTTGGCGAGAGCTTTTCTCTCAAAATCTCCTTCCTCCTTTTACAAAAAAATAAAAGGTATCCAAGAATAATAGATTATAAAATCTATTAAGTCGTTGGCATAAGAATTTAAATTGGGTGAATTAATTAAGTTGGCTCCACTTAATTAATTCATGAGGTTGGCACAATTAAAAGAGAGGAAGGGTTGACACCATTAAAGGAGGGGTGTGGAGAGACTCTCCCTCATTAATGAGGGGATATGAGAGGTTTTTGTCTCCCACCATTATTAGGGGGTTTTAGTTTCAGGTGGGCCCCACCACTATACTTATCATGGGAGGTTATGGTCGGTTGGTCCCCACACATCAACTCCCACAAGGAGGTTTAGTTCAGGTGGACCCCACTTCCAGCTTTCATATGGTGGCTCAAAAAAATAAAATAAAGTGTAGTTAATTTTATTTTATTATTTTCCATGAAAAACCCAAAAACTATCTTTTATTCTCGACCCATTGCCATCGAGGTGAAAGTTTCCTTAAGCAAATACCAGCGCTGCAAGTTCAATGGTGCCCTCAGATTTCAATTCCGAGGACCAGTTCAAAAGTTATAAAAAACCCGCTCGTACGTTTACTGAAATGTGCCGAAAAAAACTTCCGAAATTGATTATGAGAACACCGGGCCTTGGAATCATACACCGTCAATTTTTGTGGGCTCGTAAAATTTCAATTTATTTAAAAAAATTACTTAGAAATTCCGGGTCTTTACATTCTTCCCACCTCAGGGCTTTACGTCCCTGTAATCCACAAATCATAACTAAGGGAACAAGTGGGGGTACTGAGCATGTATCTGAGCCTCCCACTCCCATGTTCTCTCCTGGAGGTTACTGTGCTGCCAACGAACACGCACCAGAGGTATCGACCATCCACAAAGGACCCACTCCTGTCTATCCTCAATCTCAACTAGAACATTCATAAAAGTCTCCCCATCATCAACATCTAGATTTCCATGGTCAATGATGTGGGAAGGGTCATGCACGTATCTACTCAACTGGGATACATGAAAGACGTTGTGCACCCAGTGCAACTGAGGTGGAAGATCTAAGTGGTAAACCACCTTGCTAACTCTACTGAGGACCTAAAAAGGTCTGATGAATCTTGGGGATAATTTTCCACCTTGGCCAAATATCTATAGACCTCATCAAGGTGAGACCTGTAGAAAGACGTGGTCTCCATCCTCGAACTCTAGAGGTCTCCATCTCCTGTCAGCAGATGACTTCTGACTGCTTTGCGCAGTCTTCATCTTCTCCTGGATGATCTGCAACTTCTCCATGGTAGCCCGTACCATCTCTGGTCCCACTAGTGCTGACTCCCCGGGGTCATTCCATCACAAAGGTAATCTGTAAGGTCACCCGTACAATTCATCAAAAGGTGTCATCCCAATGGTGGAGTGATAGCTATTGTTTTATGAAAACTCCACCAAAGGTAAGTCATCCTCCTAGCTGCGACCGTAGTCGAGGAGATAAGCACGCAACATGTCCTCGAGGGTATGAATGTTCCGATCGGTCTGGCCATCCATCTGAGGATGGAAGGCGGTGCTCAGACGAAGCTGCATCCCGAAAGCTTACTGCAACCCCTTCCATAGCCGGTAAGTAAAACGTGTGTCATGATTAAAGACAATCGCTGTGGGTACTCCATGTAGCCGCACAATCTCTTACACATAGAGGCATCACAAGCTCTCTACTAAAACCTTCTCTCTGATAGGTAGGAAGTTGGCCGACTTGGTTAGTCGGTCGATGATCACCCAGATCATGTCATGACCTTGGGATGTACGTGGAAGTTCCATCATGAAATCCATGGATATCCCATCCCACTTCTACTCTGGGACCTCTAAAGGCTGAACAAGCCTGCTGGTACCTGATGCTCCGACTTCACTTGCTGACAAGTGAGACATCAAGAGACAAACTCTACAACTACTTTCTTCATTCCCAGCCACCAATGTTGTCGTTGAAGATCCTGAAACATCTTTTCCACTCCTGGATGTACCTCTATAGGGGATGTGTGGAACACCCTCAAAACTTCCTCCTGAAGTGACACTGGTACCATGGTACGTCCTCTGAAGAGGATGACGTGTCCCCCACCTTCAGAAAATCCATCTAGTGCCTGCCCTGTGAATATCTGAGCACATCATGTCTCGCAGTCAGTGTCCCCATACTACGCCTCCCTGACTCGCAGAATAAGTCGGGGAGTGACTGTAAGATACTGAAGGAAGGTTGCACCATCTCTATCCACAAAGGATATCGGTAAAGCAGCTAGCTATTCCGTCGCCTCGCCTAGAAGCTATATACCAGATCTCTTACTGAGTGCATCTGCAACAATGTTCCCCTTCCCAGGAGTATAGACTATCTCGAAGTCATAGTCCTAGAGGAACTCAAGCCGACGTTTCTATCTCAGGTTCAGGTTTTTCTGAGAGAAGATATACCTGAGACTCTTGTGAGTAGAGTACATGATAAAACGTTCGCCCATCAGACAGTGTCTCCAAATTTTCATAGTGAATATCACTGCTGTTAACTCCAGGTCATGGGTAGCTTAGTTCTGATCATTATGTCTTAGATGAAGAGATCCAAATGTGATCACTTCTCTCTCCTGTATCAGGACACATCCGAGTCCGGTCCCTGATGTGTTGTAGTAGACTATATACCCTACGACTTCTTATGGAAGCCTCAATATGGGGGCACTAGTCATCCTCTACCTCAGCTCCTAAAAGCTCTGCATGCATATCTATGACCACAAAAAGGGTTTCCCCTTTGTCAAGGATGATAGTAGTGCTGCAACTCTGGAGAAGTCTGGAACAAACCTCCTGTAATAACCAGCCAAACCCAGGAAACTCCATACCTTCGTCACACTCCTAGGTGGATCCCAAGAAAGTACCACATCAATCTTCACTATATCCACTATAACTCCAGCCTCCGATATGACATGTCCTAGAAATTGAACCTCTCAGATCCAGAATTGGTACTTCGCGAGCTTACCATAGAGCTGGTGCTCTCAGAGTGTGTCTAGTACTACCTGAAAGTGATAGGCATGCTCCTCCTCAGTAGTCGAGTAGATCAGAATGTCATCGATGAAGACAATGACAAAGCGATCGAGGTATGGATGAAAGATCCTATTCATGAGTCCCATGAACACTTTTGGAGCGTTGGTTATGCTGAATGGAATAAACAATAACTCATAGTGGTCGTGCCGACATCTGAAGGCAGTCTTCTGCACATCCTCATCTTGAAATCTGAGCTGGAAATAGCCTGATCTCAGGTATATCTTCAAGAACCACCATGCTCCCTTCAACTGATCAAAGAGGTCTTCAATCCTCAGGAGTGGGTACTTGTTCTTTATGGTCACCTATTTTAGGAACCTATAGTAAACACAAAGCCTCAAACTCCCATCATCTTTCACGACGAGCAGAATTGGGGCTGCCCAGGGAGAAACACTGGGCTGGATGAATCCCTTCCCCTAAAAGTCCTCAAGCTGTACCCGCAGCTCACGAAGCTCCACGAGAGCCATCCGATATGATAGAGTAGATATGGGTGCCGTCCCGAGGTACAAGTCAATGTGAAAGTCCACCTATCTATGAGGAGGTAGACCTGGTACATCATCAGGGAAAACATCCATGTACTGGTCCACCACTACAGGATAGCTCGGACTCTCCACATCAACATCTCCGAGGGTATGGCTAGCCAACTGATGAGTGATCGGTTTCACCCTCCTCCGGGTAAGTCCATCCCGTGCTGCAAAGACTCCTTTCTCGATGGTGAAGGTAAACCTGGTCCCATTCATGCAGACACACCACACTTTGAGCCTAATATAGTCAATATAAGCATATACTGTAGATAACCATTCCATACCCAAGATGAAGTCATAAGGCCTCAACGCCACTACTAGGAGATCCCAGTTGAAGCTCTCGCTTCCTTGAGTAAGCTCACACTATTGGAAATAGTGCGTAATCATCGATCCTGCTCTCGTAGGAGTCTCTAGCCATAAGGATCGAGCCAACGGCTCTGTTGGAATCTCTGAGCTCTGAACGAGGGCAGTAACAATGAAAGTGTGACTGGAACTTGTGTCTTTAAGAACTACAGATAAGGTGGAATATACACAGATTTTACCTCGTATCATCTTTGAAGCGTTGTGATCATAGGCCTCAGATGACTAGAGCTGAGATCTCCCCTATCCACCTGCTCCCTGCGGTCGGGATGGTCCACCTAGTGGTGGTGGTAGTAACACCTCAAAACTTCATCCACCACCAGCTACACGGCTAGATCTTATGCCTCGTCTGCCTACTCCCTGCAGACCGCCTGAATCAAATCTTTATCTTTGCTTGGGCGGTCTTCCGACTGTCTACTGATCATCCAAATGGCGGGTTGGATAGTCACGGGCCATGTGACCCTACCCACCACATGTGAAACACTGCCCGCTCATGACATGTAAGTATCTACTCTGGGTTCCCCGCACAACCGATCCTGAGTCATGCTGTCGTCCACCTGTAGGTATGGTCCTCTTGGACCTCTGTGAAATCTGTCTACTGCCAGCTGCAGAAGGCTCTGCTACATGTCTTCTGGTGGTGGATCTCGCTGCTAGAGACTACTCAACAAGGAAACTCTCTACAAGGAGGGCTCTCTCCATCGCCCCCGCCAGCGTCTGGATGCTGAGTGAGATCATCAGAGCTCTGATCTCCCATATGAGCCTCTAATCGAAGGTATGGGACCTAAATAATGGGTCCCACACCATATCAGTGGAGTAGAATGAGAGGTCAGTGAACCTCGCTGAGTACTGAGGTACAATCATGCTGCCCTGCTGCAGATGAAGTAGCTCCTATATGCGCACTGTGCGGAGAGTCGCTGGAACAAACTCTGCCCGAAATAGGCTCTTGAAGTCTTCCCATAGAAGTGTCATCTCGTCGTGAACTTAGAGCATCAAGCTCCACCATCTACCCACTACTGCCTATAGAAGGCCGGCAGTAAGAATCACCCTGAGTTCAGCTGGTGTCCCTACCAGTCGGAAAACTCTCACCACAGCCTACAACCAATCCTCAGCCACCTGTGGGTCCATCTCTCCATTGAACCTAGGTGGCCTCTAGCGCTGGAACTCATGCAATTCACTCAAGCGGCGTGCATCATCTACTGTTGGGGCTGGTGGCATCAGTGGCCCAACGGGGAGTGGTACCACTGGTGCCTTCACTGGAAAAGGGCCATGCACTGAGGCCTCATCGCTCGGTGGGCTATCTATGCGTAAAACTCTCGAGACTCTCGCTGGTCGTCCGCGAGGAGGCATCCTTAAAGAAACAGATGTGACATGGTCAGAAGATTATACCTGGTGAGATTACCTGGTTGTGCTGACTTAAATAAAACTTTTGAAAACACACACGCAATCAGTGTTTTCGTGCACTAAGTCGGAAATCATAATTCAGGTTCCTAGTGTATGGATACGTCAACCGCCACACCAACACTGGATTACCTGAACTGAGAACCACACTCACTACTCTAAACACTATTGCTTCATAGAAAAGAAAGATCAGAGTCCTACGTTTTGCGGTAGAACCAACTCCTCTGATACCAATTTTTCAGGACCCGTCCCCGAAGGCCCATGTTGTGACTACCCCAAGCCCGCCTTCCATAAGCCAGGGGTTGGTTACTAGCACCAAAGGTGTAATTCCCTAAAACTGGGAAGGAATTACCTTTATAACCTATAAACGTACACAACAGATCATACAACTAGATAAAAAACACAAAGTAAACTGTTTATCAAAGGTGTGGTGGAAAGTAAAAGGGGCCAGAAATACAAGCCCAACTGTAAAGTACAAGAAACTAAAAGTATAACTAAAGAAAACAAAAACTGTTATTGGGTCGTCTTCTGAGGTTCATACCTAAAGGGTAGGTATAGATCGCCTCCTCATCACTCTCATTCTATCCATCTCCTTAGTGTACCTTCACGCCGTATGGTCCACCTCCGGGTACCGTCCGGTCTTGGTACTCTCAGCCTCAGTCAGCGTTGTCTGTCGTCTGCATCCAACACAACTAGGTGCGGGCATAACCCGTGCATGGGTGTGTATAATGATACTCAGTAGGGACCCCAAGACCCTCAAGGTCTCTCAAAATCAAACAAGGATAAACCAAAAATTATGAAATCAACAGATAACACCCCTTAGGTATATGCCCATACATATACCTAAGTTATCAAGTAATCCATCTCAATCATGAGGAAAAACACAAACGATACCGACTCAGCTGAACCAGGATTTTATTCACATTATCAAAACCATGGTTCCTGGAGAACTCCTCCTCTGTTGAATATATTGGGCCTACTGTGACACCAAGGTACTTCCCACTAACCTTAGACTGCTGAGGTATGCCTCCTATCGAGTATCGTGTGTCGGCTGCATCACCAAGGTGCTCCGCACCGTGGGTCTGCCACCACAACCAGGCGCTCCCCCTAATATCTTGCATAGGTACTCCTCTTGTCGAGTATCACGGGTCTTCCACCACAAATAGGCGCTCCTCCACTGTGGGTCTTCCGCCACAACCAGGCGCTCCCCACTAGGCTTGTCGAGTCACTACGAGTCAATCAGTCAGCAGCCATCAATTCTCAGCCAGCTACTAGGTCTATGCACTCTGTCCGCTCATCTCTAGAAGGATCTGCTCCACGAGCTACTGTTCGATACTCCAACTATCATGAAGTCCCACGAAGAAGTATCTTAAAGGTTCACCATGTCATAGAGGTCTCTACGAAATAGATGACACGTCAGTCAGACACTCGGTCTGTGAGTTATTAGCCTTTTAGTCCCGGGGGCCCGGTTGGATTCGTGTACGATCCAACCTCACCATATCTCAACTATACCCAAAACTCTAGTGGGGTATACTCAAAGGGACCTTCATGCTCCAAGATTACCAGGGCTACTGATGGTTTTTCAAACGGTCACCCGGTGCCAAATATATGGCCAAAAGAAAGTAAAGGGTCGTGGTGGGCCTGGGTCCGGTCCATCCCGGTCAGACCAACCCAGCCCGACCTAGTCTAGACTGACCCAGTCTGGGTCGACCTAGTCTGACTTGTTCGGTTAGGCCTGACCCATTAGGTGGGCCAGCCCATTATATTTTTCCCGACCCACTGGGCCCAGCCCAGCGAGCCGTAAGGGGTCACGGAGGGCCGCAAGAGAGCAGACCAGTCACGAGGGCACAAACCGGTCACGAGGGTGTGGACCGGTCGCACATTGGTGTGAGGGTGGTTCGAACCGGAGGGCGCCGCATGGGGTGGATCATCCTGAAGAGCACTGTGAGAGCGTGACTTGGCCTGGAGGGCGCCACAAGGGATCAACTCGGGGCATCTCGACCCAGGGTCGGGGTCGGGCGGTCGGTGTTGGGAGGCCGGCTCGGCCGGGGCACCGTGGGGTGCATGGACGGTGGAGCCACGGGGCGTGCGGGGAGTGCGGAGGCTAGACGGTCAGTTTGGAAAGTGGCGGTGCGAGGCGTGTAGAGGCTGGTAGGCTAGTTCGGCCAGCGGCAGCGTAGGGCGCGCAGAGGCTGGCGGGCAGGTTCGGCCAACATAGGAGAGGGGCGTGCGGAGGTCGGTGAGCCGGTTCGGCTTGCGGCGGCACAGGGCGTGTGGGGTTCATGGGGTGCGCGGACGACAGAGCCATGGAGAATGTGGGGTGTGCGGAGGCCGAATCGGTCGGGGATCAGGAGGGGCACGGCCGGCGAGGCCGGTTTGGCTGGTGTGGGCAGCGCGGCCGGCGAGGGCAGCGCAGGTCGAGGAGGTCGCGGTTCGCGCGACCGTTTCCTTCGTCGCCTTCGTCGC
The DNA here is from genome assembly GCA_963277665.1 of Viscum album. NCBI lineage: Eukaryota > Viridiplantae > Streptophyta > Magnoliopsida > Santalales > Viscaceae > Viscum > Viscum album. Next base: position 482,795,426 of record OY728126.1, read on the forward strand.
CTTTGATGTCTCTTTTCTCTATTTTTAAGAACACCACAAAGGAGATCAACAGAGGGGTCATACCACATTGGTTTGTTCCACACCCTCCGTGTTTAGGGTGATAGCAATTGGATCACAAGAATGAAGCACAACAACGAGCATGGAAGATATCTTAAAAAAATCAATTCTCATAATCCCTCATTAACAAAAATATTCCCAACCAACAAGGAAAAACATATGTGGATCAACTTGATAATAAGTTGTTTTGCGTTCTTTGTTTTGTAAGAAAATTAACAAGGGAATAATATCATACTTAAATAAAATTAAACCCATACCTTTGTTCATTGTTCATTGACGAAGTCCTGGGGAATAAGACGAAGTTGTCGTCGTTCATCGCATCCACCACAAACTTCCAATCCCGAGCTTGTGCGTCATTTTGTTGACAATGATGAGGTGGGAGGTTCAGTCATCAAAGACTTCCCACATCGGTTGCTTCCACAAGGTGCTTCTGAGGAAGAAGTATAAGATGCTCCTTGCCGGTGTTCTTCGTTGGAAGAACATGTTTTTCATTCTTCGTTGGCGAGAGCTTTTCTATCAAAAGCTCCTTCCTCCTTTTCCAACAAAATAATAGGTGAACAATAATAATAGATTATAAAATATATTAATTTATTGGCATAAGAATTAAAATTGGGTGAATTAATTAAGTTGGCTCCACTTAATTAATTCATGAGGATGGCACAATTAAAAGAGAGGAAGGGTTGACACCATTAAAGTAGGAGAGTGGGGAGACTCTCCCTCATTAATGAGGGGAGTTGAGATTATTAGGGGGTTTAGTCTCATGTGGTACCCACATCATAACCTCTCACGGGAGGTTAGTTTCGGTTGGGCCCCACCACTACAACCTATCATGGGAGGTTATGGTCGGGTGGTCCCCACACTTCAACTCCCACAAGGAAGTTTAGTTCTGGTGGAACCAACCTCCAACTTCAACATGGTGGCTCAAAAAAATAAAAAAAATTGTTGTTCATTTTATTTTATTATTTTCCACGAAAAACCAAAAAACTATCTTTTATTCTTGACCCACTACTGTTGAGGTAAAAGTCTCCTTAAGCGAATAATAGCGTTGTGAGTTTAACGATACCACCAGCTTTCAATTTCGAGCATCAATTCAAAAGTTATAAAAACCCGCTCGTACATTTACTGAACGCACCCAAATAAAACTTCAGAAATTATATCCGGGCACACCGAGCCTCAGAATCATGTGCCGTTAATTTTTTCAGACTCGTAAAATTCCCATTTATTTAAAAAAATTACATGGAAATTTCGGGTCTTTAAAAGAGACCCTCCTCCCCTTTATAAAAAGATCTCACGTCTAACCCATTTCTCACAACTCTCAAGCCACTTGGATCATCAAAACTCTACCCAATTAATCTCCGTACATACCTCTCTTCCTCTTAGAAGCCTTACCCTAGGCAGATGGCACTTCAAGGAAGCATTTTGGTTCAAACCAAAGGGAGTTACCTAATTTAAAGGTAACATATCCTCTTAAGTTCTTTTCTTTTATTTTACTTCTCAAACCCCCTAAACTCTTTTTATTCCTTTCTTTTATGACAAAAAAATTATCATCAATATACAAGGTTGTTTTTATGATAAGTATTTGACCTACACTTACACACACCTCCATCTAATGGGTATAGAACATAATGTTTCTGTGGACGACGAACTACTGCCTGATGAAACAATGATTGTTCAATCTTCTACTACCACCTCTTATGGTGGCCATTATGATGGAACTGTAATTATATATTATTTTTATGACATTTATTTTATCTATAATCTTCTGTAATTCTCTTTTATAGCATACCCTTATTCTTTTCATGTTGTATATATATATGATAATTTCATTTGAGGAGAATTGGACTACCGCCCCCTCAAAGTGATATGACTCATTCATACCATACATGGAACATATAAAGGATGGTGTTAATGAACATATGTAACATATATAAAATATTACATTATACTGTAATAATAATATACCTATGTATCATTTGGTTTTCTTTCCTTTAAAAAATGGAAGTAGCGTTTGTGCGTACGTATGGATTACCGTCTCCATGAACGCGATGTGATTCATTCCCAATCATAACCATTCAAGAATAATTTTCATTTTATTATTAAAATTAATATTTTATAACATAATATCTTTATAGATATGAATCAAATACATCCTATACATAACAAACATTGACTTACTTGACAAAACATATAAATGAAAATGAATCAATTAACACCCGAAATAATGATACAACTAAAATATTATTAACAAAGAAATATTAGAAGACCATATATTATAAAATATTTATGTATGTAGTTATTTTATAATTTAATAAAAATGATTTAACTATTATATTGTAGGTTAACGTACCCTCGACCAAGTAAAAGTACAAGGTAAGGGTTAATTTCACAATCTCTTTATTATCTGAGGTTGTTTTTACGTAAGTATCAACTGGGACCTATTTATCATCCACATCTGTGTTTTCTTAAAAATATATTTCAAACCATTTTTCTATTTACTAGACAATGGGTTAAATTCATTTATACCCTTATTTGACCTTATATGTTTTTAAAGGAATCTTTTCGTCATTTTCCAAACAAGGAACATTATGACCCTTTTCGACAAAATTAAGGTAAGAATGCCTTTTTTAACTTATACGGTGGGTGCAGATATTTTACGCCACTATAAAATCTTCAAAGCTTTCCTTACAAGATTATAAGAATATTTTAAAAATAAATATTTTCTCTTATAATTATGTGACTCTTAAATTATTTCAAAATGGAAAGAGATATTTCTCTCAAATAGTTTTGATTTCATCGAAGTCAACATCCTTTGATAAATTTTACACTTGTTTGAAGTTGATTTATTATGATACAAATATTATATATTTTATTTAAGGTTTTGTGATATGTTTGACTATGGATGTGTTATTTTTATACCATTCATGGTTTATGGTCAAAGTATTGACATTTTTTATGCTAGTTTTAATATGAATGTTTATGATATGTTTCATCCTTTTCATATGAGGAATTTATTGGACTTAGTAAGTGACGGGTGGAGCCTGCTATAGCTCCTCGGTGCATTGGTTGGTCTCATGAGACAATTAGACATAAAATTGGCTGAGGCCATTCCCAATTTGATATATGGTTTTGGCCGAGGCCTTAATCTTTTTTAGGCGTTTTGACTGAGGCCTTGACAAAATGTTTTAGAATGTCCGGTATTATACATTCCCTCATTATGAAAATAATATTGATGGTTCATGTGGTTATTATACTAGTAGAATACCCATTACTATGTTTTATTATGGCATTATTTACTCAGATCATATTTCTACCATAAAGTATTTATGTTTATTATTTGTAAAGGCATGTGTTTTCAATTTTTCACCATGCCTAATGTTTATGTTATCTTCCGTTGTATTGATTACTCTTACTGAGAATTTGATCTTACCCCTTTCTTATGTTTCATTTTTCTAGGATATTAAGAAGTTATTTATGAGTGACTTGTAGGCATATCTAGGAGGCTTGGATGTTTCAAATGGGATAAATTAGTGTTTTATTTCTTTTCAATTTGTAATGTTGAACTTATGTATATATCTTGTTTCCAATAATACTAAATTGATCGGTTTTTCGGGACATGATTCCTTGTATCATGCAAATATTATATAATAATGCACAAAATTTGGGTAACTAGGGTCGGGGAATTACAATATAGTTTCAGTGATCAATGAATTCAAGTGAACTAGCTCAGGACTATAGTGAAACCATATTCTATTTCTATTCAAGGAAAAAGAATTAAATTATAATATACTAAATAGAACTTAAAGTAGTTAAATATATTATGAATTCACCCAAATTAGTAAAATAGGGGGAGTTTATGGAAGTGTTCCAAGGGAGGCAGTGTGCTATCTATAATTCTTGTAAAGGAAATGTGATTATTATAGATTTACTATGTCTAAAATTCAATATTCTACAATAAATAGTAAAACTTAGTGGATTTAGGTATGAATGACACACTTATGGAATATTCTACTTGGAAAGTCCAGTAGTGGTGAGCCAAGTAAAACTGATGTGTTTTCTCTATAAATGTGAATGTTTAATAACTGCACTATTCCATCAGATAGATTTAACAAGTTCCTACAAATGTGGAAATAAGATCCATTATTTTTAAAGAAAAATTTAACACCCTGATTCATCCCTCCCCTCTTAGGGTGTTCTATGGTTCTATAAGTGGTATATGTAACGACATGTGTTTTTAAATAGGATAAAAATACAAAGGAATTTGATTTTTTTCATTTACTAGATGGTCTATTTTTAAAACAATGATTCAAAACTTAATTCTCAGTGTTGGAACCCTTTAAAGTGATATTTGTGGACTTGGGTAAGGTCTCGTGAGATTTCTCGGGTGCCCTGATGAGTTTCAGGTGCGTCAAACTCTGAAAACTCAAAATAGGATAGGTATGGACAATGAACACAATTTTTCTGAAACCATGTGGACCTCAATAGAAAACCATGAGGCTTTTTTTATAGGATCAGAATTCCCCACATGGATTGTACACAGTTTTTTCCAAATAGATAGTGTGTTCACACTGTTCATCACACAGTTGGCACATGATTGGGATAATCGCGTAACCCAAACCGTGTGGTGTGATTTTTTAAGAAGTTAAATTAATTAAATTAAATTAAATTTAAAATGAAAATAAATTAGATGGAAATAAAAGGGAAATAAAAAATAAAGAAAAGTTTTAATAATAATAACAGTATTATTATTATTATTGTTGTTGTTGTTATTATTATTGTTATCATTATTGTTATTATTATTATTAGGTTAGTTTTTTTATAAACCTAAAGGGGTTTCCCCCTCCTTACCTATGTGTGACACTGCACCTAGAGTCCTTGGACTCATGAACCCCCTTGACTTGACTCCTCTTTAATGACCGATTTTAACCATATTTCCTCCGGTTTCTAGTTTGATCCTTTGAGATAAGACCCTTGGATCCCTAATATTCCCTTAATTTGAGGTTTTTCTTCTATATATTTCCTAATTCTAGTTTGGTCTTACCCTATGGTTAGGTGTGACCAGATTTGTGGCTCTTCTTCCATTGTTAGGGAATGCAATGCATCTCTCGGATCAGCTTCGTGCAAGTTTCAGTGTTCACCACTGAAGGCGATGTATTTCATACTCATTTCAAGTTGTCTCCTCCATATAAGGCAGGGTTTAATTCCACTTCCATGTCTAGAATATATATATTTGGGATATTTTATTGGTTTTTAGTTCCTAGTTTTATCTGTAGTGTGTTTTAGTTGTCCTTTAGGTGGGCTCAAGTCGTCAGAGTCAAAGGTGACATACCGCATATGCATAGGCAGGAATATATTTATATATATAAGTTCCCAATTGTTTTTATATTCACCCATGGTAGTGAATGTATATATATATATGGGGCTAGGTGTGATTATGTATATATATGTAAAATTCATATGGGTGTAAGTGGAAATGGGTGTATACATATATAAATATATATATAAGTATCCTCTTATATGTGTTCATTTTCCATGAAAATATGGACATAAGGGCTAGGTTTCCTTATGTTTATGCGAAGGTGCATATGCTCAGAGGTGGGAAAGGGAATCTTCAAGTGGTCTTTGATGATGACGTCATGTTCCAAAGTGATCAGCTTGGCCTTCTTCTTTTGATGTGGGATCCCTTTTCTTTTTTCCTTTTAAATTTAAGAATTCATTAATTGATCACCTTTCACAATTTCATTAGATATTAACTAGTCCTATGTGGTTTTTGAATAAAATGTTTAATATGCTAAATGAATTGATTGAAAAACAATTTCATGTTTTTATAATAAAACCCCTCTATGGAGGTGTGATGTCTTCTAAACTAAAAAGTATTTATTAGTGATATAAACCATGATTTGTTTGTTGCATTGGTTTTCCCCTATGATATAATGTGTAAATCACCCTTTGGGTGTGAGTTTCACTTTAATTAAATGAATTAATTGATAAATTAAGTTAATTTAAATGGGGATCCATGAGATTTCCCTTGAACTATATGTCACACACTCTATATTTAAATGTTCTTGATGGATGCTTCATATGGAAAGCCTCATGCCTTATATTAACTACTTATGCAAGTTGATTTAATGTTTATACTTCATTTATTAGTAAATTTCTTTCCTTTAGGATATTAAATGTGTCTTATACCCTATGCTACAATTTATTATTACTACTTGGTGACACAAGTGGGTGATCTAAACTAAATCCCTTTTTATCTGATACAATTATTTATAGTAACTGCGATATGTTCAATCATGCCAGGATGTCATGGGTACAACTAGATAAATTGGATAATCCCTGTAAACTATAATCTTTTATTTTTTAAACCACCATTGAATCCCATTGGGTCCATAATAAATAAGATTGAGACCTGTAACCATCTGATATGTGTGCCAGCCTTGGATTTAATTGTGACCTAGTTTGTTTGACTTTTTTAGCCCTATAATAAATTTGATAATTCGATTAATTTATAGCTTAAAATTTTGAATTGGTATAATAATATTTTTTTTGGATTTATTATGGAAGAATCAAATTTTACAATTTTGGTTAATTGATATATTGGGGACCTTAAGGTTAAATTATAATTTAAATGGGTTTGATATAATTATAATGATGGTTTGGAACCCTAATTAATGCAATCTGTTTGGTTAGACAGATGATAATTTGATTAATTTATTATTGTGTATTATGGTAATAAATTTTTTATGTTTGATACTAAACTTATGTTTTTTTATTGCTTAGATATTGATATTATATTATATGAATGTAATTGATACCTAATAATTTGATGCCAACGACATGTTGAGTTTTTATGGATATGAATCATGTTTATTGTGGATGCCTAAGGGCTTGGTGCATGATCTTACATACTACCCGAGGGAAAGGATTATAGGTACTTGATGCCCAAGGGAATATTATATGATTATATGGGACATCTAAGGACCAGATGTACAGTCACTTGATGACCGAGGGTAAGATTCTTGAAAGAATACAGGATAAGGCCATTTGTTTATGACGTTCTATTAGTGATTCATCCTATACACGAGAATCTACCACCGATTTGGGTGATCCATACAAATACAGGAGGATCTACCCATAGACATAGATATCTGACATAGGACAAAGTAGGTGGTATGGGATGAGTATCTATTTAGTAACCCAACCCAAGTTTCTATCATCTAATTTGTTATCACTTTGCATTTATACTGTGTGGAACACTATCATTTATTATTAATTTCACAAAATAGATTGGGTTAGACACCATGGGTGCTAGCCAACTAAGATTTATACCTCACACCCTACTCGAGCACCGTTTGGTACCCGAGTAGACTTCTTGTTCATAGGTATATGGATTCATTTCTTATGTTGTGCTGAGTACTTCAGATATAGGAAGAACATGACCGAGATGGTTCTCGAGATGCTTGTGGAGCTAGTTGTTGGGAATTTATTATTTTATTACGTTGTAGTTAAATTTTTAATTTTCACTGCTTGTACATGTAGCATCATCTGTCATACATGAATTTTTGTAAATAGGTGTTTTCTATCTCTTATATATTCAGTTGATTATTATTATTCTTTCGCTGCTATGTCATTTATTTAATAATTTTTCTGTTGTTGTATCTTATTTAATATTGATTGTACCATTATATTACTTGAATAAGAGACTATAGTATCCCCACTATGACCTCTTAAGACCCTCGATGCTAGTTAGTAGCTTATGGCATATAGGGAGACACACTTGAGGCCATGTGACCCACCAAGGTTACTACCAATTTAGTGCTAAGTTCGGACGAGACATTATAAATTGGTATCATATCTTAATTTTAATTTTTTATTACTATTTTGGGATGGTATAAATAATACTAGGAATGTTTTGGGGATTTCTAAATAGTCATGTCTGGGACTGATCCTCCTACCCACAGGGAAATTACTAAGTAGTCAGGGATGGGATTGCAGTTTGTGTTGTTTGATATTACTATTGATTTAATTTCCCCTAAAGTGATTGGTGTACTTTATATTACTTATTTATTTAGGAATTTTTTGAGTTTATGGTATTTTACCCATGTCCAAGTATGAAAAGGATGAATCATTACATGCATTATATATATAGACACATAGAAAATTCACATGCCAGGAATATGCGATTCAATGTAGTTTAATTAGTAGGTTTCCTACAGGGTATGATTATGTTCCTTGAGTGTTATGACATGATTAGTTTTTTACATGTTTACATTTTCTTTTATCATACGTATCCTATTTATATGCACGATTATGTGTTTATAGCATGTTTCTCTATGTTAGATGCTTGTGATGACATGATTTTCTTTATTCGGTATGTCATAGGATTCATGGGACAAATTTATTTGTTGTGATTAAAAAAGAACTAGTTTTAAATTATAAGTTATATGGGAACCTTATAATTGGGAAAAAGGTGACCCATATACTTTAACCACATTTTAAACTTATACATGTTTAAAGGATGCTAAAGCTTAAATGCAAAAGGGGATTTTATTTTTTCTAATAGGATCTAATTTCCTAATTGTAAAGTGCATGGGATCTTTATGGGTTGGTAGAAAACCACCCATGTGATTAAACTGTTATATATATGAGCCTGTTGTATTCTAAAATGGGATTAGTTTTGGTTAAATTGGAGCTATAATTCGGCCAATAATGTGTATGGGTGCTTTATAGGCTGGGGAATATAAACCCATATAATCAAACTATTGTATATAACCATATTGTATTTTTAAATGTTTATAATTATGAAATATGTATAAATTTAACCTAAATAAAGTGGTTAGCTTTTTGAAATGCACAATTAGGCCCAATTAGGTCTATTGGGGCATGTTTCTTATGAGATGACCCATTTGGGTGTTCGAAATATTAAAAATTAAGCAACTCCTATTAGGTTGGTTTCTAAAGAACCCATGTTGGATTAATGGAACCCTCGTAGGTCACCTTAACTTTTATAACATAAAAAGGAACTTATATTATAAATTTTCTAATTATTATGGGATTTAAATAAATGTTAAATGTTTTATAAGACATTTTTATGGGAATTTCATATTTTTCTTTTCCTTTTTTCCAAGTGCTTCTGTTTTAAAAAATTAGTACTTGATGTTTTGTTCAAATCCTATAAATTACATAAATATTTAAATGTGAACAACTGAAATGATTTTAAAATGTAACCTATAGTGGTGTCCTCTTTTTAAAATCCTCTTATAAGGGTATTTTGATATTCTCTTTGAGTTCCCTCGAACAGAATTAGGATCATTTTCTATAGGCCTTCTTATTTTTTTAAATGGCTTGAATGATAGGCTTTTGATCCTAGTGACTTTCCTGTTGGTGTGAACTAGTGATATGGTCAACATTTTTTCTTCATAATGGGCTATCACGTGGTAGGTATCACCATTAAAGATTTTATGGCTTGCTAAATCCATTGAGTTTTCTAATGTTGGGTGTCTTTCGGGTCCTGTTGTCCCAAGTTTCACTCTTATATTTTGAATAAAACCCTTGTTCAGATGGTTGGTCAGTGTATCCTCAACTCTTTTTAGGATAATGATCCTTGGTAAATGGTTAGTTTTAGTAGATTAGACATGCCTCTAGAATAATAGACCACTTAATAGGCCACCTAAACCTTTATTATTCCTCAATGGTGGATAACTTCATATGGCGTCATCCAGGCCAATGGCCGTATGGGGAAATAAGACTTTGGGTTAAATTACTTGTAAGAACCATCTAATACTTGAATTCATAGGGAGGAAAACCTATGGATAGTATTCATGATAGGTTTTCTTGCCTCTAAAACCTTAGGGTATTATGAATTCACATATGCAGTGGTCATCAAGTGATTAAATTTTATAACGAACTAGTTGAGTCTGGTTAAATTATTGAGCCTTTTACTGTTGAGTTCATACTCGGGTCATATTCATAGTAGAGTGACTTGCAAGTTAAAGAATCATGTTCATCCTAATGCATGATATGAATTCTAGAGACATAAGTGTTTTGATACTCCACCTAGTGTAATTATGAGAGGCTGTTATGTCCTTATTTTCGATGATTAGAACACTCCTAAGGTGGGGAGAATTGTGTTGGTTCTCGTGAATGTGTCCTTTCAGGTACAAGGAACACAACAAAAGGGGACCATTAGAAGATGGTTGGTCTTTCTTGAATTCCTTTAAGGCTTGAATGTTTTAAATCATTTTGGTACTTGATTGAAAACATGATATTAATGTGGTTATATATGGTTACTACCTATGATAAAGAACATTGGTTTGGTATAGAATTTAGTGGTTAAATCTTGAATGATCACGTGATGCCTCTAGTGGTAAAGGCTGGTGATTGGATAATGATGGTTCCTTGGAAGGTGAAGTAGAGTTTCCTTCAAGAAGTCGACCAGAAGTGGTTTGATTGATATTTATTCTTTTGTATTTCTTGGTTTCCTCTTAGTGTACTAATTTTAAAGATACGATTATGTCCCCTATCATGAATTCATATTTTATTCACTAAGAGAGAATCAGTCTTTTGATGAACTACAGTTTTAAAGTTGCAGGGATTGAAATATAATGTCTTTTAGAGTTACATACTGTATGAATGGTTTTTTTATAAAGGCTTGATTATTCTTGAGTGGTATTTGGATTCCCATGTAGGAATGCTTTGGACAAGATCTTGGACACCAATCGTTTCCTTATTTGACTCAACCATTAGGCGGTTGATTTTCTAGAATCTGTCAATGATCTAGTGTGTATGTTGTGGCCTTGTGCCAAAATATCACTTGTAAACATGGTTTGTGGAAAAACTTGGTTAGTTTCTAAGACTCCAATTAATTGGATCCAAGGTTACCCCAGAATTATGGTCAAGGTTGAAGGTTCTATTTAAAGTTTTAAATTCCAATGGGCTGGATATGAATTACACCCTTGTTCATGCTAAGGAATAATAGATTGAGTGGTTAGGTGATGGTTTGACCAATGAGCACCATCGTAAGTTAGGTATGGAATTTTGTGAATGTGCCTGTTATAAATAGAAAATTCCTTGGAGGGAGTAATTGTGGTTCTATTCTAGTACACCAAACCTATAAGTTGAGAATTTCAGAATAAGTTGGTTGAAGTGACCCAACCTATTTTCCTTCTTTTTCAATGTATATGTTTGATAAAGGACCGTTTTTGGGAACTTCATTAGGAAAAGGTGAGTGCGGTGTGTGTTGGCTGGGGGGTTTTTTCATAAAAAGATGGATTGAACTATTTAAGTGAGTTTGGATGGGAATAAATCATTCAACCATTTTAAAATACTACAGGAGCATCGCTAGGATGCTTAGAGGTGTGCTTTGTAAGGAAATTCCAGTAGTGGAGATGATGTGGTTCAGAATTAGCCATTAAAATGATAGAGCCTATAATAACCATGCTCTTTATTACATACTTAAACATGATTTATTACATAAAATTTAACTTAAGACAACTATGAGTATTGAGAAGTCTAGTGTCTTGGGATATTAGTAAAATTACATAACAAATTAAAACGTGAAATACAAAATATTTATTTCAAACTTCTTTGACATGACCAACTCATTCCTTCATACTTAACACTGCATGGGATAACCTGAGGACATATATAAGAAAGAGGTGAGATATAAATTCTAGTAAGGGAGTAAAGAAGTAATAGCATGAAGAATAAAATACATGTTATGAAATAGACATATCAATGGATCACAAGATAAACATGAACATAAAAGGTATGATATAGAATGGTTGTCATAACATGGAAATGTGGAAACAACTTAAAACACTACATCATAAACATAAATGAATAAGGTAAAACCCTGTACCAAAATGGTGGAAAAATTTCCTAAAAGTAATTAGGTAAAACCTTTTTGCAACATGACGTATCATGATACTAAAAAATACCCAATGCATTGGAGAACTATCAGGGTGCACCCTTTTAATCATTTTAATCTCATGCTTAAGTGTGCCATATAGATCATATAATATGGATTCATTCAACATTATCATTTATTCCATGATAATAGAATGTGGAATAAATAAATTAAAGTATATAATAAATAAGTATATGTTCATAAATGTGAATAAAATTGATAGAGAAATGGGCATGGTATTCACTACAAAATGATTTTGGCATGGAAAATTGCGGTGGAATTTCGACAACCTAACAACATGACATAAAGATTCATAAAAATGGTTGATGAGAGATAAAGGGGTATCTCATAATATACAGATGAAATGGAATGTAAGGGGGGTAATATTAATACATGTCCTAATAGAAGTAATTTGGAAATAAAATTCGTAATATAATAGAGAAACTTGAAGATATAGGAGAAATGGAACAACTCTTACAAAATTTCAGCATGGTAACAGGTGTACGTGAGAGGGATTAATGATAGGGAAAGATGTTTAACATAATAAAAACATAATAGGGGAAGTATGGGGGAGGTTTGAAAACATACCGCATCATTTTTAATTGAAAATAAAAGGGTGTACCAATATAAATAAACTTGGATAAAAATGAGAAAGGAAGGAAATTAAGGATCACTTACATGAGTGTCTGACTTCAAAAGTGTGAAGAGGGGATTATTGAGAGCCTGTGGTACCTTGAGAGGATTATAGAGAGCAGAGGTAAGATTAGGGACATGATATAAGGATTTTGAGTGAAGATAAGTGGGATCTTGGGTGGGTTTATGTAGGAAATGAGAGGGGAATTCTATAATATTTTAAAAACTTAGGTTTTGGAATCTATATAATCAAATATTCAAAACCGTAAACCTTCCCATGGTTATCCCATTGTATTTTTAGAATAAGAGTGGAAAAAATTATTTTATAAGGACAATGGATGAACATATTAAAATATTATTCTTTCTTATGTGGAGGTGTGTCACACCCTCAAGAAAATGAATTTAAAATTATAAAATATATTATACATTTTGGAGGATTCACTAAGGAATTATAAAATAATTAAAATAAATATAAAATAAAATTATTTTAATGGGAAAACAGAATTGGGAAGAGAATACCCATTATATTACTTATTACATCATTTCGGGGTCATTATGATGTCATAAAACACACATTTTATTTATATGATATTTAATTTTTACCCAAAAATTCGATTGTCACAGAAAATTATGAAAAATTCACCATTGGATAATTTTTACATCCTAATTCCAAAAATGATATTCATTTTATCTAAATAATTTCATAAATATGTTAATTTTAACTTTTAAAATGAGAACCGACATTTATTAAAAATTAAAGGGTTTTGACAAAAACAGTTTTTAAACCTTAATAAAAATTACATTTGACTTCATAAAAATTATACGATCATTTATATTTAATAAACTTAATTTAATAATAATATTTTATTAAAATATAATTTAATTCAAAAGTCCATTAACTCATCAAAATAGATTTCTTAATTAAATTTGAATATTAACCAAAAATACTATTTATGCGTTATTATATCGAAATATTTTTTTAAACTGATTGCATACCTAATTATAAAATAAATATGTTAATAATTTAAATTAAAATAAAATATTAATATTCATGCTATTAGGGTTACTTTGATTCTCTTTTTTTGTCAAATTATTTTTTACTGTTAATTATCCTATTTTCTTTTTATCGTGATAATTAATATTTACTACCATTACTAATCATATTGTTCAAATATTGAGTTAAAATTATTAGCTAATATTAAATATTATTATACAAAATATGGAATAAATTTTATCAAAATCAATTTAATTTAATATAAAATCTGCAAGTTTTATGGAAAACAATTTTCCAAAAAATATATATTTAATGAAAATATGAGTTCACATTAACTCTAGAACTACTTATATTAATTTTATTATTTTCAATTAATAATGATATATATATATATAATATAAATATTTCATTTAGTTCATTTATCATTAGGGGATATTCTTATTAATTAAGATGGGGATACATTATAAATTTTAAACCAGTTTTTAGAAAAATGCATTTTAATTCTAAAAATAAACTTATAACAAAATTCATTATAAATATGATTTACATGTAATTAATTAAATTAAATATAATTAAGTAATAATTAGGATACCTTGAAATAAAATAAATATAATAATTAATTCATTTATCAAAAGAAATGACAATTTTACGTAAAAACTATATTTTCGTTATTAAAAAAAATCTATATTTTTTGAAAAATACCAAATTATTACCCTGAGTTAATTTTTATAAGACAAGAAAAAAAATTGATTTTTTATCAAATAATTTTTTATAGAAAATAATTATAATAAATTAATAAGAATCATTTTTAATGAAACCATGTTTTGAAAAATAAAAAGCCATTGCCAAAAGTTGATTGAATAATTAATAATCATATATTTATGACATATATATTTCATAAATTTGATAATAATAATCATATATTAAAATATAATGTAAAGGATAAAATTTTTATATTTAAATTATCATTATTTTTTAGGTTTGGTGATGTTTATTTCATAGGCTATCGAACATAATTTTCAATTTTAAAACATCAGTTCGTTATAGAGCCAATACTGGGAATCCCCTTTGGATAGATGTTTAACAGGAAGAATATGGGATAATGTCTCTAGTTAAATGAGATCAAGTAAGCATTGTCTCAGTGTTTCAGTTGAAAAATGAGCATTGGCTCAAGTTTTGACGGCTTAAGTGCCATGTGCTTAAATGAATGCTTGGAGGTGTGTTGGGCATTCAGAAATGCAATGAAACCATTTGAATGTAATTTCATGACTCTTATAGGCTAGGTGATGTTTCTATTGTTTCCAAAGGCTTATATAGATGAGAAGTTCTATGGTGGGGAGGTTATAACGACTTATGTTTTTTAACCGAAAAAAATCCAACGGAATTTGAGTTCTTGTGTTTAATAGATGGTCTATTTTTAAAAATGAGCTTTGGAACTTAATTATAGAAGTTGGAACCCTTAAAAATGATATTTTGGACTTGGTTAAAGTACCATGAGGTTCCTTGGGTGCCTTGATGAGTTTCAGGAGCATCAGACTCTGAAGACTAAAGATGGGAGATATCTAAATTGGGCACACAGTTTGTCTAAAACCAAGCAGCGCTCAACAAAAAACTATGTGTCTTGTTTCAGAGGAGAAAAAAACCCCACACGGGCTACACACAGTTTACCCAAACCATGTGCCTTGTCCACATAGTTAGTACTAAATGGATATTTTTCTCACACTATTCATCATACAGTTGGCGCACAATTGGGATAACCGTGCGACCCAAACCGTGTGATGTATTTATTTAAGAAATTAAATTAAATGAAAGTTAAAATGAAAATAAATTAAATATAAAAAAAAATAAAGAAAAGTTTTATTAATAATATTATTTTTATTACTATGTTTATTACTATTTTTATTATTACTATTATTATTAGGTTTTTTTAGAGACCCAAAGGGGTCTCTCCCTCCTTACCTGCATGTGACACCCCCCTTAGAGCCCTTGACCTTGTGTGAACCCTGTCACCTCATCTCTTTTTTGATGGCCAATTTCAACTGGATTTTATCTAGTTTCTTGTTCGATCCTTCTAGGAAAGACCCCTAGCCCTCTCCTCTTACCTTTGTTTTCATTTTGTATTATCTTCATCAACTGATCTCAGTTTGTTCAAATCCTAGGGTTTGGGTTTAAAGTATTTATGATTCTTCTTCCATTGTTAGGGCATACGGTGTATCCCAAGATGACTTTGTGCATGCTTCAACATTCACCACCAATGGTGATTCATTTCAGATTCATTTTGGTTGATTCTGCTATCCAAGGTTGGGTTTACTTTAGCTTCATTGTCTGGCCTATTTATATTTTGGGTCTTTCAGTGGTTCTGAGTTCCTAGTTTTATCTGTAGTGTGTTTTGGTAATCCTTGAGGTGAGTCCGAGTTTCCACAGTTAAAGGCGACTTACCGCATATTCATAGGTAGGCATATATATATATAATTTCATTAGTTATATGTATATTTAACCATGGGAGTGAATATATATATGGGCCTAGGTGTACATATGTATATATACGAAAAATGCATATGAGTGTAAGTGTAAACATGTGTGTTAATATATAAGCATATATATAAGGATCCCCTTGCATGTATTCATTGGACATATGAATATGTATATAGAGGATAGGTGTCCTTACATGTATACCAAGGTGAATATGCTAAGAGGCGAGAAAGGGAATCTTTGAGTGGTTACTGATGAAAACATAAAGTGCCAAAGTGTTTGGATTGGACTTTTTCTTTTGAGGTAGGATCCCTTTCCATTTCCCTTTAAATTTAAGAATGCATGAATTTCTCACCTTTCAAACTTTCCTTAGATATTAACTAGTGGTTTATGATTATTAAATGAAATTTTTAATATTCTAAGTTATTTTTTTGAATAAATATGTCATTTTTTTATAATAAAACCCCTCAATGGAGTTATGTTGTCTTCTAAACTAAAAAGTATTGACAAGTGATATAAAGCATTATTTGTTTGTATCATTGGTTTTACACTGTGTTTTAATGTTTTAATCACCCTATGGGTGTGATTTTTACTTTAATTAAATTAATTAATTTATAAATTTGGTTAATATAAATGGGGAACCATGATATTTTCCCTTGAACTATTTTTCACACGCTATATTTAAATTCTCTTGATTAATGCTTCATATGTAAAACATCATGCCTTATATTAATTTCTTATGTAAGTTGATTTTATGTTTATATTTCATGTCTTAGGTCATTTCTTACTTTTAGGAAATGACATGTGTCTTATACCCTGTGCCACAATGTATGCTTACTACTTGGTGCCACAAGTAGGCAATCTAAAATAAATCCCTTTTTATTTGGTATAATTATTTATTGTAATTGTGATATGTATGATCGTGATGGAATTTTGCAGGAAAGACCAGATAAATCGGATAACCCCTATTAAACTATAATCTTTTATTTTTTAAACCACCATTGAAACCCTTTGGGTCTATAGGAAAGGAGACTGAGACCTACAAACACCCGATAGTTTTGACAACCTTGAATTTAATTCTGACCTAATCTATTTGACTTTTGATCCCTACAATAAATTGGACAATTCGATTTATTTATGGATTAGACTTTTGAATATTCATAATAATAAATTTGTGTGATTTCTATTGGAAGAATCACCCTGGATAATTTTGGTTAAATGATATATTAATGAACTTAGAGTTAAATTATAATTTAAATGGGTTTGATATAATGATGATGATGATTTAGAACCTTGATTAACAAAATGAGTTTGGCTAGATAGATGATAATTTGATTAATTGATTATTACGTATAATGATAATATATCTGGTATGTTTGATACTAGCCTTATGATTTTTTCTAGATTAGATTTTGAGATTATATTATATTGATGTAATTAATACCCAAGGGTTTGATGTTGATGGGATGTTAAGTTTGTTTGGATATGACTCATGTTTATTATAGACACCCAGGAGATTGGTTCATGATCTTTTGTACCTCTTGAGGGAAAGGTGTGTAGGTACTTGATGGCTAACAGTAGATTATATGATTATATGGGACATTTTAGGACTAGATACAAAGTCACTCGATTCCTGAGGGAGATATTCTGCCAGGAATATGGGATGAGTCCATATAATTAAGATATATTATTAGTGATTCATCCTTGGTAGGAGAATCTTCCACCAATTTGGGTGATCCATCCTGATAAAGGAGGATCTACCTATAGATGTAGATATCTGGCTTAGGCCGAAGAAGGTGGTATGATATGAGTATCCTTATAAGAACTCAAACCACGTTTCTATTATTTAATTTATTATCATTTTTCATTTATACCATGTGGAACACTATCATTTATTATTAATTGCATGAAATGTATTGGGATAGACACTATGGGTGCCAAACTACTGAGATTTATATCTCACACCCTACTCAGGTTCCATTTGGTGCCCACATGGACATCTTGTTTGCAGGTCTATGGATTCATTTATTGTGCTATATTGAGTTCTTAGGAGCTAGGGAGAACAGGATAGAGCCGGTGCTTGAGATTCTCACGGATCTAGTCATTGGTAGTTAATATTTTATTACATTTTACTTATATTTTTTAATTTTCACTACTTGTACTTATAGAATCATCCATCGTATATTTATTATTGTAAATTGATTTTTTCAATCTATTATATATTAATTTTATTTCTATTCTTCTTCCATTACAATGTCATTTATTTATTACATCTTATGATGTTATATGTTGTTTTATATTGATTATACTGCAGTGATACTCTGATAAGAGGGTATATTCTCCCCACTATCACCTCTTGAGACCCTCGCTGCTCATTGGAAACCTTTGGCATACAGGGAGATGCTCTAGAGGCCATGTGACCCATCGGTTAAACTAACATTTTAGTGGTAAGTTGGTCCAGGATGTTACATTATCATAGGAAGGTTTTTGGAGTTAAATATATCCTCTTTTGTTTTCATGGAGAATTCAGTTAATTTTAGGGGAGTCCCCTTATTCAATTGAAGAAACTTCTAGATTTGGAAGAAAAAGATAAGATATCATCTGATATCCCTTGGGATGAAAGTTTTTTTTCTACTGTTTAGGGGATTCAATTCACTGATGAGACATGACTATATTTGAATGAAATAGATAGGAAAGTGATTTATTCATATTCCAAAGATCAAAATTATCTTACTGAATAACTTTCTGATCAAATATATTAGAAGGTGATGAGTTGGACTAGATCCAAATCGATGTGGGAGAAACTAGAAAATATATAAGAAAGTGATAACCATGTAAAGGGGGAAAAACTTTAAGTCATTCACAATCAGTTTGATGATATAAAAATGGATCAATATGAACATGAAGATAGCTTATTTAATCTCATAACTGAAGTTGTTGGATCTATTCAATGATTTGGGGGATAAATTAAGGATATTTATATTTTGAAGAACATCCTAAGAAGTATCCTTTTTTTGTATAATCCAAAAGTGTTATCCCTTGAGGAAAGATATCATTCTAAGCTTTCTATTGATACTATGCTAAGGTTTCTGGCAGATTATGAAATAATAGAAAACCACAAGATGAAAAAACTCATGTTAGAAATGAAATGGAATTCAAATTCATATAAAAACTTCATATTTCTAGAGTTAGTGATGATGAATAAGAATAACTTCTTTCAATATTTTATAAGAAATTCAAGAGTGGAAAAGGTATATTTAAAGAAAATTTTTTGTTGGCTTGTTTATATTGTGGTGGAGTAGGGAAAATTTCCTCTCAATGCCCAAGAAAATTTTATGATGTAGAAAGTGAATAATAAATCATATATAAGCCTCAGAAGAGGTTCTCTATTATTAAAGACATCAAATAAAGAATTAAATTTTAGAGAAATATCTGAATCTACAAAAAGGAACAAGATGATAATGAATTTTTGGAGTATGTTGAACTAGAGTTTAAATCTGAACCCCAAGAATCCATGATGGATACAATTGAAAAGGTAGAACCTATAAAAGATAAAGGTAATATATTTATTGGTGTTTTTGATCTCAAGGTGGAGCTTGAGGGTGTTCTTGATGATCTTGAAAATCAAATAATGTGAAAAATAAAGACCATATCTATGCTAAAAGTGTCATAAAAGCATATTTATTGGCTTGAAGTAGAAATTAATTGAATAGAAAAAGATGAAGAAGAATATTTAACAATTCATGAATGATCAGAAGAGTTTACGAAATTTAAACTCAGGACTGATGAATAAGAAGAATTCATCAATGAACTTACTTTGATATTAGAAGAAAAGGATAATATAGTTGGTGGAATTGCAGAAGAAGTTGTTAAATTAAGGATTAAACTGGAAACTAAATAAAAAAGTAAATAAAGAAGAAATTATATTTTGAAGGATTCTCATATGTAGAGCTGTTATAAATAGCTAAATTTAGTTCTGAAGGAGTAGAGAAGGACTTGAAAGATCATAGATCCACAAGTATGTGAAAAAGTGGAATCAGATTTGATGAAGAAACATTGAATGCAGGGAACATGCTGAACCAAAATAAAGGGAAGAAGAAAGTTGGATATATCACAAAGGAACCTAATTTCAGAACAAATAAAGCTTTAAACGAAAAATAAAAGGGAGATAAAAATAATCCTCAAGTGTCCAAAAATAATTTCTCATCAAATGTCATTATAATAGAAGGGGACATGTAGATAAATGGAAGAGAGAATAATTTTCCCTCATTAAGTGTCAATTATTTTATTTTCTAGGTCATTCCATGTATTATTGTGAAGAGGGAAGGATATATCTGAATGGGGATGATCCTCTAAGTCAAAAAAGGATAATGATACCATATATTTTATCATATAAAATAAATAGTTTCTATGGATATTGTTTTCACAGTTCTAACTATGTCTATAAAACTATTTATTCAAGGTAGTGGAAAGGTGGTAACAATAACTACAGAGCCCCGTGGTAAGTCTATACCCATCAACCATGTATAATTACCCTTTAAAATATGTACACTTCTCTAGAAGAATAATATGATTACTATTAACCCATGTATATTGAAAATAGATTAGAAATTCCATATTTATTCTCCACTCAATATAGTATCTCATGCAAGGAAAAGAAGAAAATAGGGAAATCCAACCTTGCAGAAATAGCCCTCAAAGATACCAATAAAAAATACATAAGGATTCTTGATAGGGAATGATCATCCCATATTACATGAAATGCAGATTTGATGAATAATGTTAAGAAAGGGGTTGATGGAATAATGATATTTGGAAATAATGATGCTTTAAAGATCAATGGAATTAGAAATACAGAACTGGTAAATGGAGTGTTGAGGAAAACTAAAGTACTCTGCATATAAAGTTTGTGTCAAAATCTCATAAGCGTGAGTCAAATATATGAATCAAGACTGATAGTGAAATTTAGTCACAAGGGGTTCACTATCAAGGTAAATAAAACTAATTCTCTTCTAAAAGGATGTAGAACAGGTGAAAATTTATACTATATTGACAGTAAAGATAACAATTGTTACTTAATTGTTTCAGAAGAAAACAACTTGTGGCACTGGAGGATGGGTCATGTAAGAACCTGGTTCTTCCTTGAGGGATGGATATTTCTTTCTTAGTTCATACTTAATAAAATGATGGAAAATAGTATGGGTGGATGGATGCAGGCCTATTACAAGACAAGACTGGGACCTACACACTGTGTACTTATAGGTACATTTCGTTTATTGAAGACTACATTCCATGTAATCTAGGTACACGACCATATAATGGTCTGGCCAGAATTTGTACAGACACAACGTGTAGTTTCAGGTACATGTCGTGTAATTTTATTATTGATTAAATCAAAAAGTAGCGTCATTTTTTATAAAACTTACAGAACTAACCCTTGTGTTCGACAAATAGAGCACCCAGGCGATCTAGGGATAGGGTGGCCTCCCGTTTCATCGTCTGATCACCAATCCGAACACCGTCAGATGCGTTGGATCCCCCTCGGTGAGATCTCTATTCCAATTGTTCCTTTCTTCTTGATTTATTCTTTATATCTAGTTATTTAAGGTAGATAATATATACCCATTTTATAGATCTACTCCATTCTATGGATAATTAGAGCTCGATGCTAGATGGGGAGAGTCGTATGAGTATGAGGTAGGTTGTCTTGTGCCTTTCATTGATTGTTATGACATTTATATATACCAAAGTGTCGTTTTACCACCTTTAGGGTCTCTCTTGATTGAATAATGAACCCTGTTATTTCTTATTGATGATTAGGTAATTAATTAGATGATTTGAAATCTTGTTTAGGGTTATAAACCTTGATTTAGGGTCACCCCATGGGTGTGTTTCCCTTGGATGTCCATTTGGTCGATAATGCCTATACGGATTGACTTTAATATCCATTATAGGGTTGTTCAAATTAAATTGTTCCTTATGAATTTCCCATGGGAGATATTTGTTATGTCAAGCCTTGTAAATGTTTAAATTTCATAACAGGTTAGTTATATGTTTTTCCCATGTGAGTTATCCTTTTTTTTTCCATGTAATAGTTTAATTAACATGTGTTGGTTATTAGGTAAATTGTTCCCATGTGATTTGACCATGTTAAATCCATGTGATAGTTTAATTCACATGTGTTTCTTTTGTGATGGAATGTGTAATTGAATTAAATTATAAAAGAGGTAATTATTAATGGGCGAGCCTCAATCTCAATTAAAATTCAAGGTTGGATTAATGCAATTAATTGCACCTTATATAACTTGGGAGAACCATTGTATCGATTAAATGATAATGGATGGGCACAAGAGGTTAATTATTTAATGCCTGTGAGCGAGCCACATATAGGGTGGTCGTACTCATTGAGTCTTATTTTAAAATTCTGAGAAAACCTAGGATTTTTTAGGGATACCCAGGCTGGGATCTATTGGTAAATGATTGAATGATTATTATGTCACAATTAGAAGATTAATTTTATACGGGGGTCATCTGGACTAGGCTGAACATCGAGACTTTTATAAAATCAAATGGATTTTAATAATGAAATAGAATGGCTAATGATGTGTCTTCTAAGACAAAGTACAGTCTTGGATTTAGTCTTAACCTATACTTGATTACATTGTCTTCTAAGACATCTTTTGTTCATACTTTTGAGTACCTACTATTTATTTATTTCACTATTGTATACTGCCTAATATATATATTCACTGACAGATTGGCATAGACATTGGGTATTTTCCCACTGGGATTTAGTCTCACACCCTATTTGGGTCATGTTTTTGGGCCGAAACATATTATATGATTGCAGGTTCTGACTAGGGAAAGTTCCCTACTATGGTACTTGATGTAATGGTCAAGAGTAAAAGAGAATGGGATCGAGCCAAGGCTTGTGATGTTTCCTAGACCCTTTTTGTTTCTTTTGTTCTTTTTAGACATATATTGTGTATTGAAGAAGTGTAGTTGTTTTGACTACTTTTTTAAAACATATGACATGCTACATAATCTTTTGTATGGAATGATGCTTGGTTATTTATCGTATCAGCCTTCCATTGCTTATTTCAGTTGTATGATGTTTACTAATTTTTCTATTGTATTATTATTTAATCTGTTGTGTTATACTCTACCAATGAGGGAATAGTTTCCCCACTATCACACCTTAGGTCCTTTTTGCTAGTTGGAATCCTCTGGCATTTGGGGAAATGCGCTTGGGGCCTTGTGGCCAACTGGGTATGAGGCACCAGTTGAGTGGCATCCGAATCAAGGAACTTACAAATTGGTATTAGATAATTATTCATTTATAGTTTACTTTATTGTTTGGAGATAATAAAAAAAGATGGAAATTCAAGGGATTTGGTACTACGATGTTCCCAGGAGTAGCTACCCCACATACAAGGTAAATCCAAATTAACTCGAATGAAATTGTAATTCTTTGATTTCGAGCAATTACAGTTGATTTGATTTCACCATTGGGTGACACACTTGTTTTGTGATGTTATTATTGATAACATTGTGGTTATATTTTGTTGAAACCCAATGAGATAAGGGTATTCCATCTCATGCATCATATATTCACTTGTTATAAATCACATGCCATGCATTCTTTCCATGCCATTTAGGCACATTACTGATTGCATGTTATTTTGATAAATGTCATGATAGATATGCATGTTTTTGTGATAGGTACCATGATAGATATGCCAGCTATTGTGATAGGTGTATTAGAATGTGTTATGGTTGAAATGGATGGATTTCAAACTTTGGTATGATCCCTCTTAGATTAGAATTTAGTGGATCATGTTTCGGCCATGGGATATAGATTGTGTTGTTATGTACTATATATGGATGTCAAGCTTTGATTAATGGGGAGTATGGGCCCCCACATATCTGAATTTGTCACACTGTCGCTTTACTTTAAAAAAATGGATTCTGAGGAAGTTTCTAAGGATTAATATCCAGAAAAAAAGAAAACACGGTGTGTGATGCTATGAACACACGCCATGTGTTCTTCTATTCAAGAAGAAAATAACTTTTTCAAGTACACGTTGTGTACTCTAAGTACATGCAGTGTGGTAGATGACCGTGTCACCGGCTGTGTGAGAGAAAACACAGGTTATTGAGTTTTTATCAGAACATGTCATGTACCTTATGTACACCCCCATGTAGTTTTAAATAGGTATACTTGTGTGGCTCTAGTGATGTAAAAGTACATGGCCATGAGGGAAGACCTGAGTACATGCCATGTGTCAGCATGATATGTTGTGTACCTAGGATGTTTACATGAACAAGGCATGGAGAGTTACATGCCCATGTGATAATTTGAGGGGACACTCCATGTTTAGGTTCGACACATAATGTACCTAGATTGTTTACATGCCCAAGATGGTGGAAGTACATGCCTAGGTAGGAGATTTAGTATACACACCGTGTAATTTTTCTACACGTTGAGTACTCCTATTTTTGGAACTTTTTGAGGCTTTTATTCTCCGATTAAGTTCTTTAACTCTTGAACTGCATACATTGATGAATAAGATTGTACTGAGGTTTGTGTGATGGACTTTATAGAGTGATGCCACCACAATGACCTCCCGTTGTACTCCATGAGGTTGTTGATGATCATACCATAGAGGTGGTAGGCCATGGGCTACCAGTGGATCCTCCAACCATGAAAGTTGAAACCCTAGTTGTTATATCAGATGTAGGTGTTGATGCAACTTTTCATGAAGGTTTTATGAGGTTAATTAATACCTTTCAGGGAGCACCACAGTCTTCCACATCTATGTCAGAACTGACACAAGTGTTCCAACAACAAAATATGCTCATGTTTTCTGGGAAAGGTGGGCCACAGGCTGCAGAGGCATTGCTAGAGGCCATGTTACCAATATTAGAGTATCTTGATATACCTCATGAAAGGAGGTTCAAGATCGTGACTTATATATTGTGTGATTCCTCTAAGAGGCGGTGGGATGTTGCCACACATATAGAGCATCAGTAGCACATGACATGGGGTGATTTTCAGACAGTCCTCAATGACTACTTCTATCCTGAGATGCTAAGGGATGACAAAGCCATGGAGTTTATGCTTATAGAGTAAGGATCTCTATCAGTTATTGATCACTATAATTTCTTTATTGATCTCCATCACTTCACACCTATTCTGATTGGTAATGATCTATCAAAGGCTAGGCGATTTGAGGATGGTCTCAGGTACAACATCTACTCATAGGTGAATATATTCTGGATAACTACTGTATCTTATATAGTGAACCAAGAGATGATTACTGAGTGTAATAAGAGGTAATCTGGAGGTGCAATCCAGGGCGGTTCAACACCAAGATCTGGTACTGTTTCGATCGGTAGTAGGAAACATCATCTGGAGCTTACATATGGAGAATCTAGTACTCTGAACGTATCTTGTGGTATCTAGGTGAGGTGCTTCTAGTGTGGAAGAATTGGTAATAGTGTACCTTAGTGCCTTATGGACCAATTCGGGTGTTTATCTTGTGGAAAGATGGGTAATTTGCAGTGTTTATGTAGTATGTTTTCACCAAAATCTAGTGAGAGAGTGTATGTACCAACTCCACATTCAGGAGAAGTGTTAAAAGCATCTCACCAGTTAGAGAACTGGAATATGTTATGTCGATCAGGCCGAGGTGGTGGTCGTGTTCATGTTAGCTAGACCCTAGGATTTTAGTGACCATAGGGTGGGTCCGCTCAGGGTATCCAGGCAGTGTCTCAAGGCTACGGTACATGTCAGACTTATGCAGTGCAACAAAACCATCATGAGAAGGATCCCAAACCTTATACTGTTAGAGTTACTATTATAGTCACCTCCGTTTTAGCTTATGCACTCTTTGATACAGGGTCTTCCCATAGTTTCATATATGTTACCATTTTTGAGAGCCTAGGGATCCATGTTTTTACTTCTTATGATGTTATGAAACTATACACCCCGCTCTGGATTAGAGTGGGAGGTGTGCGACAGTTCAAGGAGTGTCCCCTTGTAATTGGTGGGTGTCACTTATTTTGGGATGTCTATGTCTTAGAGATGACATGATTTGATTTCATCCTCATAATGGACTGGTTAGTTTCCTTTTAGTAATTTGTTGATTGATATCTATACATAGTGAGTTTCACATCACCAGAGGGCAGATGGTTTTTATACAAGTTAGAGTGGAATGTCCAGACAAGCTGAGCTAGACCCTAGCATCGTGGGTTGACTAGGTTAATAGCACAAATTTCCAGTTTATATCTTGATAACCAAGGGACAAGTTAGATGAATTTTACTTCAGTGTTTGATTATTTTAGTGATGACTTCACAGATGAATTTTTAGGTTTAACTCTCGTAAGAGAGGTAGAGTTCTCTATAAAACTAGTATGAGGAGCTACAATAGTATCCATTCCTCCTTATAGGATGACTACAACATAGTTCCAAGAGATCAAGAAGCAACTAGAAGATTTGAAGGCTAAGGGTTTCATCTGAACTTGTACTTCTCATTGGGGTTCTCTGGTCCTTTTGTGAAAAAGGTAGATGATACCCTCAGGCTATGCGTAGGTTATCAAAAATTGAACCAGTTAACGGTAAAGAACCAGTATCCTCTTCTATAAATAGATGATCTCTTCGATCAGATCTGAGTAGCTCGAGTATTCTCTAAGACTGATATGTGATCTAGTTATCATTAATTTCTTGTTAGATCATCAGACATACCTCACACAACTTTATGAAGCATATATGGTCTGTACGAGTATGTGGTTCTGCTGTTTGGTCTCATGAAGGCTCTAATGGTCTTCATGGAATTGATGAACTCAGTGTTCCATCCCTATCTTGATTCTTTTTTTTGTGTGGTTTTAGTGGATGATATCTTGGTTTATTCTCATAATTGACACAACCATGCCACACATCTTGATATCATTTTGGGTACACTAAGAGAACATTAGTAATATGCTAATCTCACAAAGTTCCACTTATAGAAGATAAGATTCAATTATTGGCTCACATCATCTTGGATACAGGAGTACCAGTGAACCCATAGAAGGTGAGAGAAGTAGTTACCTGGGAGAATCCCAAGAACATCTTTGAGGTGTAGCATTTTCTAGGGCTCTCTAGTTACTAGAGGAGTTTCATACATGACTTCTAACTCTTAGCAGTGCTGATGATGGTCTTGAAAAAGAAGGGTGTGAGGTACGTATGGTCAAATTATTGTGAGATATAATTTTAGGAGTGGAAGGGGAGATTAACATTAACACTAATACTGATTATTCCAGAGCTGGTAAGAGTTACATTGTGTACTGTGATGCATCAAGTATCGAGCTGGTAGCAATTATTGTGTAGGGGGATTGAGTCATTATGTACGGGTCTCATTAGTTGAGGCCACATGAGAGTAACTACTCGACATATGATATCAAGTTAGTAGTGGTTGTTCATGCCTTATTATGTTGGATACATTACTTACTGGGAGAGCGTCTTGTGGTTTACATAGACCACAGAAGTTTCAAGTACATTTTTACTCAGCATAATCTAAATCTATAGTAGCGAAGGTGGGTGAAATAACTTCAGTCCTTTGACTTATAGATTTACTACACACCTGGGAAAGGTGATGTAGTGGATGATGCACTGAGAAGGAGGACTTAGATATAGGAAATGGAGCAGACCAGTAGTGAGTGGCAGCTGATGGTTTTGTTCTCTGAGATTAATCTAGAGATGCACGACAGGTAGGGGAAGACTTTTCTTACATCCTTATTTGTTACCTCTACCGTATTGGATAGAGTGAAGATGAGGAAAATATTGGATTTTGAAGGCCTAGTTATACGGGACAGTATTTTAGGTGAGGAACAACCTCCTGGTTGGATCATAGGCAAGGATGAGGTTCTACTTTATAGGGTTGCATATGGGTTTCAGAAGAAATGTGTGAGGAGCTGATGTAGAATTTTCATGCTTCATTTTGGGCAGTGCATCCTGGTGTCTCCAAGATGTATCCGAATTTATATCATCATTACTGGTGGCTAGGTATGAAGGGAGATGTATCTAGTTTTGTCATGAGATGTTCCACCTATTAGCAGGTGAAGGTGGAACATCAAAGACTAGTAGAAATTTTACAACAGCTACCCATTCAAGAGTGGAAATGGAATGAAATTATGATGGATTTCATGATAGGTTTACTGAGGTTTACCCAAGGTAATGATGCAATATAGGTTTTGGTTGAAAGTCTTATGAAGGTTGCACATTTTATACCGATTAATTAAACCTTCAATTGTGATGAGCTTGGGAGGTTTTACATCAGGGAGATTATATGACTACATGGGGTTCCTCATTATATCATATTAGATAGGGATGAACGTTTTACTTCTCATTTATGGAAAGGGATATAGAGGGATTTGCGTACATAGGTGCTTCTGAGAATGTATTTCCACCCCCAGACATATTTCTAGTCAGAGCGCATGATTCAGGCACTGAAGGAAAGGGTTTAGGCAGACATCCTATATTTTTGGGTTTTATAGGAGACACACATACCCCTTGTTGAGTTTTACTAAAATAATATCTTCCAAGATACAATTAAAATGGAACATTAAGAGGATTTTTATGGTAGGCCATTATGATAAACCCTATGTTGGATGGAGGCAGGAGAGGTAGGGATATTGGGACCTTGTCTTGTCCAAGAGACCACTGAGTAGGTTCTGTTGATTTATAAGTGGATGGTTACTACATAGCCTTGTCATAAAACAAAGGTCGATCATCATAGATAACCTTTGGAGAATGAGGTTAGGGATATAGTTTTCCTATGTGTCACACCAAGGTTGGGACAGAAGAGGATTGAGAGATAGGTTAATATTTCACCGAGATACATTAGTCAGTTTGAGATTTTAGAGAGGGTTGGTCCAATTTCCAATCGATTGAATTTACCTTAAAGGTACAAGGCTATGCAAAATTTATTCCATGTTTCTTAGTTGAGACATTACTTTTCGGACCCATATCACACCTTTCAGTCTGAGGAACTGGAGTTGTCGGAAGATGTGTCCATTAAAGATAATCCCATTTGTATTGTGGATCTTAGCACAAAGGTTATTTGTGGCCGGTCTGTTCTTTTGGTACAAGTGATATGGAAGCATGAACGAGTGCATGATAATACTTAGGAGAGGGAGACCGATGTATGATCATAATGGAAGGAGTTATTATCTGATGTTCCTTCACCACCCTTGGAAGGGAAATTTGGGGACAAATTACTTTAAGGGGGTAAGTTTGTAAGAACTTGGTTCTTCCTTGAGATATGGATACTTCCTTTTTATTTCATACTTGAGAAAATGGTGGAAAAGTGGTTGAGGGGCTAGCTGAAATTCTATTACACAAAATGACTGCAAACTACATGTCGTTTACTTTTAGGTACACGTTGTGTATGGAAAGCTACATACCATGTAATCCTAGTACACGACCATGTAACAGTATCGAAAGAATTTGTACGGACACAAAGTTTAGTCTTATGTATGTAATGTGTACCTTTTTATTGATTAAATTGGTAAGTAGAATTGTTTTTGTAAAAATTTACAGAACTCACCCTTTCATTCAATGAACATTGTGCCCAGGCGATTTGAGGATAGGATGGCCTCCTGTTTCATCGTCTGGTCTCTCATTCAACCACCGTCAGATGCATTGGATTCTCCTTGGTGAGATCTTAATTCCTCTAGATCCTCTATTTCTGATTTTTTATCTCGATCTAGTAATTTAAGGTCAAGATTTTATACCCATTTTGTATATCTACTCCATTCTAGGGAATATTAGAGCTCGACGCTAGACAAGGAGAGTCGTACGAGTACAAGGTAGGTAGTATTTCCCATTTCATTGATTTTCACGACCTTTATATATGCCTAAGTTCCACATGACCACTTTTAGGGTGTCTCTTGATTGAATAATGAACCCTGTTATTTCCAATTGATGATTAGGTAATTAATTAGATGATTTGAAAGCATGTTTAGGGTTGTGAACCTTGATTTAGGGCCACCTCATGGGTGTGTTTCCCTTGGATGGCCATTTGGCTGATAATGCCTATGTGGCATGACTTTAATTCCAATTCTTAGGTTTTTAAAAATGTATTTCTTGTTACGAATTTCCCACGTGATATACTTGTTATGTTAAGCCTTGTAAATGTCTGAATTTTACAATATGCTGGTTATATACTTTACCCACATGAGTTATCCTCGTTTGGCCATGTAATAGTTTAATTTAAATGTGTTGGTTATTATGTAAACTATGACCACATGAGTTGATCATGATAAATCCATGTGATAGTTTAATTCACACGTGTTGCTTTTTAGATGGAATGCATAATTTAATTAAATGATAAAATAGGTAATTAGTAATGGGAGATCCACAGTCTTAGTGAAAAGAAAAGGTTAGGTTCATGTGACTAAATCCACCATATATATCTTGGGTAGAACATTATCTCCATTAAAAGATAATGGATGAGCTCAAGAGGATAATTATGTAAAGGTCATGAGTGATCCATGAATAGGGTGGTCATGCTGATTGAGTCTTATTTTAAAATGCCGAACGGACCTAGGATCCATTGAGGGATACCCAGTCTGGGCTCTATTAGAAAATAAATAAATGATTTTTATGTCACGAGTTGATGGTTACTTTTCAACGGGGGGTCGTTAGGCCTAGGACAGACCTCAAGACTTTTATAAAATCAAATGGGGTTAAATAATTAAATAGAATGACTAATGAAATGTCTACCAATATAAATCAAAAGATTGGATTCGTTCTCCACCTATACTTGATTACATTGTCTTCTGAGACATCTGTTGTGATTACTTTTGAGTACCTACTATTTACTTCTTTCACTATTGTAAATTGCCTGTTATATATATTCATGAAAAAATTGGAACAAACCATGGGGGTTTCCCAAAAGGATTTAGTCTCACACTCTATTTAGGTTATGTTTTTGGGACCAAACAGATTATATGATTACAGGTGTGGACCAGGGTAAGATCCTTGAGATAGGTACATGATGTCCTACCCAGGAGTAGGAGAGCATGGGACCGAGCTGAGGCTTACGATGCTTCCTAGACCCTTTCTGCTTCTTTTTTTACTTTTGATACATATATTGTGTATTGCTACAGTGCATTTATTTTGTATTCTTTCTTAGAAATTATGACATGTTGTATCATCTTTTGTATGGAATGATTCTTGGTTATTTATTGTATCAGTCTTCCAATATTTATTTTAGTATTATACTCTTTACTGCTTCCTTTATTGTATTATTATTTATTCCGCTTTGTTACACTCTACCAATGAGGGAATAGTTTTCCCACTATCACATATTAGCTCCTCACTGCTAGTTAGCAGCCATTGATATTTGGGGAATGATCTTGAGGCCATGTGGCGAACCATGTTTGGGGCACCAGTTGAGTGACATCTAGATTCAGGATATTACAGGTCACATTAATCAATAGAGAATTGGATATATATATATATATAATAATAAAATTATCATTTACATTCCCAACATGAAGTGTGAATGAGTAAATACATTTTATTTTTACATGAAAGGAAATATGGCCAGGATTTCATATCAGCCAAAGAAAAAGTGGGCATCAAATTTTCTTAATCTCATCCACATAGACATATGTGGTCCAATCATTATGGCTGACACATATAAATAAAGGTAATTCACTATTTTTATTGATAATTATAATATAATGGAGTGTGTAATGGATATAAAGATGAAATGAAACATTCTAGATTTCATGAAGACTTATCATTGAATAGCTAAGAATGAAACTAGAGGCACAACCAAGATTCTATGATCTGAAAATGGAGGAGAATACACATCCATTTTATTTGAAAATTATCTCAAAAAACATGGGATAAATTATGAGGTGTATATAGTTATAACCCCTAAAAAATGTGGTTATTGATTTTAGAAATTTATTGGTAAAAAATATGGCCAAAACTATGCTGAGTAAGAGTTGTGTTTCAATTTATTATTGGAAAAAGGTTGATCAATCAGTGGTATACACTCAAAATCGAATATGACATTTTATACGAGAAAACATGACACCATATGTGATATAGTATGGAAAAAATCCATTTATAAAGTATTTTTGTGTTTTTGGAAGAAAATGTTTCATCCAAAACAAATAAGGAAATCAAGGAAATTTTGGTTATGCTATAGATGAGGGAATATTCTATGGATATTAAATGAAAATTAAAGCCTACAAATGTTTCAATAATTATGTTTAAAAAATGTTGGAAAGAAATGATGTGAATATCGTTGAGGATAAAACCATAAATACCTAAAAGATATCATATGTTGATATTATTGAATATGAATAATGAAGTAGAAAAATCATATATTCAAATTAAGAAAATGTATATGGCTTCAAAAAAATTTATTGCTCACAAAGTGATGTTTATTAAAAAGAATTATTAGAAGAGGAAACCATTGCTGAAGAAACCTCATCAGAACCTCACGAAAGAAATATAAGAGTATAAATAGATCAATTCAACATCATTGGGGATTGAATTGCACCTACCCATACAAGGAGAATATGGAATGAATCACATTTTACCTTCCTATCAATTTTGGAACCGACCTCATTTGAAGAAGAAATGAAGAATGAATCATGGGTTAAGGCCATGAATGAAGAGCTGGATGAGATTGACAA
Source organism: Viscum album (assembly GCA_963277665.1). NCBI lineage: Eukaryota > Viridiplantae > Streptophyta > Magnoliopsida > Santalales > Viscaceae > Viscum > Viscum album. Next base: position 482,828,191 of record OY728126.1, read on the forward strand.
GAACCATACATGATATCTTGTTAAGAGACCTAAAAATCAAAATGTGATTGGAACAAAGTGGAGTTTTAAAAAAAAATCGGTAATCATGGAAATGTGATAAAAAACATGGAATGATTGGTGTGTAAAGGATATGAACAGATTGAAGGCATTTATGTTGAATAAATGTTTTCTCGAGTAGCTAGACTAGATTCAATCAAGATTTTTCTTTCCATGTAAATTTAAATAGGGTACAAATTTTATCATCTGGATGTCAAAAAAAACATCCTTAAATGATGTTCTTGAAGATAAAGTCCACATTGAACAACCAATGGAATTTCTGATTGGAAATGATGAGTTGAAGGTGTGTATATTAAAGAATGATATCTATGGTCTGAAGCAGGCACCATGAGTGTGGTATTCTTGACTGGATACTTATCTATAGAAGATTTAATTTAAAATAAGATATGTATATTATAATATTTACATGAATAATTCTCAGAAATATCAATTTATGGAGCTTATGTATGTGGATGATATTATTTTTTTGGAAGTAGGAAGGGGTTAGTTGAAGAATTTTCTAATAAAATGAAATAAAATTTGAAATGTCAATGATTGGTGAAATCACATACTTTTTAAGGATACACACAATTTAAAAGAAGTATTACACCTTCATTTATCAAAAAAATATGTAAGCAATATTTTAAATAAATTTAACACGAATAACTCTAAACCAATGTCTCTCCAATTGCGATTGGAAAAAAATTTGGAATGTATAAGGATGGGACATATGTGAATCCCACTATGTACAAAAAAATCATTGGAATATTATTATACCTGACTGAAACTCATCAAGATATCATCTTTTCAACATGATTAGTGGCCTGCTTTTAAAGTAATCTGAAGGAAGAGCATTTGGAGGTAGTTAACTGAATCAAGAGGTATATTCATGGTACAATCAATTTTGGATTATAATTTTAAATAATAATATATAATGAATTATCAGTATTCTATGATGTTGACTGGGCTAGAGATGTGGTAGATAAGGAATCCACACAAGTGGTGATGCATTCTTCATTGAAAAAAATGTGTAGGTTGGTTGGGAAAGAAACATGAAATCACTTATCTCAGTATGGATGAAGTAGAGTTTATCTATCCTATAAAGGATTTAACTCAGCTATTATGAATGAAGCAATAAATGACTGATATTAGTGATGAGGTGAAACATCCAATGGTGATTCACTATAACAACAAGATCTTGATCGATCTTACAAAGAACCAAGATCAACACTCTCGTAACAAACATATTGATATAAGATATCAATTCATCAAATAATAAGTTGAATATGATATGATTAAAATGGATTATGTCAAAACTAATGACCAAGTGGCTTACATTATGACTAATTCATTGAAAACACATATATTCTAGAAACATCAGTTGAATCTTGACGTTCAGCCACCTCCTACTGCATGAGTAGGTTACAAATGTTCCCATATCCCTATTTTTTTAACTATTTTAATTTTTTGTGGAATTGATGTAGGTTTATTGGGGAGATACAATCTAGGGGGAGTTATTTTTGAGAACTAATAGTAAAAATATAGTATTATTGGGTTTGTTGACAAAGGGAGAGATAAGTGAAATTAAATGAGTGTTTTGGTTTTCAGGCTTAATCGGTGGGTTATGGTGACATGAAATTATCTTTTACCACTCTTGTTTTCTATACCGAGATTTTCTCATGTAGAATTAGAGTGATGGATGAGTTATTTCATTCTTATCAAGTTCTCATTCAAGGATGGTGCTTTATTGAATTTATCTATATATTTCCAAAAAATCCAATGGGGAATATTGTTGGAACCAAATATTTTAATAGCTCGAAATGGAGAGTATTTTTTGTTTATTTCAACCCATAGTAGGGTTGATTAGGGTGTTTTCAAGACAAGTGATATTACACTGTAGATGGATTTAGTGTTAAAGGTGGAATAATTTCACAATGTTGAACAAATATTTAGAGCTCAAAATTAAAAGGATGGTTAAATATTTATGAAGGGTTGATTTCCAGGTTTGGATCTTCTTAAATATGATAATGGCATGAGTTTTGTGAAGAATGGGATTCATCAAGATTTAGTGCATCACTAACAAGTATCATGAACATGTGATGGAAATATAGTGAATCATGGTGACTACAAGAAGCTTCATGAATGGGTTAAATTTCACTGGTGATTCATGAATGAAGGTGCTTCATGAGCATGTTTTTGAAGGTTTTACAAAAGGATTCTAAGAGCATGGGTTTTTTTACAAAGGGATGATCCTATAAATATGTAGCCACACCTACTTCATTTATCTTAAATATAATGGGAGAACATGTGGAAATGATTTGATTTCACCAAGGTCACCTGAATCAGGAAATCCTGACAAGTCAAGAATCCTTCACAAGATTAAGCATCATAAAAGGAATGGATATGAACCGATCAATGGTAAAGAATATTAGAAAAGAAATTTTCATGAAGTCTATGAGTTCAAAAAAGGCTAGGAGCTTTATGAAGGTAGTTATCTTCACGAAATATCTAATATTCAGAAAGGTTGGTAGGTTCATGAAAGAGTGTGGCTTCATGAAGTATGGGTTTTATTTGAAATATAATGGGGGTTTTGCGAAGGATAAGATCTTCATGACAGGTAGTTTTGAATATCTATTTTTAGTGATCAGCGCTTTCTAGTGCATTAACTCTTGACTATGGTGAAACAAAAGTATCATGCTATTCAAGGAAAAAGTCTTAAATTCTAATATAGTAAATAGACCTTATATTCATTAATATGAGTAAGAATTTACCCAAATTAATGAGCTAGGGGGAGTCAAAAAGAGTGTTATGAGGGTGGTAGTGTGCTATCCCTAATTGTTATAAACTCAGTGTGCCTGGAATAGAGTGACTATTTATGAAATTATGCATTCCATAATAACTAGTGAAGGTTAGTGGATTTAGGTATGATTGATAGACTTTCGACATATGCACCTTATACTAGACATTAGTGGTGGACCATGTAAAACTAATGTGTTTCCTCTATGAATGTCATTGTTTAATAACTACGTAGTTCTATTAGATATGTTTTACAAGTTCCTACCAATGTGGGAATAAGATCCACTGTCTTAAAATAAAAAGTTGACCCTCTGATTCACCCCTCCCCTATTAGGGTGTTCGAGGGTTCTATAATCATATCTTATATATAAATAAGGATAATTACCAATGATTGATGTTTCTTATCTATGTTAATGAAATATTTTTAGAGGCTTGAATGAAAACCAATGCAATTATTTTTCATAACTCATGAGGTATGAATTTGAGGTGTCTCTAATTGGTGATAAATCATTTTCCCTTAGATTGAAGGGTTTTAAAAGAATGTATGGGATATTTATATCAAAAAATAAATATTTCAAGGAGGTTTTAACAAGATTAAAGATGAATTATTTGAGTCCCATGGAAACTTTGGTGGAGTAAAGATTGAAATAAAAAAAATGTTCAAGGAAACAGGGTCGATTTGACTACGTAACGTTAAACCATTTTAAATTTACTCTATTTGATGGCCACTCCAGTGGGTATTTTATTTACAACTTTTCAAGACACTCATTTTTAGAGTGATCCTAAGTGAATATTAATGAAATATATGAAATAATAATTCTACATATCCACTATATGATAGACTATGTGTTGTTATATAAAAATGATTCACAAAAAAATTGTTAGAATTTACAGATATAGATTGGGTTAGTTTAGTAGATGTGCAAAAATCAATGTTAGGTGATTATTTTTATCTTGTAATCTCATGAATATCATGGAAAACCAATAAGTAATACTGAATATATTTGGGCACTATAAGGGTTGATTTAATTACAACAACTCAATCATGATCCCAATTAATATAGATGAAATAAAAACATAATGATGTGGGTGTTTAAGTGATTTATTCTATTCAAATCACATGTGACAACTTGAGTGTGATCAATTTTTGAAAAAAATACCCAAGATTCAAATAACAAGCATATTGATATTACATATCACTTTATAAAGGAGAATTTCAAACAAGGAATTATGATTTTACTCTCTGCATCAACTCAAGATTAAGTTCCACATATCTTGACAAAGGAACCAATAAAAGGGGTGTTTGATAAACATTGGTTGGGTCATGGATTATAACCATATATTTCTATTTAATTAATTCTTAGATGGAATAACTACTTCCCATAGTTTCTTTCATGTTTAAGGTATGTTTTCTTGCCTCAATTTATATGATTTATAACCCTCTCAACTAAACCTTTCATAGTAGTGATATCTTTGGGTTCACTAATAAATGGGGAGAAATACCCAAGTGTATTTGGAATGGGGAGAGGTGTTTTAAAGGGGATATCATATGAATGAAAAATCAGGGGGAGATATGTGGATTCAGAGGTGGTGATATGGATTCAAATGTGGTCTTGACAAAATTTTCACTTAATTCTTGTTTCTCACACCAGGAATAGCTCACACATGCTTAGAATTTATGATCATTGGATAATTGTACACATCATGAATGTGGAAGTTAAAGACGATGTGACTTTTTGACAATTTAATGTATCTTTAAGAAAACCAAAGTGAGATATTATTGTCCAAAACCCTTTGGAAGTTTTTATAGGTTATGTTTGTTAACAAGGTGAAGGAGGAGTTATTTAAAGAGTTATATATTGAAGGCAAATCCTATACCACTACTCATACTCCATTCCATAGAATGTGGTGGCTATGAGGAGACTACACTGTAGTAACCATGGCTATGAAATAAGGATGAGGTTATACTATAAGGTTAAAAATGGCCAAGTCCACTCAAGTGTAGTGTTCAAGTTACCTCTAAACATGGTGGTGGCTAAAACTATGCACCACATATCTTAGAGGGTCGATAGTGGTGTGCATGTGAGCACCCGTGTATACTGGAATAAGTGTGTGTTAAGGTAGTCCATGATGTAGGCAAGGGCGTGAGAGTGGTGCTTAGCCTCTCATTTGTGGGTTGTCACATGAAACTATAGTTGAACACTGGTTCCAATTTGGATCAATCAAGCTGATGAAGGGAGGTTGTTTCTTATATACTATAGGCAATCCATAGCTAAGTCCAATTTGGGTCTTAGAAGTATTTTTAATATAGTAGCCAGGTTCACCATAGAGCGGGTGTAACACCATGAAATTTTAAAAGAGGAACATCTTCACGGAAATTGTATATGACATGAAACACCAAGATTAAAAGATAATTTAACACCCCAAAACTTTTCAATATATTTAATTTAAAAAAAATTCAATTTATTAGATAGATTACGATGCACGCTATCCTAGGTTTAAATGAAACATGATAGTCTATTAAAATATATTTATTTAAACGTGACCATTATAACATAACCATTAAGTTTTAAGTTATGAATATCAAAAACAAAATAATTAAAATTATATGGTTTACACATATAAAAATAAATTCAATGGTTACATTTTGATTATAAATAAAATTAGAACCATTGAAAAAAAGAAATGTTTTTTGATAAACTATAATTTAATAAAAGGTAGTTTTTTCATGCTTTTCACACATAATTGAAAATCAATTTTTACCAATTTTAGGTTTTTTTTAAAAAACATCATTTTTGAAATCATCATATCAATATTAACTTATGTTGAAATTTTTGGATTTTTCAGAAAATATTTATTTTTCAGTGAATAGTGAAAAATACATTTTTATCAAATTATCATTTATTTTTTATAAATTAATTCACATTATTATTTTAATTTTAATTTAAATTAAAATTATGAAAATTTAGTTATATTAAATCTAATTAATTACATTTAAATAATATTTGTACTATATTTTAGTATAAGTTTATTTTTTGGGTCTAGACATGAGATTCTTCTTAATACTGTTTTAAAGTGGATAATGTTTCTTATTTTTAATTAATAAAAAAATCTATAATTATGAATTATTTAAATAAAATTTATATGTATTATATATCAATAAATATTAATTTAAATTCAAACAATGATGATCACCATTCATAGAGATAATATAAAATCATCATTAGCTTAAAAAATACACTTCTTAAAAAGCCACTTTTTCATCATATATGTGGATTTAATGTTAACTTAAATTATGAAAAATATGTTATTTGAATTTTTAAAAATTGATTAAATATTTTTAATCATCATAAATTATATTATCTAATAATTTCAGCTTAATTTTTCACTATAATGAATAGTGAAAAATGAAAAAATTATTTTCCAACGTTATGGTAAAAATGGGTTTACTGGGGGGATAAACTAAAAATATATGGTTTCAAAACATGTCTAATTATTATTTTACTGTCATATTAATACCTTATATCTTATAATATTTTAAAATAATTCATTTTGGATAATTTTTTTTGAGAGAAAAACATGGGTGTAATTCTTTCTTTTATAAATACCAAGTGTGTCATCTCCCCACTTATAAAAGGCCACCCTATCCTATCCTTTTCATACTTATAAAAACATTTGGATCAGAAAATAAATACCTAAATAACTTACCTAATTCTCTACCATCAACCTATAATCCTTTTTTTGAGTTAAAATTCCAACCTATGAAGGATTTTGGTGAAAACCAAAAGAAGTTGTCCGGAGAAGAGGTAACGTCCTTACCCGAGCATTTTATTTTATTTCTTCTTTCACCTAATTCAAATATTTTTAAAAAATGATGATAATATAATATTATAATATTATATAATCTGATATTTTTTTATATTAGGTTCGTGAACTAAAACTTTATCATCTTCCCTCAAATGTGAAACAAAAATGTTGATCGCTTGGGATGAGGATTACCGCATCGTGAAGCAATGTAATTCATTTCCCATTACCACTTTTCACAGATGGAAATAATGATATATATAATTATTATATTTAATATTTATGATATAATTGTACTTATTTATTTATAATAACAAATATAACTTCTTACTTTCCATTCCATAAGAAATATAATAGCATTGCTCATGTGTACGATGGACTACCGCCTTATGAAGTGATGTGATTTGTTTTTCACGAATGCTTTACATGGATAGGAATAAAGGATAAATTTAATGAATATATGTGATATATATGAAATTCTATTTATTATGGAAAATTAATATACCATTCACTTCCTTACCCTTTATCCTTTTAATGAAATGATAACATCGCTCATGCGTACGTATGACCTACCATCTCCACAAAGTGACATGATTCATTCTCCATGTTTAAAATTCATGTAATGTCTTAGATTTTCTATTTATTATTTTTAAATATTATATGGAATTATTTTAAGACCATAACTTTCGACAGCGTGTGATTACAAGGCCCGAAGTGCCCGAAATAAATGTTTGAAATAAATTAAAATTTTAAACAGCGCGTGTGAGAAGTTTTCCTTTAAAAGTGAAATAACATTTAAATGAATGTCCATATCAGAAATCTGAGGGCACCATTGCATTCGGAGAAGCGAATGTACCTTAGGAAATTCCTAAAATTGATCGGCATGAGTTAGCTACGAGATTTTGTTTTTGGACGTTTAATGGAAATAAAATAAAATAATAATTTATTTTATTTAAAATTTTCATTTTTGTGCAACAACCTAATTACTCCATTTTAAATACATGCATATCGAAAGTTTTTAGGGTTAGCCTCATAACCCTAAAAATTTAGAGAGAGACTCTTGGAGTATCGGAGGAGAAACCGTTGGCGGACGACGACGACACATCTCAGATCCGACGAACCTCACCAACAAACGCGACACAATGACCATTCTTCAACCAGATTAAGGTAGAGGCTGTTATTTTGATTCTTATTTCCCAGTTTTTGGATTTAATGACGAAAACAGATCAACCCCTGAACATGTTGATATGCGGATCATGCGTTCTCACGAGAGGGTGTTATTTTCCGTTTCTTTCAGGGAATTGATATGATAGTTATTTGTTTATTGTTTGGTTTTGCTCTGTTTGATCCTACTAACGGGAGTGGATCAATGTTGTGAGGAATGATGGAAGAGGTTCATTCCTCGTTTTTCCTTTCAATTTCTTCCCCCTTTTTACTTGAGTTCTTCATGTTCTTCATGAAGCAATGAACAATGTATCATTGGACTTCCATTCTATAACGCAGTGATCTCAAATTTAAGATCCGACATCGCAATGACCTAGCGGAGGTGCGACGACAATAACAGATGACGAACCAGATCATATCAAGAAATGGAGTTCTTCGATTGTTCTTCATGTGGTTGGATAGATGTGCATTTTTGGAGCCAATTGGAGGTACGAAACCAACGAAATTGGCTTCATGGTGTCGGGCCGACCTAAACCATTGAGTTTCATAGTGATCAGATGGCTGGATCAAATAACAGGGGAGCACAGGAGGCGCGACGATAGACGTTCATGATTCTGGAAAATTACAGAATACATGATGTGTTCCCCGAATAACACGGCGTATGGGTCCATACATGGGACTCGGTGTGTATCCCGGGCGATACACGGACACGGGATGGAGTACACGACCATGTACTCTGCCACACGGCCAAACCAGGCACTGCACGGGTTACCCCATGTACCCATTACACGGGATGGCGCACACGAGATAAATCCGTGTATGGGCACACAACCACGTACACAGAGCCAAAACCACTTAATCAGACACAACATGTGATCTGTACTACATTCCATGTACTAAATTTTCTACATGACAAGCCTTACGACACGAGATGTTGTATACGGGTAGTACCAGGGGTCAGAAGACACATCATGTGATAGAACAACATGCCATTTACTTTTTAGTACAAGGATTGATCTTCTTGTCCACCATATCTTGGACATGTTTAATTTGGGTTAGTGCCCCTTTTTTTCGTACCCCAGTAGGTCAGGTATCGTTTCTTTCTATAAAAGTATGATCTCTTTAGCAGGAATTTCTGAGATAGAGTCAGGTATCCCTCCAAGAGGCCCAGAGCGAGATCCTTTATCCATTCTTGACCCTTGATAGAGTTAGGTATCTATGTGAATACTTCCACAGGGAATTGATCCTCTACCTATCAGGTGAATCTAGAAGAGTTTCAGTATCCTCTAAGGCCCTAGTAGTGATCCTCATATGTGTATTGAGATCTTTCTTCAATTAGGAGTGTGTTCTCCCAGAATGAGTGTATCTATATCTCGTGACTATTCCTGACAGAAAATACTTCTCAGATGGACGTCATCTGAGCTATCAGACTCATGGATTGAGTTCTCCCAGATGAGTGCTTCTTGGAATCTTTAAGATGAATCCCTAGCAGGGGTATGCGATTGTGTGACTTGTCTCAAGACAGTGGGTCTGGGTTTTGAGTATATATGGATTGTGTTCTCCTATTATATGTTCAGTAGACATATACTGTGTAGATATGACTTTGCCTTTCCTTTGTGTATTGCTTTGTGGTTTTCAGGGTCCTTTACTGGGTATTTTAATACTCACCCCTGCACGGGCTTTTCTCGCATGTGTCATGTCTTGTGCAGACGATCAACATTTTGATAGAGTCCAGGGTAGACCAGGATAGGACTGAGCCTTCTGAGTTCCCTATAGGCCAAGGTGTTCCTACGACGATGAGCAACAGTCCTAGTACCTCTTTGTGTTTACAGGTTTGACTTTGTAGTTTTCAGACTCTTGTTTTTGGTGGGCTTGTATTCTTTCCCAGTTTACTTTTAGTAATTTTCTTTCCATTGTACTCTATTGGTTGGGTTTAGTTGTATGCATGCATTCTATTCCTTAGTGGATCTTTTAAATTTCATCATTTGTGTGCTTGGAGATGTGTGCACGTGTAAATGTACTTAGGAAATGACTCCCATGTTAGTAATATGCCTACTCGGTGCTAGTCACCAGCCCTCGACCTATTGAAGGCAGGCTTGGGGAGTCGCAGCATGGGCCCCACTGGGTTGGGTCATAAAAAAGTGGTATCAGAGGTGGTTGGTTATACCTTAGAATCAAGAGTCTGGGGGTTTGGTTTGGTGAAATAGTGTTAAGTGTTTCGGGCTTGACTTTCAGGCCAGAGACTCCAGTGTTGGTGCAGGCGGCTGACGTATCCATACAACAGGACTCTGATAACCTGCTTTTTGACTCAGTATATGAAAACTCTATTTGCGGGGGAAAATAAGATATTGGTACCTCCATCATATAGGAATGGGTTGTGTTTTCCATTTCCTTTGTTTTATCTACCCAGATATACTCTTTCACCATGGTACATCTTGTTCCTTATAGGATTCCTCTATGACATATACCCACTAGGATTCAGCAGCGCAGTCATGAGGATGACCCCCTAAGTGACGAGGCTTCGATACAGGGACTAGTTCCACAGGCATTGCCTCCAGGTGGTGCACATGCTATACCACCACCAGTTGAGCAGCCTATGATACCTACAATACCGACCAACGAGGGGTGCAGGCTGAGCGTGCTACATGATTTCTAGAGATATATACCCTTCAGGTTCCACGGTGAGCCCAACCCTCAGATGGATAAGGACTGACTTGAGGTGGTGACCAGATTTTTCCATCTATTGATGACACCAGTGGACCAGATGGTGATCCTAGGAGCAAGCCTTCTTCAGGGTTCTGTGGGAAGATGGTGTATTCTAACCACACAGACTCACGAGGAGGAGACTCTTTCATGGATAGAGTTTGAGAAGCTCTTTAGGGAGTAGTTATCTTTGGTTACACTGAAAGATGTACGCATCCAGGAGCTTCTTCAGCTCTAGAAAAATAGTTTGATGGTAGTCGACCATTCATCGAGGTTCACCAACCTTTCTAGGTACTATATGGATATGTTCAGGAATCAATACTTCAGATCTCGGACCTTCAAGTGAGGTCTATGATGGGACATCCGAGATAGTATCGTGTCTCTATGCATTACAACTTATGTTGGAGTGCTCGAGCAGGCCTTGGTGATCGAGAGCTTCTTGGCAGAGTAAAGATAGCTTATGGCAGTCATCAGCAGGCAGGCTGGTGTGGAGACCCCGGTAGTAGGGAGTCGATGTTAGGCACATGGATCAAGATAGGGGGACGCCACAGGATGACCTAGGACAGGGGATCGATAGTCCAAGGGTATCGGGATGGATCCAATCAGCCTAGGGAGAGGTGATGCTACTCATGCGATGGTAGGGTACATCCCTCTAGAGATTTGTCTGACCCGTCAAGATGGTGATAGAGAGATGGTGGATGGACCACTGAGGAAGAGGCAGAGAGTGGAGGAGATAGACCTGCCAGGTGGCAGACGTGGAAAAGAAGCAGAGAGAGCTACATGTGGTGGTAGATGCTTCAATCTACTTCCACCACCACCCCTAGGTGGTCCGCACCAGGCTCAGGGAGATGGGGGATAGGGGTGGGGACAACTACATGAAGTCAAGGTGTGTGACCTAGGGACTCTAGGGATGATCTGAGGTACAATATGTGTCTTCTCTACCTTAGCTTCCATACTTATAGACACAGGTTCTAGTCATTTCTTCCTTGCCACATGTCTTGTGAGAAACCTTGAGATTCCAATAGAGTAGTTGACTCGATCCTTACGCTTGGATACACCTACGAGAGGAGAATCAATGATCAAACACCTTTTCAGATAGTGTGATCTTACCCTTGGAGTTGAGAGTTTCGGTTGGAACCTCTTGGTGGTAGCATCAAGTCCTTATGATGTCATTCTCGGTAAGGATTGGCTATCCTTGGTCCATGCCAGATTGACTATTTTAGGCAAAGAGTGCATTATGTCTGTAGCAATGGGATGAGGTTTCCTTTTTCGGTGAAAGGGAGTCACAGATAGCACAGAATGTGCTCATACATAGGAGGGTGGAGCCAATCATTCATGAGTTGGCTAGCTTTACCCTCGGGGCGGTAGATGTTGTGAGATTCCAGTTCCCAGTAGTAGTGGTGTAGTAAGAGTACGTCTTTCCCAAAGATGTTCTAGGACTACCTCCCCACTAGGAAATCGACTTCTGCATTGACTTACACCATGGGGCGACACCAATTTACTCATCATAATATCGAATGACTCTCATAGAGCTTCATGATATAAGGGTGCAGTTGGATGATTCTAAAAGCAAGGGTTTCGTGAGACCTAGGGTTTCACCCTGGGTGGCCCCAGGTTTGTTTTCCAAGAAGGCAGATGGGATTTTGAGGTTGTGCATGGATTACCGGCACCTGAACCAGGTAATGGTGAAGAATAAGAATCCACTACCTAGGATCAACGACCTCTTTGATCATTTAATAGGGGCACAACAGTTCTCGAAGGTTGACCTTAGATAAGGTTACCACCCGTTACAAGTATGGGATGAGGATTTACCAAAGACAACTTTCAGATGCCGCTGCTGTCACTATGAGTACTTGGTGATTCCTTTTGGCATGTCAAATTCCCCCACATTGTTCATTGGAATGATGAACCAGATCTTCCAGTCGTACTTAGACCGATTCATAGTGGTCTTCAATGACGACATCCTTGTGTACTCAACATCAGAGGAGGATCACATGAGACACCTGCAGATGGTTCTAGACGTACTCCAAGAACACTAGCTTTATGGGAAGATCTCGAAGTTCCAGTTCTAGAATCAGGAGGTCCACTTTCTAGGACATGATATTTTAGTAGATGGAGTAGCTGTGGACCCAGCCATGGTAGAGACAATGTTATCATGGGAGCCACCTCAGAGTGTGACGAAGGTGCAGAGATTCCTTGGGTTGGCAAGATATTGTCAGAGATTAATTCCTGATTTATCTCGAATATCAGCATTGATGAAAGCCTTGACCAGGAAGGGGAAACCCTTTATGTGGAAGAAGAAGTGGAAACAGGCTTTGAGAATTTGAGGCAAAGTTTTATGAGCTCCCCGATCTTGAGATTAATAGAGGAGGGTGTCAAGTAGATAGTTTTCTACGACGCATCAGGGACCAGGCTTGGATGCATCCTGATGTAGAGACATGAAGTGATTGATTATGGTTTATACTAGCTTTGGCCACATGAGAAAAACTATGCGACCCATTATCTCGAGTTGGAAGCGGTAGTCTTCACGTTGAAGATGTGGAGACACTACCTTATGGGCAAGCAGTTCATCGTCTACTCTGACCACAAAAGTCTCAAGTACATATTCTCACAGAAGTATATGAATCTGAGACAAAGGTGTTGGCAAGAGTTCCTCCAGGACTATGATATCAAGATCATCTATACTACTGGGAAGGGGAACAAGGTGGAAGATGCTCTTAGGAAAAGGTTGAGCTCGCATATGTTGTGTGAGGAAAGAGAGCAGCTAGCTATGTTGCAGTTATCCTTCATGGACAGAGAGGATGCGGCTTACCTTTAGTCAACGGTTGTCACCCCTCCACTCTTACAGTGAATTAGGGAGGCACATGTTGGGGATGTCTACTATGAGGCTTTACATGCTCAGTTATCCATAGGATATGCTCCTAATGGATATTCGTAAGGTGGGGGCATGTAATTCTTTTTAGGGGACACACTGTTGTACCCATGGAATTGTAGGAGGAGGTCCCGAGGGAGTTTCATACATCTCTATTGGAAGTACATCCTGGAGTGGCGAAGATGTACTAGGATCTCTGACAATAGTTCTGGTGTTTAGGCATAAAGAAGGCAGTAGCAGAGCTCATTTCTCGATGCGTTACGTGCTAGAAAATGAAGGCTGAGCACCAGGTTCCGACGGGATTAACTCATCCCCTAGAAATTTCAGAGTGTAAGTGGGATGGAATATCGATGGAATTTATGACATGCTTACAACAGACATCCAAGGGGCATGATTCCATCTGGGTGATCATTGATTGACTTACCAAGTTGGTCCACTTCCTAGCTATCAGGGAGCAGAGTTTCGTAGAGAGGTTGGGATTCCTATATGTGCCGAAGATAGTTTGTCTTTAGGGTGCCCATTCAAAAATAGTCTCGGATCGAGATGCCCATTTCACATTTCAGATGTAGAAGGGATTGTAGGAGGCTTCTGGGACTCAGCTACACTTGAGCACAGCCTTCCATCCCCAGACCGATAGTCATATGGAGAGGACCATTTAGGTTCTAGAGGTTATGTTGCGGGCCTATATCTTGGACTTTGGTTGTTGTTGGGAGGACGACCTACCACTATTAGAGTTTTCATATAATAAAAACTACCACTCCTCCATTGGTATGGAAACTTTTGAGGCTTTATTTGGGAAACCCTATCGGTCACTGCTTTACTGGTCCGACCCTAGAGAGTCAGCACTCATGGGTCCATTGTTGGTGAAAGCTACTACTGAGAAAGTACAGATCATTTGGGAGTGGATGAAGACTGCACATAGCCAGCAGAAGTCTTATGCTAATAGGCGATAGAGACCTCTGGAGTTCACAGAAGGGAACCATGTCTTCCTTAGGGTCTCACCTCAGGGAGGGTTACAGTGATTTGGTCGAGAGGGAAAGTTATCTCCGAGGTTCATCAGAACTTTTCATATATTGCATAGAGTTGGTGAGGTGGTGTACTACCTAGATCTACCACCACAATTACACCAGTTACATGATGTCTTCCACATGTTGCAGCTGAAGAGGTACGTGCATGACCCATCGTACATCATCAACTGGGGAAAGTTGGGCATCAAGGATGGAGTGACCTTTGTTGAGTACCCGGTAGAGATCGAGGATCAGTAGGGGAAGATACTTCATGGGCGATCAATTCCCTTGGTGCACATTCAGTGGAAGCACATGAATATTTAGGAGAGCATGTGGGAGCGGGAGACTCAGATCTGTGCCCAGTACCCCCCATCTTTTTTATTAGATCTTGTTTTTTCTTTTCGGGGATGCAACGCCCCAAGGTGGGGAGAATGTAATGTCTCAGATTTTCTGTGTATTATTTTTAAATATTATATAGAATTATTTTGTGACTAGAACATTCGACACCATGCAATTTCAAGACCCAGAGTGATCTAAATAAATGTCTGAAATAAATTAATACTTTAAATAGTGCGCGTGAGTGGTTTTCTTTAAAAGTAAAATAACATTTAAAAAAGTACCTAGATCAGAAATATGAGGGAACCATTGCATTCAAAGTACCACATTTACTTCAGGAAAGGCCTAACATCGATCGGCGTGACTCAGCTACGAGAGTTAGTTTTTGGATGTTTAATGGAAATAAAATAAAATAAAAATTTATTTTATTTAAAAGTTTCTTTTTTACGCAGGGACCTAATTCCTACTTTTTAAATACCTGCATATGGAAAGTTCACAGGGTTAGCATCATAACCCTACAAATTGAGAGAGACCCTCTAGGAGCATCATAGGAGAAACCAATGGTGGAAAATGATGACGCATCTTGGATCCAACGAACCTTGCCAACGAATGCGACGTGGTGATCGTTCTTCAACCGGATCGAGGTAGGGGTTATTATTTAGATTCTTCTTTCCCCGTTTTTGGATTTCACAACAAATGTGGATTAATCCATGAACTTGTTGATCCGTGGATCGTGTATTCTCACGGGAGGGTGTTATTTTCCGTTTCTTTCATGGAATTGATATGATAGTTGTTTGTTTATCATTTGATTTTTCCCCATTTCATCCTACTAACGGGAGTTGATCAACACCGTGACACACAATGATGGAGGTTTATTCCTCATTTTTACTTTGGATTTCTTCCCCTTTTTTACTTGTGTTCTTTGTGTTCTTCGAGGAGAAACAAAAACTGGATCCTTGCACATATGTTCTACAATGCAACGATTCCAAATTGAATATCTGACATTGCAATGACCTAGTGGAGGTGCGAGGATGATAGCAGACGACGAATCAGACTAGATTGGGAAAGACCGTTCTTCGAGCATTCTTCACACAAGTGGATCCATGTGCATTTTTGGAGTCTATTAGAGGTAGAAAAACTATAGAATCAGCTTTGTGGTGTCGAGGAGACCTAAACCATTGAGTTTCATGGTGATCGGATGGCTGGATCGAAGAATAGGGTAGCAAAAGAGGTGCGACGATGGAGGTTCACGATTCTAAAAAATTACATAATACATGGCATGTTTCCCAAAGAACATGGCATGTGGGTCCTTAAATGGGACTCAGAGTGTATCCTAGGTGATACATGAACACGGGATAGAGTACACGGTTGTGTACTCCACCACACGGCCAGACCAGGTTGGCTACACGGGTTACCCCGTGTACCCGTTACACGGGTTACCCCGTGTACCCATTACACGGGAGGGAACACACGAGATAAAGCCATGTACGGGCACATGACTGCGTACATGGAGCCGAACCCACTTACTCAGACGTGGCATGTGATCTGTACTACACATTGTGTACTAGAGTTTCTACACAAAAGGCCTTACGACACATTCTTTTGTACATAGGTAGTACCCGGGGTCTGAAGACACAACGTGTGACAGACCTACATGCCATGTAATTTTCAGAACATGGATTGATATTCTTGTCCACCATATCTTGGACATGTTTCGTTGGGGTTAGTTCCCCTTTTTCTCATTCCCCTAAAGGTCATGTATCATTTCCCTCTATAGGAGTGTGATCTCTTCTGCATGAATTTTTGAGATAAAGTCAGGTATCCCTCCGAGAGGCCTGGAGTGAGATCCTCTATCCATTATTGACCCTAGGTAGAGTCAAGTTTCGAGGTGACTACTTCCATAGGGCACCGATCCTCTACCTAGCAGGTAAATCCTGATGAGTTGCGGTATCCGCCAAGGCCCTGAAAATGATCCTCATCTGTGTATTGGGATCTTTCCCCACTCATGAGTGTGTTATCCTGGAATGAGTGTATCCATCTCTTGTGACTTTTCTTGACATATAGTACTTCTCAGATAGACATCATCAGAGCTATCAGACTCATGGAGTGAGTTCTATCGGATGAGTGCTTCATGGAATCTTCGAACTGAATCCCTAGCGGGGTTATGAAGATGTGTGACTTATCTCCAGATTGTGGGTTTGGGTTTTGAGTATATATGGATTGTGTTATCCTATTATATGTTCTGTAGAAATATACTATGTAGAGATGACTGTGAATTTACATGGTGTATTGCTTTGTGATTTTCAATTTCCTCAACTAAGAATTGTTATAAACACCCATGCATGGGATTTTCCCACACGTGTCATGCCTTGTGCAGACGAGCATCCTTTTGATAGAGTACAGGGTGGACCAGGACAGGACAGAGCCTTTTGAGTTCCCTATAGGCCAAGGTGTTCCTATGGTGATGAGCAACAGTCCCAATACCTCTTTGTGTTTACAGGTTGGAATTTGTAGTTTTCAGACTCTTGTTTTTTGTGGGCTTGTATTCTGGCCTAGTTTACTTTCAGTACTTTACTTTACGTTATACTCTGTTGGTTGGGTTTAGTTGCATGAATTCATTATATTTCTTAGTGGTTCTTTTACATTTCAGCATTTGTGGGCTTGGAGATGTGTGCGTGTGTACAAGTACTTAGGCCATTCCTCCCATGTTAGTAATATGCCGACTCGGTGCTAGTCACCATCCGTTGGCCTATTGGAGGTGAGATTAGGGAGTTGCAGCATGGGCCCCACTAGTTTGGGTTGTGACAGAGTGGTATCATAGGTGGTCAGTTCTACCATAGAACAAGGAGTCTATGAGTTTAGTTTGGGGAAACAGTGTTAAGTGTTTCGAGCTTGGATTTCAAGCCAGAGACTCAAGTGTTGGTGCGGGCGGCCAACATATCCATACACCAGGACTCTGATATACTTTTTTTCTACTCGGTAGATGAAAACACTAGTTGTGTGGGAAATAAGAGATTGGTACATGAATCAAATTGGAATGAGTTGTGTTTTCCATGTCCTTTGTTTTAGTTATCCAGATATACTCTTTGACCAAGGTGCATCTTGTTCCTTACAAGATTCCTCCACGATGCATACCTGATAGGATTCAGTAGCGCAATCACAAGGATGACCCCCTCAGTGACGAGGCTTTAATACAGGGACCAGTTCCCTAGGCATTTCCTCCAAGTGGTGCACATGTTGTACCACCACTAGTGGAACAGCCTGTGGTACCTACAGTACCGACTGACGAGGGGTGCAGGTTGAGTACGCTCCATGAGTTCCAGAGATAGAGACCCCTCAGGTTCTGAGGCAAGCATAACCCTTAGGTGGATGAGGACTGGATTGAGTCACTTACCTGAGTTTTCTATCTAGTGAGGACACCAGTGGAGCATATGGTGATCCTAGGAGTGAGACTGATTCAGGGTTCGGCAGGATGATGGTGGATTCTGACCACACAAAATCACGATGAGGAGACTCTTTTGTGGATGGAGTTTGAGAAGCTCTTTAGGGAGGAGTTACCTCTGGTTACGTTGAGAGAAGTGCGTATCTAGGAGCTTCTTCAGCTCTAGCAGGGCAATTTTACGGTAGCTGACTATTCATCGAGGTTCACAAACCTTGCTAGGTACTTGATGGATATGGTCAGGGATCAGTACATCAGAGCTCGGACCTTTGAGCGAGGTATACAACGGGACATCCAATATAGTATCATGCCTCTTTTCATTCCAACTTATGCTGGAGTGCTCGAGCGGGCCTTGGTGATCGAGAGCTTCTTGGCAGAGTAGAGACAGCCGATGACAGTCAGTAGCAGGCGGGAAGGTGCGGAGACCTCGACAGTAGGGAGCTAATGTCAGGCATAGAAATCAGGATGGGGGAGACATCACAGAAGGACCTAGAACATGGGTTTGGCATTCCGGGGCTCTCAGGCTGGATCCAGTCAGCCTAGGGAGAGGGGATGCTACTCATGCGGCGGTAGGGGACATCTTGCTAGAGATTATCCAACCCGTCGAGCTGCTATCAGGGAGACAATGGATGGACCACTGAGGAAGAGGTAGAGAGTGGAGCAGATAGACCCGCTAGGTGGAGGACGTGGTATAGAAGCAGGGAGAACTACATGTGGTGGAATATTCTTCGATCTACTTCCACCACCACCCACAGAAGGTCTGCACTAGGATTAGGGAGATGGGGGACCAGGGTGGGGACAACTACATGTAGTCGCGGTGTATGACCTAGGGATTATAGGGATGATCCGAGGTACGATCTGCGTCTTCTCTACCTTATCTTAAATACTTATAGACACAGGTTCCAGTCATTCCTTCCTCACCACATGCCTTGTGCAAAACTTTGAGATTCTGGTAGAGTTGTTGACTCAATCCTTATACTTGGAGACACCTACGGGAGGAGAATCGATGATCACACACCTTTGAAAATAGTGTGATCTTACCCTTGGAGGTGAGAGTTTCAGTTGGAACCTCTTGGTGGCAGTGTCGAGTCCATACAATCTCATTCTTGGTATGGATTGGATATTGTCATTCCATGACCAGATTGACTGTTTTAGGTGAAAAGTGTGGTGTGTCTACAGTGATGGGATGAGGTTTTACTTTTTTGGTGAAAGGGAGACTCAGGCAGAACAGATTGCGCTCATGAATATGAGGGTTCAGCCAATCACTCATGAGTTAGCTTGCCTTAACCTTGGGGTGGTAGATGTTGTGAGCTTCCAGTTCCTAGCAGTAGTGGCGGAGTATGATGACATCTTTCCCGATGATGATTCAGGACTACCTCCCCATCGGGAAATCGACTTATGTATCGACTTACACCCCAGGACAACACAGATTTCTTCATCAACATATCGAATGGATCTTGTAGAGCTTTGAGAGATGAGGGTGTAGTTGGAGGATTTACAAAGAAAGGGTTTTGTGAGACCTAGTGTTTCACCCTGGGCAGCCCCAATTTTGTTTTCCAAGAAGGAAAATTGGAATTTGAGGTTGTGTGTGGATTACCGGCTCCTGAACGAGGTAACGGTGAAGAGTAAGTATCCACTGCCTAGGATCGATGACCTCTTTTATTAGCTAGGATGGACATAGTGGTTCTTGAAGGTTGACCTTCGATTAGTTTACCACCAATTACAAGTATGAGATGTGGATATAACAATGATGGATTTCAGATGCCGGTATGGTCACTATGAGTACTTGGTGATGCCTTTCGGCATGAAAAACACCCTTGCGTTGTTCATGGGACGAATGAACTGGGTCTTCCAGCTATACTTATACCGGTTCATAGTGGTCTTCATTGAAAAAATCCTTGTGTACTCGACATCAGAGGAGGAGTATGCGAGACACCTGCAGATGGTTCTAGATGTACTCCGAGAGTACTAGCTTTATAGGAAGCTCTCGAAGTACCATTTCTAGATTCAGGAGGTCCACTTTATAGGACATATCATTTTAGAATATGTAATAATTGTGGACCCAGCCAAGGTAGAGGCACTATTATCATGTGAGCCACCTCAAAGTATGACAAAGGTGCGAAGCTTCCTTGGGTTGGCAGGATATTATTGGAGATTCATTCTTAATTTCTCCTGAATATCAGCACTAATGATAGCCTTGACCAGGAAGGGATAACCCTTATTGTGGATGGAGAAGTGGAAATATGATTTTGAGCAGTTGAGGTAGAGTTAAAAGAGTGCCCTGATCTTAATATTACCAGAGGAGGGTGTCGAATATGTAGTTTTTTTGTGATGCATCGGAGACCGGGCTTGGCTGCGTCCTGATGCAGAGACAAGAAATGATTGCTTATGGTTCACGCTAGCTTAGGCCACATGAGAAAAATTATGCGACCCATGATCTTGAGTTGTTAGTGGTAGTCTTCGCACTGAAGATGTGGAGATACTACCTTATGGGCGAGTAGTTCATCATCTACTCTGACCACAAAATCCTCAAGTACATCTTCTCACAGAAGAATCTGATTTTGAGGCAGAGGCATTGCTATAGTTTTTCCCTGACTATGATTTCGAGATCATCTATACTCTTGGGAAGGGGAACAAGGTGGCAGACTCTCTTAGCAGAAGTTCGAGCTCACAGCTATTGTGTGGTGCGACAGAGTAGTTAGCTACGTTGCAGTTATCCTTCATGGACCAAGAGGATGTAGCTTACCGTTATTCTATGGTTTTCACCCCTCTACTCTTACAGCGAGTTAGGGAGGAACAACTTGGTTATGTCGACTATGGGGATTTACATGCTCAGTTATCCATATTATATGCTCGTGATGGATATTCGCAAGGTGGGGAGCACATAATTCTTTTCAGAGGATGCACTGTTGTACCCATGGAATTGAGAGAGGAGGTCCTAAGGGAGTTTCATACATCTCCCTTGGTATTATATCCTATAGTGGAGAAAATGTACCAAGATATTCGATGATAGTTCTGGTGGTCTGTCATGAATACGACATTAGTAGAGTTCATTTCTCGATGCCTCACGTGACAGCAGGTGAAGGATGAGCACCAGGTTCCAGTGGGATTAGCTCACCCCTGGAAGTTGCAGAGTGGAAGTGTGATGGAATATCTATGGAATTCATGAAGGGATTACCACAGACATCCAAGGGGCATGATTCCATATGGGTGATCATTGACCAAATCACCAAGTCAGCCCAATTCCTAGCAGTCAAGGAGCAGAGTTCCATAGAGAGCTTGGGACGCCTCTATGTGTAGGAGATAGTTTGGATTCATGGCATCCCTTTGATAATAGTCTCAAATCGAGATCCCCATTTCATGTCTTGGATGTGTAAGGGATTGCAGGAGGCTTTTGGGACTCAACTACGCTTGAGAACGACCTTCCATCCCAAGATCGATAGTCAGATGGAGAGGACCATTCAGGTTCTGGAGGATATGTTACGGGTATGTATCTTGGACTTTGGTCATAGTTGGGAGGACCACCTACCACTAGTAGAGTTTGCGTATAATAACAATTACCACTCCTCCATTGGTATGGTAACTTTCGAGGCTTTATATGGGAGACCTTGCTGATCACCGCTTTGCTGGACCGACCCCAGAGAGTTATCACTCATGGGTCCAGAGTTGGTGCGATCTACCACCGAGAAGGTGCAGATCATCTGGGAGCTAGTAAAGACTACACAGAGAAAGCAGAAGTCTTATGCTGATAGTCGATAGAGACCTCTGGAGTTCAAAGAAGGGGACTATGTATCCTTAAGGTCTCACCACGGTGAGGGTTATAGAGATTTGGCTGAGGGGGAAATCTATCTTCGAGGTTCATCAGACCTTTTCAAATACTACACAAAGTTGGTGAGGTGAAGTACCGCCTAGCTCTACTACCACAATTGCATCAGGTACAAGATGTCTTCCACGTGTCGCAGCTGAGGAGATATGTACTTGACCCATCGCACGTCATTAACTTGGGTGAGCTGGATATTAAGGATGGATCAACCTTTACTGAGTACCTGGTAGAGATCGAGGATCGGTAGGAGAATATCCTTCATGGGCGATCGATTCCCTTGTTGCACGTTTACTGGAATCATGAGAATCTTTATGAGAGCACATGGGAGTGGGAGACTCAAATCTGTGCCCAGTACCCCCATCTTTTTTATTATCTCATGTTTTGGATTTTCAGGGAACCAAAGCCCCAAGGTGGTGAGAATGTAATGTCTTGGATTTTCTGTGTATTGTTTTTAAATATTATATGGAATTATTTCGAGAACAGACCTTTTGAAAGCTTGCGATTCTGAGGCCCGGAGGGCCTGTAATAAATGTTTGAAATAAATTAAAATTTTAAACAAAACCTGGGAGGGGTTTTACTTTAAAAGTGGAATAACATTTAATTTAGTGCCCATATCAAAAATATGATGGCATCATTGCATTTGGAGTAGAAAATTTACCTTAGGCGAGCCCTAACATCGATCGGCGCGAGTCATCTACGAGAGTTAGTTTTTAGACATTTAATGGAAATAAAATAAAATAATAATTTATTTTATTTAAAATCTTCCATTTTGTGCAGCGACCTAATTCATCCCTTTTAAATACCTGCATTTGGAACGTTTGTAGGGTTTACATCATAATCTTACGAATTGAGATAGAGCCACTTGGAGCATTGGAGAAGAAACCATTGGCGGACGATGATGACACATCTCAGATCTAATGAACCCTGCCAATGAACATGACACGATGATCATTCTTAAACCGTATCAAGGTAGGGGCTGTTATTTTGATTCTTATTTATCCGTTTTTGGATTTAACGATGAACTCAGATCAACCCATGAACATGTTGATCTGCGGATCATGCATTCTCGTGGGAAGGTGTTATTTTCCATTTCTTTCGGGGAATTGATATTATAGTTGTTCGTTTATCGTTTGATTTTACTCAGTTTGATCCTACTAATGGGAGTGGATCA
This sequence comes from Viscum album, assembly GCA_963277665.1. Classification (NCBI taxonomy): domain Eukaryota; kingdom Viridiplantae; phylum Streptophyta; class Magnoliopsida; order Santalales; family Viscaceae; genus Viscum; species Viscum album. The sequence continues at coordinate 482,851,342 of OY728126.1, forward strand.
ATGATGCGATGAATGATAGTGGAGGTTCGTTCCTCATTTTGCCTTTAGATTTCTTCCCCCTTTTTACTTGTGTTCTGTGCGTTCTTTGCAGAGCAACAAACAATGGATCGTTACACATCTGTTCTACAATGCAACAATCCCAAATGGAAGATCCGACATTGCAATGACCTTTTGGAGGTGCGGTGATGATAGAGGATGGAAAATTAGACAGGATCGGGAAAGACCATTCTTCAAACGTTCATCGTGCAGGTGGATCGATGCATGTTTTCGGAGCCGATAAGAGGTACGAAACCAACAGAATCAGCTTCGTGGTGTCGGGGTGACCTAAACCATTGGGTTTCATAGCGATCGAACAGATGGATCGAAGAACATGGCAGTACAGGAGGCACGACGGTAGAGGTTCACGATTCTGGAAAATTACAGAATACACGACGTGTTCCCCGAAGAACACGATGTGTGGGTCCTTACGCGGGACTTGGAGTGTATCCTGGTTGATACACGGACACCGGATGGAGTACATGGTCGTGTACTCCACCACACATCCAGACCAGTCTGGCTGCTTGGGTTACCCCATGTACCTGTTACACGAGATGGCGCACACGAGATAAAGTCATGTACGGGCACACGACCACATACACGGAGTCGACCCCACTTACTCGGACACAACTTGTGATCTGTACTACACATCATGTACTGACTTTTCTACATGACAAGCCTTATGACATGGCCATTGTACATGGGAAGTACCCAGGGTCAGAAGATATGATGTGTGATAGACCTACATGTCATGTACTTTTCAGTACATGGCTTGATATTCTTGTCCACTGTATCTTGGACATGTTTCATTTGGGTTAGTGCCCTTTTTTCTTGTTCCCCTTAAGTTTAGGTATCATTTCCTTCTATAGGTGTATGACCTCTTTAGAAGGACTTTCCAAGATAGAGTTAGGTATCCATCCAAGAGGCCCGGAGCGAGATCCTCTATCCATTCTTGACCCTAGTTAGTGTCAGGTATTGATGTGACTACTTCCACGGGGCACCGATCTGCTACCTAGCAGGTGAATCTGGATGAGTCGCGATATCCGCCAAGGCCCTGGAAATGATCCCCATCTGCGTATCAAGATCTTTCCCTACTCAGGAGTGTGTTCTCCTAGAATGAGTGTATCTCTCTCTCGTGACTTTTCCCGATAGAAAATACTTCTCAGACAGACGTCATTAGATCCATCAGACTCATGGAGTGAGTTCTCCTAGATGAGTGCTTCATGGAATCTTCAAACTGAATCCCTAGCAGTGGTATGCGGTTGTGCGACATGTCTCTAGACTGCAGGTCTGGGTTTTGAGTATATATGGATTGTGTTCTCCCATTTTATGTTTAGTAGACATATACTGTGTAGAGATGATTGTGCCTTTCCTTTGTGTATTGCTTTTTGTTTTTTTAGGTTTCTCTACTGAGTATTGTTATACTCACCCCTACATGGGATTTGCCCACACATGTTGTGTCTTGTGCAGACAAGCAACCTTTTGACAGAGTCTAGGGTCGACCAGGAGAGGGCCAATCCTTCTGAGTTTCCTATAGAATGAGGTGTTCCTATATCGAAGAGAAATCCTAGTACCACCTTTTTTTTATAGGATGGACTTTGTAGTTTTCAGACTCTTATTTTTGGTGGGCTTGAATTCTGGCCTAGTTTACTTTCAGTACATTAATTTCCGTCGTAATCTATTGGTTCGGTTTTGTTGTATCCATGCATTCTATTCCTTAGAGGTTCTTTTACATTTCATTATTTGTGGGCTTGTAGATGTGTGCATGTGTACATTTACTTATGAAATTCCTCCCATGTTTTTAATATGCCTACTTGGTTCTAGTCACCAGCCCTTGGCCTATTGGAGGCAGGCTTGGGGAGTCGCGGCATAGGCCCCACTGGGTCGGGTCATGACATTTCAAAAATTATTATAAAGAATAATATAATAAAAAAATATTTATAACATTTATTTCATTATTAAGATGATGGAACTATATTCTATGTTCAAGATCCAATACTTTCATGAGAAACCATGAATAAGAAAACAAAGTAATTAACACCTGAAATAATAGTGATAATGAAATATTATTAAAGAATCGGTAATAAGATGTTATAAAATGATCATATATGATATATTAATATTAATATGATATAATTTATCAATTTTTTTTAAAATCACTATACAGGAGGTTAAATAATTCTCAACTAAAGGGTAGTGTGTGGCAAGGGGTTTCATAAATCAATTTCCATTCATTGGGTTATATATCTACTTTACTAATTATATTTTGAAAATATTTTGTGTTAAATGAAATTTTATTACCTTATTTTTTATTTAAAATTTAATTTGTGTGGATATATATTATTTACACATAATCACTTCATGTATTTACTCTCACCTTAATGATACACACTTTTAAGGGTTTCCGCCTCAAAACATCATTCTTTGCGACAAATGTCATTTTATACACCTAATTTATTTTAAATAGTGTATATACTACCCCTTTATATACTATATTATGGATAATTCATACTTAATTATATTTCAAGTTACAATTAATCTATTTCATTCAAAGTAATTTTTGATTCAAAAGATTCCATAGCGATATGGGTTTATGATTCAATATAATTTTAATCGAGATTGTTTATGGTTGAATCTACATTGCAGAAAATTATTTGATCATTGAATAATATAAAACTTCTATTTTCTTATCCTATGGGGTATTTATAATTTTTTTAAGTATTATTATCATTTGAATCGGTTTTTCACATAAAATAATTGAGAAAATGTTATTAGATAAAACCAAATTTATATCTATCTTTCATAAAAAACCATTTCTCTTCCATGTCCATGTTTTTTAATTTTTTTAAAAATAAATTAATTTTATTATATGTTAGTTTAAAATAAATTTTATCCCTTTTTTTATTTTTAAAAAATGTTTTTAAATGAATCTTCATGTTTTTTTTCAAAAACAAGTTCGGTTTGGATTTTACCAAAAACGTGAACAACATATTTATTTTAAAAATGTAAGACATGAATGAAATTCCTCACCATATTGACCAGTAAATGTTTTAAAGATTCCTTTATAATTTTAATTTTTTTTGTCAAAGTAAATGATTTCCACAGTATTTTTTGACTGTTTTTCAAAAAGTTATTTTCAAAGTATAATGTTTATTTTATTCAAGAATGTGTTTTTCTATTCATCAACACCAACAACCCTTGATGTTATAGATTACTTATAAATTATATATATATGTCCATAAAATATATACCTATATTATTATACCTTCATTTAACATGATAATTCATTCTATATGATCATTTCTCAAATGAATTCATTATGAAATTATCTTTGATTATGATATGAACAAAGATTATGCAACACATATCCTTTCGATGGGTAATTCTTATATTATGACTTATGTTTGATTTCCTTTATTTGGCACACATATATCATGAAACTTTTATGATGGGTGTACCCAAATAGTATTATAGTACATTGCATAAAGCTTTAGTCTCATGAGGAATCATGTATGAGATTAGGGAGTAAACCCAATCCATTATAGGAATTAGGACACCATATGATATTGTCTTGGTAATTAGTCTTAAATCATGTTTATGGCATGTTTTTTTTTATTTTTTACACATTTCCTATGATTTCATGATATTAGGATACCATTTTCATTATGTTACTCTTCCATTTGATTACTTACAAACCATCTATTTTTTGATATGAAGTCATATATTTTATTTATAAGTTATGTTTCCTTATCATTTTTATTCACTTAATGGGATTTCTAGATCACCACATTCATTTATGTATTCCCCAAGTTATCCTATGAAGTTTTAAGAGGTCAAATTGATTTAGGATCTCACTAAGGAATAGAAAAATAAGAATTCTATGATTTAGTTTCTTTTGATGTATTATGATCATAGTTTTTTCATAGACACTAAGCTTCATAATCCTTATATTTTATAAATGGATATTTCTATTTAGAAATCATATAATAATATGTGTAAAAGTATTGGATCATAATAGTTTGTATTATATAAAACATTTAGTCAATAAATGGAAACTATGATGAGAAAACCACAATGATAATCCCAACGATAAGTATTAGGATAATTCTAAGTATAATTAGAAGTAAAGGTCTATGTATAGAAAAATATGATATAATTTTGGTGAAGTTTAGAGTGAGTGGTTTCCAAGAAATTATATCTCTATCAACATACTACAAGTTGACATGGTTCTAGCACAGATATTCCTTATGGTAATAACTCTGGAAAAGGCATGTCAAGATTGACTCTAGAATTAAAAGGTACATGAAAATGAGCCTTAATTCACATTTGGTTTGACGCTACTAGGGGATATTCTTTGGAAATTGAGAAACTCTTTATGAGCCATCATGAAGTATTTGAATAGATAATAACCTTGAATGACCCATGGTAAACCTAATGTGTCATATATTTAAAATAAGTGTCATTATTTAGACATATTATAAATAATTTTTCAGTTTTATGTGGTATATTACTATGATTCTTATTGTTTATACTATTATTTTTGGTTTTTTTCAATAGGGGGAACCTGAAGGAATTGGGTTAACATTGAATGTGATACATAATGTATTGATGAGAAACCAAATGGGATGATGACTAGAGTAAATGATATTATGATTAATCCTAATCATTTATAATTATATATGATTAACAAATTTTACATTAACCAACTTCCGAACTCAAAAAAGGAGTGAAGGAAGAGTTTTCTGAGAGTTTGGGAGGTGGAGAGCATGGAGGAAAGAAGATTTAGATTCCTATATGTTGAGAACATAGGAGGAATAACTCTAGGGAATGTCTCAAAGGAATGATAAGATAATTTACTTGTGGAGGATAAGGGAACAAAATAAGTAATTTATGAGGAAAAATGAAATGTCCAGTTATTAAAAATGATGAGAATAATGGTTTCCCTAAGGAATCATCAATGATTTATTGTTTTAAATTTTTAATGAATGAGAATTATGATGAATGCTGTCCTAGGGGAAAACTCAAGAAGATGATCAACAAGTTTGTATGAGTAAAGGAAATTTCTATTGATGATGAAGAGAATAAACTAGTATATGAAAGTTAGGAGGTATTAATGAATAAGATATTGAATAATATTTAATGGATTAAGAATTAAGTGGAATGATTAAAATATTTATATATGGGAATTCAAGAATTTTATGAATCATGAAATATATATATAAATACTATTTTGTACAAATTTTTCATTAAGTATGTTCAATAATATGTTGTAAGGAACTAATGGAACAACAAGTATATTTATTATTATGGTGATATTATATAGGGAAAAAATAATTTTGGAAATTTTAATCATGGAGATGTGCTTCATGTTGAGGTAATTAGTTAATTTTATGGAATAGAATGAGCTATAAAGAAAACCTCAGTGGTTAAAAAAAGTGATTTGATGGCTGATTTTATTTTATGAATATGATCATCATATTACTGAGAAAATTATAGGATCATGGAGAATTATCAATATGATAATCATATACGTTTTTCTGTAGTTTTATAAAAAGGGAAACCAATAATTTGGGTGAAGACCCATTGCATAAGAAAATTTCTTGGGGCATGGACCCAAAAATGAAGGGTGATATAGGTGAATCACCTAGCATTGGACTACATCGAATAATGGTTAGTATAAAATTATTTGTACTTATTTGGTTTGAAAGTTAAATATTAAGTTGATTTGGGAAAAATATTAAGGGATCAAGTCATTTGAGTTTGGAGTGACAAATGATATTTCAGGAGATGTTTTACTGGTTTGAAGTTAAAATAACCATTTGGTTTAATGTAAAGGATTATTTAGGAATAATGCTATTATGTTTTTGAGATGTAATTTTAAAGGGTATAGTTAACCTTTCAGGATAAAACCTTCTTTTATGTTGATGTTATTGAGGTTATTTGGGATATAAAATGATTGTTTAAGGAATGATCTATTTTAACACTTTGGATTAATTATTGAATTTAGGAAATTTAAAGATTCATATCCATTTTGGGAATTATATTACTTTTTGGTAACCTTTTTGGTTTCAATAAAGATAGTTGGAATATATTTTTACTCTTTTATGGATCTTATGATTAATTAAAAGTTAATCATAGTTATTCATCCATAAGAAATTATATTTTTTGGATATTAATTTCCTAGAGTAAGAGATGAAGTTGAAATTGGTCGAACTATAACCAAAGTATGAAATTGTTCTTATGAAATAAAAATATATCAAGTAATTATATTTATTTATATTATTATACAATAAGATAAATTCTCAATTTAGGAAAAAGATCTTGAAACAAAAAATTTAATATATTACCTTCATATCTGATGAATCAAATTAACTTTTAAATCATCACAGATTTATGGTTATGAGGTACTTAACTTTACATTTATCATTCACTTTCTTATGATAAATGATCTTTATCACTATATAATTATTTTTTATTTTCTTCTACTTCTATATCTTCAATTTCCACCAATGTTATCCTACATAGAAACCAAATAATATGTTATTCTTGATAACATTCATACATCAAATTAATTATTATAAAGATGACGTTTTATTAACACCTTTTATTATATTTATTTCTAAAAAAGGTATTTTCAAATTTCAAACCCCTAATTAATGATATCAAGATTAAATTTCTAAGACACAATTTATTTAAGAGGGGCAGAATATAACACCATGATATTTTAAAAGATGAACATTAGGAATGATATCGTATATCAAACATAACAAAAATATTACAATAGAATGTGACACACCATGATTTTTTATATATTTATTTTTAAATAAATCTAATCACTTCAATTAATTATGATTCATGCAACACCAGATTCAAATGAAATAAAATAATCTTTTAAAATATTGTTATTTAAACATGCACTTTATACCATAACCATCAAGTTAGTGAATATGAATAACATTAACTAAATTAAGAAAATTATATATTTTATACATGAAAAATAATTTAACATTTATCTTTTGATTTTTAAAAATATAAGAACCATTTACTATAAAAAGAAATGTTTTTTTGGAAAAAATGATTTTTCTAAAAAGATGTTTATTACACATTGAGCACAAATTTAAAATTATTTTTACCACTATTAAAATATTTATTTGAAATAAAACTTCATTTTTTAAATCATAATATCAATATTAAATTATGGTGAAATTTTTGGATTTTTCAAAAAATAATAAATTTTCAGCGAATAGAGAAAAATACCGATTTTTATAAAGTTTCCATTTAATTTTAATAAATTAATTCAAATTATTATTTTAATTATATTTGAAATTAATATATTTATTTTTAATTTATATTAAATAAAATTAATTACATTCAAATAATCTTTATACTAGATTTTAGTATAAGTTTATTTTTGGGTCTAAAAACAAGGTTTTTTTCTGAAAAATGTTTTAAAGTGTATAATGACTTTCATATTTTATTAGTTAAAGAAAAACCTAATAAGTAATTATTTAAATGAAATTTATTTTATTATATATAAATAAATATAAATATAAATTAATATAATAATTATTACTAATCATAGAGTTAATATAAAATCTTAATTTTCTAAAAAAATACACTTCTTGAAATACCACTTTTTCACCGCATCTGTGAGTTTAATTTTAAATTAAATTATAATAATTATGAGATTTTAATATTTAAAATGTATTTAATATTTTTAATCATCATAATTTATATTATCTAATAAGTTCAACTTAAATTTTTACTATAATGAATAGAAAAATCAATAAAAATTATTTTCCACGGTTAATGTAAAAATAGGTTTACTATAGGGTTAAACTAAATATATAAGGGTTAAAAATGAACCTAAAATTGTATAATTCCTATTTTATAGTCATATTTAGACCCCATATCTTATAAGTTTTAAAATGGTCCATTTTGGATCCTTTTTTCATGAGAAAAACATGGGTGTATTTCTTTATTTTTAAAAATAAAAAGTGTGTCCTATCCCCACTTATAAAAGTTCACCTTTCATCCTATCCTTTAAACAATTATAAATCTCTTTTTAAGGAAAATAAAATCCCTAATAACTTCCATGATTCATTCCCATCATCCTATAATCTTTGGTTTAGTTATAAATCTGACCTATGAATGATTTTAGTGCAAACAAAAAAGAAACTGTCTGAAGAAGAGGTAACATCCTTAACGAAACATTTTATATTATTTATTCTTAAACCTATAAAAAATTTTATTAAAAAAATATTATATAATAAAAAAATATTATATAATAAAAAAATTATATTATATATAATTATATGTTTTATTTAAAGTAATTACCTACAACCATCTCCTCCTCCCTCAAACTGGAAACAAAGTCGTTTATCTTTTGTGCGGTGGAGTACCGCCTCGCGAATCGACATAATTCATTTTCTATAACTGCTTATCATAGATGGATATAATGACATATATAATGATTATATATAATATTTATTATATAATTATACTTCTTTAATTATAATGTCACATATACCTTCTTAAGTTCCATTCTATTGGAAATATGATAACATCACTCGTGTATACGGTAGACTATCACCTCATGAAGCAATGTGATTTTTTTTCAATAATGATTTACATGGCAGATAATAGGTTATCAATTTAAAGAATATATTTGATATAAATTGTATAATATTGATTATAGTAAATTAATATAGCATTTACTCCCTTACCATTCTACTCATTAATAAAATGATACCATCGCTCTTGTGTATGAACAACCTACCATCTCCACAAAGCGATGTGATTAATTATCCATATTCAAAATTAAATATTGATTATGAAGAATAATATAATGAGAAAAAATATATTTACAAAATTAATATCATTATATATATTATGGAACTATATCTTATATTAAATATTTGGAATGTTCAGGATAAAATATACATAAGAAAACAAATAAATTGACACAAAAAAATAGTGATAATGATTGATTATTAATGAATGGGTAATAAGATCCTATAAAAGGGTATTATATGATATTATAAATATTAATATGGTTCTTATATAAGTTAATTAATTGTTTAGAACAATGGTACAATAGGTTTAAGAGATATCAACTAAAGGGAAGCATGGGGTAAGGGGTTTATAACACAATTTTCATTCATTGGGTCATATGTATCCTTCATTGATTATATTATTCCAAATTTATATGTGGAATAAAATTTTATTACCTTATTTTATATTTCCACATGTATTTGTGTGGATATAATTTTTTTTTCACATAATAACTTCATGGATTAACAATCACCTCAATGATCAATGTTTGTAAGGGTTTCCATGTCAAAATTTTATTATTTGAGATGTATGTCCTTTTATATAACTAATTTATTTTAAATAGTGTATATAATAACCCTTTACATAATATTTTCATAATAGTTCACACTTAAAGATATTTAAAGTTACAATTTATCTATTTAATTCATGTTAAGTTATGATTCAAAATTTACCAAAGCTGTAAGTGTTTATGTTTCAATATCATTTTAATCGAAATTGTTTATGATTAAATTTACATTATAGAAAATTATTTGATTGTTTTATAATAAAACTATTTAAGTTTATTATAATATATATTCATTAAATTTTCATGTAATATTACCATTTAACTCCCATTAGTACATAAAATTATTTAGGAAATTTTGTTAAAGAAAACTGAATTTATTTCTCTCTTCGGTCGAAAACCCTTTCTCTTTTGTGACCATATTTTCTAAAAAAATGTTTTCAAAAATTATTTAATGTTTCTATATGATGTTATAAAGTCAATTTTAACCCTTTTATGTTTTTATGAAAAACTTAAAATGTAATCTTAATTTATTTTTCAAAAACAAGTTTTGTTTGTCTCTTTAAAAAAAATGTTGAAGGAATACTTGTTTTAATTATATACAAAAAGAACAAAATTTCATCCCATCATAAAATCTCAATGTTTTAAAGATTCAATTATAATTTTCCAAGTTTTTTTTCAAATAAGTATTTTTCCACAATAATATGTGAATTTTTGTTTTTCAAAAAGTGACATGCAAAGTGGAAATGTTATTTTCCTCCAAAATGATTTTTTTCTATCCATCAATGAAAATAACCCTTGATATTGTAGATTTATTTTGAATTGTGTATATATGTATCTAAAATATATACCTAGAATATTCTACCTTCCTTTTATATGGTCATACATGCAATATGATCATTTATCAAATGACTTATTTATTAAATTTTCTTTTCTTATGATATGAAGAAATTTTATGTAACCCATTTCCCTTCTATGGGTAATTATCATGATATAAATTATGTTTTATTTCCTTTATGTGGCACAAGTAGATCATGAAAATGTTATGATGAGTGTTCTAAAATATCTATTCTAGTAATTGGGTAAATATTTAGTCTCATAAGGCATCACACATGGGATTAGGGAGAAACCTAATTTATTACGGGACTTTGTCCACCATGTGATATTGTGTAGGAAGTTCGAATTGACTCATGTTTATGTCATGTTTTGTGTTTCTACCACATTTCCTATGATTCAATGATCTTATGATACCATGTTCTTTATTTTATGCTTCCATGAGATTACTTATATGGATTTTATTTTATTATATCATCTTATATCTTAGAATTATATGTTATGTTTCCCTATCATGTTTATTCCCATAATGGGATTTCTATCTCACCCATATATTTTATGTATTACCTAGGTTATTCTATATAGTTTTAGGATATCAAATGGATTATAGAGCTCACTAATGAAGATAAAAAACATAAGGATTCCATGCTTTAGTTTACTTTGATGTATTATGACCCTAGTATTCCAAATACACAAGGACTCATGATCCTTGTATAGTTTTAATGGGTATTTATGTATATAAATCATGTAATAATATTTTTACAAGGATGTTTTCATCATATCATGAATGTGTTTAGTAAATTTTGGATACAATGAATATTTTGAGTTGTTTACACTGCAACAGAGACTGCTACGAGCCAATCCCTCTAGATGGCAAGATGTATAGGCTACAGTTATGCCCAGTATCATGGTGGGTCAAAATTCAACAGAATTAAAGAGTTCAGGGATCTCTAATACCATATAAGGAAACACCAAAACATGAGTGGTTGGGCTATAGTAATGTGTCCACACCACTATTAGTACAATTTGGAAAGTGGTTTGAGGAGTCCATGGTATAGATCATGCATGAGTTAATATGGGAGTCAATACTATGTGAGAAGTGGATTTGGTCAACTAAAATACTCTTTGATCCATTGGTATTAACCATTCTGTAGAGAAAAGTTAGTAATTTATGGTTGTTCTATAGTGAATGTATTCATACTATATGATATATAAAATGGGTAATACTATTCAATAAAATATAAGACTATGTCATACCTAGGTAGTTTTAGTTAGTTAGAAGCTTCATCTAGAAGAAAGAAGAAAATGTGTTATAGATTGAAACTCATGATGGTCATTTTGAATTGAAAAGTTCATGATGACCCGAGTAATCAAAGGGGACACTTGGAAAAATCTTGGAAAAAATAGATTCAATCCAAACTTTTATGTTGAATTAAAAAGGAGTATCCTTCTATGTAGAGATTGTTAAAGAGGAAGAAAAATGAGGAATTTTAGGAGAAAATACATTAGTGGGTTTTTCTTGATCTCATCTAGAATTAATAAGATTGAAGGAGACACTGTTTCAAGTTTACCATTCTCACTAAAAGTATAAATTATTTGTACTAAAGAAAAAGACATTTGTTGGTGTATGATTTCATTGTATTCTTATGTAAAAGTAAAGATTCAATAGATATAGTAGTGAGTTCCTTTTGAAGGAGAGAAGTGAATCACCAATTATTTGAGTTAGTAAAATAAGATGGTCAATGAAACTACTCTATACCCTAGTTCACTCCCCATCTTAGGGTGTAACACTCTATAAGGGTAAAAAAAAGTTTGATTCTCATAACTCAATACCAAATTTAGGTAAAAATCATCCTCTTTGTTGTCCACACATACCATGATTAAATATATCCTTTAATTACTTACGATTGATAACAAATATAAAAGAATAATAGAGAATAAGTAGGGACCTATTTGTTATTTAGAAGTAACACTTGAGTTTAGAGTTTTCTCGCACCCTAGGCTACTATTTTTTTCACATATCAAAATTTTCATATCAACAACTTCAATTGGTTATTCACTCAATTTATTATATCAAAATTATTTAACATGTAGATCAATTTTCCCCACTTTAGATAACTTCTCATGTACCTTGACCTCATCTCCTTGAACCTTTTTCTTTTCACTATAATTAACAGTTTCAATCTTCATGTTCATTTCTAGTTGATCCAACTTAATTATAAAAATCTATTTCATGATAGTTTTCTCATTCATCTCAATTTTCTTCTAGGAATATTAGGATTTGAATGAATTTTTTTTATCTTACCTCATATTTTTAAAATTATTACTTCTTTAAAAATAAAGAATCTTTCCTTCTAGTCTAGTAATGAAAATATTATCTTGGTGACCCACTTTTCCATATCTTTCACATACCACATCTAGGTATTTAAATCTATTTTGTGTAGACATATTTTCTACAAATTTAGTCACTACCTACATTCTTTGAGATTTTATCCTATATTTACCATTATATTTCCCCCATGGATCTTTCCTCTTTCTTATAAATGACCTATTAGGCCAATAAATATAGGATTTATGTCTATAAATTCCACAAAACCAGCAAAAACTTCAAAAATGAGATGTTCTAGGTTCATTAAAATTCATTCTAGATTCATATTAAAGTTGGCATGATTAAATATTTTCCTTATTTTACTTAAGGGGAAACAATTTTATTGATTTAACCTCTTCCTTTTATGAGTAATAGTGTCTCTAACCAAATTTCATAGTACAAACATGTACAAGTTTTATTTTGAGATCAATAATGTAAGTAATACCAGATATTTATTAATAATTAAATATACCAGATTTTACAAGATAGTTAGAATAATTCAACTCACTTTCATGATAATTTACTCTATTAAATTACATTGATTTTTTAAAGTTTTATGTAGCCTTTCTCAACTCATTTTATACTATAACACATATGGATTGTGTTTTAGAAAACACCTCTTATATAACAACCAAACATCCCTTTAATATCATATATCATTTTTTATTATTCCAAAATCTTTAACTTATATCACTTGAACTCATCCATATTGTCGCATACTTCTTGATACACTATTCCTTTTCAACAACCACATTTCTTTATTTCTCAAGCTTCTTGTTTTCATTCTTTAGGTATTGTATCTTTCCCAAGCATAATTCTAATTTATCTTTCAGCTCCCATTCAAGTTTCATTCTCTCTTCTCCATCATCTTTAATACATGATGATTATGAGTTTCTCTTTACACTAGTAATGAAAACAACTTCATTGTAAAAACAATTACTTTAAAATAAATCATTATCATGCTTGCACATAAAATTATTCTTTTTTCAGCTGATTTACTTCTTAATTTTCTTATCCCTTTTCTTCTTTTAAGTATTTTCATCTTTCTCATCTGATTCAGATTACTCAACTTTAATCTTTGGGAATTTTTTTTCAATATTAATAATATCATTATAATTAAAATATATAATAAATTGGTTACCTTTCCTTTATATTTCCCTTCATAAATCTCTTTAAAAAGATATAAAAAACATGACTGAAATATTAATTTTCCTTAGAATCTGAATCATTAAACTCTTCAATCACTTTACCTTTTCCTTTTATTAGGGATTCAAAGGATATTTCATCCTTTTCCTTTTTCTATAAAATTATAGCTTTCTTAATTTTAGAATCTATGAGAATGTTTTTAATCTCACCTAAATAAAAATCCTCTTTATATTCTAAATACAAAACATTAGTGTAACACCCCAGGTAAATAAAGAATATGACATTTTTATATTTATCCATATTTGTGAATAAAATATTAATATTACTTTAAAGGGAACTTTATGCTCGATGGCATACCCAATACACAACAATGAGTTCCGTTGAAATCTTATGTTGCACTCTAATAATAAAATAATTTTATTTTAAATGGTAGTTAACACCTAGCCGTTGTAATGACGGGAATGAACAGAACTAACTAGAAAATGATTATATATGTTTTTCAAATATTTTTATTTTTTTACAATAAATGTTAGAGGATTAAAAATGCGAATGAATACAATTTTAAGCGTAAACATTCTAATATTCCTTAAAAAGTCGATTAACCGCCTTTTGATGGCGAACCTATTTTAAATCCACTTTTTGACAATTTTATGTGTTATATTTGACAAAATAAAATTCTTATTTAGAATCGGGACATCAAAATTTACTTTGTGTAAATTTTTTGGTATTTTTCCGATAAAGTTCCTTTTTTAATGAATAGTGAAAAATGTTGTATTTTAATTCAAAAACACCTTTTAATTTAATTTAATTATATGATTATATTATCTTTTAAATTGGTTTTAAAGTGAAATTAGAATATATTTTTACCATTTAATCCAATAGTGGTCATTGGAATTAATTTCACTTTGATATTGGACTTAAACTAGTGTCAATCTTTTAATAGATATTGTTTCTTAAAAACACGCTATTTATTTTGACAACGAGAATTAATTATTAAATCAATTAATGCAACATATATGTTTTGAATTTTGTAAAATAGAAATCATTTATGAATTCGGAATATCAAATATATCTTAGGGTGAATTTTTGGTATTTTTCTGAAAAACATAAATTTTTTATGAATAGTGAAACCACTAAGTGGTAGTTAAAAAACAGATTTTTCATTTAAATGAAACTTTACCACTTCTGTGATTTTATTTTCAAAAATCTGACATACATGGTTGTCATTAGGAAGTAAAATTTGGTTTAATGAGGTTAAAATAATTTTTTGGTGAATAGTAAATTTTATGTTTTAATCGTGATTAGAGGTAATTAGTGTAGTTTAAGGTAAAAATATTGTTTTAATATTATGAAATGACCATGACACATGTCCTACCCTTATTGGATGAGTCATGGCCGACCAATACAATCCATGGGCCAACTTGAGGACCCCATAGAGCCACATTGGTAGGAAAATGACGTTAATACCTTTTTATTTAAAGTTAAAATTAAAATGTCCCAAACATGTGTTGTTTTACTAAAACAATTTTTACATGGGGTTATACAAGTCATATTTTTTACTATAAATATTCATTAAAAATATAAAAATATTTCCTATATCATTATTTTTTTTATAATTTTTAGACACTAAATAAATTAAATTATTTATGACACCATGATGATGTGGCGATTACCTCATTATTTAACGATTTAAATAAAATGAAAAGATAATGTACAATCTAAGACCTACACTTGTAAAAAACCTATTTAATGGGTGGATTTTGAATCCTTATCACCTTATCCTCTAAATATATCCTTTTTGGACCTTTAAAATCCGAAAACCATTATATAATAAAGTAATATTTTATAACTTTCCAAGAGTGCCCCTCCTCTCCTCTTATAAAAGGCCCCCACCTCTCAAGCCTTTGGCTCGGCAAAAATCTGCCCATTTAATCTCTACACATACCTCTATTAATCATTGAAGCCTAACCTTTGGTAGAATTCTCTTCAAGAAACCCTTTTGGTTCAAACCAAGAGGAGTTACCCGATTTAAAGGTAATGTCTTCCCTTGTGTTCTTTTGTTTTATTTTGCTTCTCCAACCCCCTAAACTCTTTTTATTCATTTTTTTTGTAACAAAACCAGTATCTTACATTTACTAAGATGTTTTTATAAGAAGGATTCGAGCTACACTTACACACACCTACATCTAATGGTTAAAGAGCATATTGTTTCCATGGATGGTGAATTTCTACCTCACGAAACGAAGATTGTTCAATATTCTTCCAACACCTTCAAGAGTGGCCATTAAGATGCCACTATATTTATATATGATATATAATATATTTATGTTTTCCTTAAGCTTCTGTATTTTTCATTTATGGCATACCATTATGGTTTCCATTATGGGTAAACACGATATCTTCATTTTGGGAAGTGCGGACTACCGCCCCCTCAAAGTGATTTGATTCATTAATGCTATATGTGGGACGTATAAAGGATGGAATTAATGGTATCACATATGATATCCTACTGGAATTATAATATACCTTTATATAATTATTATTTCATTCCATTGAATACAAAAAAAGAAATGAATGTAGCGTTAATGCGTACGTACGGCTTACCGTCTCCATGAACGATACATTTCATTTCTTATCTCCAAATGTTATGTACTATTATAAGTACATATATATAATGGATATATATGTAATATATTAAATCTAAATTATGGACATAATTCTGGAATTATAATATATATATATATATCTCATTTTGTTTTAAATCCATTAATATGACAAAAAAATGAAAGTTGCGTTCATGCGTACGTATGACCTACCGTCTCCATGAAAAGTGCTTTTGATTTTTTATCTCCAAATGTTATGGAATAGTATAAAATGAATATATACTGGATATATATTATATTTAAAACATCAATACTATTATTTATATGATGTACCTATAACTACATGGAAAATTCTTTTCCAACAAGTTAAATTTTTACTCATGTACCGAACATCAACAAAAACATCTGATATGAACTCACTTTATTAACCAATTATTATAACATTATAATCTGTGATATGAACTGAATAATAATATTTAAAGGATGTCATTAAGTAATTATAAATTGACCAAATTTTATTATTCAGGATATTAAATAACGATCGAGTCATGTCGGACACGAGGTAAGGGATCCTACTCCTCTCTTTTTTTAAGTACACTCTTTTATGTCATTCCTTTTAAGCACATATTTCTTATGATTGGGATGTTCTTTTATATTAATCTTACTGTAATTTTTATGTTCATATGATGAGAGACCATATTTTATCTCATCAATCCATTTTGGAAGTTTTGAGTGGCGCTGTTAGGCTGCCGAATTTTCGTAAGAGATCCAACCTCTCTCTTTCTTTTTAAGTACTCTTCTTTATGTCACTTCTTTTAAGCTCCTCTTTGTTTTGTTGGGGGATTTTATTTTATATTACTATTTATTTTAATTTTATTTTAATATGATTAGAGACCCTATTTGATCTCACCAATCCATTTTTGGAAGTTTTATGTGGCGCCTTTAGGCTGCCGAGTTTTCGTAAGGGATTTTTCATCTCACTTTTATTCCCGTGAGATTTATGCTACATTTTCCACTATTTATTTTGAGTGGTGTATGTACTTCCCATTATTATACTCATTGTGTAATATAATTTTGTTTATGACTATTTACATCAATGTTGTAGAGTCCTTCTTTCATGGGGTGTACTTTTCGAAAGTTACCCAAATCGGTAAGGGAACCTTTCACCATTCTCTTTTTAAAAGAATTATTTTGTTATGTCTTTTAATTCACATATTTTTATGTTGGGATATGTTATTATATATCCTTATCGATGTAAATTTTATGTCCAAGTGATGAGATACCATTTTCTCTCTCATCAACTAATTTTTGAATTTTAAAGTGACGTTGTTAGGCTGTCTAATTTTACCAAGGGAACTTCTTAACCCAATTTTGATTTCTTTGGGTTCAACATGTAGTTATTGAATATGTCATCATTTGAATATGTGTGAATGACCATTTATTGTTTTACACTTAATATCCACTTATATTGGGTGTATTTATATTTGTCACACATAATTATGAGATTGATTTATCCTTAATTTAAGGATACCTTCTTTATAAGGGATTTAATCTCATTTTAAATTTCTATTGATACTTCATTGTTGTTATGCACCAATTCACTCTTATATGGTGTATATACTATTTTTTGGAATAATATATCATGAATCCATTTATTCTCATGATATTATAAAGTTCTGATTAAATGTTATTCCTCAATTATTGTATTCAAGTGTCTCTCATTTTGTTAAAAACCCTTTAACTAAAATATCGTTTTAAATGTTTTAATGATTTATTCTTATAAATATTTCTCATTAATATCCATGTTTTCAAAATGGTTTTAAGGATTTATTTATATGAATATTAATGGTTTAAAATGTTAAAATCTTCAAAGTGGTATGGGACACTTTGATTCAAAAATCTCTTTATTAAATGTTCTAAATGGTTTTGAAAATGGTTTTTAGAATGGATTTATTATTTCAATATCTTAAAATGTTATATTGTTATTGCAATGTGGGAATGTTATCTTTAATTTATGCTTAAGTTATGTGTAATGATTATGTTATGGTTTTTGGGCATTGTTTATGAAGATGGGTGGTTCTGTGATAATCTAAGGGCAGGTGAGCCCGATATAGCTCTCCAATGCATTGGGTAATGTGAAGGAGTTAAACGTTAAGGTTTCTCCGAAGAGATTTAGGGGATATACTATGATGGGTATTCCAAATGTAACCAAGAGAGTTACTCCCTACGTAAGAATGTTATGAATGCCTCAAGATACCTTTATTCCTTATGATTTCTATGTTTTATTCATGATTTGATGAGGTATGTTAAAGTGATTATGTTTTATGAGTAAAGTATGATTTCATTGATTCTTATGTATACATGTACTCATGTTTACATTCCATATTTTTATATCCCTTGCTAAGCTTTTTATGCTCATCCCAAGTTTTTGAAATGTTTTACACAAGACTTAAGGATGAATAGGGTCAAGGATGGGATCATGGAAAGACATGCTATCTAAAACATGGAACTAGACATGTTTCTTTTAAGAGTTTTTTATTTATTTATGGAAACTTAGTAGAAGTGTCTACTTTGTAATCTTTTAAGGTGTAATAGTTATGTCCTAATTCTCTAAAACTATAAACCCAAAAAGATCCTTAAGGTGAATTATTCAATTTAATTCAAGATTAAGTAATGTTTAAGGATGGGGCCTTATAGTTGGTATCAGAGGTTGGTTTAGAGAACTTTAGAGGTTAGGGTATTCTCTAAGAATAAGTGAAATTACCATAATGGCTAGGATTTCAGAAAGAGTAATAGTTTTTATATAAATTGAATGAGTAAGTATATCTTAGTGTTTATCTTCTTCATTAGTACATGATAATTTTGTTGATATACTCACACTGACATTTTTTGTTTTAGTAAATGGATGGATCTATCAGGCACCAAAGTGACAATGGGTTTGACGGAAACTGTGGTGGTTCTCTGATTAAGAGACCAGATGAAATGGGGGATTCAATGAGGAAACTTGTGGCTGTTCTAAACCAACTATCAAGGATTCATGATCAACCACTTGAACCTCGGTAAGTTCTGTAATGCATCATGTACGAGATGACCAATTGATGTGGAAGTTCAGGTAATAATTATAAAAGTAACCATTAGGGTTTATATGATCCTTACTTTTGAAGTAATTATGGGTTACTATATGTTATGATGGAATATGAACGACTTGAGATAAACTTGAGGTTAAAAATTTTTAGGGTTATTTTTTGAGTATTATAAAAAGGACAACACGCAGACCGTGTGACAACCTGTCGCGTCGGACAAAGCTACAGGAATCGAACCCACAACCAAAGTGCGACTGGTATTTATCGCCTACCACTGGACTACGTGAAGTCCCTGGTTAGTATGACTTATTCTTTTTACTTATATTATTTTATGAATTAATAGTAAGTTTATTTTGGGTTATCTATGGAAATTATTATCCTGTCATGGAGGATATGTGATTAGGTTAATTACTTTTCAATATGAGACTTTAAGAGAAACTGATGTTATTTAGAGATAAGTGTTACCTTGGAAGACTATGTGATTAAATCCTTCAAATATTTGGGTTTCAATATTAGTTTAGTTTACTTTGAAGAATTTTATGGACAAATTGTTTATCGAATGGTCTTCGTTGAACTTTGGGTTTTGTTGGACAAATTTTGGAGATTAAGAATAGATTTTCTTTTTATAAAGGGTTATCCTTTTCTGGATTATCTGATATTTTACTAACCTTTTTGGTTTGGTTTTGGTTAAAGTATAAATACATGGGAAGTACATAGTTCTCTTTTTTGGATTAGGTGATTCTCTATAATTTGATTATAGCTCTCTTAATGTAAACAAGTCTTCCTAAATACTCATCATTTGGGGAAAGTATGAGTTTGTGTAAGAAATCTAGTAAAAGTTGAAAGTCAACATGACAAGTAAGTATGTTTACTTAAGATAAAAAATAAATTCTTCAATGAAAAATAACTTAAAACAAAAATGTTATCTATTAACTTTTCCTACTGGGGAATCGAATACCGTTTAACCCACTACAAGTTGTGCTTTTCTTGTGGTTAACTTTGTCCTAAACATGTTTTCTATCACTCTCCCTCAGAACATGACCCTTTGCTTTTTTACTCCATGTCCCTGTTTTCCTACATGGAATCCTAGTATGGGTTAACTCGAGTGACCTATGTACTTCTCTTTCTTTCTTTTAAAGTGATTTTTTACCGACTCTTGTTCCGATGTGGGACTTTCAATGATGTTTCCGAGCCCAATTTTAAAATTGCGAGGACGCAATTCCCAAAAGGGGGGAAGGATGTAACACCCCAGGTAAATAAAGAATATGAATTTTTATATTTATCCATATTTGTTAATAAAATATTAATATTACATTAAAGGGAACACTATGATCGATGGCGTACACAATACACAACAACAAGTTCCTTTGAAATCTTACGTTGCACTCTAATAATAAAATAATTTTATTTTAAATGGTAGTTAATACCTAGCCATTGTAATGATGGTAATGAACAAAACTAAATACAAAATGATTATATATGTTTTAAAATATTTTTATTTTTTACAATAAATGTTAGAGGATTAAAAATGTGAATGAATCCAATTTTAAGCATAAACATTCTAATATTCCTTAAAAAGTCGATTAACCGCCTTTTGATGGCGAACCTCTTTTAAATACACTTTTTGACAATTGTATGTGTTATATTTGACAAAATAAAATTCTTATTTATAATCGGGACATCAAAATTTACTTTGTGTAAATTTTTGGTATTTTTCCGATAAAGTTCACTTTTTAGTGAATAGTGAAAAATGTTGTATTTTAATTCAAAACCACTTTTTAATCTAATTTAATTATATGATTAGATTATCTTTTGAATTAGTTTAAAAGTGAAATTAGAATATATTTTTACCATTTAATACAATAGTGGTCATTGGAATTAATTTCACTTTGATATTGGACTAAAATTAGTGTCAATCTTTTAATAGATATTGTTTCTTAAAAACACGCTATTTGTTTTGACAGTGGGAATTAATTATTAAATCAATTAATGAAACATATATGTTTTGAATTTTGTAAAATAGACATCATTTATGAATTCAGAATATAAAATATAGCCTAGGGTGAATTTTTTGTATTTTTCTGAAAAACTTCAATTTTTTATGAACAGTAAAACCACTAAGTGGTAGTTAAAAAATAGATTTTTCATTTAAATGAAAATTTACCACTTATGTGATTTGATTTTCAAAAATCAGACATACATGGTTGTCATTAGGATGTAAAATGTGGTTCAATGAGATTAAAATAATTTTTTTGGTGAATAGTAACTTTTAAGTTTTAATCGCGATTAGAGGTAATTAGTGTAGTTTAAGGTAAAAATAATGTTTTAATAATATGAAATGACCATGAAACATGTCCTACCCTTATTGGATGAGTCATGGATAACCAAGAAAATCCATGGGTCAACTTGGGGACCCCATGGAGCCACATTGGTAGGAAAATGATATTAATACCTTTTTATTTAAAGTTAAAATTAAAATGTCACAAACATGTGTTGTTTTACTAAAAAATTTTTTACATGGGGTTATACAAGTTATATTTTTGACTATAAATATTCATTAAAAATATAAAAAGATTTCCTACATCATGATATTTTTTTAATAATTTTTAGACACTAAATAAATTAAATTATTTATAACACCATGATGATGCATCGATTACCTCATTATTTAATGATTTAAATAAAATGAAAATATAATGTAAAATCTAAGACCTAAACTTGACACAAACCTATTGAATGGGTGTATTTCGAAACCTTATCACCTTATCCTCAAAATATATACTTTTTGGACCTTTAAAATCCTAAAACCATTATATAATAAAGTAATATTTTATAACTTTCCAAGAGTGCCCCTCCTCTCCTCTTATAAAAGGCCCCCACCTCTACCACCTTACACACACCTCTCAAGACTTTGGATTGGAAAAACCCTACCCATTTAATCTCTCCACATCCTTCTATTCATCATTGAAGCCTAACCTTTGGCAGAATGCTCTTCAAGAAACCCTTTTGGTTCAAACCAAGAGGAGTTACCCGATTTAAAGGTAATGTCTTCCCTTGTGTTCTTTTGTTTTATTTTGCTTCTCCAACCCCCTAAACTTTTTTTATTCATTTTTTTAAAAAAACAGTATCTTCAATATACTAGGATGTTGTTATAAGAATTATTATAGCTACACTTACACACACCTACATCTAATGGTCAAAGAGTATACTATTTCCGTGGATGGTGAATTTCTACCTCACGAAACGAAGATTGTTCAATATTCTTCTAACACCTTTAAGGGTGGCCATTAAGATGTAACTATATTTATATATGATATATAATATGTTTATGTTTTCCTGAAGCTTCTGTATTTTTCATTTATGGCATACCTTTATGGTTTCCATTATGGGTAAACGCGATATCTTCATTTTGGGAAGTGCGGACTACCGCCCCCTCAAAGTGATTTGATTCGTTAATGCCATATGTGGGACGTATAAAGGATGGAATTAATGGTATCACAAATTTTATCCTATTGGAATTATAATATACCTTTATATAATTATTATTTCATTCCATTGAATACAAAAAAAAAGAAATGAAAGTAGCGTTCATGCGTACGTACGACATACTGTCTCCATGAACGGTACATTTCATTTCTTATCTCCAAATGTTATGTACTATTATAAGTACATATATATAATGGATATATATGTAATATATTACATATAAATTATGTATATAATTCTGAATTTATAATATATATATATATATCTCATTTTGTTTTAATTCCATTAATATGACAAAAAAATTAAAGTAGCGTTCATGCATACGTACAGCCTACATTCTCCATGAACAATACTTTTGTTTTTTTATCTCCAAATGTTATGTAATAGTGTAAAATGAATATATACTGGACATATATGATATTTAAAACATAAATACTATTATTGATATGATGTACCTATAACTACATGGAAAATTCTTTTCCAACAAGTTCACTTTTTACTCATGTACCGAACATCGACAAAAACATCTGATATGAACTCACTTTATTAACCAATTATTATAACATTATAATATGTGATATGAACTGAATAATAATCTTTAAAAGAGGCCCTTAAGAAATTATAAATTGAACAAATTTTATTATTCAGAATATTAAAGAACGATCGAGTCATGTTGGACACGAGGTAAGGGATCCTACTCCTCTCTTTCTTTTTAAGTACACTCTTTTATGTCATTCCTTTTATGCACATATTTCTTATGATTGGGATGTTATTTTATATTAATCTTACTGTACTTTTTATGTTCATATTATGAGAGACCCTATTTTATCTCATCAATCCATTTTGGAAGTTTTGAGTTGCACCGTTAGGCTGCCGAATTTTCATAAGAGATCCAACCTCTCTCTTTCTTTTTAAGTACTCTCCTTTATGTCACTTCTTTTAAGCTCATCTTTATTATGTTGGGGGATGTTCTTTTATATTCATCTTTATGTACATTTTATTTTAATATGATTAGAGACCCTATTTGATCTCATCAATCCATTTTTGGAAGTCTTATGTGGCGCCGTTAGGCTGCCAAGTTTTCGTAAGGGATTTTTCATCTCACTTTTATTCCCGTGAGATTTATGCTACATTTTCCACTATTTATTTTGAGTGGTGTATGTACTCCCAATTATTCTACTCATTGTGTAATATAATTTTGTTTATGTGTCTTTACATCAATTTTTTATAGTCCTTCTTTCATGGGGTGTACGTTTTGAAAGTTACCCAAATCGGTAAGGGAACCTTTCACCCTCCTCTTTTTAAAAGACTTATTTTGTTATGTCTTTTAATTCACATCTTTTTATGTTGGGATATGTTATTCTATATCCTTATTGATGTAAATTTTATGTCCAAGTGACGATATACCATTTTATATCTCATCAACTAATTTTTGAATTTTAAAGTGGCGCCGTTAGGCTGTCTAATTTTACCAAGGGAACTTCTTAACCCAATTTTGATTTCTTTGGGTTCAACTTGTAGTTATTGAATATGTCATCATTTGAATATGTGTGAATGATCATTGATTGTTTTACACTTAATATCTACTTATATTGGGTGTATTTATATTTGTCACACATAATTATGAGATTGATTTATCCTTAATTTAAGGATACCTTCTTTATATGGGATTTCATCTCATTTTACATTTCTATTGAGACTTCATTGTTGTTATGCACCAATTCACTCTTATATGGTGTATATACTGTCCTTTGGAATATTATATCATGAATCTATTTATTCTCATGATATTATAAAGTTCTGATTAAATGTTATTCCTCAATTATTGTATTCAAGTGTCTCTCATTTTGTTAAAAACCCTTTAACTAAAATATCGTTTTAAATGTTTTAATGATTTATTCTTATAAATATTTCTCATTAATATCCATGTTTTCAAAATTATTTTAATGAATTATTTATATGGATATTAATGGTTTAAAATGTTAAAATCTTCAAAGTGGTATGGGACACTTTGATTCAAAAATCTCTTTATTAAATGTTCTAAATGGTTTTGAAAATGGTTTTTAGAATGGATTTATTTTTTCAATATATTAAAATGTTATATTTTTATTGCAATTTGGGAAATTTATATTTCATTTATGCTTAAGTTATGTGCTATGATTATGTTATGGTTCTTGGGAATTGTTTATGATGACGGGTGGTTCCGTTATAAACTAAGGGCGGGTGAGCCCGATATAGCTCTCCAATGCATTGGGTAATGAGAAGGAGTTAGACGTTAAGGTTTCTCCAAAGAGATTTAGGGGATATACTGTGATGGGTATTCCAAATGTAACCAAGAGTGTTACTCCCTACGTAAGAATGTTATGAATGCCTCAAGTTACCTTTATGCCTTATGATTTCTATGTTTTATTCATGATTTGATGAGGTATGTTAAAGTGCTTATGTTTTATGAGTAAAGTATGATTTCATTGATTCTTATGTATACATGTACTCATGTTTTCTTTCCATATTTTTATATCCCTTACTGAGCTTTTTATGCTAATCCCATGTTTTTGAAATGTTTTACACAGGACTTAAAGCTGAATAGGGTCAAGGATGGGATCAGGGAAAGACATGCTATCTAAAACATGGAACTAGACATGTTTCTTTTAAGAGTTTTTTTATTTATTTATGGAAACTTAATAGAAGTGTCTACTTTGTAATATTTTAATATGTAATAGTTATGTCCTAATTCTCTAAAACTCTAAACCTTAAAAGTTCCTCAATGTGAATTATTCAATTTAATTCAATATTAAGTAATGTTTAAGGTCGTGGCCTTATAATTAGGGTCATTTTTTCTGGAAAAAATACTCATATGTTTTTTTAAAATATTAGAGTCATCTATATTTTCTTAAAATATTGGAATTTATCTAACTATATCATTTATCCTAGTTAAATAGTCATATATTATTATCATTAAACAATTTTTTTTTTAATTTTCTCATCCATACTTGAATTAGTTATTTCTTAACATTGATGTTTACTTTAAAACTATTTCTCTCCCATTTCTCTTGTGCAGTTGAAAGGACCATTAATTTAGTGTAAATATTTTATAATAAAGACATAAAAATATAATTTTATTCCTTTATATCTATCTATGAATTACATTTATCATCATGTGTTATATTATAATTTTCAAGAATAAGTTATAATCACAGAAAAGAAGCATCTTTCACATCAAGACCAAGTAATTGGAGGAAGAGAAACATCCTATACCTCCATCCATGATAGTTTATATTATAAAAAGTTGGAAATCATCATATATTCATAGAATTAATATTCTCCTTTATTATTAGATATGAGAGACAATATCCATTTTATACCACTCTCGGGTCCCTATCAGGAACACCCCTCCACCACAATATTGTATGCTTTATGATTCCTCCTACATGGATTTTCTTTTAGAAGGGATCACTAAACACTACACTCTAAAAAGGACTTATGATGGGGAAGATAACTTACATGAAATATATACTATGGTTGTATTTCTACCATTATTGATGTGTTACTTGAGGTATATACACCATATTGAAACTTCACAGCCCATGTTGTAGTACCCGGATTCATGGAGTAGCCTCATTATCCATGCCACAACACCCCAAAGACAGGTATGGGAGATGTTAATCCACTATCCCAAATCATATAGGTTATGTTAAGGTTTAAGTGGGATGATCATAAGGATAAAGAATCCTTGTGACTATGTGTATATTACCATAAGAAGAACTAGGTAATAGTTAAATACTGATATCCACTCCATTATATTGATGATTTATTCTGCAATCTCAAGGGTGCCTGAGTTTTATCCAAGATTGACTTATGGTTGGGGTACCATCAACTTAGGGTGAAACTATCTAACATTCGTTGTTCTGACTTTAAGAGTAATTATGGTCTTTATGAGTACCTTTCTATGTCGTTTAGGTTGAAAAATAATCCTACATTATTTGTGAATTTAATTAATAGGGTGTTCCATCCTTAACTAGACTCCTTTATCTTCATATTCATTGACAATATTTTGGTGTACTCTAAGATGAGGAATGAACATGCTTGGAATCTAGAGATAGTTATAAACACACTTTGAGGACATCATCTATATGAAACATTATCAAAGTGTTATTTTTATATGGATCAAGTTCACTTATTAAGTGAAATTATATCAGAGGAAATATTATTAATAGACCCAAAGACGGTGGATTCTGTGATTTCTTGATAGAGACCCAAGAACATATTTGATATTCATAGATTTAATATATTAAATGGCTGCTATTATAGGTTCATTTAGTAATTATACTAATTAGAAGCTATGTTGATGGGACTAAATGAGAATGGAGTGTTTTTTATTCATCTAATTATTTTGAGGTAGTATTTTGGGAGCATAAGAGGTGATTGACTTCCATGTCGATGTTGAGCATACCCAATCCTAGTAAAGTGTATAAATTATATTCCAATGGATCAGGTGTTAGATTAGGTGTAGTTATTATATAGGATGGGTGGGTAGTTTCTTTTAGGTCTAGGAACCTAAGACCACATGATTGTAACTACATGACCCATGATTTGAAGATAACTACCTTGGTACACGCCCAGAGTTGTTGGGGAAAATTTCTCATAGAGGAATGGTTTTTGGTTTACATAGGTCATAAAATATATAAAAACCTAATATCCCAATATTACTTAAATATCAATAAGAGGAGGTAGGTTTTTTGGCTATAATAATTTGAATTTGAGTTGGAATATACTCCTAGAAATGGAAACATCATTATATATTCCTTGAGTTGGAAGAATAAAACCCATATAGTCTAGGATTTTACATATGAGTGATAAGTGAGGGATTCATTCACTGATATTGATTTTGAAATCCAAGAGTATAATGGGATAATAACTTTGGATTCCTTATATATTACACCCTAACTTATTGAAAGGGTAAATGAGATTTATCTCTCATATTCTAGTTTCTTGGTTTTGAGGGTCACTATATATGGTGGGGAGATACCTATTGATAGGTCCTAGGATATTGATGAGATTATTTATTTTATAGGCCATGTAGTAGTTCTGAAGATCATGTGTGAGGAGATGACGAGGGACTTCCATATTTCAAAGAGGGATGTACATACGTGTATGACCAAGATATATTGAGACATTCACTGACAATATTGGTGGATTGAGATTAAAAGGGATTATAAATATTTGCTTCAAGTTTGCCTATCTATCAGTAGCTGAAAGTTAAGCACTAGAAAACTAAAAGCCTCATCCAATTTTTTCCCTTTCAATAATGGGAATGGTATGATGTAAAATAGAATTTTTGATACTATTTTTGAGGAAAACTCAATAGTGTGATGTTATTTAGGTTTTCATATATTGATTGATAAAAATTTTATATTTCTTTCTAATTAGGTATAATTATTTTACAAAAGAGAGTGGAAGTTATATATCATGAGGTGGAATGATTTCATGGGTACCATATATAATAATCTCAAATAAGGATGAAAATTTCAACTTATGGTTTTCTAAGAGTTTTTAGAAGGTTTTGGGCATGTAGGTTCATTTGAGATTTTACTATCACCCATAAATAGATGGGAAATCTAAGCCCATGATACATGTGCTCAAGGACATGCTCTGAGTATGTTTGCTTGATTTTAAAATCATATGGGAGAGTCATCTTGAATTGGTGTAATTATCTTACAACAATATTTATCAGGCATCCATTTAGATGGATCTTTTCAAGGCCTTATATTAGAGGCCTTTCCATTCACCTTCATACTGTTAGGAAGCTAGAGAGTTATCCTTACTTCGGATGAGTCTTATAAAAGAGACCAGTTATTATTTTTAGTTAATAAATAAGTGGTTGGAGAACACCTAGAGTAGAAATATATCCAAAACTGACAAGTGAAATCATCCCATGGAATTTTAGGCGACCAATTAGATTTTCTTATGCATGTCACCAAGACTTGGGAAAGAAAGTACTCATAATCAAGGAAATTTAGTTATGAGGGTTGTGGGGAATTTTGAGGTGATAGAGAGGATCAATACTATGGAATAAAGATTGTATATTTCATCAAGGAACATGACCTTTCATGATATGTTCCAATTCTCCCAAATTTTACGGTACCATCCAGACCTGTCATGCATGATTGATATTGATTATGTTGAGCTATATGTTGACATTTCTTTCAAGGAACAACCTATTTTCATCGTGGATCATAGTGAGAAGGCCCTTCATGGGAAGTCTATTCATATGGTATGATTGTTGGGGAAACACATGCATAAATAAAAGGATATGTGGGATATGGAAAATGATTTCTTCCTCTAATGGATAATGTTATTCTAGGATAAATCTTATTAAAATCTATGGAATTTAGATTTGGGATGGATGATATAAATTTGGGAGATTTTATGATCCCAAACGTATTTTTAGGTATATTTCCACCTAAATTTTGTTAAAAATCATTTTGTTCCTTCTCTCTTATGTTTTGTGGAAGTAGGGGTGGTCTTAAGAGTTTTTCATAGAGTTTAGGGCTCAGGAATCTAGGTTTTTGAGTTGTATCTCAGGGAACATGTTTAACACACGGTTAATGATAAATATTCACCCTAACTATGTGGCTTGAAATATATAGGTGCACAAATATTTAACCATGAATAGGGCCCTAAGAAACTGCGTGAATGTTTGTAAAAAGTTGGGGCAATATTTCTCAAGGTTGCCACATGGTTTGTAAGTCATTCACTATAACCATAAAAAATAGTAGGTTTTGTATTGTGTGGTTATCATGGTCTGTCTATGGTTTTTCAAACCATGTTCCAAAACTATGAAAATATTTAAATGGTGTAAAATTAAAAAAAAATCCCTTATCACCATCAATCCTTTTAACTCCATTTTTTTCCTCTTTGGCTAATAAAACCTCCCATAAAAATCCCTTCTTCCTCATCCCCATTATCGACAATTCAATCTTGGTTCTTTCTTAGTTGGTGTTCTATCACATGTTATTGTAATATAAAGGTATGTTGAAAAGTCACCTTATTATCCTTAAACATTTGTTTTACTATTAAATGATCTATCACTATTTTAGGAAATATTCCATATTTTCATTTATTTTTTATGATACTTGCTTTTATATCATTTTATGATGAATCAATGCCTAGTTTTGGAGAGTTTAGAATTATATAGGACTAAGGTAGGTGGTCTATATGTTTTTTCCTACAGCAACATACTTCTTTAAAAGCACTTTCATCATTTGTGACACCAAAAATCCATGTGTGATCCTTAAATATCAATTCAATGTTAATAACATATTTTTCATAATCTATAATATCTTTTATATTATTAATTTAAATTTTAAATGTGGAACCATAGTAATACCTTTCCAAGAGCTAATAACCTTTAGAAGTGGTATTTTGGAAATGAAATTTTAAAACAAAAATTGGGAATGGTAAGTTGGAAATGGTTTTTTCAATGAAAATATATTGATGACATGTGCATTGAAGTTGTATTTTATAAAGTGGTGAATATTGTTTCGAACCTTGGTTTTGATAAATTTATAAGGTTTTAACCTTGTGAAATAGTAATTTTTGCCTTATGCCTTAGATGATAAAACAATCATATGGGTGGTCCACATTACTATGTATTATCTAAGAAAACACATGTATAAGTGGTACGTGTTACTATGTATTTCTTGAGGAAACACCCATAGGGGTGGTTGGTGATAAATTTGACAACACCCACAATGGTGGTCGTGATATTAAAATTGGAATGACCCTTATGATGTGATCAAAGACACTATGACATTGGATAAAACATGTATGGTCAATTAGGGTTTAGGAGAAAGGATCAATGATGGTTTTATTTTATTTATTTACTTTATAAATTTAATTATTAAATTGTCAAATCACAATACTTCTTCATGCACTTATTTATAGACTGAACTTATTTAGGTTTTCCATTTTTGGTGGCCTACTGATTTATACTCACATAATACTCAGGATATTTTTTTTACCAGTGAAGACTTCATGGTTACAGGCCCAGATAAGGGAAATCACATAATGTCATGTGATTGATTTCTTATATAGGATAGAGTCTGGGAGTTGGAAGCTATGTTGGAGCTCAAACCCTTCATGGAGATTCATGCATTTCTTTTGAGTACTTTTTCTCTTATTTAGTTTTGGTATATGTTGTATATATCGATGGATATTTGTAACCCTTGATTTTCTTGTATAAACACTTAAGACATTACATGATTTATGTTTAGTGTTTGGATCTTATATTATGTTCACCTATGGTTTTATGTGCTGTGTGTTATTTACCTTACTTTATACTATTATTTTACTCTAACCAGAGGGTATAGTCTCTCCAAAGAATCTTATTAGGCCCTCACCATTAGTCAGCAACCTCTGGTATATGGGGAGGCACTCTTAAGGTATAGTAGAAACTGCCAGTTTAAGCACCAATTTGTTGTCTAGGGTGGTGGTACATTAAAAATGTTATAGCCTAAAATAAGTATGAATAGAGTTTTGATATAGATTTATAATAAATATAAATATATTATATAGGATCTTAAGAATGCATATGAAAAAATCCAAGACCTAAGGTAATGGTTTATATAAAAATATTATTTCTTTTCCGAATTTCCTATATTAAATTTCCATTTAGGTAAATTATATGATACATATATTTTATACCCCATATATTTTCTTCATAAAAACATCTCGACTAGACTCACTCTATAAAAATTAGCTAGACCGGTCACCACATGACCTCAAGAACGCCTCCCCATGCACCTGAGGCAGCCGACTAGCAGCGAGGGTCTAATGGAGGTACAATGGGAAGAATATAACCTCTAAACCAATAATAAATATAGTGTAATTATAATAAATAATAAAGAAATGGTTGTTTAATAAGAAATGATAAAATTGAAAATTCCAAATAGATGACCATTCATGTCCATATGATGCTACAATATACAAGTAGTAGAAATATGATATGTAATACGTAAATATGCACAATCAAAATAAAAAATTCATAAAGGCTATATTTAATATAATCCTGAGAATCATCATAGTCTTGTACTTTTAAGATCCCATATCCAAGGGTGACCACCTAAAATTAATAACAACAAGAAATTCAAATCCAAATCTATGATCCTGCAACCATGAGGTCTATCTGGGTACTGAAAGACAACCTGAAAAGGATGTGCGATAAACTTAGTAGGCCAACACAAATAGAGTCTAATGAAATCTAGTCTGTGAATATAAAATAAGAAATTTGAATTTATAGTAAATAAATCATTTAATAAATAATTGTAAATTAATTTGGCTCAGGTTCCTCAAAGAACACCCAATTGACTATATCTACATCAGCCTAAGCTAGAATATCTTTGAACACCCCTTAATGAATATATATGCATATATGTAGTCATATGTATACAAATATATACATACACCAGTGATGAACCAAGGCATATAACCAATTCATCCAAATATAATAATAATAATAAGAGAATAATTAGAATATCAGTTTAAATATGGGTTATCATTCCCATATATCTCATAGAATATTAAGGGACACCATGCAAAAATATCATGTTTAATAAGGGATGACATGCCTGATTATAATGATTAATAAAGGATACCATTATCGAGTATCATTTGTAATAAGGGACACCATACCCTAATATTATGAGTAATTAGGGACATCATACCCAATAATAAGGAACACCATGTCCAGAGATCATGTGTAATAAGGGACGCCATGTCCGATCATCATAAGTAATAAGAGAATCTATGCTCGAGTATCATGGTTAATATTGGTTTCTATGACTGAGTATCATGAATAATAAGGGGCACCATGTCTGATAATAAAGAGTGTAATGTCCAATAATTTCATATCATTGATGTGGCGTGCCATGCCCCACACCATTTAATCCATTATAATTCATCGGATTTAAAATCCCTAAAGATCAGTCCATGGAACTTCTTATCAGAACCCATGTATCACTCAAGTAATACTATAATAAACAAAAAATATATATAATAAATATACATGGGTCATGATAATACTTTCATGTCATTAAAAAATGATTTATCAAGATTATTCAATTTATAAATAAATTACTCTTAATTAAGAAAGACCGTGTAATCATAAATTCCAAGACACAATCCATCACAATTCATTGATTTAATCAAAAATTCACCATAATAAATAGGGAATAGGAATCATAAAATCACTATTTTCTATCCAACATGATGAAAAATGGACGATTACAAGCTCAGATGGAAGAGGTATTCTGAAGTATTGGAGGGAGGAGGGAGAGTTCTATACATGGAAGAGATCTACTGTGTGAATAGAGAGAAAAAAGGAGGGTTGAAGGTTAAAATAAAATAGGGAAAAAAAGATAATTTCACCTATTTTAATGAGACACGTGGTTTGGCCACGTGGTTATCCAAATGACATGCCAACTCTACCTATATTTTCACCCCTTTTCATGACTAGGCACCTAGTTTGAAAAACCATGTGCAAGTTGTGTGATCCTCTATACAATGTTATGGAGACAACTTGAATGGATGTGTGGCCTTGGGTGCATGGTTTAACAAAATTTGTGACACCCCTTAAGTCTTAGATATTTTAGGTGCATTATTTTCACTAACAATGTGAAATTTATGTGCCTTCCACTTACATTTCAAAAATCTGGGGTTTTGAAGCCCGATGCTCCCAAAACTAATCTAGACTCCAAAGACACCTTTTAGGACTTAAAATACATCAAAAACCATCACCAGTAAGTGATAAAAATATCATAGTTTTAATTTTAAAATCAACATACAATTTGATCCATCTCAAATTGATAATATCAAAAACCTTTATAAATTTCAACCCACTAAAAACACGAGACCTTACAATCTCCCCACCCAAAAACTGATCACCACTAAGAATCCTTGGGGAATAAGGAAACATCAAATGAAATACTTGGGTAATGAAAACTCCACTAAAATGGATGAATTACATTTTAAACATCCAACATGCATGCAAGAATTACTTTTCATATACGAGACTTAATCCATTGAAACTGAATCCAGGGCTCATACCCAAAACTGAAACATTAAGATGGTTCTTACCCAGGCCTATCAAACCCAAGACATGATCACATCATTATTTCTTTCACCGACTAGTCTATGGGTATCCCCACAATAGGTTCTAAAATTTAACATCCAATTTCACACCATGACACTTACTACCAGTCTAATTGTAAAAACAGACCGTCCCTTAGCTTTATAATGACACTTGTAGTATGATTATAAACCTCTAAATTGGAAAAATCCCAGACATCCACATTTATCCTTCTCACATAATATTTTCCATGAAAAATTCTTAGTCTATCCTTTTCACAACACTCATCTAATCCCAATGACTTTCCAGATGCAGTTACTCTACAACCACATCCAACCTAATCCAAACACATTTAATATAAGGGAACTCAAGATTGCTCTGATTACACTCAATGAATCTTGTAGCTAGATTAATATGATTTATCTAAATAAATTTATCATTTTTTATTATGTCACAACACAAAAATTGGTGCATATATGATCGAGTACCCCTGGACCATCACACTACAACCATATCAACTAAGCCTGACTAGAAGTACGTGGTAACATCAAAATCAACCAATGGAGTCCATGGAGATCATACGAGGTAGTCCATTCTCAGGATTTTATATGTGAGATGTTGGTACCGAGTTGAGACATCAATGTATCATGAACATTGACTGATCCTAATAGTGGTATTCACTTAGAGGTTGAGTCAAAGTATCAACTGGTGTCTATAAGTCCATAAAAGGCCTTCCTACATGTGAATCCCAGTATCACTGAGGATATTCTACACCTCTTTAATTATCCCTGATTCCAGTGAAAAACTCCAAAAGTGTGTATTCATTGAGCTAACAAGGTTTTTAATTTCTTCATTTAGCTTCTAATATAACCAATTCTCTCTCATATTATCCTAGATGATGTGAATACAAGGGGAAAGATCATCACTAAGATAAGATTATACTAAGAGGGTATCAATGATTACCAGTAATACCTAAGACACTTCCATCATACTCAATATGAAGTTTTATACATGGTTTCCAACCAACTGTATCCTACTATGCACAAGGATAGTTGAACCATCACTAACCTAATTCTTTTAAAAGGGCTTGATTTTACCTTCCGACACATCATCACGAACTGACCATAATTATTTTACCATATGAGGCACCTTTGAGGGTTTTCAATCATAACTATCAATGTCCAACCTGAATGATGGTGTCTTGAAATGTTGTATAAAAAACTAACCATTTCATCATTATAATGCCTTACAAGCACCGAAACTCCTCAAAGGAATTACATTCTATGGGTCACTCACACAACCTGAGTCTGAATCTAGTATATAAACTCGATCAAAACCCATACTTGGGTTTTATCTCAAGAATCATCACAAGGACTAGATAAACCGAACTTACTAGCCTCATGGGATTTTAAAAACATTTATGACCATCACCAAATGGTATTTTATGGTTGAGATCCCTCTACCTTGAAGGAAATTCTTATTTCTTGATTAACATGGAAATACCCATCTTAGGAGGATCTTAGTCATCATTCTATTATAAATGAAAGAATATTCCATGACACTTGATCCACCGACCTCCGAATGTGGGTCTTGGACATGTCCAACATGATTATATGAAGAACTTGCCTGAAATAAGTAGAAAACCATATAATTAGTATAATTCTAATAAAAATATAATATATAGATACACCTGAATCTCTTTCAATCCATACTC
Organism: Viscum album; assembly: GCA_963277665.1. Lineage (NCBI taxonomy): Eukaryota > Viridiplantae > Streptophyta > Magnoliopsida > Santalales > Viscaceae > Viscum > Viscum album. The sequence continues at coordinate 482,887,074 of OY728126.1, forward strand.
ATGCATGTTATTCGCAACAAGAATAAACACAAAAAAATAAACTAATAGGTAGTGTTACAATACCCTATCATTTTTTTCCACATTATCACAAGCACCGGGATACCCCAACATCTTTATTCGTCCATGTCATCCTACTCTAGAAGAGACTTGTGAATGTAAAGTGAAAAATCAAGGATTAAATGATTATTACCAAAATCATATGATTCACTGTACCATTTTACCAAATCAATAGATTTTGCATGTATTAATGCGTACTACCCTAGGATTACATCAACAAAATGTTACATAATTTGATATTATCTATAGACTTATCAACCCTATAAATCCTAGTATCTGATGGATCACATAAAAGATTTATAACAGTGTCGTATTATCCAATATGGTTATTAATCTAGATGATGACTAATCAAGTTATCCATCACTGAAAAAGAATAGTCACATGACCAATGAAGCGGTTGACAATTCCATATGAATTTTTAACCTACTGAACATGATCATTATATGTTGTTCACATATTTTACGTTGGTCAATTACCATGTGCCCACCCACCTAACCTAGTTTTTTTTTGAAAACTAAGAGTCCAACGGATTTAAATAGTTCTTGAACAACACCTCTCACCTGGAACTCTACATAAGCATTTACCATTGATATATTACCTCAGAGGGAACCATCTCGACAGGGATATCCACTTCCCAAAGCATGAATCATCAATTCTATAACTAGGTCATGACAAAAAGGTCACTAGTATTATCATTATAACCTTTATATCAACATTTTAGAAAGGCAATAAGATGTCCATAGGTAACATCTACATTCTCATTGAAGGAAACACTCAAGAAAACATTTAAACTATACTTACATGAGGTTTAAATCTAAGAGAACCAATTTAAGGTTTGATTTCAGTCATCCTAATTTGAATAAAGTTTATTTAAAAATTAAATAGGCTCAAACATATTCAACTCACATACCAATTATAAAAGTAACTATAATTGGCACTTTATTTAGCTGATTCCATCCAACCTGATAAGAAAAATATATTAGAATTTCCTTTTAACCATTTTATCATCATTTATTTAATAATGAAATTATCACAACATGCTTAATTAAAGAAATTTTAAATTATAACCTATATAAGAAAACACCTTTTAGGTTGTGATTGAAAATATAATTAAATAAATCCTCATATAATAATAAGGTACAAAATAAGACCACATGTTATCTATCATTTTAAGGGAATTGTTTTAGTAAGATTCCACCATAAACTTATACATAACACCATATAAGTGGTACTAAAACTTTAAATAACCATCACTATATAGCATGAGTATACCCCCTGAGGTTAATTATCAAGGAAAATCAAAATAAAGGAGACCTATCAGGGTCCCATTAATCCATATTGGGTCCATCTAAATGAAACCTACTAGCAGTTTCTTTATTAAAGATTAATCACACCCTTAATGGGTTTATCATATAGGAATAATGTCCTTAAACTCACCTAAATGGGTGGAGTGAATGATATAAGTTTTTATTTATATGGTTCTTAATTACCATGTTATAAAGGTACATGCATTTTATGTTGAAACAAATTCCCTTTTAAATAACATCCATAAGTAATGGTTTGAATTTATTAAATCAAAATAATTTTCTTAAAATTTTAATTCATCCATTTAATGTATATATATATACACCATGGTTTAGTTAGATGAATTACCATTACCAAGTTATAAATTCACCTACCTTTATATGTTACAATTCACATTCTTTTAAATTTAACAAGTTTTTTACCTTCAGTCTCAGAATAAAAAAACAATATACAATGGTTCGATTATATGGGTCATCGATCCTAATTTATAATGGACCATACACTTCATAATTTGTTATTGGAACACATTTAATCACATCCACTAGTGTTAAATCCCATAAAACCAATGTTCCATGGATGAAACATGTTATTATTGTTTAATTAAGGTGCCTCCATCAATGTATATAGAAAGACACCATTTTGGTCGATATAGATGCTTTAATAAACAGTTATTTATTATAACTATAACATGTAATTCTATAAAATAATAGTAAATAGAGGTGAAGAATGAAATTTATTTCACAGAATTTTGTAAATGAAAGTATGATAAAGAATCACCTAAACATGGTATACAGATAAACAAGCATCTAAAACACATAAGAAACATCCAAAATGTATTAGGAAGTCAATAAATGTAACTTATATGGAATAAAATATACATGTAATGTGAATATCTATGTGCCTATAATTATGAATGTAGTAATACTTCATTTCCATACTATATGTAAGACCCCAAGATTCCACAGTATGTTTCCCTTTGAAAAATGTAATAGCTTGCGTTGTACACAACTTTGAGATTCTAACACACCACGACCAATCAAACTAGCTGTTATGAATAGTAATACCCAATTTTTGAAATTTTATAAATTTTATTCTTCAAAATGGAATTCATTTTTGGATTTATAATATCAAAATTTTCTTAAGGTGAATTTTGGGTACTTTTCTGAAAACTTTCAATTTTTGATGAGTAGTGAAAAATACTCAATTTTAATTAAAGAAAACTTTTTTAATCGAAATAATTTATAGTGTTAAATTAAACATTTGAATAGTTTTTAAGTATAATTAGATTGTATTTTTTTCATTTAATATAATTTAGGTCATTGGATGTAATTTCCTATTTAAACTGGACATAAATAAGTGTCAATCTTTTGATAGTTATTATTTCTTAAAAAACACGCTTTTTGTTTTGACAATGAGAATTAATTTCAAATTAATTTTTGCCACTTATATGTTTTGAATTTAGAAAAATGGATTCCATATTTGGAATCATGAGGTTCATATTGTGTAAATAGATAACTTTTATTTTTAGACATTATGAATATTTACTTTAGTAAATATTTTATTTACCATGGTTAAAGGGTAAATTTGGTAAATAAGGGTAAACAAATATTATTATAATAATATTAAATTACCCTAAAATGTGTCATATTCCTATTTATTTATAAATATACGATCATGGGAATCCTTGGGTTGATTTTGAGACCCCATGGAGCCACCTGAGTGTGATAATGACAGTTTATGATAATTAATTTAAAGTAAAGACAAAAATGAAATAAACATATATATTTTAGTAAAATAATTTTTATAAGGGGTTATATAAGTTATCCTTTCGACTATAAATAATCATTTGAAATAAAAAATTATTTACTACATCATGGTAGTTTTTTTATAATTTTTAGACGTCAAATAAATAGAATTATTTTTGATACAAAAATGATGTAGTGTTTACCTCATTAAAAAATGATTTATATAAATGAGATTATAAAAATTAAAAAAATATCCAAAACCTATCCAATTATTATTGGATGATTTTATTTCGAACATGAGTCATCTTATCTTTGACTTTAATGAGTTTTGGACCTCTAGAAACCGAAAATCAATATATAATAAAATAATATTTTCAAACATTCCTAAAGAGACCCTCCTCCCCTTTATAAATATCCCTCACCTCTAGCCCATTTATCACACCTCTCAAGCCACTTGGATCATCCAAATTATACCCAATTAATATCCCTACATCCCTCTCGTACTCTTATAATCATTACCTTAGTCAGAAAGCACTTCAAGGAATACTTTTGTTTCAAACCAAAGAGAGTTACCTGGTTTAAAGGAGGTTAACGTACCCTCGACCAAGGAAAACTACAAGGTAAGGTTTAATTTAACAATCTCTTTATTATCTGAGGTTGTTTTTACATAAGTATCGATTGGGAACTCTTTATCATACACATATGTGTTTTATTAAAAATGTATTTCAAAACATTTTTACTATGTACTAGACAATGGGTTAAAGTCATTTATACCCTTATTTGACCTTATATGTTTTGAAAGGAATATTTCTGTCATTTTCCAAATAAGGTAATTTATGACCCTTTTCAACAAAATTAAGGTAGGAATGTATTTTTTTAATTTATATGGTGGGTGAGGCTATTTTACTCCATTATAACATCATCGAATCTTCCCTTACAAGCTTATAAGAATATTTTCAAAATAAATGTTTTCTTTTACAATTATGTGACTCTTAAATGATTTCTAAATAGAAAGATATATTTCAATCAAATAGTTTTTATTTAATCTATGTCAACATCCTTTTATAAATTTTACACTTGTTTGAAGTTGATTTATTATGATATAAATATTCCATATTGTAATTAAGGTTTTGTGATATGTTTGACTATGGATGTGTTATTTTTATACCATTCATGGTTTATGGTTAAAGTATTGACATTTCATATGCTACTTTTAATACAAATGTTTATGTTATGTTTCAAACTTTTAATATGAGGAATGTATTGGACTTATTAGGTGATGGGTGGAGCCCGCTATAGCTCCTCGGTGCATCAGTAGGTCTCATGAGACAATTAGACGTGGAATTGGTTGAGGCCTTTCCTAGTTGGATATATGGTTTTGGCCGAGGCCTTAATCATTTTTAGACGTCTTGGTCGAGGCCTTGAAAAAATGTTTTAGAATGTCTGGAATTATACATTCCCTCATTATGAAAATAACAATGATGGTTCATGTGGTTATTCGACTAGTAGAATACCCACAACTATGTTTTGTTATGGCATTATTTACTCAGCTCATATTTTTTTCCATAAAGTATTCATGTTTGTTATTTGTAAAGGAATTTGTTTTTAATTATTCACCATATCTAATGTTTATGTAATCTTCCACTGTATTTCTTACTCTTGCTGAGTATTTGAGATCACCCCTTTATTATGTTTCATTTTCCCCAGGATATGAAAAATTTAGTTATAAGTGTCTTGCAAGCATATCTAGGAGGCTTGGATTTTTCTAATAGAATAAATTAGTGTTGTATTTCTTTTCAAGTTGTAATGTTGAACTTATGTATACATATTTTTTCTAATAATTCTAAATTGATCGGTCTTTTGAGCCATGATTCATTATATCATGCCAATATTATGTAATAATGCACCAACTCTGGGTAAATGGGGTCGGGGAACTAAAGTTTGGTATTAGAGGAAGTTTAGTACAAACCTTGGAAGCTAGATTTAGTTAAACTTTGATTAGAGTATATTACCATAAGATAGACTTTGAGGATAAGTATAGAATAACTTCCTAGAATTTTGGTAATGTGGAGATTTTGTGGGTATTCCAAGAAATACATCCCTGTATGGATATGAGCAGGTAGAGGTGGCTCTGAAACATATGTACCTAAGAGTGAAAACTCTGACAAGGAGTTTCGGGCTTGACCCGGGGTATCCTGGTACACGACAATGGGCCTTACGACACTCTTGGTTATGATACTCATGGGGGATATGCTTAGGATAATTCATATTTTCTTTACAAATCATTATGAAGGATTTATGAGTATATAATTCCTCAAATAATTTTTTTATGATTATGGATTATATCCATAAACTGTTCAATTTATGTTAAGTGTTTTAAAAGTTTGCAACTACGTATTGCGATTCAAAAACTAATCTATTATATGCCATTGTTTAGAAATGGTGCCTAATAGAAGGAATGGAAACCATATTAATTCATGTAATCCATATAGGGACTTCCCTCCTACTCAAGATAATTATAGTACAGCTAGTGATGCAACTGATGCTGATCAACTTATCACCATACTGGGACAACTCACTCAGGTTGGGAATAATAACCTTATCCGTATGGAGCACCCTGATCCATAACGTGGAGGATCAATGTTAGACCACATCATGAGGCAACAACCACCAACATTCAATGGGTCTACAAATCCATTTGTAATTGAGCAATGGATATGTTCCTTAGAGAAAATATTTCATGCTTTGGGGAGTAGTGAAAGGGAAAAAGTTTTCATTGTAGTTTATCACCTCACGAGAGATGCAGATCAATGGTGGTCATTAATTCAAAACACAAAGTAGGATGAAGAAGTATCATGTATGGAATGGGGGGAGTTTAAAGATATTTTCTTAGAAAAATACTTTCCTTAGGACCATCGAGCATATATGGAAAGGCAATTTCTGAGTCTGAGGCAAAAAGAGGATTAGAATGTCGCAAAGCATGAATATAACTTTACAAGGTGAGCAAGGCATGCTGCAAATTATATACGTAACCCAAGAAGTAATATTGATCGTTTCTTTGATGGGTTAAAACCATTTTACTGTCGAGCATTAGTCTCACAATCCATCTCATCATACAAAGATATTGTCTTATGTGCTATCAAGACAGAAAAGAAATTCTCTAAGTATTACAACTTTAAATCAAATCTAGAGAAGAAGAGATCTACTAAACACTTTGGGAAAGGAAATAAGGAAATGAGGAATAAGGGAAGAATTGAATTTCCACCCTGTGATAATTTTGGAAGGAAGCACCCTAGTGATTGTCTAAAAGGAAAAGGAGTATGATAAAAATGTGGGCAGAAATTCCATCTTTCTGGTGATTGTAAGGGGAAGAAAGAAGCTTCCAATGTTCAATGCTACAATTGCAGGGAGATGGGACATTATGCAAATAAATTTCCTAAGAACCAAGGAAACTTACCTCAGAAAAGTGAAAGAGAGAAAGGCCAAGATTATGTGATCACTACTGCTGAGGTGGATGCTCTGAAAGACATGGTGGCATGTAATTTAATCGTTTCCTCAAGTTTAGCCAATGCATTATTTGATTCTAGATCATCACATTGTTTTATATCTTCCCAATTTTCTAGGAAAATTAGATATTTCCAATTTGTTTTAACAAGAGAGTTTTCAGTCAAAACTCCTAAGGGAAGTATCATTGCAAAAATGTTTTGTGAATCAGTTCCCATTAGGGCATATAAATGTTCTTTATCCACTGATCTCATTGTCATACCCATGATAGAATTTGATATAATCCTCTGTACGGATTGGATTTCGGACCATGTTGATAAAATTTATTGTAAGAAGAAGGAGGTTACAATTTTTGATGATGGTATGGAATACCTTATCTTTAGAGCAGAAACGTCACCATCTGATTATTATCTTGATCCACCCCCAGTAGCTATACTAAATTCAATAATTGTGAAGGAATAGAATGAAATAACTATGGGTGAGGAAAGGAATGTTAAAATAAAGGATATACATATTGTGCAAGAAGATGTTGATGTGTTTCTAGATGATTTACCTGAACATCCTCTATAATGAGAAATTGAGTTTTCCATTGACTTAATTCATGCTTCAAGGCCCATATCGAAGACCCCTTATATAATGGACACTATGGAATTAGTGGAACTAAAGAAACAACTAGAGGAATTAAGTAATAAGGGATTTATTCACCCTAGTGTTTCTCCATAGGGAACCCCTATCCCTTTTGTTAAGAAAAAAGATGGATCTATGAGGTTGTGAAATGATTACATGGAGATCAATGCTATAACAATAAAGAACAACTATCCCCTACCTCACATTGATGATTTATTCTATCAATTTTATTGAGTTAAGTATTTCTCAAAGATTTACCTTTGATCTAGATACTAGCAGTTGTATGTGAAGATGGAAGACATTCCGAAGACAACATTTCGAACTAGGTACTGGCATTACGAGTTTACAGTAATGCCTTTTGGACTGACTAATGCACCCATCTGTCTTCATGGATCTAATGAATAGAGTTTTCAAGGAATATCTTGATGACTTTGTAGTGGTATTTATTTATTATATCTTGGTATACTCAAGAAGCAATCAAGATCATGAAAATCACTTGCGCACTATTCAAGAAACCCTAAGAAGAAATGAATTATGTGTCAAGTTTAGGAAGTGTAAATTCTGGATTCAGGAGATTTATTTTCTTGGACATATTGTCTCTAATGATGGAATCTCTATTAATCCTTCAAACACAAGATCAATCCAAGAATGGCCAGCACTGACGAGTATAACCGAGGTACACAGTTTTATTGGTTTAGTAGGTTATTATCAGCGTTTTGCCCAGAGTTTTGCCTGATTGGATAACCCATTAACCAAGATCACACGTAAAGGGGTTAAATTTGTTTGGAAAAAATAGTGTGAAGAATGTTTTGAATAACTGAAGAGAAGATTATTCATTTCTTTAATCTTGACTCTACCATATGGGAATGATTGGTTTGTTATTTATAGTGATTCTTCAAAGAAGGGACTTGGTTGTGTCCTTATACCGAATGATAGAGTTATTGCCTATGCATCACAATAGCTAAAAATCCATGAAAAATAACTATCCTACTCATGATCTTGAGTTGGCAGTTGTAATATTTGCATTGAAGATATGGAGACACTATCTCTATGGTGAAAATTTGAGATATATACCGATCACAAGAGCTTGAAGTATATTTTCTCACAGAAAGAAATCAACATGAGGCAAAGACAATGGGTTGAACTACTCAAAGATTATGATTTCACTATACACTACCACCTAGGTAAGGAAAATAAGGTGGCAAATGCTTTGAGCATAAAGGATCATTGAGTTCTAAACAATATGAGAGTTGAAAGGGATATTGTGTTTATGGATCTAGTAAAGATGGATATGAGAATAATCATGGAAGTTGAAACATCAAAACTTTTCAAATGGTTGCTAAACCATATTTAATATAAAGGATAAAAAGTTCTTAGACTAATGATGAGGTGTTTATAAAGAAAATTAAAGATATGAATGATGGGAGATTGATTGACTTCATATATGAAGATGGAATTTTGAAATTTGGGAAGAGAATTTGTGTTCCTGATATACCTGATCTAAAAATGGAACTTTTCGATGATGATTATAGCTCCAATTTCTCTATACACCCTGGTAGCACTATGATGTATAGAGATTTGAAGGAACATTTTTGGCGGGATAACATGAAGAGGTAGATTACTGATTATGTGTCCAGATGTATGGTTTATCAACAAGTGAAAGAGGGAAGAGAACATCCTGGAGGAGTCATGCAACCTCTTCCAATACCTAAGTGGAAATGGGATGATATTACGAAGGACTTTGTCATGGGACTACCAAGGACTTGTAGAAGAAACGATGTAATATGGGTCATTGTTGATCGTCTTACCAAGTCAATACATTTTCTTGCTATAAGAGAATATTTACCACTTGAACCTTTATCAAGACTATATATTAATGATGTTGTAAGACTAAATGGAGTACCACTATCGATTTTTCTGATCATGATCCCTATTTTACTTCTAGTTTCTGGAAAATTCTTCAGAAGGCCCTAGATACTGAACTTCATTTGAGCACTTCCAACCACCCTCAAACTGATGGACAATCAGAACGGATTATTCAAACCTTATAAGACTTGTGGAAATATTTATCACTTGACTTTCATGGTATGTGGGATCAGTATTTACCTCTGGTAGAATTTTCTTATAAAAATAGTTTCCATTTAAGTATTTAGATGACACCATATGAAGCGTTATATGGAAATAGATTTTGTACACCAATTTGATGGGATGATATAGGTGAAAGAAAACTTATAGGCCCATAAATTATTGAGGAAACAATGGAAAAGGTTAATATTATCCAAACCCACATCAAAACAGCTCAAAGTAGGAAAAAGAGCTCTGCCGATAATCGAAGGAAGGATTTTGAATTTCAAGTAGGTGATCATATTTTCTTGAAGGTATCTCCATGGAACGGTGTTATACATTTCAGTAAGAAGGGTAAATTGAGTCTCAGGTACAATAGAGATTTCGAAATTCTATAATGAATTGGGGCTATAGCTTACCATTTGTCAATGCCACCAAGTCTCTTCAAAGTTCATGATGTGTTCCACATACCACTGTTGAGAAAATACATGCCCGACCCAACGCATGTAGTCACCTATGAAGAAATAGAACTGGAACCCAATCTATCTTATTGTGAAGAGCCTGTCAAGATTCTTGATACCAGAGAATAAGTGTTGAGAAACCGAACAACTCATCTGGTGAAAGTTTTATGGAGAAATCATAAGATGGAAGAGGAAACGTGGGAACCCAAGGAACTTATGATGAAGAACCACCCGAATATTTTTATGTATAAGTATTCTAGAAATTTCAAGGATGAAATTATTTGCAGGAGAGAGTAATGTAACACCAAAAGCTTCCATGGTACGTTTTCCTTTGAATAATGCTATAGATTTTGGTGTACGCAACTTCGAGATTCTAACCCACCACAACCAATCAAACTAGCTGTTATGAATAGAAATACCCAGTTTGTGAAATTTTAAAAAAATTTACTCTTAAAAATGGACATCATTTTTGGATTTAGAATATCAAAATTGTCTTAGGGTGAATTTTTGGTACTTTTCTGAAAACTTTTTATTTTTGATGAATAATAAAAAATACTAAATTTTAATTAAAAACAACTTTTTAATTGAAATAATTTATAGTGTTAAATTATATATTTGAATGTATTTTAAGTATCATTAGATTATATTTATATCATTTAATATAATTTAGGTCGTTGGATGTAATTTCAATTTTAAACTGGACATAAACAAGTGTCAATCTTTTGATAGTTATTATTTCTTAAAAAACACGCTTTTTGTTTTGACAACGGGAATTAATTTTAAATTAATTTATAACACTTATTTGTTTTGAATTTGGAAAAATGGATTCCATATTTTGAATCAGGAGGTCCAAAATTGTGTAAACAGATAACTTTTATTTTTAGAAATTATGAATATTTACTTCAATAAATATTTTATTTACCATGGGTAAAGGGTAAATCTGGTAAATAATGGTAAAAAAATATTATAATAACAATAGTAAATTACCCTAACATTTGTTCTGTTGATATTGGTTGATACATATCTTACCATGGGCATCCTTGGGTTGATTTTGGGACCCCATGGAGCCACTTGAGTGTGATAATGACACTTTATATTAATTAATTTAAAGTAAAGACAAAGATAACATAAACATATATCTTTAGTAAAATAATTTTTATAAATGGATATATAAGTTATATTTTCGACTATAAATATTAATTTTAAATATAAAATTATTTCCAACATCATGGTATTTTTTTATAATTTTTAGAGATCAAATAAATTAAATTATTTATGATACAATAATGATGCAGTGTTTACCTCATTAAAAAATGATTTAAAGAAATGAGATTATAAAAATTAAAACAATATCCAATACCTTCCCAACTCTTATTGGATGATTTTATTTTGAACACGAGTCATATTATCTTTGACTTTAATGAGTTTTGAACCTTTAGAAACCGAAAATAATTATATAATAAAATAAAATTTTCAAACATTCCTAAAGAGGCCCTCCTCCCCTTTATAAAAAGCCCTCACCTCTAACCCATTTATCACACCTCTCAAGCCACTTGGATCATCCAAGCTCTACCCAATTAAGCTCCCTACATTCATCTCTTCCACTTAGAATCTTTACCTTAGGTAGAAGGCACTTTAAGGAAGCCTTTCGGTTCAAACCGAAGGGAGTTACCTAATTTAAATAAGGTTAACATACCATCGACCAAGTAAAAGTACAAGGTAAGGGTTAATTTCACAATATATTTATTATCTGAGGTTGTTTTAATGTAAGTATCAACTGGGACCTATTTATCATCCCCATCCTTGTTTTCTTAAAAATGTATTTCAAAACATTTTTACTATTTTCTAGACAATGGGTTAAAGTCATTTATATGCTTATTTGACCTTATATGTTTTGAAAGGAATCTTTTCGTTGTTTTCCAAACAAGGTACTTTATGACCCTTTTCGACAAAATTAAGGTAAGAATGTATTTTTTTAACTTATACGGCGGGTGCAGCTATTTTACACCGTTATAACATCGTCAAATATTCCATTACAATCTTATAATAATATTTTCAGAAAAATGTTTTCTTTTATAATTTTTTTACTCTTAAATGATTTAAAAATAGAAAGAGATATTTCTCTCAAATAGTTTTGATTTCATCTATGTCAAAATCCTTTGATAAAATTTACACTTTTTTGAAGTTGATTTATTGTGATACAAATATTCCATATTGTATTTAAGGTTTTGTGATATGTTTGACTAAGAATGTGTTATTTTTATACCAATAATGGTTTATGGTATAAGTATTGACATTTCATAGGCTAGTTTTAATACGAATATTTATGTTATGTTTCAACCTTTTCATATGAGGAATGTATTAAACATAGTAACTGACATGTGGAGCCCGCTATAGCTCCTCGGTGCATCGGTAGGTCTCATGAGACAATTAGAAGTGGAATTGGTTGAGGCCTTTCCCAATTTGATATATGGTTTTGGATGAGGCCTTAATCATTTTTAGACATCTTGGCCAAGGCCTTGACAAAATGTTTCAGAATTTCCGAAATTATACATTCCCTCATTATGAAAATAATATTGATGGTTCATGTGGTTATTTGACTAGTAGAATACCCATAACTATGTTTTATTATGGAATTATTTACTTAGCTCATATTCCTTTTATAAAGTATTCATGTTTATTATTTGTAAAGGCATGTGTTTTCAATTATTCACCTTGCCTAATGTTTATGTTATCTTCCATTGTATTGCTTACTCTTACTGAGAATTTGAGCTCACCCCTTTCTTATGTTTCATTTTCCCAGGATATGAAGAAGTTAGTTATGAGTGACTTACATGCATATCTAGGAGGCTTGGATGTTTCTAAGGGAATAAATTAGTGTGTCATTTATTTTCAAGTAGTAATGTTGATCTTATGTATATATATGGTTTCCAATAATACTAAACTGATCGGTCTTTCGGGACATGATTCCTTGTATCATGAAAATATTATGTAATAATGCACCGACTCTGTGTAACTGGGGCCGGGGAGTTACACTATAATAATAGTAAAAACTATGAATCCCATAAATCAATAAGAAACAAAAAGTGAATTAATCACTCAAGGTGAAATATTAATCATCTCTAATAACGAAAAATATGAACAATAATCCCATCTATGACCACTTGATCATTCCCTTGTGAATAGGTTGATCACACCTAGACATGATCTATTTATCAAGTTTTTACACATTCCTAGTCTCCTGTCAACTAGAAAAAAATAGTAATAAAAAAGAAAAGAGAGGTTTGATGCCACTTTGTAATGTCCCAAATCATATCAATCTATAAAAAATAGCCAAAATAGTTACTACATAGCCTCAAGTGTTCCTACATATATTCCATATGTTTCCAAATAGAATAGATAGTATAATGGAGTTGTATTGGGGTGACTATACCCTATATATTAGTATGAAACATAAAAAAACATAATAAATAACAAAGTAGTAGATGTTAATAAAAATTAATAAAATGGACAACACCAAATATACAACCATGCATGTATATATGATAATACAATATACATATAGTTTAAATGAGATAATTAATATATAAAAATGTATGATGAAATGAAAAAAAATCCCCAGGGGATATCTCCATGAAAATACTAACCACCAACTCAGTCATGTAATTCTAAGCTTCAATGTCCAAGGGAAACTACATAAAAATAATAACATCAAGAAATCAAAATCCATAAACCTGATCTTGAAAACATGAGGTCTATCATAGTACCAAATAGAGGCTCAAATAGTTTGTGTGATAAACTAAGTATGCCACAACCAACAATTTCTAATTCAATCCAATACATGAATAAAAAATAATTAATGTGCAACTATAACAAATTAATTATTTAATAAATAACTATAAACTAGTAAGGATTGGGTTCCATAAAGAAACCCAGACGATCATGCATGCTTCATCCTAATCTAGTGTAATGGACAAGTCTAGCCTAGGATCATGATATTGTCCACTTTTGGACTAACCTGCATGGTTTTGCTTTACCTGGGCTCTGGCCCTTGGACATCCCCTAAAAGAGGCCTCATTATGGGAGAGGTATCCACACCACCTTATAAAGGGTTGCTTCATGCACCTCCTCCTTCGATGCGGGGTTTCCATAATCTTACCCCCTAGAAGGGAATAACATTCTCAATAAAAAATTTAATGGACACTAGCTCTAATACCATTTGTAATGGCCAAGTTTGTCTCATAATAATGATATTGTTCTCTTTGGGCCTATCATGAATGGTTTTTCTTTCACTGGGCTCTAGCCCTTAGGCATCCCCCCCCATAAAATGCCTTATGATGGAAGAGGTATCCACACCACCTTATAAATGGGAGATTTGTGCACCTCCTCCTTCAATGTGGGATTTCCATAATCTCTTTGTAACATCCCAACTCAGGGTTCTACTCACCAGTTCCCCAATAAGGACCAACACATGACCTAAGGTGTGCCTCTCTATATGCTAAAGGTTTCCAAATAGCAATGAGGGTATAATATCCATTTTAGGGAGACTATACTGTATTTATTTATTTATTAGAGTAATACACTAGTAGAAAATAAGAAACAATAACTGAATGACAAATAACCACAAACAGAATAGTACCAAGATCACAAGATAACCATTATTGGAGATACAATATCAAAATAAATAGTAGATATTCCAAGATAAAGTACTTGCCATGTGTTAAAATACAACTCAAAAGTAAGGAAATTGATGAATCCCAAGAGGGCCTCTAACCATGTTCGGTTCCCTCAAACTTGATCCATAAAAAATCATCCATCTAACATAGGGTGTTTTCCATTAACCTATATAAAAAACACAATGTCTATTCAGGTACCGATCAGGAAACCTGAGTAGGGTGTGAGTATAACTCAGTAGGCCACCACCAATGATAACTCAAACAATATTCAGTCAATAGAAAGTGTTTGTAGTTGTATAAATAAATAATTACAGTGTTTAAGTAAATAGTTACCACATTATCAATAAATATTTATTTAACCACATAAACCCATGGGTTCTTGAGGATACCCGAACCTTAATACCTACTTCGGCCCATACACGAGTTCTATATATCCCCAAGGGATATCACATTTGAATATATGTCTTACCATTCTTAATACTTGGTCGAATGCCTATGTTACTATTCACCATTTAATAAAAAATAATTGAATGAACATGTTACCATTCAAAATACTTGGATGAATGTCCATGTTACTATTCACCATTTCACAATAAATAATTGAATGATCATAATTCCTCTCACTATTTCACAACTGAAAGACCATGTTACCATTCATAACTTCACAATCAAATGAAAATGTTACCATTAATCAACTCATTATTGATTCAAGAATTAATTATTCACAGCAATGCCATTACTAATTCAACTTTTAGTTAAACACAACAATTCCACTAGTTAAATAAAAAATTAACTAATCATATCAATAACATTAATTAATTTAACAATTAATTAATCACATCAAGTTCCTATAGTTCATTAAATAATTAACCAATCACATAAATAACATTAATTAAATCTACAATTAATTTTTCACATAAATTCCTATAGTAAATTCAACAGTTAACTAATCACATCAATAATATTAATTAATTCAACAATTAATTAATCACATCAAGCACCTCTAGTTAATTTAAAAATTAACTATTCTCATCAATAATATTAATTAATTCAACAATTAATTAATCACATCAATATTCTCTAGTTAATTCAACAATTAAATAATAAAATCAATAATATCAATTAATTTGATAATTAATTAATCATATAAAATATATTAATAAATTCGACAATTAACTAATCACTTAAATTCTATTAGTCAATTCAAAAATTAACTAATCACACCAATTTCATTACAAATTCAAAAAATAGTTTGGCACATAATTTCCCTTAATTAATTCCCTAATTAATTAAGTTTGTCAATCCCATTAATTAATTCATCAATTAATTAATCAATATACAAAAACTCAAAATCCCATTATTAACCCCACAATTAATTTTATCATTGACAATCTCAATATTTCATAATTAATTCAACAATTTATTATCTCAATTATCAAATCTCAATATCTTGTAATTAATTCATCAATTAATTATCTCAATTCTAAAATCTCAATATCTCATAATTAGTTCATCAATTAATTATCTCAATTATTAAATCTAATTATCCCATTATTAATTCAACAACTAATTATTCCATTCTCTCTATTTAATATCTCAATAATCCAAATTAATTAATTCACTAATTAATTAATCCAAGTCATTCAATTACATTAACAAAACAAACCCCATTAATTAATTCTCCAATTAAATCATTTAACTCCTTCAATTACATTAACACAACAATAACTATTAATTTATTCGCTAATTAATTAATCTAAGTCATTTAATTGCATTAACACAACAACCCCCATTAATTAATGCACCAATTAATCAATCTAACTCATTTAAATTAATTAATTCCATAATTAATTAATCAGATTCAATCCTTTCAATTAATTATTCATGTCAATTTCATTAATTAATTCATAAATTATTAATCACAATACTTAAATTTTAATCAATTTATCAATCCCATCAGTCCCATTATTTAATACAATAATTAAATAATCACATTATACACATTAATTAATTCATCAATATATTAATTCCTTTAATCACATTATTTAATTCAACAATTAAATAATCACACTACTCACATTATTTAATTCATCATTTAATTAATCCCTTTAATCCCATTATTTAATTAGATAATTAAATAATGCAATTAATCACATTAATTAATAAATCAATTAATTAATCAAATTCTCAATCAAAAAAATCCACATAATTAATTCATAAATTAAGTATTCCAACTTAATCTATTGAATAACCCCTTAATTAATTCCTCAGCTAATTATTCCAAATCACTCAATTCAATAACCCCATTTAATTCATCAATTAAATGTTCTGTCTTAATCAATTCAATATTGATAAATAATTAATTTCTTAATATTTCTATCTTAATCAATTTAATGTTCTGATAATTGATCTAAATAACTAATTATCCCCAATTAACAACCTCAATCCCTACATAATTAATTCAAAAATTAAATATTCATAATCTATAATCCCAATATCGCTAATTTGAACATTTTTTATCAATTAATTCATTAAATTAATTAATTCAGTTAATAAAGTAATTGAAAAACATCTAATAACAATTCTAAAAATTAATACATATTATTTAAATTAATACTTTAGGATTTTAATTATAGAACACCTACCTTAATTCGATGATGAACAATTTCCCAACATAAATCCCCAAAAAATGGGTGAAGCAACGACATAGAAAGAGATCTGAATCTTAAAACCCAAAATCAATATTAAAGAATTTAAGATCTTATAAATCTAGATCCAGATTTACAATCATGGATCTATATCTCACTAGATAGATTTATATCTAACCAATCAGAGGATTAATTTTCTAAAAGAAAGTGAAAAGAATAGAAAAAGAACTAGAAAAGATATAGGATTGGATTAACTTACCAAGAGAGGTGAGAGTCTTCAATACGGACATCAAATTGTGAATAATGGAGGTTAGGAAGGATTTTAATTCATCCTAAGAGTTCCAAAATCATAAATGAACTCCTAGGGTCGAATGAGGGTCAAAATGGCTGAGTCTCAGGGATTTGAGGGATTTAAAAATTAAAAATGAGGTGACTTATGAAACCATGCACAGTTTTCTAGGAAGGGGCACACAATTTTCCCTAACAATTCCCCATAAGCATGCAAAAAATATTATATGGGTGCACAGTTACTCCAAAGGGGTTTCATGTTTTGGGAAAACTATGTGCCAACCATTCACAACCCCTTATTCTATATTTTTTTTCAAATTTTCACCCAATCACACCACAAAGTAAAACCCAGATTTAAAGTACTCAAAAAAAAAGAAAAAAATTATTTATAAATGATCCTGAGACAACTCTAGAAAAGTTTGAGATCTTAAAATCTCCCCCACCATATAATAGATCATCATCAAGCTACACTCCCAATATTCTCTAAGATTTAGAGTAAAAGAGATTGGCCCACTGATCCCACCTATCTTCTTCCCTTTCCCATGGTTCCTATTGCACACACCCATGTTTTCACAACACACGAACTATCGGCATGGTCTTTCCTCAAAACACCTTCTCACTATGACCTAATACATGTATCACATGCTCCTCAAAGGATGTATCGGTCTCAAGATCAACTTCTACAATATAACTGACATGTTTTTCATCTCACTGTCCCAACAACCACAAGAACACCATCTAAAATAGGCACTTATCTTTTCCATGAAAAACTTCTTGAAAAATATGTATATCCACCACCTCTAAGGACCACCAGAACTTTACATGAGGAATTTAAACATTCTCCTTATAGGTTTCTCATTTATAAACTATCTATGATGTACCTCCTACCATCCATCTCCACAAATATCACTTCATAAGTGAAACCTCAGAGGGGAACCATATAAGAAAAACACATTCTGGTAGCTTAGAGTAAAGATAAATATTTCTCAGTGTATCCGAAAAGATGTCAAGGAAAGGGACATGATTTTCACTAATTAAAAGTATGATAAGAAGTCATCGTTGAATACCACCACAATTTTCCCATCACCAATGTTACCTCCCACTACATAAACATCTTAACCTTCCAAAAGTATCAGGCTTCCCTAACCACCAAAATTTCACTCTTTGATCCAAAACCAGATGGTCTGTTACACAACCTACAACTGAGTTCTCAAACTAGGGAATTCTCACTACCAAAACCACCCACATAAAGGGAGAAATAAAAAACATAAAGGATTATCAATTCACAACATTTACACAGTTATCAAGAGGGATTTACATAATACCATAACAAGTCTTTCCCTCTTTTTCCCACAACATGGTCAAAACTGATGCACTATCTCTACCATTAACCATCCAACATTCTAGGTCCTGGTTAAAAGGGTAAATACATTCTCATTATTTAAGTTTATCATTTAGACACCCATTTATTCTCATTTGGTATCATTTTAAAATCTTTCTCAATTTTATGTTAAACACTATTTTCATTTCAATTTCATATGAAAGGAAAAAAAATTCAACTTCAACAGTATACCCATAAACCATTTTCTCATTCATGCCTAAAATGATGCATGTCGCAATAACCCTGAGTGATTAGAATGATGCATGAAACACATCTATCATGTAATACCATTACACAATTAAAATCTTATAAAATATCCACATCAATAATCACAACACACAATAAGTGAATAATACAAGGTGAAATAATATTTAACTGTAAGAGAGAATTGTAATAATAATAATCCCACCATAAGTACTTCAGTTTTCCCTCATATATGGGTTAGCTACTCCCATGTACAAGTTCATAACCAAGGCTAGAATATTATAAGTCTCCAATCTAGCATTAAAAAATAGTAAGATAAAAGAAAAATAAAATAAAATTGGCCTCAAATATAATTTTGTAACATCCTGACCCGGGTTCCACTCACTGGTGCCCCAAGCCCAACTGCCATATGACCTCAAGCTTGCATCCCTGTATGTTAGAGGCTGCGTACTAGCAGCGAGGGTCTAATATCGATCATGGGTAGACTATAGCATATTTTTTTATTTATCATATTAATACAATAGTGTAAAATAAAAAATAACAACTGAATAACATATAACTAAAATCAAAACAGTACCAAAATCAGAAGATGACCAAAACTGGAGATACAATATCAAACTAAATAGTAGATATTACATGCTAAAGTATATGATAAGTATCAAAATGAAACTAAAAAGTAAATATATTGATGAATCCCAGATGGGTTTTGAACTACCTTTGATTCCCTAAACAATGATCCACCCCAAATCATCCATCTAACACATGGCCTTTTACCTTAAATTTTCCAGAAAACACAAAGTCTATTCAGGTACCAACCATGCATCCCAAGTAGTGGATGATTACAGCTCAGTAGTCCACCACCAACAACATCTAAAACAATATCCAGTCAATAGAAAGTGTATTCATTTATATAAATAAATAATTATAATGTATAAGTAAAAAATCATCACATTATCAGTAAATATTTATTTAACCACATAAACCTTTGGGTTCCTGAGGACTCCCAAACATCAATAACTACTTTAGACCATTCCGTAGTCCGATCTATTCCTAAGGGATATAGAATTTGAATTTCTAGGTTACCATTCTTAATAATTTAATGAATTTTTATTTTACTATTCACCATTTAATAAAACATAATTGAATGAGCATGTTACAATTCATAATACCTAGTTGAATTTATATTTTATCATTCTCCATTTTACAATACATAATTGAATGAGCATGTTACCATTCAACATTTGATAATTTAATGGCCATGATACCATTCATAACTTCAAAATGGAATGACCATGTTACCATTCGTCAATACAAAATTAATTTAATAATTAATTATTCACACCAATAACATTACTAATTCAATAGTTAGTTAAATAGAAAGATTCCATTGTTTAACTCAATAATTAACAAATCAAATCAATAACATTAATTAATTCAACAATTAATTAATCACATCAAGTTCTTCTAGTTAATTCAACAATTAACAAATCACATCAATAATATTAATTAATTCGAAAATTTATTATTCCCATCAAATTCCTCTAGTTAGTTCAACAATTAACTAATCACATCAATAATATTAATTAATTCAACAATTAATTAATCAAATAAATCTCCTATTTTTAATTAAACAATTATATAATCTCATCATTAATTTTATTAATTAAATTAGTAATTAATGACACCAATCTTCTCTAGTTAACTAAAAAATTAACTAATCACATAAATAATGTTAATTAATTTACCAATTAATTAATCACATAAACAACAATAATTAATTCAAAAATTAATTAATCACTTCCATTCTATTGGTCTATTAAACAATTAAATAATCACATCAATTTCATTACTAATGAAATAATAATTTTTTTCACTTAAGTTACCATAATTAATTACCTAATTAATTAAATATTTCACTCCCATTAATTAAATCATTAATTAATTAATCAATATCCACAAACTCAAAATCCAATAATTAATCCCATAACTATTTTTTTCGTCAACAATCTCAATATTTCATAATTAATTCCACAATTAATTATCTCAATTCTCAAATATCAAAATATTATAATTAATTCATCAATTAATTATCTGAATTCTCAAATCTCAATATCTCAATATCTCATAATTAATTCATCAATTAATTATATCAATTCCCAAATCTCATTACCCCATAATTAATTCAACAATTAGTTATCCCATTATATCAATTCAATATCATAATAATAAAAATTAATTAATTCACCAATCAATTAATCCAATTCATTCAATTTCATTAACACAACAAGCCCATTAATTAATTCACCAATTAATTAATTTAAATCATTAAACTTCATTAACTGCAAAATACCCATTAATTAATTTTCCAATTAGTTAATCTAACTCAATAAATTGAATTAACACAACAATCATAATTAATTAATGCATCAATTAAATAATCTAACTCATTTTAATTAACCAATTCCACAATTAACTAATCATATTCAATCTATTCATTTAATTAACCAATTAATTATTCATTTCAATTAAATTAATTAATTCAAAATTAATTAATTGCTACACATAAATTAATTAATTCATCAATTAATTAATCTCATCAATCGCATCATTTAATTTAACAATTAAATAATAACATTTTCCCATTAATTAATTCATCAATTAATTAATCCCTTTAATCCCATTATTTAATTCAAGAATTAAATAATCATATAACTCACATTAATTAATTCATAAATTAATTATTCTTTTTAAATTCCATTATTTAATCCAACAATTAAATAATGACATTACTCACATTAATTAATTTAACAATTAATTAATCAAATCCTCAAAAAAAATCCCCATAATTAATTCATCAATTAATTATTTTAACTTAATCAATTCAATAACACCATAAATAATTTCACAATTAAATATTCCAACTCATTCAATTCAATAACCCCATTTAATTCATCAATTAATTATTCCATCTTAATCAATTCAATATCCATAATTAATTCCTCAATTAATAGTTCTATCTCAATCAATTCAATATTCTGATGATTAATATAAATAATTAATTATCACCAATTATCAACTTAAATCCCATCATAATTAATTCAATAATTAATTATTCCTAAAATATAATCCCAATATCCCCAATTTGAACATTTCCCTTAATTAATTAATTTATAAATTTAATTAATTTGATCTAGAACATAATTTCTAAGCATATAATAACAATTATACAATTACATACACATAATTGAATTTAAGACTTTGGGATTTGAATTATAGACCACCTACTTCAATTAATTGATGAACAATATCCCAACGGAAATCCCCAAAAAATTGAGCGGCACAATGATGTAGAATGGGATTCGAATCTAAAAACCCTAAATCAAGAATAAAGAATTAAAGATCTTATAAATATAGATCAAGATATAAAATCATTGATCTATATCTCACCAAATAAATTTAGATGTAACCAAATATTGTATTACTTCACTTAAATAAAGCGAGAAGAATGGGAGAAGAATAGGAAAAGAACTGGAATAAGATTCACTTACCGAGAGAGGTGCAGATCATCGATCTAGAATTCGAGTCAGGAAGAATAAAGACCAAAAAGTCTTTGAATTCATCAAGAGATATCCAAAATCATGAAAGACCATCTAGGGTCGAATGATGGTCGAAATGGGTATGTTTCTGGGGTTCGGGGGAATTTAAAATTAAAAATTAGGTAGCTTCTAATTTCAGGCATGGTTTGTTTGGAAGGGGCACGTAGTTTTCCCTAACCAATCACACTAAACATAAAACAATTATTATGGGGGTGCACAGTTACTCTTTTGAGGGTGCATGTTTTGGGAAAACTATAAGCCAACCGTGCCCAACCAGTTATTCTTCATTTTATTCTTCAAATTTTCTACCAATCACACCCCAAAGTAAAAACCTAATAAAAAGTACCCTACACAATAAAAAAGTTTAACAAAAAATAAGCTAAAGATAACTCTAAGAAATTTTAGGATCTTACAACTAGAATATCTCTAAACATGCCATCATGTATATATATGCAAGTATATAGTCATATACATGAAAAGTTATAAATGCACCAGTGAGGACCCATGTTGTGAACCAAGGCATAAACATATAAAAATAACATCATAATGAGAATATTACTTTAAATAAGGGTCATAATTCCCATGTGTCTCATTGAATAATAATGGATTCCATGAACAAAGATCATGTTTAATAAGGTATTCCATTCCTGATTATCAAGAGTAATAAAGGACTCCAATCCTAATAATCATGAGTAATAAGAGATTTTGTGTTTGAGTATCATGAGTAATAAGGGACCCCATGCCCGATAATAAATAACGCCATGTCTAAAGATCATGTGTAATAAGGGAATCTATGATCGAGTATCATGAGAAATAAGGGACACCATGACCAAACATCAAGGGTAATAAGGGAATTCATGACTGACTATCATGAGTAATAACAGACTCTATGGTTAATAATAATGAATTCAATGTATGATAATTTTATATCACTAATGTGGAGCACCATGTCCTACACCATTTAATCCATTAAAATTCATCTAGTTTAATGTTCTTAAAGATACATCAATGGTATTTTGTATTAGAACACAAGTATCTATCAAGGAATACTATAATAAACATGCATGTTATATTTAATAACTGAACATAGAACATGAGAAGACATTTAGTCCATTTAAAAATTGTTCATCATGATTATTAAATTTGTAAATAAATTACTCATAATTAATAATGTCTATGTAATCTTACATTTTATGATAAAATATATCACTTTTAATTCCTTTAATCAAACACCCACTATAAATAAAAGATTCATGTAAGTAATCATTCCATTTCACAAACTCATTTATCCATTTATGTTGGTCCACTGTGATGTCCAAGTGATAATACTCAAAATGATTTATAATTCATTTAACATAAGTATAATATAATAAATACTCAATCCTAAAAGAGTTATTCACATGGATTATAATGACACTAACTCATATAAGACTTTAATATAATTAGGTAGAAATTCAACACACATATTAATGTGGTTTAATTTGGTTTCCAAGGAAAATGGGAAATGGGAATAAAAGAAACAAGCCATTAGGGGTGGTTTAAGTCAAATTAGATGACCTCCAATAATGAATTTTAGTGAGTGAGGAGTAAATAATTCCTGACATTATCATTAATATATTTACTTTCATGTTTAATATGGGAAACATTGAATATATTATTGATGTAACAATGAAATATCTTATAAAACAATGAAACATTGAGGTAAAATCCATAAACCACCTACCTCATGCTTAGAACACTTTATTCGTCAATTATCAGATTTGTATTTTAGCCTAATCAACAAAAAAAAAAGAATAAATCAAAAAATTCCTTGGAAATAGAGCATATTAGCTCACATGGAAATAAAACTCAGTATGTTAATAGAAACCCATAAATGGGGGAATGGGAATCATCAACTCATGGCTGGTTATCCAACATGATGAACGACGACTGATTCCATGTTTGGATGGAGGAGGTATACAAAATCTTAAGAGGAAGGAGGGAAAGCTCTACATATAGAAGGGAGATTCTATGTGAATAGAGAGGATAAAATAGGGTTTGAGGTTAAAAGAAAACATGAGAAAATGGTAATTTCAACCCTTTTATTGAGGTATATGGTTTGGCTGCACGATTATCCAAATAGTGCACCAACTATGGTCCATATCTACCTAAGATGACACCAAATCACATGGCTAGGTGTGTAGTTTAACAAAAAATTTACAAGTCATACTATTCTAACATTTTCTATAGACAACCCACATGACGATGCAAACATGGGTGAACATTTTAAGAAACTATGTGACACCCCTTAATGGATGCAAGTATTAGGTGCACAGTTTTCACTAACAGTGTGAAAACCATGAACCTCCCCCTTACCATTCAAAAATCTGGGTTTTTGGTATCTGAAACTCCCTAAACTCATCTAACCTCCCAATACACCTTTTAATCCATAACCCACATATAAATCGCCTTTAAGTAATCCAACTCTCATAATTTAATTTTGAAGCTCAAATTACAATTTGATCCATTACCAAACAAAATGCTCGAAAACATTTAGAAATTTTTGCCCGCTCAAAATATGCGACCTTACATTATACTCTATTCATTTTGGGGCTTTTTTTCTTTCATTATCCTCTATTTGTTACTTAAAAATATTAATAATTTTTTTAAAAAAATAGTACCTTATTTTATCTTTGATCAATGAACATTTTATTCCATGCCCATGTTCTTCAATTTTTTAAAGAATGTTCTTTACTATGATACAATTATTATTTATATTCATTTTAAAGAATATTTGAATTTATTTTCAAAGTATTAAAAGTTAATTTTTATAATTTTTTTAGATAGTTTATTTATGATTTCTTACAAAATGTGTGAAAGGAATATTTTAACATTTACTACATGAATGAATTTTCCAACTATCTTGACCAATATTTTCTTTCAATATTCCTTTAAAATATTACATATTTTTTTTGAAAGAAAAGTGTTTTTGAAATATTATGAAAATTTTTAGTTTTCAAGACACTGAAGGAAAAATGATATTTTCCCCTATTTTAAAGAAATATTTAAATACTCTTTTCAAGTAATTTTTTATATATGTCAACATTATTTCATGTTTTTTATGCTTCACTAGGGATATTATCTAATAATACCATTCATTTTCCTTCTCTAGATAATTTATTATTATGTGATGATGAAATGTTTATGAAAATCATTTCTTTTTCCATTGGATATGATATAATAGAATAATGTGTTTCTATGATCTTATGGAATGCTTATGTATGGTTTTAATTATGAGATGGGTGGTCCATGAATTATATATCCATCTAATTCATTGATTAATTATTGATATTTTTTGATGAGATGATATGAAAGAGGATGGAGAGTGAACCCATACCAAGAACAAAAATGGTTTGGGGAGTGAACTAAATTCATTATGGGACATTGTACATTATGTGAGGATGATCGTGGTAGTTATTATTGACTAATGGAAGTATTTTCTATACTTATTATTATTCCATAATTACTATGGAATATTTTTATGATTTTTATATTCTCTCATGGATCATGATTAATTAATGATTTCTCCTCACTCTAAAGACTCATGTCTTTTGAAATGAAAAATTTTTATTCTACAACTCATGATTTATGACCTATGAATGATTTGGTATGAACTTTTTAATTTTTTATCATTTTTCATACTATTATTCTTATATTATTCATATATATTATCATTGATTCATATCTCAAATGTTTACCCTTACTGATCATCAGATCTCACCCTTTCTTATGTTTCTATTTTCCATAGGCTATAAAGAAAGGTATTAAGTAAAACATGTATAATAAAAGTATTATAAGAGAATAACTTTATGATATATTTTGATAATATTTCATGAAATAAATTTATTATGTATCTATTATTCAAAGACACTAAACCTTTATAATTCATAGAAATGTATTATTATAAAATATATTGAATATTCATCTAAAATGATGTAATATTTATGTATGTAATACTTAGGTCACCTTAGTTGGTATCAAAGTAGGGTTTAATTATTTTTAGAGATTATTTTATGAATAATATTGTGATATCACTTAAAACAAACTATGATGAATTTAAAGTGATATACGGTGAACCTAAAAGTTTCATAGATTGATAATAAGGTGAAATAATTTAGTAAATCCAAGGAATTACTGTCATGATAATATGCTTTATCACTTTAGTTATTTTAGTGTAATGATTACACTATGATTTTTATTTTATTTTAGTCAATATATAGAACTAAAAGTAATCATATTAACAACCAATGTGGTGGACAATGAAATTATTGTCATCTTGACTAACAAAACAACATGGGAGATGTAATGAGAGATCTTGTATATATTCTCATTAAACTCTTGCAAGCCATGAATTATTATGAGTGTTCAAATGATTAAAGGCGGGACTGAAACACCATTGAGTACTTCATGAGGCAATATCCACTTTGTATCAGTGGGTCCTCAATTGCACTAGTAAAAAATAAATGGATCAGTACCAATGATAATATATTTTCCGTTTTCTAGTTCTTTGAGCATGAAATATTTTCCCCAATGGTATATGATTTGGAATAAAAAGTAGACCAATGATGGAATATTATTAATAATATAAGGAAATATCACTGTAGTAGGCACTGTAGTAGTTACTATTCAGTACTGAAGTAGCCGGAACTATTCACCCGATTTGGGCTTTCGGGCCACCGGTTTGGGCCTATGGGTCTCCAAGGAATTCGGGCCATCAGAGGCCTTCGGGACATAGGGCCTTCGGGACATTGAAGACCATGAAGTAGCCCAGTTCACACAGAGTAGGCCCCAGAAGAGGATCAGAGCAACTATATCAGTCACCAGAAGCAGAGCTAACTGGATTGAAAGAATGAGAGGGTATGGCAACTGCCATCGGGACCAAGCACCGTGCAGCTTTGTATGGGGAAATGCTAGTCGATCAGTAATGAAGGTGGGGGATAAAGGCGATCAATGATGCAGAAGTTGGGGAGGGGCAGTTCTAGTGGGCTGGGCCTATGGGTCATGTATTACGAGTCATGTAGGGCCCTGTGCCTTGGGTCTACGGGCCATGTACAGGTTCCCCTTCAACCATTAAAAGGGGGATTATCTATAATAAAATAAAAAGAAAGAAGGCCTTCAGGCCATTTGGGGGGGATTTTATTAATAGGGTATTTCTGGAAGTACTTTACCTGAACTACTCTCATGACAATTGAAAGGTAATTCCATGATCTAATATAGAAGGATAGTGAATCTATTAATACCAATCAGGAGAATTCTACAAGACTTCTGAGGTTTGCTTCTAATTTTATCATTGACCATGAAATAAAAATTGATCAATAATTCTATTTCTTAAAACAAAGTATCTAAAATGTGTCAAACATAAGGGAATTTAGTAGCTATAAAGAAGTCATTTGATATTATCTTAATGTTTAAATGGTGATCATAAATTCCCAAAATTTTCATGGAACTGATAAGAAGTAAAATATAGAATTTTTAGTGAATTATAATATTAAAACACATGGAGGAAAGAAAATAAATCATCCTTTATGTTAGAAGTTTGGAAAGAAGAATGGGGAAAATTATATCTAATTGACCAGAAAATGTCTCAATAATGGAAAGAAAGGACATCAAACAAGTGAATTCTAAATATATGTAAATAGGAAAGATAATGAAAAAAATGGGGAGAAACATTAGTCAGATTCACCACCCACATTAAAAATTTTAATGGTAAGGATTATATTTATTATGACAACTATTTCATGAATCAATGGGTTAATGAAGATAATCTTCATCAATAACCTCTTAAACTATGAGATAAAGGGAATTATCATGTTATCATAATCACTGAAGTGGGTCACAATAATGTAGTAGTGAAATTTACACTTATCATCTACTCTATAATTATAAATGTTTTATTTGATTCTATTTCTATCCACTCTTCTATATCAAAATAATTTCTTATGGGTATGACATCACCACCTCAATTATTTCAAATTAAATTTTTGGTGAAAATACTAATAGTATTATGATTATTTATTATGTCTATAACTTTCATACAATAGAAGTTTTGGGATTATGCTTTCTATAAATCTTATAGTTCTCCCTATAGTTGAATTTGATGCGATTTCTCCATGGATTGGATTTTTTATATTGAGATTATATCAATTGATGAGGAAGGAAAGTCACATGTAATATTCCAAATGAATCAATGATTTTCTATTGATGTGAGGATAAATATATACTTTGATGGAAATTATTTACAATGTTTTTTTATTGTTACCTATCAATAATGGGTATCTGTATCAAATGGTTGGGGAGAAATCAACATTTAAGATATTCCTATTGTGGGGGAATGTGATGACGTATTCCTTAAAGAGTTTCCTAGTATTCTATTCAAACGTGAAGTTGAGTATTCAATAAAAATCATACCTGGTGATATGAATATTAAAAAAAATCCTTATAGAATGGTTCTATTTGAGTTATATGAATTGAATAAGAAACTACGGGTTAATCTTGATAAGGGATTAATTTGGATAATCATGTCTCAATGGGGTGAACCTATTTTTTGTTAATAAAAAAGATATACAATGTGTCTTTTCATTGATTATCAAGAACTGAAAAATATTACTATAAATAAAAAGTATCCTCTACCCTATATTGATGATTTTTTTGATAAA
Source organism: Viscum album (assembly GCA_963277665.1). Taxonomy (NCBI): domain Eukaryota; kingdom Viridiplantae; phylum Streptophyta; class Magnoliopsida; order Santalales; family Viscaceae; genus Viscum; species Viscum album. Next base: position 482,916,326 of record OY728126.1, read on the forward strand.
AAAAGGATATCAATACTTTTAAAAGATTAACCTTTTATTTGAAAAGCATTAGTTACGGTTCAAAAAGGAGGAAATATCCAAGACATCCTTCCACACAAGGAATTAACATTATGAATTTATAGTGATGCCACTTGGAATTACCAATGACCCTTCGATCCTTATGAATATAATGAATATATTCCTTAGATATTACGTTGAAAATTTTATGGTAGTCTTTATAGATGTTATTACTATATATTCTCAGAGAAGAGAAGATCATGAAGATCATTTTATGACTGTTTTTAAGATCTCAAGTAAAGAGAAGTTTTATGCCACAATTTGTAAATGTGATTTTTGGATATAAAAATAATCATTATTGGGTCATGTAATTACAGGTGATGGTATATTAGTGGATTCAAAAAAGATGAAAGTTATTGAATAATATCCCTGACCAACCAAGGTGGCTGAAATCCATAGTTGTCTTAGGTTGATTAGATACTACCAATTATTTGTGGTAAATTTCTCACACCTTTAAAATACACTAACCATGTTGATGTGGAAGGGATATAGGTTCTGTTAGATAGAGGAATGTGAATAAAAATTCAAGGAAATGAAGAGAAGGTTGGTCAGTGCACCTATTCCCACACTATAATGTAGTGGAGAAGTATTTTTTATCTATATTTATTCATAAAATTAGATAATAAGATGAATTCTAATATTTAATAAAATGGTAGTATATTATTCTTTATTCCAATTAAATTATCATGATAAAAATTATCTGAATCATGATTTGGAACTGGAAATAATTTTTTTTATTTTAATATATGGGGGAATTGTCTTTATAGTGAAAGGTGTGAAATATATACCAATCATAAAAGCCTTAAGTATGTATTCAAATAATAATAGTTGAATATTAACTAAAGGAAATGGTTGTAACAAACTAAATATTATTAATTCTCAATACATTACCACCCAAGGGAAGGCGAACAAGGTGGATAATGCTTAGAGTTAAAAATACCATGCTTGTTTATCCATGATGAGGATTCAAAGAGATCTTATACTTATGGATTTATAGAGTATAGGCCTTGGAATCATGAGAAAATGAGAAAGACAATATATTCTTTTAGATGAATATTAAACCATTTATTCATTACATTCTATTTTTTTATTTTTTTAAAAGGCTAATTTTTATTAAGTGGGAACCATAAATCTCTGTACAAAAAAATAAAAACCAAAAAAAGAAATTTTAGAACTTAAAACATATATTCATGTAAATATTAAAGAGAAAAAAGGATGATGCAAAGATTTTAAAAAAGGTAATGAATGTTTCCGAGTTCATTCATGATAATTATAAAATGATAAGGATCATAAATTGATTATGTATCACTTGAATAATAAAATTTTAGAAGGAGATGTTATATTATTCTCACATTTATTTATTTATTATTTGTCATGGAAGCACAAAGATATATAGATATCTTAAAGATAATTTCTGGTTGGATAACACGAAGATAGATAATGAAAATTGTGTATCTTTGTTCTATAATTGTAGAATGTTTAGTTTCGGAGACAAGAGTATAAGGGAATGTCACAACTATTGGTCAGAGTGGAAATGGGAAGTGGGGGGGGTGAATTTCATTTTAAAATTAAAATGATAAAATAAAATGACTTATAATAATATTTTTTTCCAGAATGATAAATCGATTAAAGTGATGAAATTTATCAAATGATATTTGATAAATTCAATATGAAATATATAGATAATATCAAAATAAACTAATCATGGAAATAAGAATATCAAATTTTTGAAATTATGCATATCAATATTAAATAATGCAATATGGGAATATATAAAGATGAAAAAAATTAAATGAAGTAAATAAATTAGTAAATAATTTTCGAAATAGATTAAGAAGATCCCATATATATATAAACTCAATATCTTAAGTATTTAATATATTAATCCCTTGGATTTAATGGTATCCAAGATACCAAAAGTCCATCAATTTTAATATTATGGAAATAAATTGAAAAATAAAATTACACTATAATTTTAATGGGTATATATAGAAATCTCTAATAGAATATTCTCTTTCCTTTTAGCGGTTATGGTAAGAAAACCCAAGTCCCTAAATTTAAAGGTAGTGAGAATCGATAATAGAAGAAAAAGAAAGAATATTGTATTGCTCAGAGATATCATGTTTTAGTATAGTCTTAATTATCTCTAAATGATATAAAGAAAAAGCATGATAAAATGAATAATATGATGAGAGAGTGAAGATATTACAATATGCACACATTGAATATTGGTGAATATAGGATTTAAACATTGAGATATCTTGATATATATTTTAAAATCAATTCAAAGATAGCATTGTTGTATAAGTTTATTATCAAGATCCAAGCACCCCAAACCTCTATTTATAGTCTTAGAAACCTTTTTAAATCATCTATAATTCACTAAGTAGTAATGAAGAAATCTAATACTGAATTTTAAGAGTTTTTTAAATCATTAAATTTAGATTCAATTCATCATAGGCTGACATTCCCTGCACCATGGTTTGGCACAAAAACTATGGCCATTATTCCTCTAAAAATTCCCAACACCATGGGTGTGTCCACTAGTAGTTGGACACTTTAGCATACCATACCACCTATCCACAAAAACTTGTTCAACCATTTATTTTATATATCTATTTCAGTCCACTTTATTAACATATTACTCTTAAACTTTCATGAATGTTCTTTTAAGGTTCTTAGAACCTATATCCAAGTCTTTAATACTTCCATTAAGAATAATCAAGGATATTTCAATGTTATTTTAGGATTATAACAAGATGTCTTTAGGACTAACTAAACAACACCTGGATAAATTTTTTAAATACATTAAAGAGTGTTTTCGAACACGAAAATCCCCTGAGAGAGATAAGTATAACAATCTTCCCATTTTTTGATGATTGGAAATAGTTAACATAAAATAAAATTAATTTCTAATCAAGAGGGAAATAAAATTAAATAAATTCAATATTTTTTTAACATTAAGGCAATTAACATGATCAAGATTTAATAATACATTGATCATTCTCAAGAGATAAAAAACTTCTCCCAAAAAACAAAAAAATATATCTCTCCTTTATAAGTAAAACATTTTATTCCCCCTATTAACCCAAAAGTCCCAATTAATAAAAAACTATAAATCCTTTCCCCGTTTTTGATTAACAAAATGGAAATAAGGTTAGAGAAAAGAGATTAAAATATGAATATAATTATTAATATAAACATTTAAATATTTTTTTCAGTAAAAATATTCACAAGAAATCCCCTAATTTGAAAAATATAATGCATTAAGAACTTTATTAGTTAAGGGAGTAAATGAGAATATATCATTAAAACAAGACCATATATATAAAATAATTATAGAATATAACTAAAATATTTTCAGTATCAAAAAAATAAAATTAACCCAATTAAATATAAAATAAATCTCAATTATTTTAAAATATTAAAAATGTTTTGAAAATGAAATTTTTTAAAAATACAAAAAATAAAATTTCAAAAAAGAGATTAAAAAAATTATTATTTGGAAAATAACTTTAAGAGAAAGAATGAAAAAACCAAAGAAAAAATAATATAATAAAGATATGAAATATCCTATTTTAATAAATAATAGAAGAAATATATTGATAAGAGAGATCTAGAGATTATGTTAAAGATAGAAACTAAAAATTGAAGAGATCAAAAAACCTTTTCCCATGAATATGAGGGTTTTTGTCCAAATGTCTCTAAGATGTAATGAACTAGGCTACCCAATAATTAGATTGTTAAACGATGATATTAAGAGGAAAATAGTCGATGAATCACTTCAAGAAGTAATATTACAATTTTATTGAGAATCCAACAAATGATATAATAATGAATATTAGTGGGATATCCTTACAAAAAAATCAAAATAAATTTCCTTTTAGAATCTTTCAAGGTCATATAATGATTTTTAATGAATCTTAAGATAGTGAAATAATTTTGGGTCCACTAAGATTCGATAATAAGGAATTATAAACACATATTTTTTATATTTTTAATAAGGTTAGAAGAAATATATAGAGCCATGGTTAGTGAAAATATAAAATTATTACAATTAAATTCATAAATAAATTGATCAAATTTTTGACAATAATTGAGAAATTATTTTTAGGAACACCTTTCACAAGAGATGTATTTTTTAATGAGATTTAATTATTTGAAAACTGAATACAATGATTATTTATTTAAATATATTGAGAACCAAGGACCATGTTATGATTTTTTTCACCTTGGGTGAATTTTTAATGAGATATTTTGATATCCATAATTTCATATCTGAAAAATTCAATATTCAGTTGATTTTTTTAATTGTAAAACCAAATTATATTTTTTTCTTTTAAAATAAATTTTTTCATTAAATTTTTTGTTTTTCTCATTAAGAACTTATTTATGGTTATTGGAATAATTTTCATATTTTAAAATAATTTCTTGAAAAAAATTACCAAGTTCATTTTCTTAGTAAGTGGAGAGAGAAAAGAAGGTTGAATGAGAGGAAGAAGTGGAATGAGAAGGATAGTGAGAAGTAATCTATTCACATATCTCGACATGATCCATGATTAATTTATAATTTGATTCAGTTGATTAATATGTTTAAATACTATCCTTTCTATCACTCCATGTTAATATTTTTATATCCTTATTTAATTTATTATTATCTTTAGACTTTCTATTCAAAGGAAAATATTACTTTATGTCATACTTTTTTTTTAAATGAATAATGTATCTTTAATTTCTCGAATTTTATTTTATTTTTTAGAATGTTATAAGGATTTAATATTTTTATTTATCTTATTCAATTTTTTCAATCTTCTAAAAAGTCTTCCAATCTCTAATTCATTATTGGAGTCACTTTCATAAGAATCATCATATTTTATTACATTAAAAGAAGTTTTTATTTTGGATAATGTATCTTACTTCACTTATTTATTTTCTTGTATTTCCATTGTTATTTCATATGTCATAAGTGAGATGATGAGTTTTTAGAGTGTAATATTATTTAAGTCATTGGATTATTGGACTACCATCACCATTAGAGCCCAAGAGTTAGTTAAAACCCATAGTATTTTCTTCATAAGTGTTTCTATGAAAAAATTTTAACTAAGATACTATTTTCCATTTTTATTTTTTGTAAATTAGTTAAAACTATCAGTAATATATTTACCTAAATTCATGGAAAAAAATTCGTTGTATTTTCTAAAAATATACAGTTGAGTTTCCTTAACTTTATTCGTGACTTCATGTGTGCATTATAAGAGTTTGCAGATTTCATAATCCATATTGAAAGAAGTTATATTATTAAATTTATTATTGTAAATCATGTAATAGAGACCATTCATGTATTTTACATTAATTTCAAAATCAATGATATCTTGATGAGTTTATTTATTTTCCAATGAGACCATTGAAATAGGGGGAATTGAATTGATTATAAAATATCTCTCAATGAGACCATTAAAAAAGAACATACTCTAGATTGGGGAAGAAAGGATTCAAATTAGGAGATCTCATTGAGAGATATTTTATAATCAATTCAATGAGAGTGTTGTTACAAAATTTATTTATCATTATACAATAACCCAAAGCCTCTATTTATAGGTTTAAATACATTAATATATATTCTATAATTCTCCTGGAAGTAATGAAGTCCTTGAATACCAAATTTATGTAGCATTCACTATCATTAAATACTGCCTCAAGTCATCACATGACAACACACCCTCCACCACATCCATGTAGAAAAACCATAGTTGTTTTAGCACCAAAATGCCTGATACCATGGGTGTGGCCACAAGTAGTTCGCCATTTTTTCCTTCCATCCCAACTATCCACTATGCATTGTTTAACCACGGCATGGCTCTGGCCATTTTGGTATGTATCTTCATTAAGTGACTCCTCCACTTGCAAGAATGGCCTTCTATGTTTTCTCTAGCCTCCTTCCAAGTATTTGATACTTCCATTAAGACATATTAAAGTATATTTCAATGTTATTTAAATATTATAACAAGGTGTAATTAAGAGTAACTACACATCATTTAAATGATTTTTAAACACTTTAAATAATTTATGTGATCCTAAAAATAACATGAGAGATATGGAGGCACAACAACAACCATTACCCAAGCTTGACTAGACAATAGAAAACAGAACCATAGACTTTTTATGGAACTCCCCAAGACATATTAAGGGAATAATTATATTTGGTTTGTAGTCAATATCCTTGTGGAATAAAAAAAAATCATTTATATTAGATATGATTGATCTCTTAATTAGCTTACTAGGTTATACGTTATAGAAGTAGAAAGGTTAGATGGTTAGTCTATAAGAAATATTGAAACCCTATAATATATGCTAAGATCTTGATTTATATATTTTTATAGAGGTTAGGATTAACAAATTTATCTAGTTTACTTTTCTTAAAATAATAACTTTCACTTGAGTATTTAGATGGATCCTTATGAATTTATCTATGGAAAGAAGTGAAATACCGTAACATGGTGAGATGAAGTTTGGAAATGAAAACCTTTGAGACCTGAGCTAACTTAAGGAATATTAGAGAAGGTTATTTCAATTCACTAACATATCAGGGTAGCTCATATTCGACATAATAATTTTTATTAATTCCATTAGAGATATTTAGAGTTCAAAGTTGGTGATAGGTTATTTCTTTAAATATCTATTTAGGAAAAAAGTAATGAGATTTGGAAATAATGGAAAGCTAAGCTCCAGGTATATCAGTTACTATGAGATTATTGATTTTATCAGGATGATAGATTATTTTTAGCACTTATTATCAGCATATACCAAGTTTATGATGTGTTCTATGTATCTCTTTTGAGAAATTATATACCAAAATCTTTACATTTATTGAACTCAGAGATTGTACCGTTGCAGCGTGATCTTTCTTTTGAGGAGCTAATAATAGAAATCATGGATTATAGAGATAAAGTGCTAAAAAACAAGAATTATCACATGGTTATGGTTCTATGGAGGAATTGGAAATTAGAGGAAGCTTCATGGAAACTTTTGGATATAATTAGGCATAGGTTTCCTTAGTGTTCTATATTAGAGTGATCGGATTTTGAGGGTGAAATTTTTATAAGGGGGTAGAATGAAACACCTAGAGATTTTAAAATATATTTCTCATTAATAAATAAATGAATTTGATAGATTTTTAAGACCCAAATCCTATAATTAAAGGAATAATGATTATAATTTAAAAATGAATCACATTATATGGTATTTAAATTAAATATAATTGTTAAAAATAATTTTTATTTCATTTAAGAAATATAATTGATCCTAAAGAACATTATTGATGTATTTTGTTTATGAGAACAATTTTTATCATATAGGTTTTATTTAAAAACTAATTCATAGTATTAAACTTATGAAAAATTATTTTTTAAACATAAATAAAATTAATTCATTTGTTTTTAGTTTGTTAGAAATGAAAAGAAAAATATTTAAAGGTAAAAAGAGATGTTTTTTAAATACTTATTTTATGTGTGTAACCTGTTTTAGATTAATAAATTAAATTAATCACTATTAGTAAATGATTTTAAGGAAATTTTTAGATAATATATTCAATAAAATGTTTGAAAATTAATCTAATGGTTTTTACTATGGATTTAATTTGGTCAAATCCAGTTTTACGCTTAAAAATACATTATTAAAAAAATGGAGTTCATTATTTTTTGTGTACATATTTTAAAATTAATTAAGGCCACATATAAAAATTAAATTTGATAAAATTATTTCTATATTTTGAATCATTATTTCCAAATTTTAAAATGAGTCCTCTTTCATTTTTTCCCTTAATGAATAGAAACATTGGTAATTTTTTTATCACGGTTAAGGATAAGATGGGTTAACAGAGGAGTTAAACCAGAATATAAGGTTTAGAATATCACTTAAACAACTTTAATTTAATTATTTAAAGATATTTTGAAATTATATTTTCTTATATTCTAATAGTTTTCCACTTGGTTTCACTTTTACTTGAATATGAGTTTATTATATTTTGATATTTTAATTATTTACAAGTGTGTCAACCACCTCACTTATAAAATGTCACCTAATATATTCAATTTTGCACATAATTTGAGCAATATAGTTATTAAAATCCCTACCCAATACATTAATAAATTTTTTAATCATATCTTAGAACTTATATTATTCCCCTAAAACCAAAATAATATAGATTAAGGTGTATGTAAAATGAGGTTTCTCAAAGAATAGGTAATTTTTTTTACAAGTATATTTTGTGTTTCTTTCTTCATTAACCACTTAAAAATATTATATAACAATATAAACCTGATTAAATAAATATAATTAATATTTTAATTGTTTTTATGTTTGTTTTATATACATTTTCTACCTCCTTTCTTTCCTATGAGAAATGAAAATGTCATTCGTGCGTACAAGTGGACTACCACCTCTATGATGTGATGCTATTTTTTTCATGTATCCCATACATGGATAGATATATTAATGTATTTAATGAATATGTGTAATATTTATAATATTATTATGGTTCTTCAATGATATATTTTTTTATAACTCATTCATTTCATTCCTTGTAAAATGAAAATATTACTTATGCGTTTGGATGGACAACCATAACAACAAAGTGATGTAATTCATTTTTCATCATCACCTTATATGAATGGTTATAAAAGTTTATACAATGAATAAATATGATAATTATAATATTATTAATATTATAAATATGACAAAACCCTTAATAAGGGGAAGTACAAGGACCTTTAAACCATAAGATGCACGAGAAACAGACCCGTTTTCACTCAAATGTTGATTTTAGTGAATAATTGTTAATAAATGGGTAATAAAAAATTATAAGGAAATTTTATAGTGTAAAATAAGTATGAATATGGTTCTAGTATAGATTTATAATAATTATAAATTTATTATAATAGTTATTAAGAATGTTCATGAATAAATTCAGGACTTGAGGGAATAATTTATGTTATAATCTCATTTATATTTGGGATTTTCTGTATTAACATTTAATTAAGGGAAATTATATGATACTTATCTTTAAAACAGAATATATTTTCACATAATATAGTTATTATTTTTATTTTTTTCCTTTAATTCTCCTCTCTTTGTAATTTTAAAATGATCTTAAAAATGTTTTTTAATAAAACTTGACATTGTTTCTTCTTAGGTCGATGAATTTTTTTTTCCATGTCCTTGTTAATTATTTTTTTAAGAATGTTATTTTATATGATCTAGTTATTATTTAAATTCATTTTAAACTATATTTTAATTTTTTCAATGCATTAAAAAGGTATATTTTCAATTTTTTGAACAGGTTATTTGTGAATTGTTACAAAAAGTGTGAAATAAACTTTTTTTTAACATTTACTATATGAATGAGTTTTCCTACGACCATGAACACTATTTTATTAAACGATTAACTTACAATTTACAATTTTTATTTTTAAAATAAAATATTTTTCTCTATCTTTTGGGATTTTTTAATTTTTTTGATACCGAATGAAAATGATATTTTCCCTTATTTTCAAAGAAATGTTCAAATATACTTTTGAGGGTATTTTTCATCTATGTAAACTTACTTTGAGGATTTTTATGCTTCACTGGGGATATTTTTTAATAATACCATCCATTTTATTTCTTTATATGGATTATTATTAGGTGATGATATCATTTTTATGAAATATATTTCTTTTCCATGGGTTTTGATGTAATGGAATGTTAAAATTTTCTATGATCTTATAAAAAAATATGTATAGTTTTTATTATGTGATGAGTGGGACATGAATTATATAGCTCTCTAAGTAATTGTGCAATGATGGATATCTCATGAGATAATATGAAATATAATAGGGAGTGAACCTATTCTAATAATGAAAAGAGGCTAGAGAGAGAATCCAATCCATCGTGAGTGTTTGTCCACTATGTGATGATGGTCTCAGCAGTGATCCTTGACTAATTAAATGATTTTCTATGAATATGGTTGTGACATAAATCTAAATAAATTTTATTATTCTTATCACATTATCTCATGGATTATGATTTATTAATGAAGATTCCTCACTCTTAAGACTCTTGTTTTTGAAATTCCAGAGCTTTATTCCATGACTCATGATTTATGATCAATGAATGATTGGGTATAAAATTCATAAGTTATGATCATGTTATCCTACCCTTAAGATGTAATATTATTATAGATTGATATATCTCTTGTTTAACCTCAATAATCATTTGATACCACCCTTTCATTTGTTTCATTTTTCCTCAGGTTATGAAGAATAGTATTAAGTAATAAATGCCTTGGAAGGGTACTATGAGAGAAGATCATTGTGGGAGATGTTAAAGTTATTTCATGAAATAATTTGATTATGTATCAAGTATTTAATGAAACTGAACATTTATAGTTCTAGTTAATTTGTTACTATGGAAATTATTGAATATTCATCTAAAAACAGTCAATATTTATATATATAATACTCAGGTTCTCTCAAGAAAGGTAATAATTATCCAAGCATACAAGCATCAAGATCCATTATCATTATTTATTTAATTTATAATAACACCTTTTAAATTCTAGTTAACTATTTATATTAATCATAAAAAGGAATGGTTGTTTTGTATTCAATATTCTAATTCTATATTTCCAACCATACTCTGAGAGCATTTATCCCCACTAATTCATGGTTCCCATTTAATATATCACTACCATCATCAAAACCCATTCTCATGAACTCATTCGTATTTCATTATCATTCCATAATACTGGGTATTCTATGACTCAACCAATCCCATATCAAGGGAGAGAAATACCTAAAGGAAACAAACAAACTACAATAAGAAGGAGCACTCAATGTAGTAAATAAACAAGAAAAATAACAATCAAGAAAGGCTCCCAATTAAATCCAACCATCCAGTACCATCCCTAAATTTTTTCCTTACTATCCATACCATCCCACCATTATTGGTATCAGGACACTACCATAGATAGAGAAAAACAACCCACTCCATTCCTTTATAACCAATTATATCAGGTTTCATTTAAATTCATTGTATAAGATATAACATCCAAAAATATATATGTCATCAAACCATATTTATAGAAATAAAAAAAAATCCTAAGAGTAATAAATTCTACTTTAAACAAATAATATAAGATTAAAATAAAAAATGTTCAAACTCATGTTGGCCATTATTTATCATTTCTTGAAATCATTATAATTTTTTACCAACTGAATTAATTTATTGATTATGAGAAATTTTCAGTAAACATAAATCTATAAATTGTATCTATTAGAATCTATATCATCTAACAAATTTTCTCATGAAACACTCAGTCATGTTAGACAGTATCAAGGAAGAAATATCAAATTCATTAAATTCATTATTCCTTATATATCTTATCTTACTATATCTACATTATTTAATCAATTTCAAGTATGTAAAAATATATTATAAGGTGTAGATTATTACAACATCAGTCTTTAACACCATCTAGAAAATCACATGAGGAAACTATCAAGAAAAAATAACAACTTCATGAGAATCATAATGCACTTTAACTATATTTCCATTTATAAATATCAGATAATTATCTTTATTAAGTTAACTTCCAAAATTTACTCAATAAGGTTAATGTATGAAAATCCCCACATAAAAAATAGAAATAATTTGAATCCCCTAAAATGATAAAATGTTAAGCAAAAACACTTAATAAATAAGGAACATAGAATTATCCACCACTAAACTCAATAGAAACCACCCCAGAACCTAAACATAATTATATATCATTAACCACACTAAAATAATAATTCAAAACTAGAAAAAACTCACTAATAAATCCTTAGATAAGGAACAGAATACAAGGAAAATACCAAAGGGGAGAAAATAGATACCTTGGATCAAGAAAGATAAATCCCCACAAGAAAAAAGGTTAATATACATGAAGGGATGTATAGAAGGAACCAAAGGAGTTAGAGGATAGCTAAGTTTAAAAGAATGAATGTACAAGTCGAACCATCGGGTGATCTACCTACTATTTATAGAGAAAATGCAATAGAAATTCACTACAATGTGTTGAATTTAACCATAGATGTGGTTTCTTTAGTCAAAGCCATATCTATAAATTTTTACCTTTAAAATGAAATATCTCTCCCTCTTTCTAGTGGTTGTTTCACCCATTTAAAAATAAGATTGAGCTCTACCATGATGTGTTTCTACATAGAATGGATGTGGATCCCTCAATTATAACTCACTTTGATAATCCACTATGCCATGTAGGAATTACCCTCACCATTTTCAACTCACTCCAACATATACCATGATGTAGAGAAACACCACTTGATATTTAAATCCTCCCTACACAACCTGACCTCATCTTGACAAAACACCACCATGAATCATAATATATCCATTTCAACCTTCCCTATTTTCCATGGGAAAATTATCCAAGTTCCATGCCCAAGAAATGGATTACCCCATTGCATGGTGACCTCAACATAACTAAACTAAGGAATTGAAAAGGTAAAACTACAAAAAAATCAAACAAAGGTCACTCTTCTTATGGTAGGATGCTATGTAAGATTATAGGAAACATATATATGAATAATTGTTAAACCTCCCATGAAACCATGCCCTTAAACACATTCTTTTGTCCTTTTACCATATTTCAAAAGGAAATCCCCAACATGCCACTCCCACTAAAATGGATGTTTCACTCCTTAAATACACTAAGCACAAAAATGTATAACCCCCCATGACAACACCATTAAAAGTTCCTACACCATGGGGTGCACCATTGGATTTTAATATATTAGAGAGCAAAAACACCCCCTTTGCCTATAAACCACCTTCAAAATCCCTCTTGGGATCCCCATGCTGAGGAAAATGCATAGGTAAGGGTTTAAGAAAACATCACCCTTATATTAGATACCAATCAAATGACTCTCACCCGAAGAATAAAAAAACCATAAAGGAAAATAAAAAATGTTTAAAACATAAACACATATTTAGACACATCTAAGGGATAAAACTATAATAATATCACAAAAATCCCATAGTATTAAAAGATAAAATAATCATAATATCTTAATCACATCATAAATAAAAAAAATTCATACATATCATCTCAATAAAACACAATCATCAAACAAATAAATATAATAATTTCACTTCTATGACTCATTTTCAAAAGTTCTCTCATTTAAGAAACATTTACAACATATTATATGAATAATGGAATAGAATTCACATGAAACACCTCCTCAAAATGGCCTTGAATACTGATAGGATGTTCCCCAGATGTTATATCCTCTTAAACTTCTAACTCACCCGAGTAAATAACACGAAAATCATTATAAAATGACCTAAGAAGTTGTGATACATAAAAAACTTCATGAATCTAATCTATACATATAGGAAGTACTAATCAATAAACATATCCTAAAATATGATCTAACACCTTAATAGGCCCAACAAACTAGGAAAAAATCTTACTTCCACAAAAAACTCAACTTCCCATAGTGAAGTTATATCTTTAAGAACACATGATCTCCAATATTAAACTCTATTTACACCCTCATATGATCAAAATAGTACTTATAACGATCTTATTCTACATTCATATGCTCAAAATTTACTTAAACCTTCTTTGTTATTATTTTCACCAATTCCAGTATGTGAATAACTGAATATCTGACCCGAGTCTAGTAAAATTTAGATCTATAATTCCATCAATAAAGTAATTTAAACATAGATATACTTATGTTATATTGATAAATTTTATTATAAAATAAATCCACGGAGGGTAGTTGATTTACCCATGATCCTCTAAAATATTGAATTCATACACATAACATGTCTTCCAAGGTATGGATAGTCCACTTAATCTGATCGTACATTTGTGAATGAAATGATATTTCAGTGAATAGTTGATATATAAAGGCATGTTGGATACCTCCACAAACTCAAGAGGTAAACTGGGAATCACAATCATAGATAATCATCTTTATAACCCCATTACACCTCATAACCTCTTCTATATATTTTTTTGATAAAAAATCCAACATGATCAACTCCTTAATCCCCAATAAACAAGTTGCCTTCATAAAGTGGTATATAATCACTTAAATAACATCATGTTTACCTTGATCATGAGGTAAACTAGTGATGAAATCCATTAAAATCTCTCTTAGTTCCATTGGAGAGTATTTAATAGTTTAAGAAAACCACATGGAGGAAGATGTTCATCCTTTAACTTCTAAAAAAATAAACACTGAGATATAAAATTCCCAACTAATATGTTTAAACTAGACTACTATAATTGACTCTTCAAGGAATATTATATCCAAACTAAACTTGGATATCCTTCCAAAGGTGAATTTATGGATAGATAAATAACCACCTCTCATATCACTGAAGGAATGAAGATCTTATCCCATAATAAAACCCTATCCAGATTATCCTCACACTATCCCTCAAAGGAATCATAAAAAATAATCCAATCGTGTCAGTATTCCACCTTAGAACACTTAAAATGATATTTATTCATCTAATACACTAAAGATGACTACATGATCATATGATAAACACACATTCTTCCATAAAATTATCCCATATCATAGTGTATCATTGGAAGCTCCTCCACCACTCTCTAAACATATCTAGACTCACAAAAAAAAACACCTCACAACTTCTTGCTCAGTGTATTAGAATTAAAATTCAATTTTCCCAATTTATAAAAATGTTAAAATTCATAATCTTGTAATAATTCCATCATAAATTGCTATCGAAAGTTCAAATAACATTGGAAGAAGATACACCTAAAATACATGGGATTTATAAAGACCAAAAAGAGTTCAAAGATGTGGTAATTTCACTATAACTTCATATCAAGCACCACTACAACAAGATCAAGATCATGGGAAGTGTAGTTATACTCATGATTCTACAAATTCTAAGATCTATATAAGATTAATAAAATTTTAAGTATCATAATTTAATCCTATATAATACATGAATCATCAAAATAGACCTCAAATATAAATCTTTACTCCAAGAAACAAAGAACATGAATGCTAAAAATATTATCCTTAAAATATGAAAAAGAAACCAGACAATGGTTACTCTAAATAAGATCTAGATCCTTCCTTTCATGTATATTATAGGAGTCATAGTTTTATGGAATTCAATCATGAACCACTTGTAATAGTTTGAATAAGGAAACTCTGAACCTCTATAATAATCTTAGTGGAATTCCATGAAATAATTACCTTTATTTTTGAATGATCCATAACTAATCCATGTTTATACATAATTTTTCCCATGAAATATAACTTATAGACCTATAAATTACACTTATATAGATTCTTAAATTGATGATGATATCAAAAAACCTCCAAAAAGATTACATATGATCAATATGATCCTCATCAGACTCATATTACATAAGTATTTCATTAATGGACACCACCATAAACTAATTAAGAAACTCTAGAATTATAGATTTCATCAGTCCCATGAAGATTTTTGGGGTGGTCGTGATAGTGAAGGGATTTATCATTAACTCATATTTCATATAAAAATTCATGAAATAAGTATTAAAAATATCCACATCCTTTACTTGAATATGATGACATCTTAACTAAAAGTCAATTTGAGGAACCACTTGTCTCCCTTCCACTGATTGAATAGATCATTAATCCATGGAAGGAGAAAAGGTTCTTTATTATCACTTGATTCAAGTGATGATAATAAAAAATATTGAATATAATTATCCTTTTTTTAGAAACAAGACATGAGAACCCGAAAGTGACACATAAGTCCAAATAAAATATCTCTAAAAAATAACACAAATCTAAATATATAGATCTTTTAACTAATAATGTTATATCCTATATGGGGATATCGATATCCGAGATACATATTACTGAAACTCTATCTCAAACCCAATCTAATGTAGAGGGGGTGACATCATAACCTCTTCAGAGAAAGCATCATATCACTCCACTAAAACCCTAGGAAATGTCACTAGTGAAACCTATAATAAACTAAATATCATCATATCCATCAAAAAATACAAGTAATCAATAATACTTTATTCCATATGATTGTCTTGATCAGTAATGAACATAATATCATAATTTTCAATATTGAATAATATAACCCGCATCCTAAAGAAATATAAAATACACTACACTTGATATATCTAGTCCAAGATGAAGATGATGTTATATGGATATAAATAAAAACGTAAAAAATATCACAAATAGTGATTATTTCCTAGAATTAGCTTTTAATACCTATAAACATTAAATAATCAAACTTAAACTCCAATTAGCATAGTCAATTCCAAGGATCTATGAAGCCCCACCACCAAAATTTTTAAATAATGGACTAGGGAATGATCAATGAAGGATTATAAATATACCAAATAAAACAAATAATACACCGAGGAGGAATATAAACAGATAATACCCCATAAGAAAACTAACTCTCCTATCATTGGAAACTTTAAGGAATGCATCTGCACATGTCATACTCCATGACCTCTTTGGAATAGATGTTTACCACCTTTACAGTCACACTTCACTTTCTATACATAAGGATAAGGGTAATGATGTGGAGATCCTCTGATCATCCCCCTCATATCATTTAATAAAATACTAGAGAACCATAATAAAACTACTAAATTAGAGGATACATCCATAAGAAATGATCCCAAAGTGGGTTTCTATGTCCATGCGGAATACTAGGAAGGTTGGACAGTCAAGATTATGATGGCCATAGCTTTCACACCAAAAATGATTCAAAATTTGATCTTCTATTAGGGTTATGAGGACATTCATCTTAGTGGAAACAAGATGAATAAGTCAAGAACCAATTCCCTACTCTCTAAAATTTCAAATAAATAAGAAACAAATAACCCTTGGCTATAGATATAAACCAAAAATATTCCCAAATACTATTCTCCCATTATGGTTGGGTCCTATCTATAATCCTATTGATAACCTTCACCTTCTCCATCACCTCGTGATACATCAACAATGTGAACAGGTGACCTGTCATTAGATCTTTGAATACAAAATCTTTTAGTAATGCCTCACTCTATTTTTCTCGTAATGAAATAAGTCTGAGTAATAAAATGGAAAATTATTATACTAAATACCAAAGTCCCACACACTAAAATTCCCATGGTGTATAGTAAAAATATTCTGTTGGAAATCGACCTTCATATTTAAAGAAAAGAACTTAGCTTGAAACTGATCATAAAACTTCTACTATGAAATTACCAATCCGCATGATGTCCATGAAAAAAAAACAGAAATTATGAGTAACTACATACAACATACTAAATTCCAAAAGAATCCATTTATACTTTTGATCAGTGATCATACTAAAAGAAATCTCTTTCGCCTTCATCCATTCCTCAGTCTCAAAATCATATATAAATCCCTCAAGATTCTATATGATCTGGCACTAAAAATCTTAAAGAATATTCTTCTAAGAATCATATTTTTTCTTTAACATTTTAGAGGTCTATTGGTATATCCCACTAAACATCATCAATATGAAACCGATAAGGAGATTAACCTAGAGCCATAACCCCAAAAGATAAAGTTTTATAGACTCCATAATCCAATATTATGGAATAATTAAGATTAATTTATTAATATTCCTAAAAATACACATTTCTACCCAATTTAAACATTGGTTTTTACAATATTGATGCATTATTATTACATAAGTCTCTACCTTGAAAGTTGAACCACATATCTTAGTATGTTCAATTAACATATGATCCTTGCATCAGATCACAGGGGACCCTGAAATCTTATGTCCAAGCCTATCTCACATGCTATGTTCAACTGAAATTATTACCTTACCAACCAATACAATCCTCACCAGTTCCTACCCCTAAGATCAATCCTATAAATCAACCAAAATCTCTGATTCAACTCTATCCTGACCCTCCCTCCATTGGTACCTCTTCTAAACTGGTAGTGAAGAAGGGAGTGACCCCTGAAGCCCACCTCCAATAGGACAAGGGTTTGTTACTAGCATTGTGGGTATATAATGCCTACATATGAGAGAAGTTTCCTAAAATATATCCCAGAAAATGATAATAGATCCATTAATTAAAAACATGAATAAATAAGTAATCCTAATAAACTAAATTTTATACAAGTAGAATCAAATGAAAACACTGTGAACAATTCCTAGGTAGTGACCACAAACTCTAATTAATCATGAACAATATCTATTATCTAGTAATGGAAAAATTGACCTTCCACTCATGTTTATATATCTAGTAATATATATATACACATATATATATATATATGGGTGATAATATATGTATACATAGTAGGATCCTCCTCAAAACCACACATGTAAATATAAAAATAATCATTTTAAATTTACATCCACCTATATGATCTATGAGAGATCACTGAGTGGGGATTTAATCAATGGTATAAATTATTTTTTGTTTTTATTTATTCTGAAAACCTTATCCATTGGTTAGAATGAGTGGTGTTTTTGTTTTAAAATATGTTAGAACTCACACAAACATAGGGAGAAATTTTTTTTAACATGGTCCACCTATCAACATGAGAAGCACAATCCTTACTATTATATATTTTCTTATGAAATCATAAGACCCACTAGTATCATCCTGTAAAAATTATTACAATGAATCTTGTACACAATTGTATTCCTCAATTCACAATTATATATATAATATAGGTTATAATTGAGGTTTTCTCCAACCAAGGATTTCCGTCGAGTTTTTGTGTGTGCTGGTTTCTTCTTCTTCTTATATTCTAGCATATTAGTAATAAACCAATTAAATTTTTGTTCTCAATATAACATGTAACTTCCTATTTCACTAAATTTATTTTCATTATGATAAGTATACTTTTAAATGTATAGTAATATAAAGAACTCTTTATTTCCATTAAGTTTCTCTGATTCAAAACACTATGACACACTATCTTCCTTCTACTGTGTATCTGATATATCTTTCACAGAAATATTATTTCTTATAGGTTCTAATTTTAATTTAGAAATCAATTTAAACATCAAACTTCCTTTAACCACACTTCAACTTCTCCCTCTTCCTTTTTATCCATTTAATAATCCATAATATCATAGTCGTTATTGATGAGGTTAAATTATATTAAAGATAAATTATGAGAGTCTCTTGAGTCATCAATAGATCCAAGACATTATATATACTTACAACAAGAACACTTATCTAACCAAAACTGACACCTCATTGTGTTGGATACATGTTTGGTCTAAATGTTCGGAACTAATCTTGCATTTATTTCAAAATTCCCATCACTATGACATGTTCTCTACTTGTTTTGAATAGGTAAAACTTCCTTCCCCCAAAGCATGCTTCATGATATTTATCTCCAATTTTCAACTTCCCAAATATTTCATTCTTCCCTAGAAATCAATCCTCAATATTTTTATGAAGTCTCAAAACTCCCACTAAAAATATACTATGACATGGTCTATAATATTTTTCTTCTAAATTACACTTCTCTTTGATTGGATTCTATGACTATCTTCATAGAATAAACCAGATCTCTATTTTATATAGGTAAAAAACTTATAGAAATTTATTTTTGAAATACCAAATTTGAAAAAGGTATCCCTATTTACATGTTGTTATATTTTATGCAGATTACTAGAAAATATTCTTTATAACACCATGGCATGGGTGATACTTCCTTAATAGACCATGATAAACTAAACACCCATTTACTATACAAAATTTCCATTTTCTCTTCATAGATAATATCCACACCCATTTTTATGTACCACAATGGTATAATGATGTCACCTCTTCTTCAAGCACCTTTTAGATTCATGCTTAAATCTCAAAACACCTTCAATGTTATTCTAATCATTCAAAAAAACTGAAATGAATGTCACCTCATGTAAACCATCATCAAACATATAATGAATAGGCCAAGTCTTCCACTAAACACAACACTCAAACCAATTCTCCACAAGTCCTGAAAGGTGTTCCCGATCTCCACGGGCTGGAAACTAGTGCCTATGTATCATAGAAATCCTTGTAGGAGTTATTTCACCAAAATAAGAGTTTAAAATATATAAGAATAAATATATAAAAAATTAGAATAGAATAAACATTCCAAATAGGTCATAGCCAAATATAATGATCGAACCCATTTTCATAAACATAAAAATCATACATAAGAATAGAAATAAAGATAAAAAGTGTAGGTACAAAAGTGAAGTTGATACTATCTAACCAAAAATAAAACATCCACCAACTAAATTGATCCTAGCTCAAACTAGCTCCATGAAACCTCCAATTTCTCACCACTACCCAACTCACCCTATGCCAGCCTCAAAGGAAGAAGAAAATATCCATCTAAGAATTTGAAACCAAAAATATATAAGAATGAGATAAAAATAAAAGTAGGTCATGAAAAACCACTTAATATATGAAATATGTTTCATAGAGTAATTCATCAATGATAGTTTGAAAATAAACTAGAAAGTATGGTTCCAACACATAACTATTGAAAACTAAAAAATCATAATCCACTTTAATAAAAATATCTTTCCCTTCTAATAACTGAACACGTAATTTTTAAAAACAAAGGCAAAAACCAAATATATTTCAAAACTACACAAAAATTTATTATTTATAAAAAACAACTCATTCGTTTTATTTAAATAAAAATGGCTACTTTAAAATATATTATGAATCTAAGAAATCTAAAAACTAAAACACCCATTTTAAATATACTTTAAATCACCTGTACAAGAGGATTTAATTTCAAAGAAGTTTTTCCAAAAATCTTTGAAAACTAAAATTTTTTGAAAAGAAAAATACAACACATCCACATGGGCCATGCATAACAAGAAGGAACCATACATCAAAAGGCATATATCAGTGAAAAATTGAAAAGGTTAAACAAAAATGATACAAACAAGAAACAGATAAAACTACCCTAAATAAATAACCAACCATACAATAAAATGTGTCATGGGATCTACCCTAGGATTCCTAACATGTGAAGAATATTACTGTGTACCAGTATACCAACCTTAG
The DNA here is from genome assembly GCA_963277665.1 of Viscum album. Taxonomy (NCBI): domain Eukaryota; kingdom Viridiplantae; phylum Streptophyta; class Magnoliopsida; order Santalales; family Viscaceae; genus Viscum; species Viscum album. The sequence goes on from OY728126.1 coordinate 482,937,498, forward strand.
AACTAGAAACCGAAATGTGATGAAGCATAAACAAAAAGTCATATAGCTATCCCAATCAAGCCTCATTATAATGAAAATCACCTTCTTTCCCTTGTGCATAGCATGACGATAGGGTAACTAAAAATATGTGAAACAGATAGAGGAAAAAATTATATCTCCCACTTATTAACTAGTTTCCCATGACCAGTAAATTAAGTGAGGTGTAGGAACATACATGAAATGTTTAACACATAAGGAATAACAAAATTTACCCTCACCCAAAACACCTAACAATGAATATCCCCCTAAATTAAAATGCACCATGGAAATAAAGAAAATTTCTGCACAAGGGGAGAAAAACATCACATAGTGGTAAATAACCCACACATGGGGTAGAAAACGGAAAGATAAATCAGGGGGAGTCTTAAGAACTAGAATTTTAAAACCAAAGTTTCAACTAGGACTTTAACAAAAAATCATGTATTGGGATTTCAAGCCCTTTCACATTTCATAAAATACATTTTAAAACATTTTGAGAGGTTCAATAAAACCAATCACTTCACTAAAAAATTTCTAAGTTACCCTTTAATAAGGGTATTACTCTTTTAAAACTTAAATATGTCTAATGGCTATTCATTTCCTTTAAAAATTTATAAATATTTCATCAAGGAATTTTCACAAGGGGTTAATAACAAAAAAAATTTAAACCATCATTTGAAATCCATTTTTGAACCCCTTTACAAACCATTTAGAGGTTAACACATCACTTAAAACCGAACTCCATTCAAAAAATTGTTTTCAATCTTTGAAAAACTAGAACCTGATCCAAACCAAAATAATAATCTTGAAACCCCTTTCAAAAATATATATGTGCATTTCAAAAAATATTATCACCTTTAACCATTCCATTTAAAACCTGAAAGCATAGAATTCACATAGATGACCATTTATTCCAAGTTCAAAACATAGGGAAATGTTTTCAAAACACCATAAAGCTATAATATACAATCATAGTTTTATAGAATAATGAATTTAGAAAGAATAAGTTCACTTTGAATTCCAAAACGAAACAATTACCTAGAAACACATACCTCAAGAGATGATAATCAAGTTGAAACCCTTAGGAAAAATTCATCTTCAATGGAAACCACACCCACATAGATAGGAACAACATCTACTAACCCTTAACAACAAAACCCCAACATTTGATCCCATCAGAACCCTAAAAGTTCTCAAAATTGATCAAGAGTTCATGGGGAAAACAAAAAACAAGGTAAAATAGAGGGGGCATAAGAGAAAAATATATGAGGAAATACATCAAATCCACTTTGAAAACACCAAATAGAAGGAATAGATCAATAGTAGGATGAATATGGGTATCCTCTAAGGTTCCCAAGTGTTTTCCCAATGCTAGTGGAGAAGAAGAGGGGTGAAACATTAATTAATTTGAAAGGTGAATTTTAAAAAATACCAAAAAATTAAACACCTATACAAAATTAATTATTTTTCTGCACGATTTTCCAATCCATATGCCAACCATGCTCAACCCACTATCTAGAACAAAAATACCCACATAGTTTGGCCGCACCATTTGAGAAATCTTGCCTCAACCTTGATCCATCATATTCCTTGGTCTAGAACCTCTCAAACAGTTACTCCTAGGGGGCCACACAGTTTTAAAAAATTATGTGACTCACCTTAGTCATACCATAATACCCACATGGATTTTGAGGAGTTGTGCATGGTTTGAAAACTCATACAGAAGATGTGAAAACAACTCTGTCAAAATGATAGACCCACCAGCATGTGTGTCACACATTTAGTACTAACCATGTGGGATAACTATGATCATACTAAACAGACTAAAAAATTATAAATTTTAGCTTGAAACCAAATAAAACTCACAAAGACTCAATATTAGATACAATAATACAAAAACAAAAACACTATGACACATGGGGTGTCACAAACTCTGCACTTTTCCCCTTTATGCCCCCAGAAATTCTACAGTTGAAAATAAATATGAGAGAAATGGAATTTCCATGAAGGAACTAACTAAAATAACCATTCAACATGGCTCAAACTCAAATCCAAAATATTATATCCTCAAAATAATTCGACGGATCATCAACAAGGTTCCCAAATATCTCTAAAAACAACCAAAATAAGAATCACAAAAAAGAAGTCCTACATAGAATGGGTGACCTAACATGGTCTATACACCATTTAGAGTTCCTCTAAAATGGTATTCCCACCATTTAGAGTTACTCTAATATGTCATACCTAAACGAAACCATTGAAAAATGCAACCTTGAAAAACCAAGCCACCATGAGAAACTCACTCTCAACCAGAAATGATTCCAAACCCAACATAAGGAAGAAAAATCATATCAGACTAAAAAAATGACAATTTATCTCAACTTGGGCCATATAACACATGGATAACTGAGTTTTTATATTAGATCACCCTCATATGGTATATCCCAAATGCCCACAACTAACACCAGCTAGTATACCAAACTCAACTAGTCGATCATGGGCCCTAGTTATCCAATCATGTGTCGAAGGCCTTTCTCATGCCCCAAACAATGATAACATCAAAGGCTCAACAAGAAAAATTGATTTAACAATACTATTCAGATAGTTCCACCCAAATAAATAAGGCTCTAAATACGATAATCATAGCTAACCAAAAAAAGAAACATCCAAGAGGGTAAGAGAGGCAGAATTATTCTATAAAAAACAATACCTTCCATAAATTAAATTTAAAAAATTCCCAAAGAATCAAATAAAAACAACTGAATCTCTAAAACCAAGATTACACATTTTACAGGAACCCAAATTTCCACAATTGAGGATATATGAGATTTAATATTTGAGGTCTTAACAAGTTTTGGAGCCCAACTCTAGAATCTCATGTGAGGTCTCTTATTCTCTTTATAAAGGCATCTTGATTCTAGCCTTGTATTAGTCAGCTTCTACTCCTTAATCACTAAGTTTTCATTTTTTCCACTAAATAGAGAAAAGGAATCACTCACCATATGCTTTCAAAACTAGTCAAATTCACTTCAAATAGTCCCATTGACAACCTTATAAAAAGATGTTAGACTGGATGTTGGTATATCTGAACCACAATCTGGTAGAATGCCACCATTCAAGAAATGAACTTTCTCAAAATTTCTCCCAACTATCACTGGATAAAAGATAACCAACTTCAAAAAATTATTGACATACTCCTTTAATAATCAGTTATGTAGATAAAGCATCATGAGATTTAGTTCTTTATCTACTTTTACAGCCTATGGAAAGTGCCACTAAATAAATAGCTTCCTAAAAATCTCCCAAGGTATACATTCACAAAATAGATTAGGTACCATTAATTCTCACCAAACTTAACTAAGAAAAAAAATACATCTCTAAAACACTATCACTCATGAAGATTAGTAATTTTCAAGTTATTCTAATATAATATTAATCTCTTCCAACAACATCACAACATCTAATGACCCTTGATCACCACTGATAGATGGAGGAAACTGATTCAAGAATTCCAAGATATGATTAGAGCTTAATGAAGGTTCCATGAACACAACTCCACCAAGAGATTGGGTAGGACCCAGAACTGAAGAAAAGTTTTCAACTATTCTAGGTAAAAATAATAAACAATACATAAATTATATCAATAAACGTCTAAATAATCCCCAAAGATTCTACCCAAGGTAGGAATAAAGGACAAAACAAAAATCCCTCAAATGAGGAACCCAAAATCCTTCACACCAATAGAACTTTTCTTTTGAAACAACCATTTTCTCCATGGAATTTTTAAATCACCCTAAAAAGGTGTATAATTGAAAAAATCCAAAAAAAAATTAAAAAACAAAACAACCCCAGTGGAACACACACACGCATTTTCCATAACAAGGTAAGAAACAAGACCTTTTCAAAATCCCATTTCATATTGAAAACCAAGCACCTAAAGAACACTCATCTAAACCCATTTACATTTTTGAAAACAACATTTATAAAGAAATTAACAATTTTGTAAAACTTCCACAAAAACAAGTTTGAAAAAGATAATTTCACAAGATTCCCACATTTTATAAAACAAGGTTTTAAAACCAAGAACAAACAAAATGTTTTACAAGAATTCCAACAAGGTTCAATAAAAACCAAATCCAAAATGGGAATTAACACACTCCTCAATCCACCTACAACAAGTGAAAATCATCTTTTTAGAAATACTGAATTGATAGGAGTCCATACAGGCTAATCGGGGTGGAAATAAAGTTGGGCATACATCGGCCACATAGATGGGAAGATGTGTACCAATCATGAAATAAAATCTAAAAAATTACTCTAAATAACTTGACCAACACATGGATTACTTGTCTATGTGATCTAGCTATGAAGCATGATTTTCCATATGTTTCACCCTAGAACCATGTAAGAAACTACAATATCAATCACATAATCATATGGAATCAAATAAAAAAATCACATAAAATTCCATAAAAAGAATCAAAGAAAACATTAACTCACAATTACAAACCTAAATTCCCCTAGAATATTGAGGCTTAGGATGAGAATTATATATCTAGACTCTCCCCACCCTTACCTCTCAAGTTATGACAACCATAACCTCATTTTTACCAAGAAATTCTCATATAACAAGGGTTTATTGAGTATCCCTATAAACCTCCAACTCAGCATGGGCACTTAAAAACCTTATTCCCACTAAGAACATAGGCTCTAATATCATTTTTTAATGAACATTCCTAGACTACCACTAAATATGGAACCTAGAAAAATTCAACACAAGGCCCAAAGGGTATTCTCGATCCCTTTGGGATGGTGACTAGTTCCTAGGAATCATAGGAATCCCTTTGGGATTTATTTTTCTGAAATTAAATTTTAAAAGAAAAAGAATAAATAAATTCAAAATATGAATAGAATAAACATTAAAAATAGGTTATATCCAAGTAGAATGGTTCAACTCATTTTCATAAACATAAATATCATACACAAAGTTAGAGATAGATCATGGTAGAATAGATGCAATATGGAAGCAGATACAAAGGTAACCAAAAATAAAAATAATAATAAACTAACTCAAGATGAGCCTGAACCATCTCTAAGAAACCTCTTATTTTTCACCACCATCCAAATCACACCACGTCAGCCTTAAATAACGAATAATATATCCAACTGAGAACATGAAACCTAAAATATATAGGCGAGAGCTAGAAATCCCAGTAGGTCACCACAAACTTCCAAATCTGTGGAATAATTTTCGTAGGGAATTTAATCAATTATATTTTGAAAATAAACTAAAAGTTATGATTCACTTATAAAAATATGGAAATCCAGTGAAATTCCATAATCCAATTTCAAAATAGTTCACTTTTGTTTCTAAAAACAAACACATACATTTTGAAAACAAAGACACTAGATAAATCTATTTTAAAACTACACACACCTTCATAATTTATCAAAAAAACTCATTTATTTTATTTAAAAAGAAACCATTACATCAAAACATTTAATTGGATGAATCCATATGAGAACCATAACACTGATTTTAAATCCAATTTAAATCACCCACACAAGAGACATTAACTTCAAAACAGTTTTTCTAAATCATCTTTGAAAACTAATTTATTTCTAAAGAAAACAACCCAACACACCCACATGGGTCAAGAAAAAAACACTATACATAACAAGGAATATATCAATGTAAAAAAGAAAATATTTCACAAAAGTGAAATTAGGTAAATGATACAAACAAACACAAGAACAATCTACCCTCAATCAATAACCAACCATAAAATCAAATGTTTCATGTTATCTACCTTGGGATTCCAAACATGTGAAGAATCTAACCATATAAGACTATAAAAACCCAAGAACTAACTACTAACATGCACTTATGTTCAAACAACAAGTCAACAAATAGGCCACACAAGCCTTATTGTGATGGAAAACCCAAATTATCCCTTGTTCTTAGCACGACTAGAGGGAAACAAGCAGTGTGTGAACAAACTCGATGAACAAATTAGATCTTTCACTTAGTAATAAGTTTCCCATAACCAATAAAGGAAGTGATGAATAGGAACATACATGCCAATTATAACACATAAGGAATAACTAAATCTACCCTCACCCCAAACAACTAACAATTTATTGACTCCTTAAATAAAATTCATAATTGTATAGAAAAGCACATTCCCACAAAAGGGGAGAAAAAACATCACATAGTGATAAATAACCCACACAAGGGGTGAAAAAGGAAGGGGTAACCAAGGGGTGTCTTCACAGTATCTATTTTAGAACCAAAGTTCCAATTATCCCTTTAACATTAAAACATGTATTTTTATGCCTATCCATTTAAAATTTTATAAAATAACGTTTAAATCACTTTGAGTTGTTCATTGAAACTACTTAATGGACTAAAAAATTTCAAAGTTAGCTTGTAATAAGGGTCTGTCTATTTGAAAAAAAACAACATCAAAGGACATCTATTTCCTTTCAGAAATTTAAAATAATACATAAAGGCATTTTTAGAATGTGTTAAATAGACACACATTACAAACGACCATTTTTAATCTATTTTTGAACCCTTTTAGAAACCATTTTAAGGTCAGAGCCTCACTTAAAAACCAAATTCCCTTCAAAACTTTGTTTTTAATATTTGAAAACTAAAACCCAGTCAAAAACACAATACACAACATAAAAACCATTTCAGAAATCCATACATGCATTTCAAAATATCTTAGCACCTTTAACCATTTTATTTCGAATATGAAAACGTGGAATTAACATGAAAAATCATTTAATCCTAGATCATAACATAATGAAATGGTTTCAAAACACCACAAATCTATCAAATATAATGATACTTTCATAAAAACGTTATATATAAAGAATAATAATACTTGAAATTCCAAAATTAAACAATTTCATTTAAATACATACCTCACAAGTTGAGAATCATGATGAAATGATTCAAAATGTGTCGCCTTTAATGAAAACAATACCATTGGGGATAAGAATGATGTATAATAATATATGGACCAAAAACAAAATATTAGATCAACCCAAAACCCTAAAATCATCCAAAATATATCTAGGGTTCGTGGGGGGAACCAAAACAAAGGAAAAAAGGGATAGTGGGAGGAATAAGAGATAAATAGACGAGAAAATACCTCCAATCCACTTAAAAAATTAAAAATTGAAGAATGGATCCATAATAGGAACATGATAGAGCTCTTCTAAGTCTCTCAAGGGTTATATGATACTATTGGGAAAAAATAGTGTAGAAACACCATTTAATTTAAAAGGGGTATTTTGGTAAATATCTAAAAATTAAACACATGGATATTGTGTATGGTTTTTCCACATGGTTTACCAAACTGTGTGGAAACCATGCATAACCCAATATAGAGAACTACATCATCAACATGGTTTGGACACATAGTTTTAAAAAACCATGTTCCAACCTCCACTTAGACCCCAAAACTCTCACACGATCTCTCCTAGTGTGCCTCAATGTTTATAAAAACTATGTGCATCACCTCAGACACACCCCAATCACCACACAACTTTTGGGGAGATCCATATGGTTTGAAAAAAACATGTGGAATTTGTAAAAAAAGATCTTCTAAAATGAATGTCCTACCCTCATGGGAACTACATGGTTTTAATAACCATGAGGCTAAGCCTTTCTCCTACCAAAAATCCTAAAAAAATAAATTTTATCACATTATCACTAGAAATTGAAAAAACACAGAATTAGATAAAATAATTCTAAAATAACAACACCATGACACATGGTGTGTCTCACAGCTTCTTATTTTTAACATTATTTATGTTTTATTAACAAAAAACAATACACCACTCATATCCACTTTAACATCAATTCACATCTTTATCAACTATGGGATAAAAAATACCCCTCTTTAGATTTTTTGGAAACCAAGGGACATAAATCAATTTCAATCTAAAATAACATAACAATGAATCATTATTCAATTAATATAAGACTATATTAATAAAACTATGTAGGAAACAAGAAAATTGAATAGTAATATTATATTATCTATCATAAGTGACTTACATCCTCTTCTTTATATCCCTTGAAACTCTTAATGCCTATTGAACCATACGATGCATATAACCTTCAATACCACTAGATGAAAATAACTTATAATTAGTTGGATACTAATGGAGTATAATTTATGATTCTTATTTCCATTTCATAAAATTTTACCTTGAACTTGTATATAAAAAGTTCCTATAAACATGATTACAAAATAAGTTATATCAATCCACATGCAGACATTAATGCTTCCCCCTTTTAATAACTCTCTCTTAATATATACTCCCCTAAATAGGAAATATTTTCAAATTATATTAAACACATATCAATGGATAAATCCCCCTATATTAATTTCATTTCCCTTTAACAATGAATAAGTTGATAAAAAAAATGTATATTTATGTCCCCCCCTTGAAAACAATATCAAAAGAACAAGTTTAGAGAGGGTAATTTTTTTCATACTTGATCCCTTGATGAATGCAGGCTGAAATTTTTTATTCAACATCAATTTCTTCGTAAAAAACTACCAATTATACTAGAAACAAACTTTGTTAATCATTATCTTTATTAAATCCCAATTTAGATTTTGATTGTACATATTATTCTTAATTTCAGTAAAATGACACACTGAAGCCTATTTATTCTTTCTTCACATAATTCATTTATTTTCAAAACATTTATATTTCTATTTTGAAGTAAAAACACCTTCCTCTTCACCTATATTTTGATATCATTTTCTCAAGATCACTTATTTATATTTATTTTTGAGTAGACAAGTTTGTATTCTCCCTTTGGATTCAATAGTCTCTAAATACTTCTAAGAATCAATCTTAAAATAATTCTTAAAATCTTCTTCTATTTTTTTTCAATACATTTTCTTCAACATCATTTCAAAAACAAGAAATATGTTACACTGAGTATGTTATCCTCTAATAACCACACTTACATATTTTAAATTCCACAAAAAAGATTTATTCTTTTGAAACACCACTCCGTAATCTTAGACACATAGTTGGGAAAAACTTATTATATTACGTTTCAACCCATCAAAACATACTAGATTCTTCAATTCAAACTCTACTTATTCTATGGTTGTTGAAATAATTCACTTAACTTAAAGTGACCCAAAAGTTTCAAAAATAATTATTTTTATTTGAAAATTTTAAAATCTTTTATATGTTTTAAATATTTTATCATGTTATAGGAACATCCAATTTTTAGAATCCATGGATTTTACCATTTTGATTATTTTAGCATAACTTGCATAAAAAATAATTATTCATTAATATTATTTCATTATTATAAGGATTTAGATTATTAATAATGATATTTTATTATGTTTCAGAGGGATTCGGAAGTCATTTTCATGTTAACCTGACTTGTCACATCTTTCACAAACTTCTTCAAGAAATTAAAACTCATTCAATGATTTTTGTCTATCATATATAATCTTTTTTTGAAATTTCATCATTTAAATGGAATAAATGACCCTCAAATATTTCCTCATAAACCTCCTAGACTTTTTTTAACATTGGTAATTAAACCAACACATTGGTATTGTATTCCTGAAGCCTACACCATACCAACAAAATCCATAAAAAGTATACTTATCTTTATAAATAGCATTTTTCCAAGAATTTGATAATCACCATCCTTAATTAATTGAGTAAAAAATATTAACTCTTGTTTAAGAAAAAAAATCTATTGTATACTCTTGAAATATTACTATTTATATGACACTTATTATAATCCCTTCTGGAGTCTCTGGTTAAAGAATTTTTTATCTTCAAGTTGGTGTTCCTAGAATTTATAGTTTTATGAAGGTCACCTTATTTTTCTAAAAAACTTGATATTCTAAAAATAATTATTATTTTTAGGATTTTCATCAAATTTTTCATAATATTTTTGTTTAGTCAATAAGGTTTTCTTATGAATTTTCCATTCCTTTATGTTTTGAAAATCCCAAACACTCTATATCAAGGAAAATTTTATTTTCACTAAGCTTTTTTATAAAGAAATTTTCTCCTTACTCAGATTTTCCATAATAAGGAAAATTTTCCTTCTCTAAGGAAATTTTATCCTTACCTATTTTTCATTGTTCATATTTTAGTTTCTCTAAATATAACTCTTTTTATTCCTAAGGGAAAAATTCAGTTTCACATCTAAAACCTCAGAATTATATAAATACTTAGATATAGTGTATTCTGTTTTCAAGATCAAAATTTAGACTCTGAATTCCTCTAAATTTAGAATCTTAATTCTATGAAATTCAGGTTCTGAATTGTCTAAAATTCGGGTTCTGAATTCTCTGAAATTTAGACTCAGAATTCCTTAGAATTCAGACTCCAAATTCTCAGAAATTCAGACTCCGAATTCTCTGAAATTCAGACTCCGTATTATCTAAAATTTAGACTTTGAATTCAATGAAATTAAGAATCCAAATTCCTCAGAATTTAGGTTCCGAATTCAATGAAATTCAGACTCTAAATTCTCTTAAATTCAGACTTCAAATTCCTTAGAATTCAGACTCAGAATTCCTTATAATTAAGACTCCAAATTCCTCAGAATTCAGGTTCCGAATTCCTTAGAATTTAGACTTCAAATCCCTTTGAATTTAGACTCCAAAGTCTATATAATTCTGAATTCGATTTCCTTGAAAAACAGAATCCAAATATTCATGAAATATAGAATCTGAATTTTCATTCTCTTAGAATCCAAAATCTATTTTTCCTTAGACTCTGAAAAAATATATTTAGCTAAGCAACCATTTTTTTACTTACTCATGTTATAGTTATAAAATGATGTCATGCATTCTGTTTCTAACTAACTGTTGTTTGAGTGACACATGTATAGGTCCCTCCAAAATTCAAGGAAAAATATGGTCGTTGGAGGAGGGAGCTGACTGTTGGAATGTTCCTATAAATTAAATCTCATTTGAACAAGCCCAAGATACTTTTCTACAACTCTCGAGATTACATGCTGGTGAAGTGATTTATAGAGAGAGAGACTCTCATGCTTTGTGTGTACTGAACATCTTGTTTAGATTACTTCATGTGACTCATATTTTTTTAGTGTACAATCAAGGTCTTCCAGGGATAAGAAGACAGAGGTTTCGACTACCTTAAAGTTTGAAGACTTCCTTGAAAAGGAAGAGAGAGGTGCCAAATAATTTGTTGTTCGAGGGATTGCAGGGATAGTAAGACAAACTCTGATATTCCTATCAAGGGCTTACCCTGGTGTGGGTAAGACAAAATTTCTTGAAAGTGTAAATCAAGGGACCTTTATCCAAGGATGTTGGATACCCTACTCTTTGGGTTAAAAGATTCTACTTGTTACATGTATTGTTTCATGTTTGTTTTCATCTAAATTTTTATTATTAAGGAAAGTACAATTATCTTATACTTTCTTATACTTGTATACTCTGATTAGTAAGATTCTATACACTTTAAGGTAGAATCTTTGTCCTTGTAAACTTCTCTTAAGTTTCATTTCGGGAACCATATTTCTGAAATCTATCAATTTTTTAGAACTAAGAGGTCTTGTGAATTTACCTTGTTTAACATTGTTAAACAATAGAAAGTTTTATACTATCTTTAAAAGTTTTAAAGGAATTTTTTTAAAGCAAAAAATTCACTCCCCACTTGTATACTGAGCATCTATATTTCGATTCTATAATTATTATCAAATGAGGTCTCTGAAATACTTATATTCACATATAATTTTTCTTGCTCAATTTTCCTTTGTTCTATTTTTCCTTGCTTAGGATTTTTATCCTTTTTTACAAAATGTTATTACTAAAAAGATTATGTGGAAAGATATTTTCTTTTAGATGGCTAGAATGAATGTTGGTTCGATTGACAATCTTAATACTACTAGACCACCTATATTTGATGGGAATAATTATGAATATTGGAGCGATCGTATGAAGACATTTGTCATTAATTCTGGAGTGGAAAACATTGTAATGCTTTCTGGAGATTACAAGATTCTTGATAAGGAAGTCATAACTTTTACTAATCAAGAAAAGTTAGAATATCAACTAAACTACAAGGTACACAATACTTTGTTGTGTTCCATGACTAGGAATATATATTTCCAGATTTCTTCTTTTGAAGCTGAAAATTGTATTTAGAAGAAATCGGAGGTTACTCATTTTGGAACTTCCAAAGTTATCGAAACTAGAAGAGCTATGCTTAGAGATGAATATCATGGTTTTTTCTTTACTTATGGAGAACCAATGTGCAAGGTTCAACAAGGATTTATGACTAATTTTAATAGTTTACGGTCAATGGGGGAAAAGGGTTTAGATGATGAGGAAATTATGGACAAGATTATATACATCACACCTAGAGAATAGGAATCTAAGAGAACAACTATTGATGAGAATAGGAAAGTCTCATAGATTAATCTTGATGAGATTTTTGGAACTCTTCTTCAACATGAGACAAGAATGAAAAGAGATTCTGATCTAAATAAGAAGAATGGAAATGGAAGTGTTTCTTTTATATCCACTTCAAAACATATAAAATCCAGGACTCCTGAGAGAGTTACAAGATCCAAATATAAGAGGACTGTTATTCAATATGAATCTAGTGAAAGTGAACATTCAGAAAATGAGTTAGCCAATCTTTATCAAAGGATGAACAAGATTTTTAGACAGAGGAACTTTAAATATAGATACAAGAAGAAAGAATGAAAGGGCAAGAAATACTCATAACTCACCTGCGATTAATGCAAAAGAGCTGGGAATATAAGGCTAGATTTTCCTATGCTTAAGAGAAAACATTGAAAGGAAAATCATTCTGAGAGGAATATAAATAAGTAAAACAAGGCTAAATCTAAGAAAGTTTTGAAAGCCAATAACACCTGGAGTTCCAGTGGTGGTGACTCTTTTGTAGAATCCTCAGAGTACAAATCTTCTGGACAGAAGAATCTTGGTTTACTTTCCAATACACCTATTGAAAATCATTGCATAATGGATAAGGTAAACAATGCTGAATCCATCACCAATGTATACTTGAACACTAATTATAATGATAGTAAATATTATGAATCCTCAGATGAATAATTTTCTTCTGATGAAGATAATACTTTACCTACTTATGAAGAAGTTTCTAGGTTTTCTAAGCTCTTTGAGAATGAAAATTCTAAAGTAAAGAAAAATATTGATAAGAAAAATTATAGAATTACTATTCTTATTAAGGAAATATCATATCTTTCTAAATATCTTGATAAGAAAACCCTTGATTTTGAAATTATTTCAAAAAGAACCTTGAGGAAGTTAATTCTTGAGAGGGATAAAATTTATAAGGATCTAAAGAAAGTAATTTCTATGAAAAATGTTTTAGAGACTAACTCTAGTGAAAAAACTAATGTTTTGAGGTTAAAACTTTGTTATTAAACTGAAGTCATAAATATTTTCCTTGAGGAAGTGTTTTTCAAACTTTACCTTAGGTAAGGAAAATTTTTATATGATGTATTCCAAAATCTGGCCTCTAAGAAATAATTCTTGATTTGGCTATACTCGTTCAAAACCGATTTTTAGTAAAAATTATTTTTTACCTCAAAGTGCTCCATTCTGCACTGAGTGTCAGTGTGGTGGCCATTGGGAAAAAATTTCCTTAAACAAAACTCAGTATTTAGATTTTTATAAAGATTATTTTTCAAAGAAAATGTGGATTCCTAAAAATTTTCTCTTTTAGGTTTCTGGATCCAAGAAATTTTGGGTTCTGAAAGTCTAACACTCTTGTTTTCAGGAAATTAAAGATAATACCAATAAAAATTCATGGTTCATGGATAGTGGATTTTCCTAGAACTTAACTGGTAACAAAAACTTCTTTGAAAATATTATCAAGACGAAAGGAGGAAAAGTAACTTTCAAATATAATGCTAATGGAGAAATTACTGGTATAGGTAACATTGTTCTTCTTGGAAAAACATTGATTTCAAATGTTTTATTCATTAAGGGTCTTAGGAATAGGCTTATTAGTATAAGTCAACTATGTGATTAAGGTTACCTTGTGAATTTTAGGAATGATAAGTTTTTAGTACACAATTCCATTGAAGAGTTTATTCTTTCTTCCAATAGGAAAGATAATTTATACACACTAAACATAGAAGACCTTAGGAGCCAAGATATACCTTGTCTCAGTGCAATGGAAGATCAATCTTGGTTATGGCATAGAAGGTTTGGACATTGTAAATTTAGGAACCTATGTAAACTCTCTAAGAAAAGACTAGTTAAGGATCTACCAGAGCTTATATTTGATTATTCTAAAGTTTTCGATCCTTTTCAATATTGAAAGAAACATAAATCATGTTTTAAATCAATCAGTGAAGTCTCAAATATTGATGCATTACAGTTAGTGCATATGTATCATTTTGGTCCAGTAGAAGCTGGAATCATTGGAGGAAAATATTATGTATTTGTTTTAGTTGACGATTACACTATATTTACGTGGGTATATTTTCTAGAAAAGAAATCTGAATCCTTTTCTTATTTAAAAATATTTAGAGCCCAAGTTAAAAATGAGAAAAATCTTCCATTGATAACTATTCATAGTGATCATGGAGGAGAATTTCAAAATTTTGATTTTGAAAATTCTTGAAGTAAAAAAGGTATTACTCATAACTTCTCAGCTCCAAAAACTCCTCAACAAAAAGGTGTTGTTAAAAGAAGAATTTTTTTTCAAGAGATAACAAGAACCATATTGAGTGAATATTTGGTAGCCAAAAATTTTCGGGCTAAAGTTGTAAGTACTAATTGTTATATTATAAATATTGTTTTGATTAGACCCTTTCTTAATAAAATTCCTTATGACTTGTAGAATGATATAAAACCTAGACTTTCCTACTTCAAAGTATTTGGATGCAAAGTATTCATCTTGAATACTGAAGATAATTTACATAAATTCACACCCAAATCTGATGAAGGAATTTTCTTAGGCTACTCCACAACCTCTAAGGCCTATAGAGTTTTCTATAAATACACTTGTACTATTGAAGAAAGAGTACATATCAAATTTGATGAAGCTTATCCTTTTATTTTTAAACAACCTCATCCTATATCTTCATATGTGTTTTTAAAAACTGATTATCACCCCTTGATAGAGGATCCTTCTGATAAGGAAAATATCCAAGAAAATATTTTTAAAACATTTACCCTAGAATATTTCCTACCCTATGTTGATGTACAAGTTTTACAAAACCCAAATCAGTTGTTTCTAAAGAATCATCCCAGTGATAGTATCATTGGTGATGTAAATCAATCTATAAGGACAAGAAGTACCTTAACAAACTAAATAGAACATCTAGATTTACTTTCCCAGTTAGAACCAAAAATCATTGTTGAAGATTTAGGTGACGATGATTGGATAAAATCTATACAAGATGAGCTAAATTAATTTGAAAGGAATAAAATCTAGACTATGGTTGAAATACCTAAGGAAACTTCTGTTATTGGATTAAAATGGGTTTTCATAAATAAGTGTGATGAAAATGGAATCATAGTAAGAAATAAATCTAGATTGGTTACTAAAGTCTATAATCAAGAAGAAGGAATAGACTATGAAGAAACCTATAGTCTAGTAGCTAGACTTGAATCAATTCATATTCTACTTCCCTTTACAACATTCTTCAACTTCAAACTTTTTCAAATGGATGTTAAATGTGCTTTCCTTAATGGTTATGTTCAAGAGGAAGTTTTTGTCGAACAACCACCTAGTTTTGAAGATAAAAAACATCCTAAACATGTTTTCAAACATACTAAAGCTCTGTATGGACTTAAATAAGCTCTTAGGGCCTCATATGATAGACTTACAGAATTTTTGCTTCAAAACAATTATGTTAAAGACAATGTTGATCCAACCCTTTTTAAAAAGAAAGATAATAAAAATGTTTTGATTGTTCAAATCTATGTTGATAACATTATATTTGGTTCAACTCATCAATATTTAACTGATTCCTTTGTAAATCTAATGAAATCTGAGTTTGAAATGAGTATGATGGGTGAGTTAACATTTTTACTTGGTTTTAAAATTTCTTAAAAACTAGATGGAATCTATATATCCCAACATAATTATATTAAAGATATTCTTAAAAGGTAAGGATAATAAAACACTAAGAGTATAAGTACTCCAATTGGTACCTCAAATTCACTTGATCTTGATGAAGCTGGGAAACTAGTAGATCAAACATTCTTTAGAGGTATGATAGGAAGTCTACTTTACTTGACAGCTAGTCATCCAGACTTAATGTTCTCAGTATGATTATGTACAAGATATAAATCCAATCCTAAGGAATCTCATTTAAAGTTAGTGAAAATTATTTTTCGTTACTTAAAGGGAACCATGGATTGAGGACTCTTTTATACCTATGGAAATGATTTTTTTTAAAAACCTTTTTAGATGATGACTTTGGTGGATGTAGAATGGATAAGAAAAGTACATCTGGAACTTTTCATTTATTAGGAGATCTATTAGTTTCTTGGTCATGAAAAAAGAAACACTCATTAGCACTTTCCATTACTAAAGCTGCTATGAGTTTTACCAAAAAACAAATTTTGTGTGATAATACTAGTGAAATTGCCTTAAGAAAAAACTAGGCACATCACTCTCGGGAAAAACACATAGATATTAGGTATCACTTTCTTAAGTATCGCACACAAAAAGGAGATATAATTCTTTAATTTATCGGAATGAAATATCAAATTTCTGATATTTTCACAAAATCTTTACCATCTGATATATTTTAATACATTAAATAGAAGTTAGGAATGATAAATATAAGGCAGTCTTCTTTATTAACTTCTTGTTGAAACCTATCTCCTTATAGTAACAAACTTCTTTTCATAGGGTGATTACATTTTCTTGTCAATTAAAATTTTTGTAGTAACATTTTTATAGTTAAAATTTTCATATTTAAATTTTCATAATCTAAATTTTTTTTTGTTATCTAAATTTTTTTCATAATATAAATTTTTCATAATCTAAAAATTTTCGTAATCAAAATTCTCAGAATCTAAAGTTCTTTAAGAAGAATATTCCTTATTATGAATAATCTTCCTAGAAATCCTAAAGTTATGTTTCCTTTCCTAAATTTTCGTAATCATCTTTTACTTGTTGAATTATCATTTTGTTTTCAATTTTTTTTAATTCACTTTTCCTTAAATCAGAATGTTTTTCTTATGAACATCAAAATATCAGAATCTATCAAAATCTTTTTTAGATATCAACTCAACCGTTAGATCTTCTCAATAAGTTTTCAACTGTTGGATCAATCAGGGAATTTAAATCGTCGCTTTAATTGCCTGTATAAAGGACTCCATGATGGTTGTCCTACATTGAATCCCAAGCTCTTGTGTGCTGAAGCTCTACCCTTCTTACTTAAGACCGTTCCAAATTTCTCAGGTCTTCCTTAGTTCCGAATGTTGAAAGAAGCCTCTCCTCAGAAGGAAATGTCAATCATAAAGGAAATCTCTTAATGGAATATTTATCATGAAATGTTGGTAGACCCAGACTTCTTTAATAGGTATGATTCAATCCTCTTAAACAACATCAAGTTAAATAGCTGGGAGAGTATAGCTGTATCTAAACATAAGGCAGAGGATCCGGTGATTCTTGAGTTACTAGTAGATTTTTATGAATCTATATCCTTTTTCAATCAAGTAGGAAAAGAAAAATTTTCTTTCAAGATTTATTGTAAGACTTACTCTCTTTCTTATTCTAAGGCAGCTAGTATGATTGGAATACCTTATGAAGAAGAAGCTGAATTTTGTTCTCATAAGTTACCTGATGTTAAAGGAAGCTTTGATAGGGGGAAGGCCATAGAGTTCCTTGGTTTGGTTGGAGTTAAGACTCTGAAGATTCTTTATCGTTCATCAAATTTATGGATTCTTGAACTTTGGGTTCAAGGCTTTATCATTCCGAAGAAAGGAGATAAAGATATTCTGAGGAAAAGTGATATATATGTTTTGGATTTTATAGTGAACCTCTGGAAGCTGAATCTAGTTAATTATATTTTGATTATGAATGAGAATATTAATAATGGAAATCTGAAGTCTCAGATTATTATATATTCGGAAATTCTATCAAAGATCATTGTTTAGAATCAATGAAAAATTCCTAAAAAATCAAATTCAAGAAATTTCAAGGTAATTTTATAAGATATGACACTCTAAGGAGAATAAAAATTGGATTTTCTAGTAAATATGGAGAGTTTTATGATTTATCAAATGAAGAAGTTGAAGCTTTATCCAAGAAACATGTTGTAGCTGAATCCTCCAAGAAAGGTGGAAGGAAGAGGAAAGTGAAGGAAATTCAAGAGATAGAAAAAGTTTATGTTGCCCTGGAAATTCAATATGCACCATCGAAGTCAAAGAAACAAAAATCATATCCTGATGAGGTAGTTGAAAAATAGAGAGAGGATAAGAAAAAAAGAAGGGGAGCCTAAGTTTGGCTTGGACCCTGATGAGGCAAAAGCGTTAAAGGAAAAGGTTGCTTAAGAGATTGAGAAGAAAAAAAAGAGAAGAAGAAAAAGAAGAAAATTTCTGAGGCTGAGATAGTACAATATCTTCTTAAGGATGCTGAGAAAGCTTCTGAGAAAATTCTGGTACCAGAATCATTTTTGGTAGAATCAATCCTAGAGACTCCGGGCAAGAATTTAGTGATTCTGAAGGAATATCAAGAAGAATAAATAGTGCAATAAGAAGAAGTGGAAGAAGAAGAATAAGGGAGTGGTGATACCAAAGATATGATAAAGCAAGTAGAAGTTAATCATGAGAAGGAGAGTCCTTATGAGAAGTTATCAATCCAAACTTATGTAGCCAAGTATTAAAAACTTTCTACCCCAAGAATAGATGAGAAGGGTGAGGAAGAAGTAAATAAATTGTCTGAAGAAGAAAGTAACAATCATGATTTCATACAGCCAAAGGATGTTGAGGCAGGAGCTGAGAAGGAATAAGTTGATGACGATAAGATTGTTCAGCTATCAAATAGTGAACATGAATCACCTAAACAAGAAGAAATCATTTATAGAACAGATAAAGGAAATAAGGTGATGGTTGATACTCGTACAAAGTCTTTGGTCAGTAAGAAAGATGTTGGTGCTTCATCCAAGAGGAAAGCTGATGTGCTTGAAAAGGAATCATCATCAACAAAGCACTCAAATTCAGAATCATCTTCTCTTGGACATGACTTTGTTTTTCAGTGTTCGAAGAAGCTGGTAAGTATTATTCTGTTATTTCCAAGCATAGATTCAAGATTCCAAATGATTCAGCATTCCTTAAATCAGAAAACAGATTTAGTATCCATGGTGATGGATAAGTGTGTCAAACTTGAGGCCGATTTCAAAACTTTTTTCATTAATTATGAATCCCATAGAAGATCTTCCAAGAATATGACTAGTTTGTCAAGGAAAACTACTTTAGTGATGATAATTCTTGATGACTTTCAAGATAATGTCAAGGATTCTTTTGAAACCAAAGATGGTAAGTTCAAAGATATCACCAAGTCTTTTGAAGAAAATCTATCTCTTGAAGAAACTACTCGGAAGAAAGAATTGAAAGATTTAAATGGGAAATTGTATTTAGTTGCTCGGAGTTAGAATAGTTAAAGGGATATTATAATCTAACTTGAGGAAAAACTTGCAAAACAAGAAGAAGCCTTGAAGGCTCATGCTGATATGCTTAAGGATCAGGAAGAAAAAATTAAAGCCTTAGAAAAGAAAAGTGAAGATCATGATCATCTACTCAAGCTCATGGAATATGATCCCAAGGAACTCAAGAAGATCAAGACTATTGTGAATAAGATGATTCTGAAAGATAAAGAAAGATAATTTCATTACAATCCTATCTTTTGTTGTATTTCCCTATTGTACAAATTCTTTCAATCTTAAGGAAATTTCTGCTGCACTTCATATTTTTGGTTGTTTAGTACTAATATTTCAGGTACCATATTTTCTTTTCCATTCCCTTTATTCATTTTTAAAAATCAAAAAGGGGGAGAAAGGAATGTCCAAAAAGAATACTAAGTAAAGAATAAATTTCCCTAAGTAATGGGGAGTTCATCTAAGGGAAAGTTTTTATCATGAAGATTTTCATATGAAAGAAAATGTAAAATCTCATTTAGGAAATCAAGAATATGATCCTTAGGTATTTGAAATCCTAGGGGGTTTAGTCGTATTCATTATGATCCATAAGTAAAGGGAGTTATGTTTTATTTTCAAGTTCATAAAAATTTCTAAGTTCTTATATTCTTTTTAGTAAGGATGTTTGTGTTTTCCAAAAATGGGGAGATTGTTGAGTTAATAAGGCTTCCTTATGACTTTTACATTCCTTTATGTTTTGAAAATCACAAACACTATATCTCAAGGAAAATTTTATTTTCGCTAAGTTTTTTATATAAGGAAATTTTATCTTTACTCAGATTTTCCTTAATAAGGAAAATTTTACTTCTCCAAGGAAATTTTATCCTTACATATTTTTCATTGTTCATATTTTAGTTTCTATAAATCTAACTCTTTTTATTCCTAAGGGAAAAATTAGGATTCACATCTAAAACCTCAGAATTATATAAATAATTGGATATAGAGTATTCTGTTTTCAAGATCAGAATTCAGACTTTGAATTCCTCTTAATTCAGACTCTGAATTCCTCTGAATTCAGAATCCAAATTCTCTGAAATTCAGGTTCTGAATTCTCTAAAATTCAGGTTCTGAATTATCTAAAATCCGTACTCTGAATTACTTAAAATTCATACTCTGAATTCTTTATAATTCAGAATCAGAATTCTCTGAAACCCAGAATATAAATTCTCTAAAATTTAGACTCTGAATTATCTAAAATCCATACTCTGAATTCTCTGAAATTGAGATCCAAATTCCTCAGAATTTAGGTTCTGAATTCACTGAAATTTAGAGTCCAAATTATTTAAAATTCAGACTCTGAATTCCTCAGAATTCATACTATTAATTCCTTAAAATTCAGACTCTGAATTCCTCATAATTCAGATTCCGGATTCCTTAGAATTAAGACTCCAAATTCCTTTGAATTAAAACTTCAAATTCTATTGAATTTTGATTCTGAATTCCGTGAAAAATATAATCCAAATATTCATGCAATATAGAATCTGAATTTTTATTCTCTTAGACTATGAACTCTGTTTTTTCCTTAGACTCCGAAAACTAGATTTTTTTGAGCAACCATTTTTTTACTTACTATTGTTATAGTTATAAAATGATGTCATGCATTATGTTTCTAAATAACAATTTTTTGAGTGACACATGTACAGGTCCCTCCAAAATTCAAATAAAAATATGACCATTGGAGGAGGGATTCGACTGTTGGAGATGCGCCTATAAATAGGAGCTCATTTGAAAAAGCCCAAGATAC
Source organism: Viscum album (assembly GCA_963277665.1). Lineage (NCBI taxonomy): Eukaryota > Viridiplantae > Streptophyta > Magnoliopsida > Santalales > Viscaceae > Viscum > Viscum album. Next base: position 482,958,959 of record OY728126.1, read on the forward strand.
TGTTCTACAACTCTAGAGATTACATGCCGCTGAAGTGATTTCTAGAGAGAGAGACTCTCATTCTTTGTGCATACTGAACATCTTATTTAGATTTCTTCATGCGACTCTGATTATTGTTGTGTACAATCGAGGGATTCAGGGGATATGAAGATAGAGGTGTTAACTACCTTAAAGTTAAAGGACTTCCTTGATAAGGAAGACAGAGGTGTCGACTACCTTGATGTCTGAGGGCTTGGAGGGATCATAAGACATAACCCGATATTCCTATTGATGACTTACCCTAGTGTGGGTAAGATAGATTTTCTTGAAAGTATAAATCAAGTGACCTTTATCTGAGGTTGTTGGATACCCTACTCTTTGGGTTAAAAGATTCTACTTGTTACTTGTATTATTTCAATTTTTGTTCCACTGCATTTTGATTATTAAGAAAAGTATATCTATATTATACTTTCTTATACTTGTATACTGTAACACCCCGAGCTTCCACGACATGCTTCTCTTTGAATAATACAGTAGCGTGTGTTGTACGCAACTTCGATTTCTAACACACACCACGACCAATCAAAGTAGCCGTTATGAATAGTAATACATACTTTTTAAAATTTTAGAAATTTTATCTCTCAAAATGGACTTCATTTTTGGATTCGGAGTATTGAATTTAGCCTAAGGTGAAATTTTGGTACTTTTTGGATAACTTTAATATTTTGATGAATAGTGAAAATTACTAAATTTTAATTAAAAACAACTTTTATAATAAAAATAATTAATAGTGATAAATTATGAATTTGAGTGGTTTTAAAGTATATTTAGAATATATTTTTACCGTTTAATACAATTTTGGTCATTGGACATAATTTCACAATTAAACCGAACATAAACAAGTATCAATCTTTTGATAGTTATTATATCTTAAAAACACGTTTTTTGTTTTGACAGCGGGAATGAATTTTAAATTAATTTCTGCCACTTCTGTGTTTTGAACTTGGAAAAATGGATTCCATATTTGGAATCAGGATGTTCAAATTATTTAAATAGGTAACTTTTATTTTTAGACATTTTGAATAATTACTTCGGTAAATATTTTATTTACCATGGTTAAAGGGTAAATCTGGTAAATAAGGGTTAAAAAAATAATATTATAATAATAAAAAATTACCCTAAAACGTGTCCTAACCTTATTGGTTGATACATGTCTAACCATGGGAATATTTGGGTCGATTTTGGGACCCCATGGTGCCACTTGTAAGTGATAGGGACACTTTATTTTAATTAAGTTAAAATGAATACAAAAATGACACAAGCATATATCTTTTAGAAAAATAATTTTTAAATAGGGTTATATATGTTCTATTATCGACTATAAATATTCATTAGAAAGATAAAAAGATTTCCTACATAATGGTATTTTATTTATAATTTTTATACATTAAATAATGTAATTTATTTATGACACAATGGTGATGCAGTAATTACTATAATAGTGAAAAATTAAAATAATTGATATTATAAATACCCAAAATAAATATAATTTGAGACTTTTAATGAATTAAACTAATTTTATAGGATTATATTACATATTAGGATTGATTTAATTAACTTTTTTTGAAGTAATAATTCTGTTTTAATTTTTACAAAAAATCAATTATTGAATAGTGTCAAAATTGACATAGAAGAGTTTATAAAACAAATATTATATTATTAATTGATATTAAATTCCTAAAAATCTAAGTTTCGGAAAAGAGACTTATATCATGATAGTTATATCATTAATGGACCACTTTGGGGTCTCTTGTATGTATATAGTATGTTTATTAACCATATAATATAAAAATACAAAGAGACATTGTAAAAGTGAAACTAATTAACTAAGAGTTAATACTTAAAGATAAGGTTAATATAATAACACAAACCTGTATAAATTATATTGGTTGAGTAGTTTTCGACCCATACCCACCTTAACCTTTAAATAATCTACTTTGGAGCCATTAGAAACCAAATAGGAATTTATTATAAATTAATACTTTATGTTTTTCCTAAAGAGCCCCTCACCCCTCTTATAAAAGGACACTCCCCCTTCTCATTAATTAACACATACAAAGCCTTTTGGTTTGGCCAACCCATGCCCAAATACTCTCTCAAATTCCCTCCCTTAATCCTAGAGGCCTTCCTTTATTCAGAAAGCCATCCTAAGGAGCCCTTTTGATCAAATCAAAAAGAAGAACCCGATGAAGAGGTAATGATTTCACAACCCTTTTTCAAGTTCCTTTCTTCTTTCACTTCTTCTTTCTTTGTTATTACCATTATCAAAAAATGAATCCAGTATCTCCTATACACTATAATATTATTATAAATATGGTACAACCATATTAAATATTCTATCCATCCTTTGAATGACATGTCACCATATGTGCGTACGTACGGCTTACCGTCTCCACGTCGTGGTGTAATTGTTATTCAATATATTATTATTTGGATGGGTGTAATAATGATTTTTAATTCATGTAAATAATAAATATAAAATGATAATTATTCTGTATATATTATATACCATCCAATCATATATTATTTTAATATCAAAATAATGATATTTTTTCTCATGCGTACGTATGGATTACCGTCTCCAGGACGCGATGAGATTCATTTCCAAGTTCACCATTCATTGACGATTATAAAAATATATATTACTAATAAGTATGTAATATATGACATAATAATTCTACTGGAGATATATATATATATATATATATATATAAAGATTTATGTACTTACATATATCTTATTCACCTACATCCGTTCAATAATATATGAAAACAGAAACAGCGTTTATGCATACGTACGGACTACCGTCTCCATAAACAGTGTTTTCCATTTCATATATATATCTATTATACATATTTATATTCTAAATATATATGATATATTTATCATGTTTTCTATTCCGGATGTATTTAAATCATGATCTACGTGATACAACCAAGAGTGACAAGTTAAAACACGTACGATAAAGAAAGTGATTATTACCTGAAATGTTAACTTAACATGGAAATTATTATTAAATTGGTAATATAAAGTCATAAATGAATCATGTATGATATCATAAATATTAATATGGTTCTTGTATAATTTAATAACATACTACGATCTTCATATAGGAGGTTAAACGTACCCTCGACTAAAGGAAAGTGCAAGGTAAGGGGTTTTCATCTCACTCCTTATTCCCGTGAGATTCATGCCATATTGACACTATTACCTTCTGTGGGGTGTATGTACTACCTATAATTGTATTCTTTGTGTAATACACTTTAATTTATGTGTATTTGCATATTCATTGTATGATACCTCTTTCATGGGGTGTATGTTTCGTAAGTTACCAAATTGGTAAGGGTTTATTTCACAATCTCTTCATTATCTGAGGTTGTTTATATGTAATTATCTTCTGGGACCTCTTTATCATCCACATCCATGTTTCTTAAAAATTCCTTTCAAAACATTTTACTATTTAATAGACAATGGGTTAAAGTCATTTATACCCTTATTTGAATTTATATGTTTTTAAAGGAATCTTTCCAACATTTTCGAAACAAGTTACTTTTTGAACCTTTTGAAAAAATTAAGGTAAGAATGTTTTTTTAACTTATATGGCGGGTGCGGTTATTCTCCACCGTTATTATACCTTTGAAGCTTCCTTCACAAGCTTATAAAGATATTTTCAAAATAAAGGATTTCTCTTTAATTATGCGACTTTTAAATGATTTAAAAAAAAGATATATTTCTCTCAAATAGTATTGATTTCATCTATGTCAACATCCTTTGATAAATTTTAAACTTATTTCAAGTTGATTTATTATGATACAAATCATCCACATTTTATTTAAGGTTTTTTGATATTTTTGACTGTGGATGAGTTATTTTTATGCCATTAATGGTTTATGATTAAAGTTTTGACATGTTGTATGTTAGTTTTAATACGAATGTTTATGTTATATTTCATATTCTTCTTAAGATGAATGTGTTGGACTAGTATGTTCCGGGTTGGGGACCGGTAAAAGTAATCCCTCTGGGTTGGGGTTTGGTTATAGCAAACCCTCTGGGTTGGTTTCTGGTTATTATAGGCACTCCGGGTTGGTGTCCAGTTATTAGGGGCACTCCGGGTTGGTGTTCGGTTATTAGAGGCACTCCGAGATAGAGTCCGGTTATAGAGGCTCTTCGGGTTGGGTTCCGGTTACAGTTATCCCTTAGGTCTTGGCATGAGTCCTGGACACAGAAATTAAAGATCATCATCATGCATTCCATCATTATGAATGTAGTTAGTGATATTTCATTTGATTATTTGATTAGTAGAATATCCATGTGAATAAGTAAATGGAATTATTTCATTTTATTTCTGCCATATTATGATGTAGTTCAATTTTAAAATTATTTTGTTTTAGTTTTATACATTGCCTTAAATTTTTATACTTATTTTTGAGAGTTTCTACTATATTTCTTACCCTTACTGAGCATTTGAGCTCACCCCTTTGTATGTTTTATTTTTCCCAGGATTCCAAGAAGTGTATTGTGATTGATATGCAGGATTAAGACAAGGGAATAATGGCATTCATAAAGTATTATTTTTGTTGTTTTGTATGTTATGAAGTGTAATGTAACATTCATGTATGTAATCTATTTTCCAAGACTGCTAAACTGATCGGTTCTTCAGGACTTGATTCCTTGTAATCATGCCAATGTATTAAAATAATGCACCGACTCTGGGTAACTGGGGTTGGGGCGTTACAGTTGGTATCAGAGGAAGTTTAGAAATAACCTTGGAAAATAGATTTAGATAAACTCTGATTAGAGCACATAGCCCTAAGATAGACTTTGAGGATTAGTATAGAAGAACTTCTTAGAATTTTGGTATTGTAGAGATTTTGTGAGTTTTCCAAGCAATACATCCCTGTCTGGATACGAGCAGGTAGAGGCGGCTCTAGAACAGATGTACCTAGGGGTAAAACCCGAAAACACCGCTTTGAGCTAGACTCGAATGGGAACTGGTGCACGACAACGGGCCTTGCTGCACTCTGGGTTACGACACTCCCGGGGGATATGCTTAGGATAATTCTCATTTTCTTTACAAACCATCATGAAGGGATTATGAGTATATACTTACTCAAAGAAAACATTTCTATGATTATGGATCATATCCATAAACTGTTCAATTTGTTTTAGGTATTTTACAAGTTTGGTAATTATTCATTGCAATTCATAAACTGAACTAGTTTATGCTATTGCATAGAAATGGCGCCCAGTAGAAGGAATGTGAACTCCCATAATAAGTATGATCCAAAGATTAAGAAGGATCATATCTTTCGTGGTCCTAATCCATAATTTAGAAGGGAAATAGTTTCCCATGTATTATCATCATATGAAGAAATAGTATCGTGTGTTGATAAGATGAGTAAATAATTCTCGGAGTCCTATGGCTTTAAAGGGAAGCAAGAGAAGAAAAGGATGGAATAGAGAAAGATGGATAAAGGGAAGAGGGAAAAGAATAATTTTCCCATATGTGATAACTCTGGGAAGAAACACCCTGGAACTTTCCTGAAAGGAATGGGAGTTTGTTATAAGTGTGGAGAAAAAGGACACAAAGTATGTGACTGCAAGGGTAAGAAAATGGTTTCAACTGTACAATGCTTCATTTTCAAGGAGTTTGGACACTACGCGAACCTATGTCCAAGTCATCAAACTATGCCGCAAATGATGCTATTGGATAATAATCAAGTTATGATACTACCACAGATGAAGAGGAATGATTAGAGTTCTTATGTTATTTGAGTTTTGTATCAACAATATACTTGTTATAATAATTATGGAGTATATAAGGATTGTATTGAAGTACTATTTAATTAAGGACTTGAGATTGTGTGGAACAAAGAAAAGTGACTCAATAGCAGGTTAAATTTTTTAGAAAATATATTGTTGAGAGAATGATAAACCATAATATAGTTCTGATACTGAGGTAGTGATTTTAGAATAATACATGATTGATTTGGATAAATTATATTGGATATTCTTGACTACCTTGAAACTGATTAATGATTTGTATATTCAATCATTGTTGGGGTTTACAACATTTTTGGATTGAAGGAGTATATCTATTATTCTTTAAGGAATAAGGGATCATGAATGTAATCAATAAGGTTTTATGGTAATTCAGGATGTTGCAGTGTTTTAAAAGAATACATGATGAAGGTGATCACATGTTATTACGCGGAAAAAAGGATCTTCATTGTGTTTACCTTCCTTATAAATTTTGGACTGAAGTATTTTGGATATTTCTAGATTGAATTATTTTGGATTTCCATAAAAGGACAACCAAGAGGTTGGGCAGCAACCCGTCGTGTCCAGCAAGGCCGCGAGACTTGAACCCACAACCGAAGGGCGACAAGGGTGTATCACCTACCACTAGCCCACGTAATGTCTGGGATTAAATAATGTAGTTTTTTTTAAAAGATCTGGTAGATGAATTATAAATTCGTTTTTTTGGAACCCTATACGAATTGGATAAATAGAATATATTTTTTACGTTCTATTATCTTTTAGAGTGAAAGATGAGTTTGTGGTAGAAATTTGTTAAAGGATGGAACTCTACTTGTCAAGAATATATTTTTATTCTTCTCTTATTCTATGAAGAAATTAATTCTTATACTTTATTTAAGGAATCCTAAAACCAAAAATGTGTTATCCTAATACCCTATGTTTTGTTGAACTGATGGTATTTCAAATCATCATAGATTGATGAATTTAGGGACCTCAATTTTACACTTGTTTGTGATTGATGACCTCAATCACTACCTATAAATATTTACGTTTTTCTTCCAATTATATGTCTCTAATTTCTACTAATGTTCTCTGAATAGAGATCATAATTTGGTGGTGACCATTTCATTTCTCTTTTCCTCTTGTTAAGACTAAATTTTACTAACCAAATTTTCGATGTGGGTTTTTTCCAAAAAAGATATTTTCTATTTTAAACCTTTATTTTCAAAGAACAATATAAAATTGCGAGGATTCAATTTATTGAAGGAGGGGAGAATTTAACACCCCGGTATTCCACGGTATGCTTCTCTTTGAAAAATACAGTAGCGTGTGTTGTACGCAACTTCGATTTCTAACACACACCATGACCAATCAAAGTAGTCGTTATGAATAGTAATACCTTCTTTTTAAAATTTTAGAAATTTTATCTCTAAAAATGGACTTCATTTTTGGATTCGGAGTATCGAATTTAGCCTAAGGAAAAATTTTGGTACTTTTCGGATAACTTTAATATTTTGATGAATAGTGAAAATTACTAAATTTTAATTAAAAACAACTTTTTTAATCAAAATAATTAATAGTGATAAATTATTAATTTGAGTGGTTTTAAAGTATATTTAGAATATATTTTTACCATTTAATACAATGTTGGTCATTGGACATAATTTCACAATTAAACCGAACAGAAACAAGTATCAATCTTTTGATAGTTATTATATCTTAAAAACACGCTTTTTGTTTTGACAGCGGGAATTAATTTTATATTAATTTCTGCCACTTCTGTGTTTTGAATTTGGAAAAATGGATTCCATATTTGGAATCAGGATGTTTAAATTGTGTAAAAAGGTAACTTTTATTTTTAGACATTTTGAATAATTACTTCGGTAAATATTTTATTTACCATGGTTAAAGGATAAATCCGGTAAATAAGGGTTAAAAAATAATATTATAATAATAACAAATTACCCTAAAACGGGTCCTAACCTTATTGATTGATACATTTCTGACCATGGGTATATTTGGGTCTATTTTGGGACCCCATGGTGCCACTTGTAAGTGATAGGGACGCTTTATTTTAATTAAGTTAAAATGAATACAAAAATGACACAAGCATATATCTTTTAGAAAAACAATTTTTACATAGGGTTATATATGTTGGATTATTGACTATAAATATTAATTAGAAATATAAAAATATTTCCTACATAATGGTATTTTATTTATAATTTTTAGACATTAAATAATTTAATTTATTTATGACACAATGGTGATGAAGTAATTACCATAATAGTGAAAAATTAAAATAATTGATATTATAAATACCGAAATAAATATAATTTGAGACTTTTAATTAATTAAACTAATTTTATAGGATAATATGACATATTAGAATTTATTTAATTAACTTTATTTGAAGTAATAATTCTATTATGATTTTTACAAAAAATCAATTATTGAATAGTGTCAAAATTGACATAAAAGAGTTTTTTTAAAAAATATTATATTATTAATTGATATTAAATTCCTAAAAATATAAGGTTCGGCCAGGAGACTTATATCATGATATTTATATCATTAATGGACCACTTGGTGGTCTCTTGTATGTATATAGTAAGTTTATTAACCATATAATATAAAAATACAAAGAGACATTGTAAAAGTGAAACTAATTAACTAAGAGTTAATACTTAAAGATAAGGTTAATATAATAACCCAAACCTGTCTAAATTCTATTGGTTGAGTGTTTTTCGACCCATCCCCACCTTAACCTTCAAATAATCTACTTTGGAGCCATTAGAAACCGAATATGAATTTATTATAAATTAATACTTTAAGTTTTTCCTAAAGAGCCCCTCACCCCTCTTATAAAAGGACACTCCCCCTTATCATTAATTCACACCTTCAAAGCATTTTGGTTCGGCCAAAACCTGCCCAAATACTCTCTCAACTTCCCTAACTTCATCCTATAGGCCTTACTTTAGTCAGAAAGCTATCCTATGGAGCCCTTTTGATCAAATCAAAAAGAAGAACCCGAAGAAGAGGTAATGATTTCACCACCCTTTTTCAAGTTCCTTTCTTCTTTCACTTCTTATTTCTTTGTTATTACCATTATAAAATAATGAATCCAGTATATCCTATACACTGTAATATTATTATAAATATGGTACAACCATATTCAGTATTCTATCCATCCTTTGAATGAAATGTCACCATATGTGCGTACGTGCGGCTTACCGTCTCCACGTCGTGGTGTAATTGTTATTCAATATATTATTATTTGGATGGGTATAATAATGATTTTTAATTCATGTAAATAATAAATATAACATGATAATGATTCTGTATCTATGATATACCATCCAATTATATATTATTTTAATATCAAAATAATGATATTTTCGCTCGTGCGTACGTCTGGATTACCGTCTCGAGGACGCCATGAGATTCATTTCCAAGTTCACCATTCATCGACGATTATAAAAATATATATTACTAATAAGTATGTAATATATGACATAATAATGCTACTTTAGATGTATATATATATATATAAGGATTTATGTACTTACATATATCTTATTCACCTACTTCCGTTCAATACTATATAAAAACAGAAACAGCGTTTATGTGTACGTACGGACTACCGTCTCTATAAACGGTGTTTTCCATTTCATATATATGTCTATTATACATATTTATATTCTAAATATATTTGATATATTTATCATGTTTTATATTTTGGAAGTATTTAAATCATGATCTAAGTGATACAACCAAGAGTGACAAGTTAAAACACGTATGATAAAGAAAGTGATTATTACCCGAAATGTTAACTTAACATGGAAATTATTATTAAATGGGTAATATAAAGTCATAAATGAATCATGTATGATATCATAAATTTTAATATGGTTCTGCTATAATTTAATAACATACTACGATCTTCGTACATGAGGTTAAATGTACCCTCAACTAAAGGAAAGTGCAAGGTAAGGGGTTTTCATCTCACTCCTTATTCCCGTGAGATTCATGCCATATTGCCACTATTGCCTTTTGTGTGGTGTATGTACTTCCTATAATTGAATTCTTTGTGTAATACACTTTAATTTATGTGTATTTACATATTCATTGTATGATACCTCTTTCATGGGGTGTATGTTTCGTAAGTTACCAAATTGGTAAGGGTTTATTTCACAATCTCTTCATTATCCGAGGTTGTTTATACGTAATTATCTTCTGGGACCTCTTTATCATCCACATCATTGTTTCTTAAAAATGTCTTTCAAAACATTTTACTATTTAATAGACAATGGGTTAAAGTCATTTATACCCTTATTTGACATTATATGTTTTAAAGGAATCTTTCCAACGTTTTCGAAACAAGTTACTTTTTTAACCTTTTGACAAAATTAAGGTAAGAATTTTTTTTATCTTATACGGCGGGTGCGGTTATTCTCCGCCGTTATTACACCTTTGAAGATTCCTTCACAAGCTTATAAAGATATTTTCAAAATAAAGGTTTTATCTTTAATTATGCGACTTTTAAATGATTTAAAAAAAGAGATATTTCTCTCAAATAGTATTGATTTCATCTATGTCAACATCCTTTGATAAATTTTAAACTTGTTTCAATTTGATTTATTATGATACAAATCATCCACATTGTATTTAAGTTTTTGTGATATTTTTTACTGTGGATGAGTTATTTTTATTCCATTAATGGTTTATGATTAAAGTTTTGACATTTTGTATATTAGTTTTAATATTAATGTTTATGTTATATTTCATCCTCTTCTTAAGATGAATGTGTTGGACTAGTATGTTCTGGGTTGGGGACCGGTAAAAGTAAGCCCTCCGGGTTGGGGTCTGGTTATAGCAAACCCTCCGGGTTGGTGTCCAATTATTAGAGGCACTCCGGGTTGGTGTCTGGTTATTAGAGGCACTCCGGGTTGGTGTCCGGTTATTAGAGGCACTCCGGGATGGAGTCCGGTTACAGAAGCTCTCCGGGTTGGGTTCCGGTTATAGTTATCCCTTAGGTCTTGGCACGAGGCCTGGACACAGAAATTAAAGTTTGGCATCATGCATTCCATCATTATGAAAGTTGTTAGTGATATTGCATTTGATTATTTGATTAGTATAATTTCCATGTGAATAAGTAAATGGAATTATTTCATTTTATTTCAGCCATATTATTCTGAAGTTCAAGTTTAAAAGGTTTTTGTTTTAGTTTTATACATTGCCTTAAATGTTTATGCTTATTTTTTAAAGTTTCCTCTATATTGCTTACCCTTACTGAGCGTTTGAGCTCACCCCTTTATATGTTTTATTTATCCCAGGATTCCAAGAAGTGTATTGTGATTGATATACAGGGTTAATACAAGGGAATAATGGTATTCATAAAGGATTATTTTTGTCGTTTTGTATGTTATGAAGTGCAATGTAACATTCCTGTATGTAATCTATTTTCCAAGATTGCTAAACTGATCGGTTCTTCTGGACTTGATTCCTTGTAATCATGCTAATGTATTAAGATAATGCACCGACTCTGGGTAACTGGGGTCGGGGCGTTACATATACTCTGATTAGTAAGATTCTATACACTTTAAGGTAGAATCTATGTCCTTTTAAACTTATATTAAGTTTCATTTCTGGAACCATATTTCCAAAATCTAGAATGTTTGTAGAACTAAGAGGTCTTGTGAATTTACCTTGTTTAACATTGTTAAACAATAGAAAGTTTTATACCATATTTAAAAGTTCCAAAGGAATTTTTTTAAAGCATAAAATTCACCCCTCTTGTATATTGAGCATCTACATTTAGATCCTACAGTTTTCCCCCTTATAGGTTTATTTTTTGGTCTTCTCAAACCTAAATATTCTTTGAACATTCTACAAGTTCAAAAATAGAATTACGAAAGATATATCTACACTTCATCAATTATTATTTCATTTCAACTAATTTCAGTTGTACATGATCAAGTTATTTATCATTATCCTTAAAATTATCTTACATCTTGAGGTTAATATTCGTTTATCCATCAATAATCTTCCTTAAACCTTCATTATCTTCTAGAAATTTTTATTTTCATCTATAAAACTAGATTTCATTTCGTTGAAAATTTGATTAACTTTACTCAATATTTGATCTTGGTCTCGAATTTTGATATCATTGAGATAAATTATTTCAATTATATATTAAAGATAAAATATATCCTAGTTTCATATTCATCTTCACTTTCAAATATCCTTTTATTAATGGTAATATCACTCACATTAGAAATGAGAAATTTTTCACTTACATCATCTTTGGAAGTCTCAATTTCCTTTTCATCATCATTATCATCTTATTAGGCCCCCAAGGAACCTCGAGGGTGGGGGATATTAAGTTAAAAAATTTAAATATTTTTCATTACATTAACTGATCTACCACCTATATAATTTCCCACTTAAGTTGGAACTATGTACAATCAATTAATTTTCACTCAACCTCACTAAATTATCTAAACTAAATGAAATAATGTAAATATTAAATATACATATGGACTTTACATGGTTCACTCATATAGGTATAATGCAATAATGAGTGTATTAACACACCCAAATCCGCCACATCACTAGTTTTATTGATAAAAGAGGTCATGGTCACTCTATTCCCATGCTCGATATCTATATAAGATTTTTAGGATGACTCACTATCTCTAAGGGATTACTTTATTTATACTTTTTTCATGTTTCTATGGAAGAACATAAAAAGTTCACTGCTTTCTCCTCCTTTTCAAACTAATCATGAGTGGATAAATTTCACAGTTTAAGGGCATACAAGTCTATCTATTAACAAAAATGGGTGTAGTTAAATGCATCTTTGAATATATTTCTATGTAATATTGATTTCCTCATTCGATGATACTTTATATTCTATCATGATCTCCTCCTTCGAATAAAAACTTATTCATTCCAGTATTATGAATGTTATCCTATTCAATATATAACATTGATATATTCCCTTTTCCTTATTTTGATGAAAAAAATCATTCTACTTCCTCTTTTCCAAGAAGAACAGATATTCAAGTTAGTGCTTGGATCCTTCATTTTAGATTTACAAGACTTTAAAAATCTCCAGTTGAGCTACTCTCCTTCTTCCTAAAGGCGTGTTAATGATTTATAGAATAAATACCTCCCTTTATCTCTCTATTTTTTGTTTAAAAAATAATTATAAAAATCTATTTTAAACTTTTTTCACCTCCTTAGTCTTCTCCATCCATCTTGCATTTTTATAGAACATCATAAAATCTTCATGGGAGATATCCTCCACCTTTCCCAATCGACTAAAAAAATACATTATATATGATTAATGTAATATTAATACTAATATATTTCAAAATATTTGTTGATTGATGAAATTAGTGAAGAATACAGTGAACATGAAGTGGAATTGATCATGGTGCTCTCTTTTGTTGTCAACACATAAATCAGTAATGACAGATCATTGAAATTCTATGAGATGAAGGCCAGTGACCACATGAAGTAGTTTGAACCCATGAATGGAAATTTGACCAAAATTTGAAAAAGTATGGCCATGAAATAGAGTATTTTTAATGTATTCTATGTGATGCGACCATGTGTTAGAGTAGTGAGACAACATGAAGGTCTATGTGACTATGTAATGACTTGATATTTTAGAACTTTTAAAACACATACTATGTTCTATAACTTGTGTCACATGCTACACCCAATGTAAACAATGAAAACAATATTAATAATACATTATTAATAAAATATATAATAGACACTAATGTATTAAACCATTAATATTTAATACTTTAATAAGGTAAACAATTAAAGTGAGTTAATATTGAAAATGTTATTTTTAATAAACTTCATTTTATTTATATTGTATATTTTCTTTTAAAAATATTTTTTTTAATTTATATTTGATAAATTAAAATTAATTTATTAATTCCCCAAAACAAAATTAATTTTAGATATATTTTAAGGGTTTTTCTAAAATAATTGCTTTTTAGGTGAATTGTGAAAATAATGTTTTTTCTAATAGCGCCATTTTTGTATGACTTAGATATTTTTGAAACCTTTTAAAATATAATTATAAATAATAATGTATAATAAATAAATTTAAAATACTATGTTTATTTTATAAACCCATTATCAATATTTTGAAAATTTATGTAGCGTTTTAATAATAACTATTTTTTAAATGTTTTATTTAAATAATTTTAACATAATGAAATAAAGTTTTTGATTTATCTTGTTGTTAAATAAATTTTAATTTAATGATAATAAATATTTTAAATTCATTTGAATTAACTAAATTTATAAGTCTATCATAATCAAAAATCTTTTTTTCTTAAAAATAAAAATTTTCAAAAAAAATGGTTTTTACGCGATACATGCACTAAGGTTTACATTAATTTACCTAAAACTAAAAAGTGAATTTAATAAAATTATTTTTATATTTTATATAATAATTTTCATACTATTTTATTATATATACTTTCATTTTCTTGTATAAAATTTAGATAACTATAATTAATGCTAATTTCAACAATAGTGGTTAAATAATTATTTCACGAATTTTTATTTAATCAATATCAAGAAATTTTTATTAAACAAAAAAATTAAACTAATTTAAATAATGAATATAATATAATTTATAAACACATATATAATTATATTTACACTTATTTTAATGGTAATATATACTAAATAATATTAAGAAACCATAATAGTCAAAATGCCTTTTTTCTACTAAAAGAGTTTTTCTACACAGTATCTATTTTAATTTAAAAGTTAATTTTATAATATTTAGAAAATGAAATTTATTAAATATATCTTAAATTTATTTCTATAAAAACCAAATACTTTTTATATAGGTTATGTTATATTTTTAATAAAATATAAAATCACTTAGTTAAAAACTCGTTAACTAGTTTAAAAGTAATAGAGTAAAATATAATAAATTAATGGTAAAAACCTAATAAAATATTTAAATCATGAAAGTAAACACTTTTTTGAGACTTTATTGACATAAAAATAACTACAAACTCATTATTTGGAAGCTTGTGATATATTTAACTTGGACTAGTGTCATGGTTTTATTAAAATATAAAGGGTGTTTCCAAGAGTTCCATTTTCCTCTCTTACAAAAGGGGATCAATTACACCCTTTAAAACACAAACTTATCCTTCAAATAACTATATTTAAATATACCCTTATAATATCTATATAATTATCTCACATTAACATAATATCCTTTTCATTCATATTTATACAAAGACCTTAAATTTCAAGGGAACTTCCAAGGAACAATCAAGTCTCCAACATAAGTATTATCTCTCTCCTAAATTTTTATTCTCAATATTACTATTACAAATACTTAATTACCATAATAATATAATAAATTAAATAAAATTATTATACTAATATTTTGTTATATTAATTGTACAAACTATATTTATTCATTTACATTCACTTATAAAAACAAAGGAATGTCAATCATGCGTATGCACAGACTGTTGCCTCCACCAAGAATCGTTTTTTTATATTTCTTCTTCTTTTTAAATAAATATCCAAAAATATTAAAAAATAGTCAAAAAAATAAAAACCCAAAAAATTATATCATTATTATTCTATTATAGTTATATCATGTAAAAATAAACACATGGTTAACCATACTTACCAATAGAGTTAAAGCAAGCTCAAGTTTAGGTTTGTTTTACCTTCTAAATGAATGATGCTTTAAAATACAATTATGGAAGACTGAAAAAATGAAAAAAAATATTATTATAATATAATAATCAAATATTTATTGGTATTTTATTATCAATTTTTTTATTAATTGGTTAACTTATTATTAATGTATCATTTTTGTTCTCTAAAATTACCAATATAAGTCATTATCAATCCTCTTTCACATAAAATAAACAAAACACATATATAATTAAATAAGAATATATTAAATACTATAAGGTATTTATTAAATATTCATAAATAATATATAAAAATTTAAATTTGCATTAAATTATGGGAAATGAAATAAATATTATTAAACATGCGCTAAAGTTATTAACACATGATGGTCATAATATAATATAACTAATTAATGTACTCAGGAAAAAAAATTATAATAAGGATTATTAAAGGATAATATTTATTACTAAGGTTTTTTAATGTGATATTAAGTTAGTTATTTTTGTTTTATTGTATGTTATAGTTCCACATGCTAAGCAAGGAAACAATGTAAGGGTTTCTTTATCTCAAATAAGAATCCATTGAAATATGTCTAAGCTATATACCATGTCTATTTTTAAATGGTGAAAATGTTGATTTATTTTAATTTTCATAATTATTATTTTAAACTTCATGATATTAAATTTTCTATTTAAATTTATATCTCATGGTGTTTTGATTTTAATGTTATAAGGGTTGTAAGGTGTTTTTATGACTTAATTATTTTCTTTGGGTTATAATAACTTTTATTTGACCAAAATACTTTAAGATTGATATATTATACCCTAGGATGATATTATGTTTTATTTAAACTTAATTTGATAGTTAAATAATATTTTACACCAAGAATTATTCCAAAATTATTATATGGTTTTTTAAAATGAATTTTTATTACGAACAATTCCCATAACTTTTAATGGATTTTTCTTCCATGTCCATATTATTACTTCCCAAAAATGTTATCCTTTCCCTAGTGGAAAATAAAATTGTTTTTACACCTTATTTCATTTTAAATCAAAGGTTTCGTTATTTTCTCAATGATATGGGTTTTCAAACAAAGGATATATCAAAATAATCAAAAAAAAATTCCATCCTTTCAAAATAAAGAGGTTTTATCATTAAATCAACATTATATTTTAATAAAAAATATATATATACGTAAATATACCATTATTAAAAATTATTTTTAAAATTAAAAATATTCAATTTACTTCTAGATCCCCATTTTTTTAAAAATTATGTCTTTCTCAAGCAACCATTATTAAAGATTCTTTTAAGAGTAAATGTTTTGAAAGAATTTTAACTTATGATTTTTGATAAAAATTATTTATTTTCAAGATTAATTAATATGGAAACCTATATGATAATTTTTTAAAAATAAAAAATAATATCTTTCACTTCTCTAAAAAGTTTTTTAGGACTTATATTCACCTCATATTTTAAGACAATGCTTAAAAGGTTTTATAAAAACTTTTTTATTTAACATATATTTTCCCTAAACGACTTATCTTTCATGATGTTATATTTTGATGACTATTTTTATTTTATTATTATGTGATTTCATTTAGAAAATATGAGTTTTTATAATCTATTATTTCTTATTCCATGTTATGTGATGTTTTTTTACAGTTTTAAGAAAATCGTTCTCTTTCCATTGGTTCATCATGATATGTTTATGATTGATTTTTAAATGAGAATTTTTTTATAGATGATGGTGGTTGGGTTCTATATCATCCTCCAATTAATTGGTTATGAATTTATATCTCATGAGAAAATTATGTTAATCATGATAATTTTTTTATTCACAAAATAAAGTATGGGAATTTGGTTTGTTCGCAATGTGAAGCATGTGAATTTTGTTTGGTCACAACATGAAGTGTAAATTTTTTTTCTCCTCACAATATGAAGTGTGGGAATATTTTTTTTATAATAAAAAGTGTGGACATATTTTTTGTTCACAACATGAATCATGGGATTTTTTTCATAATACAATGCATGATCATTTTGTTTTTTCACAACATGAAGCTTCAGTATTTTGTTTATTTAAAACATGATGTGTGGAAATTTTGTTTATTTAAAATGATATAATTTATATATGATTATGTTTTTTCCATAATTATTTGTTTGTATGACATTACATATTTCTATATTCTTATGATTATTCTCTTTGACACATTTCTATTATCTCAAGATTCCAAAATCTTTTTCCACGATATAGGTTTGTTCATTTGAGATTACATGTCCTTAAATCAGGGATTCTGAAAATTTATTATTATTCTATGTTATTTTTATAAAAACTTTATTCCCTACCCATTTTTCTCATAATCTTATGATATAAGCCTTGATTACATTTTTAAATGTTCCCCTTTACTGAGATTTTGAGCACACCCCTTTCTAATATTTCCATTCCTTAGTCTATGAAGTTGATTATATCATATGAGATGTCTAGAATAGGACCTAAAGGATAAAAATTATAGAGTAATGATTGAGGATTTATATGTCTATTTAGTTAATCTTTAAGGAAAAAACCTTTCAGTATTTCGGTTATGTGACTATTTGTGTGATGTATTATTTAAATCATGTTATTATTATACTATTTAATCCATGTTTAGGTTGGGTGACAATATTTGGTATCAGAATGGGGTTTAGTTATTTTAG
Organism: Viscum album; assembly: GCA_963277665.1. Lineage (NCBI taxonomy): Eukaryota > Viridiplantae > Streptophyta > Magnoliopsida > Santalales > Viscaceae > Viscum > Viscum album. The sequence goes on from OY728126.1 coordinate 482,977,160, forward strand.
GATATTAGTTTATTTATTTTTGGATATTATTTTAGAGAACATTATCAAAATCCTTAGAAAAAAATATAATAGATGAGTCTATGTATAAGATAACATCTTGATGTTTTGGTAAAGTGGAGTTTATGTGGTTCACCAATAAATTTCATCCCTATTTGAATACTATAAGTGGATGTATTCTCTAACATAGTTTTATATAGGGGTAATTACCTCGAAGTCGGTTTATTGGGTATTAACTCTATCGTCACTTAGTGCATGAAAAATAGGTCTAACTGTATACCTTGTTTGAAACTCTGAGGTTATATTCTTTGGTTTATCACACGATATTTATGAACCACTATGAAGTATTGATTTCTTATTTAAATTGAGGAATAATATTGAGAGGTATGAAAGAACACAACATAAAGTGACCTAGGTAGAACCAATATAGTTTTATGATTAACCAAGTATAACATTTTTGAAATGTAAGTATAATATTTTTTTAATGAAGGTATCATTGGATAAGGCATATTAGGAATGGTCTTTATTATTCATATGAGCTAATTATTTTATATATTATTATAAATTTTTGGAATTTAGTATTTGGTTGAATCAAGATCCAGTAAATGAAGTTGTGAATGGTATGTCACCAATAACTCTTAAGAAACATATGTGCGATAATTATTTTCATATTACCACAAAGGGAAATGACGTGGATATATCAGTAGAAGATATATTTTGAGTTTTTCTTGGATATCTTTGCTTATTTATTTATTAGATAATAATAAAAATTGCAAAGACACAATTTTTTTAAGGAGAAAATGTAACAAAATGAGATTTTAGATCCTTTAAAATATATAATACATTCCAAAACTTATGTCACATTCTACACCCAACATAAAAGAACCAAAAAATATTAATAATAAATTATTAAAAATGCTATAATAAACACTAATATGGAAAACCATTAATATTTATAACATTAATAAGGTAAAAAATTAATATGAGTTAATATTGAAACATTTATTTTCAATAAAATTCATTTTATTTATATATTTTATTTTATTTTAAAAATATAAATTTACAAATTTTATAAATTAATTTGATAATTAAAAATTCATTTTTGAATTCTTCACAATAAAATTTTCTTAGGATGTAGTTTTGGTGTTTTTCTAAAATAATTGGTTTTTTGGTGAATAGAAAATACCAATTTTTCTAATACCTCCATTTTTATATGGATTAGATTTTTTTTAAAAACATTCATATAAATTTATATATTATAAATTATAATAAATTATTTTAAAATACTATGTTGAATTTATAAATCCATACTCAATATTTTAAAATTTTATGCAGTGTTTTAATGAAAACTATTTTTTAACTATTTGGTTTAATTAATTATAACATGATGAAATAATTTTTTTGATTAATTTTATTATTAAATAAATAATATTTTAATTATAATAAATTTTTTAATATAATTAGAATAAATTTAATTGATAATTATATCATTATCATAAATCATTTTGGTTAAAAATAAACATTAAAAAATAGGTTTGACGTGATAGACACACTAAATTTACTATTAATTTCCCTATACATAGAAAGTTAAATTGATAAAATGATTATTATATTTGTGATAATAATGTTCATTATATTTAATGTGGAAAATTTCATTTTTTTACCAAATTTATTTTACTATAACTAAAACTAATTACCACGATAATGGTGAAACTATTATATTAAAATATATTGTTTTATTAATATTAATGTATTTATATCAAATAAATTAAATTGAAATAATTTAACTAATTAATATAATATTATTTATAAAAAATAATTTAAAATGTAAAGACCCGTAAATTTCAAGGAAATTTTTTTTCTTAAATTCTTTGGAATTTTATGAGTACGCAGTTTCTGACGGCACCTGATTCTGAGGCCCGGTGTGCCCAGAATAATTTTCTGAAGTTTTGTTAAGCTTAAATTAACGTGCGTAAGTAGTTTTCCTAAAAAAGTGGAATAACTATTAAACAGTTACTCGGATCAGAAATCCGAGGACACCGTTTTGCTCAGGATCACGGGTTTACCCTAGGCGTGACTTAAGTTTAGTCGGTGCAGGACTCCTGTGAGAAAACCCGAAAATGGAATAACCGTAAATAAAATAATTAAATAAAGTTATTTTATTTTTCAAATGCTTATAACTCACAAACGGTAACTCGGATTAAAAATCTGAGACCACTGCTGAACTCTTGAGGGTGTTCTTCCTTTAAGCAGATACTAACTTTGGCCGGTGCGAGCCACCTGAGAAAGTTTGTTTTTGGCCGTAAATAAAATAATTAAGTGATAATTATTTTATTGTAAAATTCATAACATCTAAAAGGTATCTCGAATTGAAAATCTGAGAGTACCGTTGAGTTCGTTGGGGCATTTTTCACCTTGGCAGATCCTAACCTTGACCACAGTGGGTCGAGGGTGACTGATAATAATTTTCCTAACTTTTTTTCGGGTACGTTCAGTAAACGTACAAGCGGCATTTTATAAATTTTGAACCAGTGCCCGGAATCGAATTACAAGGGCACCGTTGAACTCTCAGTGCCGATATTCTCTTAAGAAGACTTTCACCTCAATGTCGGATGATTGGGTATGAAAGTTAGTTTTTGGGGTTTTACGTGGGTTAATAAAATAAAATAAGTGAATAATTTATTTATTTTTTGTTAAATACATGCAGTACAGATAAAGTGGTTAGAAGATCCACTAGGGTGTTAGTGGTGGAACTGCCACACCCTGACCTCCCATTTAATGAGGAGTGAGAGGAAGCCTCTCAAACCCCCCATCAATTAATTTTATATGTCGACGTAAAATTAATTGCACTCAATTAATTTTATGGGTCGACGTAAAATTAATTGTTGTAAGTTAATTTTATATGTCGACATAAAATTAATTGCCCTCAATTAATTTTATGATTTGACGTAAAATTAATTGTTGTCAGTTAATTTTATGGGTTGACGTAAAAATTAATTGCTCTGAGTTAATTTTATGTGTCGACGTGAAATTAATTTTTGTCAATTAATTTTATGTGTCAACATAAAATTAATTCGTGTCATATGTTTTGACACAGGCTATGTGGGGGAAACTTCTTGGCATCCTCCACTCTTAAGTAGTGCCAATGCACCTATTAAATTGCGTCAACACAATTTAATTCTCCTGACCCCCTTTTTAAATTAAGTAACTGCATCGTTGGAATTTAGGAAGGTTCCAAATAAATGAACCATCATAAATTCCACGATGGTTACATACCTCTCCCCCTCTCCTATATATAGGGAGCTTGGGAGAACGTTTGGGGACGGCTTCACCAAGCAAAGAAGCGCTATAAAGTATTGTGACACCCAACACTTGGGGAAATCATATCCTCTCCAATGAAGAACGCGAAGAACTCCAATGATGATCTTCCATGCGATTCTTCTTCGACCTTCCTTACCTAGAAACATATCCTCCGCAACATCGTCAACGAACTGACGCAGCTCGGAATTGGGGACGTGTGGTGGACGCGACGAATGACGGTCTTCATCATCTTCCTTCCGCGACTCCGCCAACGAGCGACGAGCAAGAGGTAGGGGTTTTATTTTTATTTAAAGTATGAACCTTTCCCATGTTCTTCCTTTCTCTCAAAATGAAGAACGATGGTTTTTTTCCTTCCTACTTGCGAGAACCTATTGCCACCACCCTAAATGTGGAGGGTCCGGGCCAAACCAACATGGCCCGACCCCTTCGTTGTTTTTTTGTAATGACTCCATGATGGCATGGCAATGAGGCGACGACGATGAAGGCGGCGAACAAAGGCCGCGCTACCCGCAACCTCTGTGAACTATGCCGCCCCCACGACCCCCATGGCCCCCTGGCGCACACCCGGTGCCCCGCGCCCCTGCCGGCGCACCCGCGGTGCCCTGTCGGCGCACATGCGGCGCCCTGCCGACCCAGCCCGGCACCCCCCAGCGTGCTGCACTGCCGGCCCGGCACCCCACGCCCTTTCCGGCATCCTGCCCGGATCCCCTGCCGGCGTCCTGCCCGGCGCACCCCGACGCCCCCGCGGTGCCCTGTCGGGCTACCGGGCACGCCCTCGCGCGCTGCCCGGCATTCGGCACCCTGGATGGCGCACCCGCGCCCTGCCTGGTGCACCCGCGGCCAGCCGGAGCCCAACCGGCCAACCCGTGCCCCGTGCGGTCTGCCCGCTGGCCTCCCGGTCACCGGCCTGCTGAACCGGCCCGCGACGCCCCCGCGGTGTCGCTGGTCGAACCAGCCCGGTCTCTCGGGCCGAGTTACCGAGCCACCTACGTGGCGATTATCGGGCTGAACTGCCCTCACGGTCCGCTGGGTCAGGCCCAGTGGACCAGGTCAAAACTTAGCGGTCTGACTCACCCAATGGGTCAGGTCAGACCTAGCGAGTCTGACCGGGTCGACCCAGACCAGGTCGGCCTAGTTTGGGTGAGGCTGAGTTGGTCTAACCGGGTCGGACCGGACCCAGGCTCATTAATGGCCCATTACCTTCTTGGGCCATATCTTTGGCACCAGACGTCCGTTTGACAAACCGTCAGTGGCACCGGTACTCTTGGAGCATAGCCGTCCATTTGAGTATACCCCATGGGAGTTCGGGGTATAGTTGAGATATGGCTGGGTTGGTTCGTATACGAAACCAACCAGGCCCCAAGAACAAAGAGGCTAATAACTCACGAACCAGGCGTCCGATTGACACGTCGTCTGTTGCGTTAAGACCGCTGTGACGAGGCGGCCCTTTGTGATACTTTCTTCATGGGACTTTGTGATACTTGGAGTATCGACCAGTGGCTCGTGGAGCGGATCCTCCCGGAGGTGAGCATACGGAGTACGGTGACCTTGTAGCTGGATGAGACCGGATGATTGCTTGTACGATTTGATTTGGAGTGACTTTCATAGCCCAGTGGGAAGCACTACTTTGAGAGTTGGTAGACCCATGGCGGAGGAGCACTACTTTGTGAGGTGGCAGACCCATGGTACTCGACATGAGGAGTACCTCGGTAGGCTTTCAGGGGGATCACTACTGTGTGAGGTGGCAGACCCATGGCGGAGGGGCACTACTTTGTGAGGTGGTAGACCCGGAGTACTCGACAGGTGGAGTACCTCAGCAGTCTAAGGTTAGTGAGTGACACCTCGGAGTCGTGACAGGACTACTGCACTCGACAGAGGAGGAGTTCTCCAGCAGCCATGTTTTTCATCATTGTGAATAAAAAACCTGGTTTGAGCTGAGTCAATGGCCTTTGTGTTTACCTCATGATTGAGATGGGTTACTTGATAACTTAGGTATATGTATGGGAATATACCTAAATAAAGGTTATCTGTTTAGATCTTTCTTTATGGTTTATCCTTGTTGGTTTTAGTGAGACCTTGAGGGTCTCGAGGTCCCTACTAAGTATTGTTATACTCATCCATGAATGGGCTATGCCCGCACCTCGTTGTGTTGGATACAGATGATGGACAACACTGATTATGGTTGAGGCTTGTAGAGCGAGATGGTACCCAGAGGTGGACGTTACGATGAGATGGTACCCGGAGGTGGACTTCACGACGAGACGGTACCTGGAGGTGGACTTGACGACGAGACGGTACCCGGAGGTGGAGTTCATGACGAGACGGTACCCGGAGGTGACAGACATACGTGGAGAGCTGAGGTGGCCATCTATACCTACCCTTCAGGTAGGAACTCCGGAGGATGATCCAGGAGCATCTTGACACCTTCCTGCTATTTTGTCTTTTCCTTGTACTTTACTGTTGGGCTTGTATTTTTGGCCCCCTTTGTACTTTCAGCACACTTGTCTTATTGCTTTACTTAGTGTTTGCTTCCGCTTGTACTCTGGTTGTGTGTTTGTTTTCATTTCATAAAGGCAATGTCTTCCCTTTTTATCGGGATTTACGCCTTTGGTGCTAGTCACCAGCCCCTGGACTATGGAAGGCGGGCTTGGGGTAGTCACGGCACGGGCCCCGAAGACGGGTTGTGACAAATTGGTATCAGAGGACGTTGGTTCTACCGTAGAACTTATGAATCTGATATTTTATTTCTCTGAAGCAATAGTGTTAAGCATACCGATTGTGGTTTTCAGTTCAGGGAGTCCAGTGTTGGTGCGGTGGCTGACGTATCCATACACCAGGACCCTGACTTCTGATTTCCGACTCAGTGCACGAAAACACTAATTACGAGTGTGTTTTCAAAAGTTTTCCTTTAAATAAGATCAAATCAGGTCAGCTCACTAGGTATAGTCTTTTTACCGTGTCACATCTGTTTCTTTCAGGATGCCTCCCCGAGGACGACCAGTTAGAGCCCCGAGAGTTGGACGTACTGACAGCCCGCTGAGCAACGAGGCCTAAGTACATGTCCCTCTTCCAGTTGAGGCACCAGTGAAGGCACCAGCGGTACTACCACATGTTGGGCCACTGATGCCACCAGCCCCAGTAGCAGGCGATGCATGCCGCTTGAGCACGCTGCACGAGTTCCAGTGCCAGAGGCCACCCAGGTTCCGGGGAGAGACAGACCCACAGGCGGCTGAGGATTGGCTAGAGGCTGTGGTGAGAGTATTCAGGCTTGTAGGGACGCCAACATACTTTATGGTGATCCTTGCTACCATCCTCCTTCAAGAAGCAGCAGGCAGATGGTGGAGCCTGATGCTCTAGATGCATGACGAGGTGACACTTCTGTGGGCATACTTCGAGAGCTTGTTCCGTGCAGAGTTTGTACCAGCCACCCTTTGAGCAGTGCGTATACAAGAGCTACAACATCTTCAGTAGGGTAGCATGATAGTGGCGCAGTATTCAGCGAGGTTCACCGACCTCTCGCGCTACTCCACTGATATGGTATGGGACCCATTCTTCAGGGCCCGGACCTTCGATCAGGGGCTCATGAAAGATATTAGAGTTTGAGTTGTTTCTCATAGAATCCCGACGCAGACAGGGGTGTTGGAGCGAGCCCTCTTATTGGAGAGTTTCCTTGCTGAGCAGCCACCAACAGCAGGATCCACTACTAGCTGGTATGTAGTGGAGTCTTCTGCAGCTGGCAGTAGACAGATGACGCAGAGGTCCAAGAGGGCCAGACCTATAGGTGGTCGGCTACATGACTCAGGGTCAATAGTGTGAGGCACCAAGGGGAGTGACAGAGCCAAACCTGCCATGATGTGTTACACGTGCGGCAGACAAAGTCACAAGGCTCGTGACTGTCTGACCCACTGCTCGGATGATCAGCAGATATATGAAGGACCTCCCAGGTAGAGGCGGAGGTTCGATCGAGGCGGACCGCAAGGATCCGGAGACCGAGGCAGGGGAGCAAGCCGTGCAGCTAGAGGTGGATGACGCTTTGAGGTGTTTCCACCACCACCACCAGGATCTCCACCCTGACCACAGGGAACATGTGGACATGGAAGAGCACTACTTCAGGTAGCTGAAGCACATGACTATGGAGCTCCGGAAGCAGGGGGGATAGGAGCGAGACTAGTTCTAGGCATAGAGGCCTTTGTTCTTGGTGCTACTAGTTTCCATGATGTTGTTGTTTATTGTTGTTGTGTGTCTTTGTAATTGAGCTACAGTAATAAAAGACACTTGTCCTTGTGACGCTTTCTTTTCTTCCATTTTGTGTGGTTGATACTGATAGGTTCCGGTTAAAACTATTGACTTGACCCTCACTTTCGAGATTCCTACGGGGGGAGACCCAGTGACCACACACTGATGCCGACAGTGTGACTCAACACTTAGAGGCGAGAGTGACGGTTGGATCTCTTGGTAGTAGTGTTGAGGCCTTACAACGTCATCCAAGACATGAAATGTACCGTTCATGTCAGTATTGACTGTATTAGGCAAAGAACGTGGTTCATCCAGAGGATGAGACAAGATTTATCTTTTTCAGCAAAGGGGAAATATAAGCAGCTCTTGTAAGACCAGAGATGGTGCAGGATATGATGGAGAAGGTGCAAATCATCCATGAGCGGATGAAGACTGCAGAGTGCAGACAAAAGTCCTATGCTGATAGGATACGGAGACCACTGGAGTTTGAGGATGGAGACCACATTTTCTTACGGGTATCACCTCGATGTGGACTACGGAGATTTGTCCGGGCCTGCAAGTTATCTCTACGCTTCATCTGGCCCTTCCACCTCAGTTGCACCGGGTGTATGACGTCTTTTCACGTATCTCAGCTGAGGCGGTATGTGCATGACCCGACCTATGTCATCGATCACGAGGAGCTGGACATCGACGATAGGATGACCTTCCCGGAGGTTCCGGTGGAGATCAAGGATCGACAAGAGCAGGTCCTTTGTGGATGGTCAGTTCCTCTAGTGCGCGGTCAATGGTAGCATGAGAACCTCCAGGAGAGCACTTGGTAGCAGGAGGCTCAGATGCGTGCTCAGTACCTCCTTTAGTTTCCCTAGTTTGTGTTGTAGCTTTACAGGGACGTAAAGCCCTAAGGTGGGAGTAATGTAAAGACCCGTAAATTTCAAGGAATTTTTTTTCATAAATTCTTTGGAATTTTACGAGTACGCAGTTTCTGACAGCACCTGATTCTGAGGCCCGGTGTGCCCAAAATAACCTTCTGAAGTTTTGTTAAGCTTAAATTAACATGCGTAAGCAGTTTTCCTGAAAAAGTGGAATAACTCTTAAACGGTAAATCAGATCAGAAATATGAGGACACCGTTTTGCTTAGGATGGCGGGTTTACCTTAGGCGTGACTTAAGTTTAGTCGGTGAAGGCCTCCTTTGAGAAAACCCAAAAATGGCATAACCGTAAATAAAATAATTAAACAAAGTTATTTTATTTTTCAAATGCTTATTACTCACAAACGGTAACTCGGATTAAAAATCCAAGACCACCGCTAAACTCGTGAGGGTATGATTCCTTGAATCAGATACTAACTTTTTCCGGCGCGAGCCACCTGAGAATGTTAGTTTTTGGCCGTAAATAAATTATTAAGTGATAATTATTTTATTGTAAAATTCATAACTTCTAAACGGTAACTCGAATTGAAAATATGAGAGTACCATTGAGTTCGTTGGGGCATGTTTCACCTTGGCAGAACCTAACCTTGTCCGCAGAGGGTCGAGAGTGACTTATAATAATTTTCTGAACTTTTTTTTGGGTACGTTCAGTAAACGTACGAGCAACATTTTATAACTTTTGAACCGGTGCTCGGAATCGAATTCTGAGGGCACCATTGAACTTGTAGTGTCGATATTCGCTTAAGAAGACTTTCACCTGAATGGTGGATGATCGGGTATGAAAGTTAGTTTTGGGGGTTTTACGTGGGTTAATAAAATAAAATAAGTGAATAATTTATTTTATTTTGTTAAATACATGCAGTGCAGATAAAGTGGTTAGAAGCTCTACTAGGGAGTTGGTGGTGGAACCGCCACACCCTAACCTCCCATTTAATGAGGAGGGAGAGGAAACCTCCGAAACCCACCATCAATTAATTTTATATGTCGACGTAAAATTAATTGCCCTCAATTAATTTTATGGGTCGACGTAAAATTAATTGTTGTCAGTTAATTTTATATGTCGACATAAAATTAATTTCTCTTTATTAATTTTATGATTTGGTGTAAAATTAATTATTTTTAGTTAATTTTCTGGGTCGACGTAAAAATTAATTGTTGTGAGTTAATTTTATGTGTCGACGTGAAGTTAATTGTTGTCAATTAATTTTATATGTCAACATAAAATTAATTCGTGTCATATGTTTTGACGCAGGATATATGGGGGAAACTTCTTGGCATCCTCCACTCTTAATTTGTGCCAACGCACCTCTTAAATTGCGCCAATGCAATTTAATTCGCCTGACCCCCTTTTTAAATTAAGTAACTACATCGTTGGAATTTAGGAAGGTTCCAAATAAATGAACCGTCATAAATTCTATAATGGTTACATACCTCTCCCCCTCTTATATATATAGGGAGATTGGGAGAATGTTTTGGGACGGCTTAACCAAGCGACGAAGCACTGGTAAAGTATTGCGACACCCAACACTTGGGGAAATCATATCCTCTCCTACGAAGAACATGAAGAACACCAACGACGATCTTCCACACGATTATTCTTCAACCTTCCTTCCCCAGAAACCTATCCCCTGCAACATCGTCAAAGAACTAAAGCAGCACGGAATTGGGAACGTGTGGCAGACGCGACGAACGACGGTCTTCATCGTCTTCCTTCCGTGACTCCGACAACGAGCAATGAGCAAGAGGTAGGAGTTTTATTTTTATTTAAAGTATGAACCTTTCCCATGTTCATACTTTCTCTCAAAATGAAGAACGGTGGTTGTTGTGCTTCATACTTGCGAGAACATATTGCTACTACCCTAAATGCGGAGGGTCCGGGCCAAACCAACATGGCCCGACCCCTTTGTTGTTCTTTTTGTAATGACTCCACGATGGCATGGAAATGAGGCGGTGACGAAGAAGGCGGAGAAGAAAGGCCACGCTACCCACGACCTCCGTGAACTACGCCACCCCCACGGCCCCCTAGAGCACACCCGGTGCCCCGCGCCCCTGCCGGCGCACCCGCAGCGCCCTGCCGGCGCAGCCCGGCGCCCCCCAGCGTGCTGCACTACCAGCCCGGCGCCCCGCGCCCTTAACGGTGTCCTACCCTGTTCCTCTGCCAGCGGCCTGCCTGGCGCACCCGACGCCCCCGCGGCACCCTGCCGTGCAACCCGGCGCGCCCCCGCGCACTGCCCGGCGTTCGGCACCCTTCCCGGTGCACCCGCGGCCTGTCTGGTGCACCTGCGGCCAGTCGGAGCTCATTCGGCCCGCTCGCACCCCGCGCAGTCTGCCCGCTGGCCTCTCGGTCACCGACCTACTGAACCGGCCAGCGACGCCCCCGCGGTGTCGCAGGTTGAACCAGCCCGGTCTCCCGGGCCGAGTTACTGAGTCGCCTACGTGGCGACTATCGGGCCGGACCACCCTCGCGGTCCGCTGGGTCGTTCCCAGTGGACTGGGTCAAAACATAGCGGGTTGACTTGCCCAATGGGCCGGGTCAGACCCAGCGAGTCTGACCAGGTCGACCCAGACCAGGTCGGCCCAGTTTAGGTTAGGCTGAGTTGGTCTGACCGGGTCAGACCAGACCCGGGCTCATTACTGGCCCATGACCTTCTTGGGCCATATCTTTGGCACCGGAAGTCTGTTTGACAAACCGTTAGCGGCGCCGATACTCTTGGAGCATAGCCGTCCATTTGAGTATACCCCATGGGAGTTCGGGGTATAGTTGAGATACAGTCGGGTTGGTTCGTATACGAAACCAACTGGGCCCCCGAAACAAAGAGGCTAATAACTCACGAACCATGCGTCTGATTGACGCATCGTCTGTTGCATTAAGACCCTTGTGACGATGAGGTCCTTTGTGATACTTCTTCGTGGGACTTTGTGATACATGGAGTATCGATCAATGGTTCGTGGAGCGGATCCTCCTGGAGGTGAGCATATGGAGTACGGTGACCTTGTAGCTAGCTGAGACCTGATGACTGCTTGTCCGATTTGATTCGGAGTGACTTGCATAGCCATGTGGGAGGCACTACTTTGTGAGGTGGTAGACCCATGGCGGAGGAGCACTACTTTGTGAGGTGGCAGACTCGTGGTACTCGAAAGGAGGAGTACCTCTGTAGGCTTTGAGGGGGATCACCACTGTGTGAGGTGGCAGACCGATGGCGGAGGAGCACTACTTTGTGAGGTGGTAGACCTGCAGTACTTGACAGGAGGAGTACCTCAGCAGTCTAATTTTAGTGAGTGACACCTCAGAGTCATGACAGGACTACTACACTAGACAGAGGAGGAGTTCTCTAGCAATCATGTTTTTCTTCATCGTGAATAAAAATCCTGGTTTGAGCTGAGTCAATGGCCTTTGTGCTTACCTCATGATTGAGATGGGTTACTTGATAACTTAGGTATATGTATGGGCATATACCTAAGTAAAGGTTATCTGTTGAGATCTTTCATTGTGGTTTATCGTTGTTGGTTTTAGTGAGACCTTGAGGGTCTCAGGGTCCCTGCTGAGTATCGATATACTCACCCCTGCACTGGCTATGCCCGCACCTCATTGTGTTGGATGCAGATGACGGACAACACTGATCATGGTTGAGGCTTGTAGAGCGAGACGGTACCCGGAGGTGGACGTTACGAGGAGACGGTACCTGGAGGTGGACTTCATGATGAGACGGTACTTAGAGGTGGACTTGACGACGAAACGGTACCCGTAGGTGGACTTCATGACGAGACGGTACCCAGAGGTGACAGACAGATTTGGAGATCTGAGGTGGCCATCTGTATCTACCCTTCAGGTAGGAACTCCGGAGGATGATCCAGGAGCAGCTTGACACCTTCCTGTTATTTTTTCTTTTCTTTGTACTTTACTGTTGGGCTTGTATTTCTGGCCCCCTTTGTACATTCAGCACACTTGTCTTGTTTCTTTACTTAGTGTTTGCTTCCGCTTGTACTCTAGTTGTGTGTTTGTTTGCGTTTTATAAAGGCAATGTCTTCCCTTTTAATCGGGATTTACGCCTTTGGTGCTAGTCGCCAGCCCATGGCCTATGGAAGGCGGGCTAGGGGTAGTCACTGCACGGGCCCCGAGGATGGGTCATCATAAAAAATATAATAACACTCATTTAGTTGTAATCAATACGAAATAAGATAAATAATCCCTAATGGTCAAATTGCCTTTTTTCTACTAAACAAGTTTTTCTACATATTATCTATTTTAACACAAAAGTAAAATTTATAATATTTAGAAATTGAATTGTATTAAATATTTATTAAAATATGTTCTTGTACACAAAAATATGGTTATATTTTTTATATTATATGTTTAATAAATCATAAAATCAATTAGTTAAAAAATAGTTACCTAGTTTAAAAGTAAAAGAGTAAAATGTAAAAAATTAATGGTGAAAACCCTTTAAATTGTTTAAAAATATGACGAAAAAATTATTTTATCCTTTATAATCCTAAAAATACCCTGAAATTGATTATTTAGAAACTTTTAATGGAATTTAACTTGTAATTGTGTCATGGTATTATTAAAATATAAAGGGTATTTGGAAGAGTTCCCTTTTCCTCTATTAAAAAAAGAGATCACTTACACCCTTTAAAAAACACACCTATACTTAAAATTATTCATTTAAAATATTTCCAATTACTCTTAATATAACACTATCCTAGAAATATAATATTCTTTTCACTCATTATTAATTTAATCCCTTCAATTTCAATGGAACTTCCAAGGGAAAAATCAAGTCTCCATTGTAAGTATTATCTCTTTCTTATATTTTTCTTCTTAATCGTAGTCTCCCAAATATCATTCTTCCATAATAATATGATGAATTAATTAAAATTATTATACTGATATGTTTTTAGATTAATGGTAAAATAATTTTTTATTAATTTCCATTTATTTATAAAAATAAAGGAATGTCAATCGTGCATGTGCATGGACTACTGCCTCTATAAAGAATCTTTTTTTTATTTTTATTATACCTTTTCATTAATTATCCAAAATAACATCAATTTTTCTTTACCAAAATAAAAAAATAAGTTTTCTCCATTATGATACTATTATAATCATATTATGACAAAACAAATTATTCCTTACCCATACTCTTCAACTGAGTTAAAGTGAGCTCAAGTTTGGGTCAGTTTAACCTCCCACATGAACGATTATTTAAAATTTGATTATGGATGACTATGGGAAAATTAAAAGTAACATTATTATATTATAAAAAGAAAATATTTATTATTATATAATTCTGTAATTTTTATATTAATTATTTAACTTATTATTAATGTATTATTATCATTTGACAAAATTACAAAAAATAAATTGTTATCAATCTAGTTTTCAAATAATGTAACCAAAACACATATAGAATGAAATAAGAAAACTTTAAATAAATATAAGTTGCATATTAAATGACCATACATGACATATAATAATTAACTTGATATTAATTTATGGGTAATGATATCAAAATTATCAAACATGAACAATATGTTTAATTTATTAACACTGGATTTCCATAATATGCTCTAACTAATTAATATACTCATGATAAAGAATTATTATATATATTTAAAAAAAGTAATAATTATGATTTAGGTTATTTAATATTATATTAAGAAATTTATGTTTTTTATAGGAATTTATAGAGTCATTAACTAAGTAAGGAAACAAGGTAAGGGTTTTATTGTCTTAAATTTGAATCGCTTGAGAGATCTTAAAGATATACACAATGTTTCAATTTAAATGGTGAAAATAAAATCCTTTTGTAATTTTATATAATTTTACTATTGTATTTCATGATATTCAATTCTATATTTAATTTTATACCACTCTTGCGGTTTTTATTTTAATGTTACAATGGCTATAAGGGTATTTTATGGCTCAAATATTTTCTTTAGTCTATAAGCACTTTTATTCAACCATAATATTTAAAGATTTATATATTCTACCATATGATGTTGTTATGTTGTGTTTAAAATTAATTTTATGGGGATTTTTTTTCAAAACAAATTAGTCACTCTATTATTTTAATGTTTTGTTAAAAAAAAAATTTATTAAGAATTATTCCCATTACATTAAATTAATTTTCTCCCATGTCCATATCATTACATCCAACAAATGTTCTCATTTAACCAGTAAAAAATTAATTTCTTTTATCTCTAATGATCATTTTATTCCCCTGATATTATTTTAAAATAAACGTTTAATTATCCTTTCTATGATGTGGGTTTACAAATAATGGTTATTTCAAACAATTTAAAAGTTTTTTTCAAAATTTAAAAATAAAGAGGTTTTATCATACACTCTAAATTTTATTTTTATATAATTTATATATTTTAAGGTTTCATTATTAAATATTCATTTTAAAACTAAATGTTTTAAAATTATTTTCATATCCCCCTTTTTAAAATTTTTATATATTTCTCCATCTACCATTATTAAATATTCTTATAAGAGTAAAAGTTTTTAAAGTATTTTAGCTTATCTTTTCTTATACCATTTATGTATCTTAAAGGGAAATTCATTTATAATTATTTATAATAATGTTTCAAAAATAAAAAATATTCTCTTTATCTTCTCTAAAATGTGTTTTTAAGAGTAATTTACACCTCATCTTTCAAGATAATGTTTAAAAGGTTTTTAGAAAACTTTTTTATTTCAATTATATTTACCCTATATGGTTTATCTTTCATCAAGTGATGTTATAATCACTATTTATATGTTATTATGATACATGTTCACTTCTAGAATAATCGTTTTTATATTCTATGATCTCATAAGTTTATGTTATGTGATATTTTTAATGTTTTAAGAAACCCATTCTCTTTCCTTGGGTTCATTAAGATATATTTATGATAGTTTTTTAAATGGTACATATTTTTGTGGATTATGAATGGTGGACTTCTATATATCGATCAAATGAATTGGGTAAGGATTTATATATCATGAGAAAATTATTTTAAGCACGATCATTTTATTTTTCACAACATAAGATGTCGACATTTTGTTTTTTCACAATATGATGCGTGGGTATTTTTTGTTCATAAGAATAAGTTTGGGAATTTATTTGTTCAAAATATGATGTTTGGGAATTTTATTTGTTCATAACATAATGCATAGACATGTTTTTATTCAGACATGAATTTTGGGCTTGTTTTTTGTTCATAATGCTCTAATTTATCTATGATTATGTTTGCGCCTTGATTATTTATTTTATGAAATTCTATATTTCTATATGACTCTAATTATGATCCTTGAATCGTGATTATTTTCTTAGGATTTTAGGAAATTTTCCTTGGTATATGTGTTTTCATTTGAGATTACATTTCCTTCAATAATGGCTTACAAGAAATTATTACTATCCTATGTTATTTTTAATAAGAAATTTTTTCCCTGTATGCGGGTTATCATATGTTTATGATCTTACCATTGATGAAATTTTGATATGTTTACCCTTAATGAGAGTTTGACCTCACCCATTTATTATGATTTTATAACCCATGTTGTCAATATGTCTAAATTATATGATATACTTAGAACAGGGTCTATAGATAACAATTATGGAATATCCAAACCTCTTGGTATTTGGGTTGTGTGACTATTTGTGAGATGTATTATTTAAATCATGTGATTATTGTACTATTTAATCCATGTTCATATTGGGTAACTATAGAACTATTATTGAAATAGTATAACCATGTGATGTAATAGTTTGACTATACATTATGTGATGAGGACATCCATTGGATTACTATGACTAAAAAAAGGGTTGTATGATTTCATGTTGAAATAGTGTGATCGTACAAAGGGTCATGTGAAAAAAAGTTGGAATTGTGTGAAAAAATAAAGGAACTAAGTGATTAAACATTGGAACATATTAAATACATGTTCTAATGAGTTTACACTTGAATAAAATCGATTGACCATAAAGTAGAGAAACTATGAATCACACAGTAGATAGAGAAATGATGAATTAAATTTGATGATGCATGGTAGGTTGTTATATAATGTTTAAATATCATGATAATTACTATCTTGATTATTGAAAATGTGTCTCTTGGATGAAGCACATGAGCCTCAGCCGAGTTGGTGAGGTATCCTTAAGTGCATCCATAAGACCCATGTTCAAAACCAGGTAGAGGCATATTTCTGGGACTGTAGCAGTATTGTAGCAGCACTGTAGTAGCACTGTAGTATTATTGTACACTATGTAGGTATTGTAGCAGAACTATACACTATACAGGTACTGTAGTAGACAATACATTGTGCGGTACTATAGCAGGAATTGTATGAGTTACTGTAACAGATACTCTTCGATACTGTAGCAGTTGGAACTATTCATCTTGGGCCACTAGTTTGGTCTTGGAGTCTTTATGGCTTTCGTGACACCCATTCCTTCAGGTTAGTAGGGATTTAGGAGCACCTTTAAGGCCCTTGGGCCACCTCAAGGCCTTTGGGCCACATGCAGTAGCCCCAGACACACTACAAAAAAGAAGCAGCCCCAGAAGAGGATTCAGAGCAGGTGTACTCACCAGAGCAGAGCCAAATGGATTGTCAGAATGAGAGGGTATGGCTATACCATCGGTACCAGCATGTGATTTCAAGGGAAGCCTAGGCAGACATCCATGCAAAGGTGGAGAGCTACTATCATGACGCAAATATTGGGGAGGGGTTGTTCTTTGTAGATGGTCTAGTTGAATTCCCTAAGACCTTCGGGTTATGTAATCTCTTAAGCCTACAGGACTTGTAATATCTGATACTACGGGCCTTTTAAGGGTCCCCCCTAATCCCTTGAAGGGGCGGTTATCAAAAATCAATAAAAATGAAGGCCTTCGGGCCATTCGGGTTGTCTCTTAGATGAAGATAAATGGTAGAATAATTTCACCAGATCTAGTGAAACAATTCAAGTTCACTAAAGGAAATATGAAAAGAAAGATGTGTTATTCAAATAATTTTTCACAATATGAACTGGACGAGTTGTCCATGATGTTTTCACACTAGAAGAGTTGTTTGATTCTGGC
Organism: Viscum album; assembly: GCA_963277665.1. Lineage (NCBI taxonomy): Eukaryota > Viridiplantae > Streptophyta > Magnoliopsida > Santalales > Viscaceae > Viscum > Viscum album. The sequence continues at coordinate 482,994,709 of OY728126.1, forward strand.
TAAAGGAAAAGTGTAAGAAGGTATCATGGAAGTCCTTGCACAATGAATGAAGGATGGTGTGTTGGATTGTATGAATGAATATATTCATAGTAATTGCATATTTTAGTTTGTGAAATTATTTTGGAAAAATGGTGAAATAGTTTCATTGGTTTTTATGGGGAATAATTCCATGATTGAAGTTGGCATGAGACTGTTACTATATAATGAATGTATTTATGCATACATGAGGATTTAATGTGAAAAATGTATGTTTAATAGAGAATGAGAAGGATGTAGTATTTCTATATGTTTATATGAAGTTAAAAATAGTAATGTGTATTGTTTCTAATATAATTTATATTGAAGAACATATTCAATATTACTGGAGATTTGAATTCAAAATTATTTACACAGTTTTATAAATATCTGAGTAAATAATGAATATAATAAGTATCCATTTCTACATGATATATATTTTATAGTTTTTTAAGATAAAAATATGTGATTAGTGTATGAATATGACAAGAATGGAGATAGAAGAATAAGAGAAGAGGTTCGTGCTCAATTCTATATAAGAAATTCAAATGAAAAGAGATTTGACATGAATAAGGTCAAGTGTGAACAATTAAATAAGCACAATGATTATGTGTTGAAGTTTGTTGGTGAAGGTTTATTCTTTTTTTCATATTCTGTTATATCATATTATTTTTGTGAGGAGTATTTGAACTGTTAGTTGAATATATTGCATTTAAATTTATGGATATACCCTTTTTTCTATAAACTAATTCAGATTGGTTTCTAGTGGATATGTTATCTTATATTGTTTCAATATCATGCAATGTAAAAAATACTCTTATTGAGTAGTGAACCTTGTAAATTATTATGTTTGTGTGGGATTAATTGTGTATTTTGTTTCAATATAGTAAATTATCTCTAACCATAGGTGAAGGTTTTTTCAAAAGAAGAAAATATAAAAATAACATACCACTGATTCATCCCCCCTATCAGTGGCCAAACAGATCCTGAACCATCCATTCAATTTGTATTAATGGAAGGTTCCTTTATTGACTCTTGGATGTTTTATGTTTAAAGAAGAATAATACTTCTATGGATGTTCATAACTCATTTAATAATTAAGTAATTGTTATATTTTATGGGAATAACTATCATATCTAGACTAATATAATTCTACCCTATCAATTATCCATTAGATGTGAAGTTCGAGAAGATACTGTAGATGGTTTCACTCCTCCCACAAAGGTTTTTCCATTAATAGATACATACAAGAGGAATATTGAGAATGATTGACCGTCTAAAAATTATATTACTTTACCTCTATTAGAAATTTAATTTAGATATGTTTATATAATTTGAAGTACTAAAAGTATCTTGGATAATTTGAAGAGAATTTATAAATGGAAGGTGAAAGTGAAGAAATAAAAGTTACAAATTTTGAGATTGAGATATAAATATTTGAACATGGGAGATGATGAATATATTAGTGATTTATTTACAAGATTTTATTGATATTATTGTTAGGTCAGAATAATAAAATGTAATATAAGAGGGAGGTGAATTGTGTCTTTTAAAAAATATTCCACAATTCTAGATTTTAACACCCTCTTTGATTAATATAGATATGCAATGTTTTTTATGTAATGGGTATAAGTTGAGGATAAACAGAAATAAATAACACATCTTTTTATAGTGATTTGGTTCATAAAGATCCCCAAGCCCAATCTACCAATCAATCTCTCTGTGAGCTTGGTGAATTTCACTAGTAATCTCCTCTTATCCTAAGACCATAAATCCACAACTGAGTGCAGTAAGTTGACACCTTTACAAAATAAGGATAAAAAACCTTATGGTTCTTTAATAGGGAAACCATTATCCACAACATAGATCAAGAATTTGATACTCCACCACAACTGAGTCTGAGCAGTTGAAACTCAAACAAAAAAAGAGATTAATTTAAAGATGAATCAGGTTGAACATCACAATTGCAGCAGCAGAAATTGATAATAGATGGATATTCTTCTTTAGAAAATAAATTCTTCAAGAAAGTGTAGATCTTAAGTGATCTTGGAAGAAAAATTATCTTCAATAATAATATAAACAAATAGTAATGGTAATCTTACAATAGTAAAAATATTGAAAATTATGTCTCTAAAGTGTATCTTCTTCCATAATTGATCATTCATTGCAGTAGCACTGTAACAAATGTTTATGGGAATTAAATCATATATAAAAATAGTGACTTTTGTATCCTGTATTGAGAAACTTTGATTTGGTATAATATATACAGAAGATATCCTATTTTCTGGAATCATAGATCCACAAAAGACGCTTGATAGATCAATGAAATTCAAATATGAATTGATCAGGGGAGTCATAACATTCCTTAATAATTGGAGATATTTTTTCATTTTAATATGGTTCTTTTAATCAATCATAAATTTCTTTTAATTGATCAAAAATTATTTTTAAAACATCCTGTAAATCTGTGAGAACCTTTGTAGAAATCATAGATAAAATCGCAAAATTAACTCTTTGACGTTGAAAAGTCTAACATAGGGTACGTTCACAAAATGAAAAATACCAAAAGTATGGTTTAACTACCTATCATTCATTATCCAAATGTATTTTTGACAATGTAAGGTTGATCATAAAAGTAAGGTTGATGGACCATATGTTTGTGTCTCCAAATTTAGGGTTCCTTACTAACATAGGGTTCTTCAACTATAATTTATTCTCTTCTCACATGTACAGTTTCATCCAAACGTAATGTTTTTATCCATACATTCCTTCAAGGATAGGTTTCATGATCCATACACACATTCTTCTAATATACATTTTAATACAAACATAAGGTTCACTGTAATGCCCCGACCCCAGAATCCTGCAGTCGGTGTATTATTTTAATGCATTAGCATGATAAAAGGAATCATGTCTCAAGAGATCGGTCAGTTTAGTATTATTGGAAACAAGGTAAAAACATAAGTTTAACATTATAACTTAAAAATAAATACAAAACTAATTTATTACATTAGAAATATCCAAGCCACCTAGATTATTCCTTTAAGTTACTCATAACCAACTTCTTCACATCCTGGGAAAATGAAACATAAGAAAGGGGTGAGAAAAAATGCTCAGTAAGAGTAAGCAATATAGTAAAAGATAACATAAACATTAGGAATGGTGAATAATTAAAAACGCATTCCTATACAAATAATAAACATGAACACATTATGGAAGGAATATGAGGTGAGTAAATAATGTCATAATAAAACATAGTCATAGGTATTCTAATATTCGAATAACCACATGAACCATCATTATTATTTTCATAATGAGGGAATGTATAATGCGGGACATTCTGAAACATTTTTTCAAGGCCCCGGCAAAGGCGTCTAAAAATTATTAAGGCCTCAGCCAAAACCATATATCAAATTGGGAAATGCCTCCGACAATTCCACATCTAATTATCTCATGAGACCTATCGATACCCCGAGGAGCTATAGTGGGATCCACCTCTCACTTACTAATTATAATAAATTCCTCATATGAAAATGTTGAAACATAACATAAACATTCATATTAAAACAATCATACGAAATGTAAATACTTTAACCATAAACCAAGAATGGTATAAAAATAGTACATCCACAATCAAACACATCATAAATCATTCAATATAATATGGTAAATTTTATTATAATAAATCAACCTTAATCAATAATAATATCAAGTAAAGGATGTTGACATGGTTAGAAATGATCAGTAAAACTTTTTGAGAGAAATATCCTTTTTTTAAATCATTTAAAAGTCACACATTTATAAAAGAAGTAATTTAAAAAATATTTTTTAATCAAAGTGTCCCAAACCACTTTGATACTTTTTAAAGTAATTAACATTTTAAAACAATCAAGTCTATATAAATAAATCCTTAAAACTATTTTGATAACATGGAAATTATTGAGAATAATTTAAAAGAATAAATATTTATAACATTTAAAATGATGTTTTAGTTAAATATTAACTTAAAAGAATCATTTTGAAATGTCTTTTATGAATCATGAACATGGATAATAAATATTTCCCAAAAAATACTTACACATAAACAATCTCAGATAATAATGAGATTGAGGAATTAACCCTTACCTTGCACTTTCCTTTGGTCAAGAGTATGTTTAATCTCCTTTATAATGACCATAGTATGTTATTAAATTATACCATAACCATATTCATATTTATTATATCATACTTGATTCATTTATGACTTTATACTACCCATTTAATAATTATTTCCATGTTAAATTATCATTTCGGGTAATAATCGTGTTCTTTATCGTGCGTGTTTTAACTTGTTATTCTTGATCATATCATTTAGACCATGATATAAATACTTCCAGAATATAAAACATTATTTATATATAATATATATTTAGAATATAAATATTTATAATATATAGATATGTGAAATTTGAAACACCGTTTATAGAGACGGTCGACCATACGTACACATAAACGTTGTTTCTGTTTTCATATCATATTGAATGGAAGTAAGTGAATAAGAAATATGTAAGTAAATATAAATATAAATATATATATATATATATCCAGTAGAATTATTATGTCATATATTAGATACTTATTAATAATATTTTTTTTATAATCATCATTTAATGGTGAATGTTGAAATGAATCTCATCGCGTTGTGGAGACGGTAAGACGTACATACGTACAAGTGATGATATCATTATATTGATGGTGAAATCGTATGTAATTGGATGGTATATTATATATACAGAATAATTAACATGTTATATTTATTATTTACATCAATTATACTCATTATTATACCTATCAAAATAATGATGTGTTGAATAACAAACTCCACCACGACGTGGAGATGATAATTCGTACGTACGCACATATGGTGACTTTGTCTTTCATATAATGGATAGAATAATGAGTATGGTTTTACCATATTTATAATAAAATCAAATTATGTAGAATTTACTGGAGTTATTATTTTGGTATGTAAATAACAAAGAAAGTGAAAGTGGAAGAAGAAAAGAACTTTGAAAGAGGTGATAAAATAATTACCTCTTCTTTGTGTGTTTCCTTTTGATTTGAACAAAAGGGATCCATAGGTTGTCTTTATTCTCAAGGTAAGGCCTATATGTTGAAGTTTATAAAGTTTGGAGGATATTTGGGCCCATTTTGGCCGATCCAAATGGCTTTGGAGGTGTTATTTTGAGATAAGGGGAAGTACCCTTTTATAAGAGAGTTGAGGGTCACTTTAGGAAGAGTTTGAAATATTTTTTATTATAAAATCATATTTGGTTTCTAATGGATCCAAAAGAATTTTTTTGAGACTTAGGTGGTTAAGGGTCTAAATCTTCTCAACCAATACATTTTAGACAAGTTTAAGTTACCATATTAACCTTATCTCTTAGATTTAACTCTTAGTTAAATAGTGTAACATTTACCATGTCTCCTTGTATTTTTATATTATATGGTTGATAAAGTTACTATAAAATTCCAAGAAAACCCCAAGTGGTTCATTAATGACATATATATTATTATATAAGTCTTTTGGCAGAACCTTATATTTTTAGAACTGTTATATAATTTAATAATAGAGAATTTTTTTTAAAAACCCATTAATGTCAATTTTAACACTATTTAGTATTTGATTTTTGTAAAAGTCATAAAAACTTTATCACTTCAAAAAACAATTATTTAATCAACCCTAACATGTCATATTATCTTTTAAAATTAGTTTAATGCATCAAAATTTTCAAATTATATTTATTTTAGTATTTATAATATCATTTATTTGATCCTTTTATTAATAAGGTAATTAATGCATCATCATTGTGTCATAAATAAATTTAATTATTTAATGTATAAAAATTATAAATAAAATACCATGATGTATGAAATCGTTTTATATTTCTAATGAATATTTATAGTTGAATCTATCTTATGTATAACCTAATATTAAAAATGGTTTATTTATTAAACTTTGAATTTTAAACTTTTACTCTTCTTTAAATAAAATAATAATAAATGTCCTAATCTAGTCCAAGTGGACTAAAAGGATTATATTTTATTCCTAAGGTAGGTTTTGATCTAAATAAACTTATCCAATAGAATTAGGACATGTGTTGTGGTAATTATAATATCATTTTTACCTTTAATTACCCTATTTACTTTTAACTGTGGTAAATAAATGACAAAAGTTACTATTCAATAAAATTTATTTTCATCTTATTGAATCAAATTTTACTTATTAATGTCCACTATGTCTCTCAGATTTTTAAAATTCAATTCATAGAAGCAGTAAAATTATGTTTTATGCAAATTTGCTAACGTGCCTAGAAGTTGGGTAAAAGACGGTAAAGATTTCAATAAAATTTTATATATCAAATATTATTATAAAATGACTCTAATTCATTAAATTGAAGATATATAGGTATTATGTATCTATTTTTACCTAAAAAAATATAAATAAAATAAATAATTATATTATAAAAAGTCGGTTTTAAATAATAACGTAGTGTTTTTCACTATTCATAAAAAAATTAATGTTTTCAGAAATATTCCAAAAATTCACCCTAAGATAATTTTGATATTTTGAATTAAAAAATTAATTATATTTTACAAAATTAAAAATATATAAGTTTCATTTATTAATTTAAAATTAATTCCCGTTGTCAAAATCAAAAAGCGGGGTTTTTTTAAAGTAAAAAGTATCAAAAGATTAACATGTGTTTATGTCAAATTTAAATGTCAAATTACTTATAATGACCTAAACTATATTAAATGATAAAAATATTGTCTAATTATATTTTCAAACCATTCAAATTCATAATTTAAAGCTATAAATTATTTTGATTAAAAATTTTGTTTTCAATTAAAATTTAGTATTTTCAGTATTCATCAAAATATGAAAGCTATTAGAAAAGTACAAAAAATTTATCCAAACTAAATTTTTATGTCCTGATTCTAAATAAGAATGTTATTTACTTAAATTGAATATATAAAAGTGTCAAATATTTGTTTTAAAAATGGTTCTCCAATAAAAGGTCATAAAATGGCATTTTTAGATAAATACTTCTTTTACCTGAAAAAAATAATTTTGTTCTTATATTATGTCTAAGAAACACATAATATGGATTCTAAAATTATATGGAGTATATAAAATTCAAAATTCAATTAATACTATTCATAAATGATTTTTGAACGGCTAGTTTGGTAAGTCGTGGTGCGCTCGAACTCGGTGTTACGTATAGCGCAAGTTATTGAATTACATTGAAAATATAACGTACTATGAAATATTGGGGTGTTACATTCTACCCTCTTTCAATAAATTTCATCCTCACAATTTGAAATTGTTTTTCGAAAATAAAATGTTAAGAATTGAAAAATACTTTTTTGGAAAACACACATCCAAAATTGGGTTAATTAAATTTAGTATTAATAAGAGGGAAAGGGAAATGAAAAAGTCACCACCAAATTGTGATCTCTATTGGGATAACTTTGGTTGAAATTATAGACATGTATTTAGATATAAAACATAAGTAGAGTTTCATCCTTCAACTAATTCCTACCACAAACTCATCTTTCACTCCGAAAGATAATATAATTCAAAAATATTCTATTTATCCTAATCATATAGGGTTTAAAAAATAATTAATTTATAATTAATTTGTCAAAATATTTAAAAAACTACATTATACAAACCCGAAAATCATGTAGGTAAGTGGTAAGTGATGCACCCTTGTCTCCCTTCGGTTACGGGTCCAAGTCTCGTAACCTTGCCGGATGCGACAGGTTGTCACCCGACCTCCAGGTTATCCTTTTTATAACAATCCAAAAATAATCTTAGGAAATGATTTAACCATAACAATAGTATCCAATGTCAAAATTAATCTATTCCAAACTTTAGACTTATCCAAAATACTTCGGTCCAAATTCACAGTCTACAATTTATAAGGAAGGTAAATACAATGAAGATTCTTTTTTCCACGTAATAACATGTGAATACATTCATCATGTATTCTTTTAAAAAATGGTAACACTCTTAATTATCATAAAACCTTATTGATTTCATTCATGCTCCCTTATTCCTTATAGAATACTAGATATACTCCTTATATCCAAAAATATTGTAAACTCCAACAATAATGGAATAAAAAAACAATTAATTAGTTTCAAAGTAGTCAAGAATATCATATATAATTTATCCAGATTAATCATATATTATTCCAAAATCACTACCTTGTTATCATAACCATATCAAGGTTTATCTTTCCTTCAACCATGTCTTTTCCAAAAAATTTAACTTGCTATTGAGTCACTTTTCTTAGAACCATATAATCTCAAATTTTTAATGAAATAGTACTGCAGTATAATCCTTATTTATTTCAATAATTCATATAACTAGTACATCATTGATACAACACTCAAATGAAACAATTATTTAATAACAACACCAGAACACTAGTCATTCCTCTTCATCTGTGGTAGTATCATAACTTTATTATTATCTAATAGCATCATTTGGGGCATATTTTTGTTGATTTAGACATTGATTCACACAGTGTTCCAATTCCTTGCAAATGAGGCATTGTACATTTGAAACCTTTTTCTTACCCTTGAAATCACATACTTTGTGTCCTTTTTCTCCACACTTATAAGAAACTCCCATTCCCTTCAAGCATTTACCAAGGTGATTCTTTAAATAGTTATCACATATGGGAAAATCCTTATTTCCCCTCTTCCCTTTATCCTTATTTATCACTGCCATCCTTTTCTTCTCTTGCTTCCCTTCAAAGCCATAAGACTTAGAGAATTCTTTACTTATTTTATTAACACATGATACTCTTTATTCATATGATGAGGATATGTGGGAGAGTATTTCCCTTCTAAATGTTAGCATAATACCATTAAAGATATTATCCTTCTTACTCATTGGATCATGCGTATTACTGGAGTTCTCATTCCTTCTACTAAGCGACATTTCTAAACAACGGCATACACTAGTTTAGTTTATGAATCACAGTGCATAATTGCAAACTTATAAAATTCATAACGTAAATTAAAAAGATTATGAATCAAATCTATAATCATAAAAAAAATTCTTTGAGTAAGTATTTACTCTTAAATCCTTCATAATTTCTTAAAATAAAATGTGAATTGTCTTAACCATATCCTCTAGGAGTGTTGTAACCAAGAGTGTAGCAAGGCCCGTTGTCGTGTAACAGGATACCCCGGGTCAAGCTCGAAACTCCCTATCAGATTTTTCACTCCAAGGTACATCTTTTCCAGAGCCGCCTCTACCTGCTCATATCTATATAAGGATGTATTGCTTGGAAAATACACAAAGTCTATACATTACCAAAATTATAGGAAGTTCTTCTATACTAATCCTCAGATTCTATCTTAGGATAATGTTCCTTAATCAGAGTTTTTATAAATCTAGTTTCCAAGGTTTGTACTAAACTTCCTCTGATACCAACTATAACACCCTGACCCCAGAAGCCCAGATTCAGTGCATTATTTTAATACATTGGCATGATACAAGGAATCATGTCCCGAAAGACCAATCAGTTTAGTATTATTTTAAACAAGATACATACATTTTTTCAACATTACAACTTCAAAAGAAATACAACACTAATTTATTCCATTAGAAATGTCCAAGCCTCCTAGATTATGCCTGGAAGTCACTCATAACTAACTTATTCACATCCTGGGAAGATTAAACAAATGAAAAGTGGAGCTCAAATTCCCAGTAAGAGTAAGCAATACAACAGAAGATAACGTAAACATTAGTCATGGTGAATAATTTAAAACACATGCCTTTAAAAATAATAAACATGAACACTTTATGGAAGGAATATGAGCTGAGTAAATAATTAAATAATAAAACATAGTCATGGGTATTCTACTAGTCGAATAACCACATGAACCATAAAAATTATTTTCATAATGAGGTAATTTATAATGCGGGATATTCTGAAACATTTTGTCAAGACCTCAGCCAAGATGTCTAAAAATTATTAAGGCCCCAACCAAAACCATATATCAAATTGGGAAAGTCCTTAGCCAATTCCACATCTAATTGTCTCATGATACCTACTAATATACCTAGGAGCTATAGCAGGCTCCACCCATCACTTAAAAATTCTAATACATTCCTCATATGAGAAGTTTGAAATATAACATAAACATTCGTATTAAAACTAGCATATGAAATGTCAATACTTTAACCATAAACTGTGAATGGTATAAAAATAGTACATCCACAATAAAACATATCATAAATCATTAAATACAATATAGAAAATTGTATTATAATAAATCAACCATAATCAAGAATAATATCTAGTAAAAGATGTTGTCATAGTTGGAAATGATTAGTAAAACTTTTTGAGAGAAATATCCCTTTTTGTGAAATCATTTAAAAGTCACAAATTTATAAAAGAAGTCATTTAAAATAAAATTTTGAATCAAAGTGTCCCATGACACTTTGAAACTTTTTAAAGGAATTAACATTTTAATACAATCATGTCCACATAAATAAATCCTTAAACCCATTTTGAAAACATGGATATTAATGAGAAAGTTTTAGAAGAATAAATATTTAAAACATTTAAAATGATGTTTTAGTTAAAGAGTACCTTAAAATAATCATTTTGAAATGTTTTTTATGAAACATGGACATGGATAATAAATATTTACTAGAAAATACTTACTCCTAAACAATCTTGGATAATAATGAGATTGAGGAATTAACCCTTACCTTGCATTTTACTTTGGTCGATGGTATGTTTAAACTCCTGTAAAATAACCATAATATGTTATTAAATTTTACCAAAACCATATTCATATTTATTATATCATACATGATTGATTTATGAATTTATACTACCCATTTAATAATGATTTCTATGTTAAATTAATATTTCAGGTAATAATCGCTTCTTTATCGTACGTGTTTTAACTTGTTATTCTTGATCGTATCATTTAGTTCATGATTTAAATACTTCCAGAATATAAAAATATATTTATATATAATATATATTTAGAATATAAATATTTATAATATATAGATATATCAAATGGAAAACGTTGTTTATGGAGACGATAGGTCATACATACGCATAAATGCGGTTTCCGTTTTCATATTGTATTGAACAGAAGTAAGTGAATAAGATATATGTATGTAAATATATATATATATATATATATATATATATATTTCCAGTAGAATTATTATGTCATATATTACATACTTATTAATAATATATATTTTTATAATCATCTTTTAATGTTGAATGTGGAAATGAATCTCATCGTGTCGTGCAGATGGTAAGCTATACGTATGCACGAGTGATGATATCATTCTATTGATGGTAAAATAATATGTAATTGGATGGTATATTATATATACAGAATCATTAACATGTTATATTTATTATTTACATCAATTATACTCATTATTATTCTCATCCAAATAATAATGTGTTGAATAACAATCTTCAACACGATGTGGAGACGGTAATCCGTACGTACGCACATATGTTGACTTTGTCATTCATAGAATGGATAGAATAAGGATTATGGTTGTAACATATTTATAATAACATAAAATTATGTAGAAGGTACTGGAGTTATTATTTTTGTATGTAAATAACAAAGAAAGTGAAAGTGGAAGAAGAAATGAACTTTGAAAGAGGTGAGAGAATAATTACCTCTTCTTTGGGTGTTTCCTTTTGATTTGAACAAAAGGGATCCTTAGGTTCGATTTCTGATCAATGTAAGGCCTCTAGGTTTAAGTTAAGGAATTTTGGAGGAGATTTCGGCAATAATTGTCCCATAAAAATGGATTTAGAGGTGTGATTTTGATAGAAGGGGGAGTACCATTTTATAAGAGTGGTGAGGGTCACTTTTGGAAAAGTTTGAAATATTATTTTATTTTAAAATCATATTCGATTTATAATGCCTAAAAATGAATTTATTTTGAGACTTAGGCGGTTATGGGTATAAATCCTATCAAACAATAGGTTTTAGACAAGTTTAGGTTACCATATTAACCTTATCTTATAGATTTAACTCTTAGTTAAATAGTTTAATATTTACCATGTCTCCTTGTATTTTTAAATTATATGGTTAAAAAAGTTAATATAAAATTCCAATAGAATCCAAAGTTGTTAATTAATGAAATATATATTATTATATAAGCCCTTTGGACAAACCATATATTTTTATAACAATTATATAATTTAATAATATAGTATTTGTTTTAAAAACTCATTTATATCAATTTGGACACTATTTAGTATTTGATTTTTGTTAAAGTGATAACAACTTTATCACTTCAAAAAAAATATTTAATCAACCCTAACATGTCATATTAACTTAAAAATTAGTTTAATTCATCAAAACATTCAAATTATATTTATTTTAATTTGTATAATATCATTTATTTTATTATTTTATTAATAAGGTAATTACTGCATCATAATTGTGTCAAAAATAAATCTAATTATTTAATTTTTAAAATTATAAATAAAATACCATGATGTAGGAAATTTTTTTATGTTTATAATGAATATTTATAGTCTAATTTACCTTATGTATAACCCTATATTAAAAATGGTTTAGTTATTAAACATTGAATTTTATACATTTAACTCTTCTTTAAATAAAATAATAATAAATATCCTAATGTAGTCCAAGTGAACCAAAAAGATACTATTTTATTCCTAAGGTTGGTTTTGGTCTAAATACACTTATACAATAGAATTAGGACTTGTATTGGGTAATTATATTATCATTTTTACCTTTAATTACCATGTTTACTTTTAACCGTGGTAAATAAAAGCCAAAAGTTACTATTCACCAAAAATTATTTTCATCTTATTGAACCAAATTTCACTTACTGAAGTCAACCATGTCTCTCAGATTTTTTAAATTCAATTCACATAAGTAGTAAAATTAAGTTTTATGCAAATTTGCTAACGTGCCTAGAAGGTGGGTAAAAGACGGTAAAAATTTCAATAAAATTTTATATAACTAATATTATTATAAAATCACTCAAATGAATTAAGTTTAACATATATAGGTATTATATATCTATTTTTACATAAAATAAATTTAAATAATATAATTAATTATTTAAATAAAAAGTCACTTTTAAACAATAACGCAGTGTTCTTCACTATTCATCAAAATTGAAAGTTTTTAGGAAAATACCAAAACATCACACTAAGCTAATTTTGATATTCTGAATTCAAAAATGAATTATATTTTAAAAAATTCAATACATATAATTTTCATTAATTAACTTAAAATTAATTCTCACTGTCAAAACAAAAAAGCAGGTTTTTAAAAAAAGTAAAAAGTATCAAAAGATTGACACGTGTTTATGTAAAATTTAAATTTCAAATTACATATAATGACCTACATTGTATTAAATGATAAAAATATAATAAAATTATATTTCCAAAACAATAAAATGAATAATTAAAAACTATAAATTATTTTGATTAAAAAAGTTGTTTTCGATTAAAATTTAGTTTTTTTCACTATTCATCAAGATATGAAAGTTATCAGAAAAGTACCAAAAATTTATCTAAACTAAATTTTTATGTCCCAGTTCTAAAGAAGAATTTTATTTCATTAAATTGTATAAATAAAAGTGTTAAATATTAGTTCTGAAAATGGTTCTCCATTAAAAGGTAGTAAAATTGTATTTTTTGATAAATACTACTTTTATCTGAAAAAAATGATTTTGTTCTTATATTATGTCTAAGAGACACATAATATGGATTCTAAAATTATATGGAGTATATAAAATTCAAAATTCAGTTAATAATATTCATAACCACTTTTTGAAAGGCTAGTTCAGTAAGTCGTGGTGCGCTCAAACTCGATGTTGTGTATAGCGCAAGTTGTTCAATTACTTTGAAAAGATAATGTACTATGAAATCTTGTGGTGTTACATTCACGATCTATATGTGATGATCCAAATATATGGTTTATTCCTTATGTTATGTTCTAAACGTAGGGTATGAACAATGTTTTCAGAACACACTTAAGGGAATTCTGAACACTTTAAAAGCTATTCTGAGTGAATTAAAAGGTTGAATATAATTCCAGAATAAATAATACAATTAGTAATAATTTCCTGAAATACACTTAAAGTAAAATAATTAGTAAAATAAACAAGGGTATTTGTGATCATAAAAATCAATAATAAATTATATAGTATTTTTTAGACAATGCATGCCCAACATTTATGTGAAAATTAATAATACATTGAGAACAATTAGAAGAATCAACATTTGTTAAAAATATATTGATAATTATTCTTGATAGATTAAATTAGAATGTTTTTTTTGGAAGATGTAGAGCCTGAAATAATCTCTCTAAATGATTGTTATATTATTCTCATTATATATGAGATGAGAAAAGAAAATTATATCAAAATAAATGAAAAGGATGGTCATGAAATCTCTTTCAAAGACAATAAGAAAGAAAATTGAAAGAAAATTTTTATTAACAAAGTTTTTTTATTCATATTCATAAGATAAAGTGAGTAATAAGTTTAATGAATTTATTTCTTTATTTTCCAGTTTTTTGAAAAAATGAATAGGTATGTATAAAGTAATGTTACCATTGAAGTTCATTATCTATGGATCTATTATAATTATAAATAAAATTAAATAAGACCAATAAAAGTTGAATATAGTGATGATAGAGAAGGATGGCCAAAAATACCATAGAGAAAGAATATAGAAAAATCAAATCCTTAATTTAAAGGAAGGTATAACATGTTCTCTAAATAGAAGAAGAGAAATTTTCTATCAAAATGTGAGGAATATGGTGACACTATGGAATACATTTAAAGACTATGAAGAAGGAACAATGAATTTTCAAATGGAGAGTCTCTCATAATCAAAGGTATTGGAACTTCTATTATTAGAAGAAATTTTGAAATCCATAAGTGCCTCATTTTTTGACAGACTAAAACACAATCTATTGATTGTTTCATAGCTTTATGCTAAAGTTAATGAAAATTTATTCAAGAGATATGGTTTTATTATGGAAATTATTTAATATAGGGAAGCTGTGACAACATGAAAATGAACCAAGGAAAATCTATTCTAGGTTACAGAGGCTAATAATTCATGATATGTGACTATAAATAAATGAAATCAATTACGGAATAGAGTTCTTGTTTATATGTGCTAGAGAATAATGTGAAAATTTTAACATATAGAAATTACTTGTGATATCCCTAATATGGTAAGAAAAAAAGATTGGTGTTATTCCGTATGTAATAAAGGAAAGTTTTCAAATTCATTACATAATAAGGTAGAGATAAATACATCTCATCACTTATAGTTTATTTGTTATGACATATATAGGCCCATGATAAAGAAATAAAGAAATTAATATAAGTATTTTATTTATTTTATTCATGATTTAACTCATATTACATGTATTAATTTTATAAAACATAAATTATAGGATCTCATGATATTAAAAATATTTAGAAGATGTTAAAAAGGAATGAAAATACTTTATAAAGATGATCTGAATAGATAATAATGTTGAATACACAAATGGAATATTTCATGGTTATCTTGAGAATCATAGTATTCATGAGGAGTTTAGTACACCATACAACACACAAAAAAATGGTGTGGCTAAAATAAATAATATAAAATTAGGTGAGATGGATCAAACCATGTTAATTAAACATGGCACATCAAGGTTGTTTTGGAGTTAATATATTTTTGCATCTATTCTCATTCAAAATCACTACTTCTATAGACCAAATTAAGACATGTTTTCATCTCATTTGTCTTATAAGAAGACCCCATGTTTAAATTTATTAACTATTTTTAGTATTTGAATACATTATCAAAATCAAAAGTGAAAAACATAGTAATTTTGACTAAAGAGGGGTTTGTGGTATTTTACATTGCTACCATCCAAATGGTAGTTGATAAATATTCTATAAAAAGGAAACTAGAAGGCATGTTGATTCTACAAATGTGAAATTATTAGAAAATTTTGATAGAAATGTTTCATAGTTAGTTTCATATATAAGAGGAAGTGGAGATGAATCCATTTTTGTTAAAAAAATATGATAATGTTTTAGATAGAAATGAAAATTAAAAATCTATATAAGTTGAAGACACTAATTAAACCATTTTTAATGATGTGGAAAAATTATATTTATATCATCCAAGTTAGTGGAAGAAAATGGAGATAAAAAATTTCATTGGAGATAAATGACAGTAGGTTAAATAGAGAATAACATTGAATAAAGCATGCCTATTCATGTTCATAGGTTGAGATAAGAGATGTTTAAGAAGTATCAAAGAATCAAGAATAGATTGATGCTATCAATGAAGAAAAATATTAGATATATAATAATTAAACATAGGATTTGGTACCCATGCCTAAAGAAAATAATGTCATTAGAACAAAGTTGGTGTTCAGAAAAAAATTGATTAAAAATAGAGAAGTGGTGAGAATCAAACAAGCATGATGTTCAAAGGCTATTCAAAGGTTGAAGGATTGGGCTTTTATGAGACTTTTTTACTTGGTTGTAATGTTTGAAACCAATAGAATTTTTATTTCTTTTTCTAAAAAAATTCAATACATGATATTCTAAATAGATATAAAATATGAATTTCCCAATGGTGAATTGTAAGAGGGGTTATAAATTGAAAAACCATGTGTTTTATTACTTGGTAAGATGATAATTGTGTTTTTAGGTTAAAAGGATTTATATGGGTTAAAATAATACTTGTGAGATTTGTATTATAACCTGGATACTTTATTGAAGAATTATAAATTTAGAAATTGAAGAGTAGAAAACAATATCTACATCAAAAATGAAAAAGGGGAATATTTTCTTATTATTATATATATTGATGACATGATTTTTTTTATAAAATGTGAAGAAATGTGTGTGATGTTTTATTAGGAGACAAATGAGTTATTTGAAATTGCTCTATTTGTAGAGATGAAATAATTTATTATCTTATAAATCTCTCAAAATAAAAGGTTTATTTTCATTTCTCAAGAGAAGTATACTAAGAAACTATTGAAACTTTTTGGCATAGAAGATTCAAATCCCATTTCCACACCCATATCAGTAGAAATTAAGTTTTCAAAATATGATCAAGGAAATAATATTGATCTAAAATAATTTTGGATGTTAATTGGAATACTGTTATATCTCATAACTTCAAGGTTAGATTTAGTGTATACTATTACTCTTTATTCGAGGTATCAAAGTGCACCAAAAGAGTCCCATATAATGGTTAGAAAAATAATTCTAATATACATTAAATATATAAGTGAATTTTGGAATTAATTATAAAAACACATGAAATATTGATATGTTTAGTTATACTGAGGAAGATTATCCAGGTTGTGTTAATGATAGATGATCCATTTTTGTGGAGTTTTATTTTTAAGGTTAATGTTGTGTTTGTTGCACAATAAGGTGCAGAGTTCAGTGACTTTAAGCACCATTAGGGAAGAATATATGGCTTTAACTCAAGCCAAAACCCAATTAATGTGGATAAAAACATTATTAGAAGACTTGAATGGTAGAGTGAAGTTACCACTTCTTCTTGGATGTGATTATGATAGTGATTTAAATTTTACAAATAATACTATTTAAAAATCTAATATAAATCACATTGATATTAAATATAACATCATCAAAGAGACCATGGAAAGAAATGAACTAAAACTAGAATTTTTACCTACATAGTAACAGGTGCCTAATATTTTCACTAAACTAGTACCGAAGGATATATATGTAAAATTGAGGTTGATAATGGTTGTTGAACCTCATCCTCCTCAAATATATGATATGTTATCTTTTTTCCATCTATATTCTAGTCTTTAGATGTAGATGTCAAAGGGGGGAGAATATAAACACATAAATCTATCCAACAATATGTTCTTTACCTATCAAGGGAGAGTATATATTTAGGGGTAGTTTTTAAAATGGCTAAGATTTGATTTCTAAATGTGTAAACTATTTTAATAGTTATTGATATGGGTGTATGAACTATTTATTTTCTGGTTAAAGACAATTTCTATTGATAACATGTGATGATGTAATAATTTTTTAGAAAAGATGGTTTTATTATTCATCTATTCTATTTTCCCACACTAACATTGCTTATGTAGTTTTAGAATTATTGGACAGTGATCCATAACATTATTTTTAGATATTTAGTGATTTATGTTCCTTGGTTGACAATAAAATGTAATGGGAGAGATTGTTGAGACCAAGAGTTTTTGAATTGTTGGTTGATTGGTGAAAGAGGTGAAGAAGACGGTGAACAAGAAGTATAATTGAATATAGTGTTATTTTATGTTTTCAACACATTAATATGTAAGGATTTATCTTTGAACTTTCATGTCATAGAGGGAATTAACCGTATTAAGGAGTTTGATCATATGAAGGTCTATCTGGCTGCACATTGAAATAGCGTAGTTGTGGGATGGCGTAGCAAAACCATATTATATGTTATGTGAATATGAATTAGAGTAGTGTGATTTTTTGAAGTTCCATGTGATCAAACATTTAAATAGTGCAATTGTGCAATGGAGTAGTGTGACCATACATTATGTGACGCAACCAGGGGTTAGAATAGTGTGACAACATGAAGGGTTTTGTTTCCCCGCATTGAAATAGGGAGAGTGTATGAAGGGTTTTTTAGCCACACATTGTAATTATATGACCCCATAAAGGAACTATGTGACAAAATATTGTAATATATCCATGACACATCACAATGATATTCTACATAAAAAACTTGATTGACAGTAAAGAAAAGTGACTATGAGTCACATGGTAGATGGAGCTACCATGAATTAAATATGGAGATATAAGGTAAGGTTTTATCTAATATTTAAATATTATGTTAATTACTATCATTATAATTACAAAGGAGTGTATTGGTTGATGAAAAAAGGTAGAATAATTTAGTGAGATCTACTAAAACTATTCAAGTGTACTGAATAAAAGATAAAGGGAAAGATGTGTTGTGCATATTTGTTTGCATTAGAAGAAAAATGTATAAAGGATAAGTTAACAATGATGTTGACCCTCAAGAATAGGTGTTAAATTATAGTTGAAGGACAAGTGGAAGAATTTATTGTGACAAGTATTGTTCCATGAATTAAGGATGACCCTTCTGATTTCATTCATGCATATACACATTATAATTTCATATAGTGGTTTTTGCAAATATTTTAGAAAGAATGTGGTGTATTTTCAATGGTTTTTATGAGGAATAATTCCAAGATTGATGTTTTCATGATCCTATCCATTTACAATTCATGTATTGATACATACATAATGATTTTATGTGAAATAAATACAGGTTTAAATGAGAATGAAGATTCCATGATATTTTTGAATGTTTACATGCAGTTAAAATAGTTATGATAATGAACTCTTTTGAAAGTTATGGAGAAGACCAGATGTGAGATTTCAAGTAATTTGAATTCAAAATTATTTATGTGGTGTCAATAATATTTGAATAAATATGAAATAGAATATGTTGCAAACTAGTTTGGGTACCCCAAAATCCTGATAATCAAGATGATCCTGACATGGCCCAAAGGGCGTTCCTGATATCTATGGGTTGGTGATAATAACCTATCATCATAAAAATAAAATTGGGAATAAATTTTCCACTAATAATTCGGAATAAAGATAAAAAATTAGTATGTATACAAAATAAAATCTACCTGGAGAACTATAAAAAAAGTCAAAAGGTATGAAAACCCATAGTACTTTAGAAAATTATGTGTAAAAGAGGATGGATAAATATCCCAAGTCTCAAGAGACACAAATCTCCATGTCCCCAGATCAATAGCTAGGACCATCTCCAAGTGGTACCTTACACCTACTCGAACCTGGAAGAAGATAATATATAAACACCTAAAGGAAAAGGTATGGTGTGAGATAAAATACTAGTAGGGTCTAACCAAGGATTCCATAATAAAATGCCAATGTTTAATTAAAAAAGTAAAAAAATAAGCTTTAAATTTTCAAATAAAAACTTTTTCATTTCAAAAAAATATTTAAAAAAATCATTCTTTACCTCTAAAAAGATGGAAATAATTTATCAATTCATGATTCACATTTCAATTTATGGAAAATACTTTCACAAATGGTTCTTCACAAAAATACAAAAATAAACACTTTTATATAAAATATTTTATATAAATCATAAGGAATGTAAAATAGTTTACAATAATGGTGTACTTTTATATCTCATATATAAATAAGTGAGTAATATCTTCATCTTCCAATAGGTATGATAGTTCCAAGTTATGGTATCCTCACACACTCATGCGATAAACAATAATGTGTACACACGTCCCACAACAATGGAAATAGAGAACTCATCTATGTCCCCATGGGGTAGTAAAATGTGCTAACCAATATTTTTTTAGTGTTGTAAAGATTCAATCCATTATTAGGGAAATTCCAACATAGTGGGTTCATCCCAATGACCCAATAACTACCTTGGATTTCTTGTTCTATAGTACAATCCAATTATGGGAAATTTATTTTAAGGAACCATAAAATATAATTAATTCCCATTACCCCATTTCAAAAATTCCAATTTCTATTTAAAACCAAAATGGGGTTTTAATAAAAAAACATTCCTTTTCTAAGATAAAACCTTAAGGTTTCTATCAAAACCCATTAAAGCATTTTTTCAAAAATATGAATTTGAAATCAATTCCAAATTCAGTTTCACAATTCACTTTCATAATTAAATTCATAAATTTAATTTCAAAAAATTTCCATCAATTTCACAACAAACCCCAATTCAATGTAATTTTTTTTCATAAATTCCATTAAAACGATTCCACAATTTAAATTAAAAAATTAAAATTTAACCAATTTCCATAAACACACCCCAATTCAATGGAATTTGGGGTTTTTTCTAAATTTTATTTCAAAATCCCATTTTAAAAGTTCAATTCAATGGATTTGGGGTTTTTCAATAAACCAATTTAAAGAAAACCAATTTAAATTAATGAAAATGAATTTAATTTAAACAATTGTAATTAAATAAAGAGATTTATTGTTTTTTTTTTGGAATCATGAAGGAATCACCTACCTTGGGATCAACGAATCTCAATTCACCAAACCCTAATTAGTATTTTTCAATGAAGAACGATGATCAAAGAATCCAAGAAACAAGGATAAAACATAGTTCTAAGATAAAAAACAAAGTTTATTAAATCCAGACAGTAACAAGGGGATCCACATGAACCATATAGAGGAGAATATAGATAGCAGAAGATAGATAATGGGGTGAGGAAACTATTTAGGAGGTGATCGAACGACATTCATCAAGCATCAAATCATATCCAGGAGGGTTCTAAGGCACCAAGAACTGTTGTTGGGAGCTCCCAAGGAATAAGAAATTTCATGGGGTCATTCTAGGTTCTTTTAGAACCTAAATTAATGGTTTTTGGATTTTAGGTTAGATTTTTTGATTAGTTAAAAGACAAACATGGTTAGATAGGTAGATCCACACGGTTAGACCAAACCATACAACCTATCCATATGCCCCATTAAATGTGTTGTAGGGTTTCTAATAAGAGAGTTAATAGTATGGAACACTATGTACTATCCATGAAAAACCCCACTATCAGGGTTTGTATGGTTTTTATTGAGAGGGTGTATAGTTTTGGAAAACAATGCACTAACCATGAACTAGCCCAGAATTTTCAAATTTTTTAAAAATTCAGCCAAAAATTACCCCAAATGAAACTTAACCAAATATTGTTAAAATGAGGGGTTTAAGAATACCTAAAAATAGTAATAGGATGTTATAAAATACATAACCACTAATATATGATATATATATTTTTTTTTTTTTATAGATCAAAATAAGTGAGTGGTGTACAAAAGTAAAAGTAATAAAGAGAAAAGTTGAAGAGATGAGGTTCTTGCTCGATGTTGTGTAAAAAATTAAAGATGAAGAATGTATAACTTTTATAAGGGAATGTGTGAATAATTTAATAATCATGGTGATGATGTGTTGAAGCATGTTTTTCAAGGTTTATTCCATTATTACAAATTTTATTTTATCATATTAACTATATTAGAAGAAAATGTGTTATTAGTAGACTATAGTTCAATGAAAGTAATGGATATACCCCACTTTATTAAAGAAAAAATGTAATTTTTTTGTGGATGTATAAACTCAAATTTTTTCTAGACAATTCCAAGGATAAGTTATTCTTTTTGAGTAGTGAATTTGTTATATTCTTGTGTTCATGTGTGAGTGCTTTTGCATTGTATTTCAGCAGACTCAATTCACTCTAACCAAAGGTGAAGGTCATTTTTAAAAGAATAAAACAAAAAAAAAGATATTATCATTGATTCACTTTTCTTAGTGGTCACATATTTAATAACATTTTGTTACACTTTCCATATTTAAATTTTTAAACCTGAGAATTCCTCTTTCTTATTGCCAATTTGGAAGATTCCTCTTCCTTGAATTCTTATTTCAATTGTCCCATAAGAATACATTCCCAAGTCAACCATGATTATATCCTCCATTTTAAAATACCAACAATATATCTTAATAAATTAGAAATTTAAAATTCCTTTTACTTCATCAATAACATGTATTAATAATACAAATTACTTTGCATTGAAAAAATCTCATCATCAGCACTATGTATTTTTGTATATGGAATATTGCATAAAAAAACCAAATAGATCATATTCTTGAACTTTCATAAATAAAATAGAATAAAAATTTAGATTGTACAAATAATAATATTTTTTATTATATGACTAAATATTTTCCATAGATGAAGCCACTTCATGTCTTGGATCCTTCATTTGTGACATGAATACAGTATAGAATTGTATGAAAGTATATTAAAGGATCCAAAAATATCCCTCCTTTAATTTAATCTTGTATAATATATTTAATCCCGTGCCTATGATTTTAAAATCATTCACAAAAAATTCAATCATCATCTAATTTCATATCCATGAATATCATGTTTTATTTTTATTCTATACATAAAAAATCATATGACTTAGAAATTCATATGAAATATCAAACTCTTATGGTGCCACAAAGTCATATGATACGCTTTGAATTCAAAAAAGAATCTCAAAAAATCCATTTTATAAAAATTTCTATGTTCCCCAGAATTTTTTATTAATACAAAATTTGAATTCTTATGTTTCCAAAACAAATTCAAACAATATCTAGATTCATAAGGAAGAGTCACATAAAATCTATTTCATAAGACATTAAAATCCATTTTAATTATAAAGTCATAAACAATTCATTTCTTAAAACTTTAAAAGTGATATAAATCTCGCAAATTTATATGCACCCTCAAGAAAAGTATTATAGTAAAAAAAATTTACAAAAAACTATAAGCTAAAAAACCATATTTTTAAGAATTACCTCCAGCCTTTAAAGATCATCTCATTAACTTCTCCCAGGGTTATCATATGGTTTTCCCCATATATATGAGCTTAATTCCTTTATAACACACTTCATGTAAACATCATGTACTTTTTCAACATTCCCAATAAGTCTAATAATCATAATAAATTTATCGCAACTGCATATCATCCTAGACATATGTTCCCCTTATGAGTCCCTCAAGGATGAGTCTATAAAAAACCTCCAGGCATTACTTCATCCTCTATACACTTTTATTATATAAAAATACATTTGAACATCTTACTTATGGATTATCACCAAATAAAACAAAAATACATAGGGTTCCAACACATTAATTCCTTCTAAATTATCTAATAAATACCTCTTTATATAAATAGATAACATCCTACTATTCACTATAGTATAGAAATCACTTTTTGATTTTTTTTCTTAGATAATATTTTAGGACTTTACTCTTCTTCATCAATTTTTTCATATTTAACAACAACTTTCTTCATATTTTCTGGTTTTGAGGATTTAAAAACATCCTCATTTTCATCCTTTCCATTATTTTTTACATTATTATATTTTCTTATTTCATAAGATATTAAAATAATATGTAATTCATCAAGAGTGGAATATATTAGATCTTGTATTCTAAAGTTGGAACTTATACTACAAATTTGTTGGGTATGTTGTGCAAGATATTCTCTACAAATTTAGTATCCATTAACTTCTTAGCATAGCCTATGATCATGTTCATAACATAATTTAATATTTTGAGGAATCTATATATAGTTTGATCATTATGTATCCAATGGTCTTTATAGTTTAGCCTAAAAACTATAGTTTATCCCACTTTACATTGATATTTCCTTCATATATATTCTAACGTTTAATCAATAATCCTTTTTTTATTTTTATTCCTTTAAAAAAATTCAATCTCTGAAAGAGATTACAATATAGAATTCTGAGTACATCCATCATTATCCAAAATTTTATTGTATACTACTATCATGATAGCATGCACCTTCAACCCAAGGGGTGAATCCATCAGTTTCCTATTCTAATACATCATAATTGATAGATAAAAGGTATAGAAACATTATATCCTTCAAAATATGATAACCTTTCCTTCAAAATTTAGGAATCCCCTAACTACATACTAAATTTAAATTATTTATTATAGATAATAAAAATAAGAAACTTCCTCTTTTACTAAAAATAGACTTTTTCAATCCAATCTTCAAATAGACAATCAAAAATGAAGTAACATGGAACTTTGATACCAATTATGAAACCACCTGAAGGATCTATGGGAGGTCAGTGAGAGGGGGAGGGTAAATTAATGACATTAATTATTTAATGTGTCTTTATTTAGTCAAAATTCACCACCAGTTAATATCAATGATATATGTTATTAAAAAAATTAGAATTCACACAAGCAAAATAAGCATAATTATTTATAAGGTTAACCTATAAATATGAGAAGGATTATCCTTGGTGTGATATATATTCCTCCAGGATCACATGTCCCACTAGTATCAAACTATAGGTATAAGTGACCAGGTTTTATTCAAGAACTCATATTAAATGTCTCCTGATAGTGTTTCAGTGAATCTTACCGAAAAGTGAACCCTGTACTTTATAATGATAGGACAAATCTAGGTAACATTTAAAACATTATTCACTAATTGACCATTGTTGATTTATTATATGTTGTGAGTTATTATTCTTATTCTATCCTTGAATAGTAAAAATATTCCTTTTAAATTTACATGAAAATCATAACATGAAATTTCCTCTATCAGTGTCTATATATTTCTCATGATAAGTATAATTTTAAATGTATATAAGTAGAAACACCTCTCTATTTATTTTTTGTGTGTCTAGTTAAATAAACTACCATATAATATCTTCCTTCTCATTTTTATCTTCTATACCTTACAAAATAACAATATTTATCTTAGCTTCAAATATAAATATCAATTTCAAATTCAAAGTTCCCACTTTTTTAAACCACTCTTCAAATTCTCTTAATTTATTTTGATCCTTTAGATCATCAATAAACTTTTATTCACCATTTATGAGGTTAAATTAATTCATAAATAATATATGAGAGGATATTGATTAATTAATAGATCCACAACATTAGATCCACGTGAAATAGGTTTTTTTCACTGACTATTTATGAAACCATGATTTTTGGAACCTATTTTGGTCCAACTATTTTGAAATACTCTTATAAATCTTTTAAAACACCCAAAAAAATAATATGTTCGCTCATTTTGGTTTCAAATAGGTAAAACTTTCTTTCACCATGGAATAATCCATGGTGTGTAGATCCCTATTTTGGATTTATTGACTATTTCCTCCCATATAATTCAATGCTTGGTATTTTTATGACTTATAAAAATTATCTACTATGAATACACCATAATGTGGTCTAAACCATTTCCACCAACTTCTATGGACTTTATTAATACTTGTATTCATTGTTTTGAATATTAATAAAGTTCTTATCACATAATGATTGTTCTTCTACATGTCATAGTATGTGATAATGTCCTAAGGGTAACTATCACACTAAAATTCCATAGTAGTTCCCCTCTATGATAAGAACATAGAAGTTTAATGATAATATCCATAGATATATATTATATAGAAAGAAAATATCATTTAAAGGGATGAAAATAATACTAGCCATTAGTTGTGGATAATCATAGGACTTTGAGACAATTTATCATGGTGAACACCCTCTATAATTTCATGAGTACAATATTATGAGAAACTAGATTGCTAGTTGGAAATAAACATTTATATGTTTCATTAGATGTTATAATATATGGAAAAGGGTAATGATACTTAAAATTAAAGATTATTATTATTTTAGGTCATGTGTCTTGTGCTTTAATGTATTGATAAAAACTGAAATGCAAATGATTATGGTGAGTTATAATTTATTAGGTGTGTCATAAGTGATATTGTGTTAATGAATATCTTTAGAACTGATTTTTCTCTTCCTTTTTTAATATCTTAGGCAATTTTATAGGAAGGAAACTGCATAATTAATCCATAGCCATGTTTTTCAATTGTAAAGTTCATTTCCAAATACTCAAATAAAGAGACATCTAGCACATAGGTTGATGACAGCAACATGTGACCTACACGATTATTGATATCAATATAAATGTATTATAATATATAGTGTAAATCTTTAGAAGATTGTATGTCATTTAAACATTAAATTCTTTCTCTATGGGATCCTTGGAATGTTGATAGATGTTAACCTTGGACTTTAGGCTGTGTAACCGGATGTCACTGAGAAACAGGGCTAAAAGGCCATATACTAAGTGCATTCTAAACCTCAATTAAATTATATATGAATTCAAAATATTGAATAACTATTATTATTATACATGGTTTAATGATTATTCATGTTATTTTGAATCCAATTATTCAACCACTAGTTATTTGAGAGAATATATGTATGGTTTTAATATTAAAAAAAATTATTCACTAGGTAAGTATTTACTTAATTATATAAATATAATATTTATTTATTCTAGTTTATTTATAAAGTAAAAAAATATTTATTTATTTACTTACATGAATATTTATAAAATACTAACTCATGAATTCAGTGAATATAATATTTATTTATTTATTAGATAATAAAGCAATGATATTTAGTTAAACAAATAAATAGTCATTATTTAAGGTCTCATAAATATTGAAGAGGATTAGTAGATCTAATTTAATAGACTAATGAGAAATTTCATAGTAAATATTATTTTAATAAATATTAAATTCTTTATTAATTAAAATAATATTTATTTTAACTACGGGTTTAGAGAATTCCAAGTAAATAATAATAATTTTATTATTATTTAGTCACGGGGTTCATCAGGGATTATGAAAATAATTAATTCCCTTTTTCAATTATTATTTTCTAACCTTAGCTCAATTTAATCCTAGTTACGACATTTTCTAAAATCCTAGAAAATATAATGGTTGTGCACAATGAATTTTAGAGTATTATCAGAACTCCACTATTGGAACGCTCTCAAGAGTTAAGATAAATTATTCTCCTCCATAAGAATTATTCCTTATCACCTTTAAGGATTATACTGTGAGAAACAACAATCATTGTTTTCATTATAGTAATCCATGAAAGCACCCAGTGGATACTATGATGATGGTTAGAGGTTCTTATAACATGTGTGGATCACTTATAGAAGGAATATATACTTCATTATGATAACACAATGATGATATGATAATAGGTCTTCATCTGATCATAAAAAAAATCAATGTAAGGTATTTGAGAGGGTATGCCATTGCCATCGATACTAAGCCCATGTTTCCACTCATGGGATAGCTTTCCAAGCAACGATGACAATGTGGAATGTAGTATTCATTTTTTTATGCTGGGTAGGGGCTTGTCCTTGTAGTAAACGAGTTGATTTTGTCCTTGACCTCTTGGACCATGCTGACATTGTTGTTTTATGTCGTTGATGTCATGTTGGGTTCCCCCTCATCCCTTAAAAGGGGGTTTATGATATAATAAATAATTCATTTTTAGTCAAATTAAATATAAGGTATTTATTTATTCAAATAAATTAATTATAAATTATATGTGAAAAGATCACCTCTTTATGGTTTCTATATTTCTGTCAATTATTTATTTATTTAATTCTATTGTTCATGATGTTCTCCATCATGTACATCTCATATTTTATGTAGATTATGAAAAATGCTGAGTTTTCAACTTCCCAATATGTGCTTCTATTGTTCCTAAAACCATCAAGTGGTATTAGAGTGTTCATATAAAAATTTATAATAGTTTATTATTCATTTATTGATTATGAACAATTATTGTTACCTTTTCACTTCTAGTTTATTAGTTATTTAATATGAAGTTTAATGATTTTTTACATGTTAATATTATTATTTCACATTTCATATGAATTTAAATATGTTAATTAATCAATAATAATGATCAGAGATAGCATAGAGTGTTGCTAACGGTTTTGAACGGTAGACATAGATACATGACGTGTGACTAACATTACATGTCATGTACTAAAGTTCAGTGTACCTGAACATTTCACAAGATGCATTATAAACTACGCAGCAAATAGAACATGATATAATAAATTTATACTACATGTTGACTGGGCTAGACGAGCCCACTTACTGTTATACCACAAAACATATAGTTAGTGTGTATACTATATAGAAAACATGGGTTAGTAGTGAAATTCATGAAAAAAAATGTGGAAAAAAATGTGTCACATGATGAGGGAGACTAACAGGCTATAAAATTAATGGGATAGATTATGTGTAGTTGGGATACACACCATGTGAATCATTAATCTCCACATCTAAAAAACACAAAAAGTTAGTAGGTGGGTTTCACAAACACATATAAAGTATAACACAGAGTGTATAGATCTTTGGAACACATCATGTATCCTAGTTAAGATACACATAGAGTCCCAAAGTGTTTGTCACAAATACATAGTGAGTGATAAACATGGTGTATAGATCATTAGTATACATTGTGTATTCACCCAATAATAAACATAATTATATTACAGAAAGAATAATTAAATATAGAATTAAAACCTAATTACATTGTTATCATATATTGTGTATATAACAAGGTTTCCTATATTAATAAATAATGAATTAATTCAATGTAATTATTTATAAATTATTTTCAAGTCGTTTATTTTCCATGATGCACCTGATGATGGGTATCTTCAAGATTCTTTGCATGGGCATTATGATGAAAGGAATTAACTAATTCAATTAACTCAAGTGTATTAATCTTAATAATATAGAATAAATTGATTTGAATTCTATATAGTGTACTTTTTATTATTTGTTTCTCTTATGTGGGTGGCCATGAGCTTAGAATGTCATCTGTATCTGATTGGTTTCTTTTAATTTTTTATTATATCACTGTATTGTAGTGATTTATTAAAATAAATAATGGACTATGTGTAATTACCCTCTCATTATATAAGTAATTTTTCTTATGGTTTCATTTATATTAACCCCTTTATCTAATCCTTTGATTCCCCTCACTTTCTTGTGAGTAAAATATTATGTAATGGATGGTGCTCCCAAGAGAGTAGATATTGTTCAAGTTCAGAGATGAGGCGAAACCAATCTTGGAGGTGCATAAGAGAATAAGTGGAACGTTTCAACTCAAACTAGGAATGATCCTAGAAGTTTATTCATGGGGATTAAGTGTGGATTTATCATCTAATAGATAAAAACCCATTAGAAAAGATCATGGTCATTTCAATTTTTTATTTTTTATTTTTTGTTGCATGTTTAATTATTTATAGATTCTTAATCATTAAATAAATAACTAAGAACCAAAAATATGGAATAAAAATAAAATTTAAATATATGTAAACTTTATTTAGATATGGTTAATCATATAAGTAAAATTTTATTAATATTAAAAAGTATGTGATATGATAAAATGGTTGGTTTAAACATAGAGATAAAAATCCCTCTAATTAAAAAAATATTAATTCAATATAGCGTCAAACTACTTTGGTATAAATATATCCATTGTTCAAAGTGATTGACCAACCTTTGTTGGGCCACTTTGAATTATCAGTGAATTTATATCGTGTGTTTTGAGTGAACTTAACCTACTTTCCATTAAGGGTTTATTTCCTAAATGATAATTAGTTAAACTATTACGAAACATGTCAATGAAACACTACAAGAAATTAAAGATATAGACATGGACCTATAGACATGGTTTAATTAGTTTTTGGATATAGTATTATAATTTACATTGTTTAATTAAACCACCATGGTTATACGATGTTTGTCAAATTTTTTCCTATTTGGTATCGGGCTCGTCCTCCCCCGATGTGCTACTCACCTCACAGTGTTGTCCCCAAAGACTTCTTCTTCCAAATAATTCTCCTCCCCAACCTCTCCTCACCCCAGCGCCCTCCTCCCCGATGACTTCACCTCCCTGAAGAATTCTCATCCCCAACCTCTCCTCACCACGGCGCCCTCCTACCTGATTACTTCTCCTCCCCAACCACTCCTCACCGTGGTGACCTCCTCTTCGACGAACTCTCTCACCAAAGTTCCCTCATCACCGATAACCTCTCTCACAGCGGCACCCTTCTCCTCAGAAACCTCTCTCACTACGGAGCCCTCCTCTCTGACGACCTGTCACCATGTCACCCTCCTCTCGGACACTTCCAATCAACACATGTATTTTATACCATATTATTTCATCAATTTTCTAATTTTAAGGTTGTACTGTGATTTGAATTTCATGTGATGGTTATTTATATCTCTCTTCTTCTTGAATATATGTAATATGGGGTTCATAAAATCCATCTATGAAAGATTTAGATCTACCCACTCAAGGTCTGGATTACTCTTGGGATGAATTAATTTTCACCTCTCATACAATGATTCATTCCAAGAAGAAAATGAATTGAATAAGTCAAGGATTATTAATAGAATATTCTCCTAGGAATACAATCATGTGGAGGGATAGGGTAGATTAAAATATGGATTTTATCATGTTTTTTATATTTTTATTCATCATGATCATGCTTGGGTTATCCCACATGAAATATTAGTTGTTGAAAAAATAGTGGAAGGTATTAATCATAGTCATGATCCTTGAGGTTTAGAAAATATAATTTTATGTGACATGGGTTAGTATTTCAATTTCACATTCATTACATGTATTCTCAGTGGAAATAGCATGAAATAATTTATGTGGTGGGTAGGATATATCCATGAAATTTACATTTTATTTAGTTGAGGCATTCCATGTTAAGAAATATCTAAATATTTTGAGGATCTCTAAGATATTTAATCTACCTCTTAAACCACGCGAACACTCATTCAACATGTACTTTAGTGAGAACCATATTTTGGTTGGATATAATATCACTATGATCATCCTTGTTTGCTTCATGATATATGTTATCTACATGGATAATTATAATAAAATTCAATTATGTAATGTGAACAATTATGATAAAATCATCTTCATTGTTGTAGGGGGATTCATTTCCATAAAACTATTTTTAACTAAAAAAACAACTATCATTGATATTTTAAATCTTGGTAGTCTATTTTAGATTATTATCACTATGATGTTTTTCTCTCTCTCTCTTTAACGATCCATCAAAAGAGGTTTTTGATAGGTAAATGTGAGTGACATTTGAATGGATTGCATTAAACTAGATCCCAATGGGGGAGGTTGATCATAAGGTGGATGGAGCCAAGATAATTTTTCTTATGAAGTCCCTCATAACCAAGAGATGGCCAAATAACTTTAAGGGGAAGCGTGTAATAATTATACTATTTATATGGTATGAGGTTATTATACCACCATTATGACTATATTTGATGATGAAATGGTTGTTATAATATCCCTATAATTATGGGGTGTAGTTTCTCCTATAATACTACAGAGGTTGTTTCTTCCTCATATTTATTTCTGTTTGGGCTTCCAATAGGAAATGAGTTTGGTGAAATACATTTTTTGGGTGAACAGTTCACATGAGTAGAAGATTCCTTATGGTGGCATGTTTTGTTTTCCCTAAATTGGAGGCATGTTTAACCTTATTGGAATCTTAGTTCATGAGTACATTAATATATTTTCCTATCAGGTATTTTATTTCTATGATTTAGGAATTACATTATTTTTTCACATATACCAACTTGAATATATGGATCTAGGCCCTGCGACCAATTAGGGGGTATAGTATATAGAAAGGGGGAAGGGGGTGAAAGGGGAGGGGCTATCTAGAAGGGGGTCCGAGGTAGGGGTGAGGCAGTGTACAGAGGGTAAGGGGGTGAAGGGGGAGGGGGTGTCCAGGAGGGGTAGTCTGAAGGGAGTGGGGCAGGGGGTGCAGGGGGAGGGGGGCTATCCAAGAGGGGGGAGTTTGGGGGGGGGGGGGGGGCAGTGTGCAGGGAGCAGGGGGTGTGGGGGTGTAGGGGGTAGCATGCAACCTTAGGTATGTCAATTATGCTTTCTTGAATTTATGGGTAGCATGAAACCTTTTTCTTTCTCTCTTATTTGTTGTATTATGAAAAGTGCAAGATATGTTGTGTCTGTGGATGTCCAGGGGTGTCCAGGGGGTGTCCAAGGGGGTGTCTAGGGGGTGTCTAGGGGTGTCCAGGGGGTGTCCAGGGGGTGTCCAGGGGGGTGTCCAGGGGGTGCATTGGGGGTTTCTAGGGGGAGGGGGTGTCTATGGGGGTGTTCATGGGGTGTCCAGGGTGTTTCTATGGGGGAGGCGATATCCTGGGGGTGTCTATGGGGTGTTGAGTTGGTCAGGTCTTGCGTACGGTGAAAATGTTACTATTTATACATTTTAATTACGTTCTTATGATTATTGATAGGCAATGTTCTACTACTGAGAAATAACTTGAATTTGAACTCTGACGCGGTGGATATGTCACAAGAAAAATTGCTCTCTCTAGTCATAAAATGCTTAATCGATTCAAATAGTAATGTCAAAGTAATTTCCCTATTTTTGGATTTATGATGGCTTTTCCTTTTCAATCATTTGTTGATTTAGATTAATTGTATTGGTATGATAGATATGGATTCCTTCTATGCAGAGAAACAACAAAAAAACATAGCCCTTTCTTATTCATGTGAGCATATATATAAGGATCTTCTTATGTGTGGCTTGACTCCTTTGAGGTAGAGGTCCTCTCCTAGCCTCTTTAATTCAAGAATTTTTTAAATTTCATTTATCATCCTTATTAATTATACATTTTTATACAAAATTGTAAAATTAAATTAATTTTTAGTTAAAATAATTGTTTCGTTTGATAAACAAGTCATGGTTTTGTAATAAAACCCCTCCAACAGAGGTGTGTTGTCTGCAAAAACTCACAGTGGTAGTTTATGCTTATATAACTTGTTTGACATTATTGAATTTATGTTTTCCATTTTAATCCTTACCCCTTGTTCTCTCATTTGAGACACCACAAGAATATCCAAAGATTGTTTTTACTCACAGGGGGTGTGTAGGGGGTAGGGGGTGTGCAAGGTGGGGTGGGGGTGTGCTGGGGGGTCTATTCAGGGAGGGGGTCTGTCCAGGAGGGGGGTGTCTGTCTGGGGGGGCCTGTTCAGGGGGGGATGCTGGGGGGTGGCTACTTCAAGGGGGGATATTGTAGGGGTGGGGGAAAGGGAGATGTTCAGAGGGTGTTAAAGGGGATTTCTAGGGGGTGTAAGGGGGTTATCCAGGGCGCATGGGGGTGCAGGGGGTTGTCTAGGGGAGTGAAAGGGCTATTTAGAGGGTGTGAGGGGCTGTCCTGGGGGGGCAAGGGATGTCCAGGGGGTGTAAGGGGTTATCCAGTGGGGTCCAAGGGGGGTGTCCAGGGGGGCATGGGGGTGAAGGGGGGCTTTCCAAGGGGCGCAAGGGTTGTCCAGGGGGTGAAAGGGGTTGTCTGAGGGGGTGTGCAGGGGGAAGGGGGTGTGAATTAGTGGTTTCTTTTTTATAAATTCTTTTTCATTCAAATTCAATCTCTCTAACTTGTTAATACTACACACCTAATGAAGGCTTAATCCACTATAGGATAATATTTAATCTTCTTTCAAGATCTTGTAGGTTCAGATTTGATCATGTACACTTAATGTATCTTATAAAACAGTTGAAGATGTCTATATACCTTGATCAATTAATTTTGATAACATGTAATGACAAATTTCCTTAGTGAAACAATTCATGGGCTGTGATTCCTTCTATATAAATTAATGACCTCAATAAAATTTATGTAAGAGGTCCACATAATGTTCTTCAATATTTTATTTAATATAGGACATCCACAATTTCGAATCGCTTCTTAAAGAATCATCAAATCAATTTAATTAGGTATATTTCATGCATGGGATGCATAGAATCCAAAACATTAACAGAATTGTTTATATATAATATTACTTTGTGTGTTATTTAATAATTTTTTTTAGGTATGTTAATTATGATTGCATGAATTTATGGGTACCATGCAACATTTTTCTTTCTCTCTTATTTATTGTATTATTAAAAAGTAATGATCTATGTAAGGTTATGTGATCTATTCACTATCTTTGAGTGACCCATGTGTGTATCACCAAAGTTTTTCTCATAAGAAAAAAAGATTCTTTGCTAGATATCAAGAATTTTCTGCGGGTAGTTATCTCAATGTCTTAACAAGAACTGGATTTCTTGTGTGCATGATTTCGTATGATAGGAAGTGTCTGTGGATAGGGATGCATTCTATATAGAGAACCAAAAAAAAACATAGCCCATGCTTATGCATGTGAGCATATATATAATGATCCTCTTATACATGGCTTGACTCCTTTGAGGTAGAGTCCCTCTCCTAGCCTCTTTAATTCAACATTTTTTTAAATTGCATTTATCTTCCTTCTTGATTCTTCTTGTTTATATGAAATTTCAATTCTTTATCAATTGTTAGTTAAAATAATTGTTTCGTTTAATAAAAAAGTCATGGTTTTGTAATAAAACCCCTCCAACTGAGGTGCATTGTATGTGAAAACTCATTGTGGTAGTTTATGCTTATATAGCTTGTTTGACATTATTTCATTTATGTTTTCCATTTTAATCCTTACCACTACTTATCTCATTTGAGACACCATAAGAATCTCCAAAGATTTTTTTGACTCAAAGGGGGTGTGTAGGGGTAGGGGGTGTGCAAGGTGGGGTGGGGGTGTGCTGGGGGTATGTCCAGGGGGTTGTAGGGAGGGGGTGCAGGGAGGGGTGTTGTGGGCTACTGTAGGAGTGGGGGGGAAAGGGGGCTTCCCAGGGGGGGTGAAAGGGGCCTGTCCAGGGGGTATGGGGGGGCTATCCAGGGGGTGCAAGGGCTATCCAGGGAGGGTGAAAGGGGGCTACTCAAGGGGGGAATGGAGGTGCGGGGGGGGGGGGGGGGTGTCCAGGGGTGCAAGGGCTGTCCAGGGAGGGTGCAAGGGGGTTGTCTGAGGTGGGGTGGGGGATACTGTAGGAGTAGGGGAGTGGGACAAGGGGGTTGTCTAGGGGGTGTAAGGGGGTTTTCCAGGGGGCATGGGGTGAAGGGGGGTTGTCCAGGGGGTGCAAGGGTTGTCCAGGGGGTTCAAGGGGTTTGTCCAGGGGGGGTAAAAGGGCTTTCCATGGGGTGAATGGGGGGGGGGGGCTGTCTAGGGGGCATGGGGGTGCCGAAGGGGGGTTGTCCAGGGGGTTCAAGGGGGATTTCTAGGGGCATGGGGGTGAACGGGGGTTGTCTGGGGGTATGCAAGGGGGTTGTCCAGGGGGTGCAAGTGGGGGTGCAAGTGGGTTGTCCAGGGGGTGCATGGTGGGTGCAGGGGGGTGGAAGGTGTTGTGGGGAGGGGGAGGGGTGAAAGGGGATATCCATGGGGCATCTAGGTGGTGCAAGGGGTTATCTAGTGGGGCATGGGGGTGATGGGTCCATGGGGGTGCAGGGGGGTTGTCCAGGGGGTGCAATGGGGTTGTCGAGGGGGGCATGGGGGTGCAGGGGGGTTGTTCAAAGGGGGGTTTGTGGCGTTTTTTATGAAATGTGAATCCCTATAGACAAGGTTCTAAACTGTGGATGTAGTCTTATTTCCATAGGTTTAAACCACGGCTAAAGCTATTTATCCACGATTTTGAATGGTGTCTATTGGCCTTATGTGGCTTAATGTTCTGCCACAGTTTGAACCATGGCTATAGATCTTTCCCTATAGCCACGTCAATACCATCCATGGTCCATTGAACTATGTTTATAACCTATAGACACTGATTTAAACTGTTTTTATAGCCTAAATTTCTAATAGTGAAATCCAAATCTACGATTTTGGGACTGGAGATTAAACTATATGGATCAAGGTCTATGAGTTAATGAAGTTGGAAAGTTATGCCCACCTAAATTCCATCAAATAGCTTGTCAGACCTCTTTCTAAGTATTGTAAAGGGACGTAAGAATATTTTCCACTATAATATCAATGAGAAATTATATTCTAAAACCAATGAAGAGTGATATTGGGTTTTGATAAATAATAAGATATTACAAAATAAATTAAATTTATTAATTAATTTTTGTAATCCAAATAAAGTAATAAAAATATTCTATTACTTTATGAATGTTAATTGACATGAATTTAACTATATCATAGTGATATATATCAGAGAAGGATAACATTATCACTGAATCTAATTTTAGTACTACAAAATATGGCTCTAATCGCGCTAAAAATGACCTTTATTAACGCTAGAGAAGCATTGACTATTGGAGATAGATTAAAAGACAGATTCTTTTTGGAGTGCTAAAAAAAGTGCTAATAAAGGGGTCCTTTATCAGTTCTTAAATAAACACTGATAAAGATAATTTTACCAGTTCTTGTAAAAGCACTTATAACGGATCTGTTTATCAATTCTTATAAAAGCGTTGATTTAGGGGCATATTGTGGTGTGATATAACAGCACACTGCAGCACTAGTGCAGTGTGCTTTAACAGTACACTAAAACACAAAAGAAACACCATAAAATGAGAAAAATAAAGTAAAAATTTATTATTTAAATGAAGAGAAAAAATCGAGGCTCATTTGCTCAGTTTTTGCGATGTGATGCATGTTTTAAACTAAAATGATGCTTATATATTGAAAAAACACACTTGGAGTCATACTGGTTGCACTGTGAGTCAAATTAAGGTTTGGATGAATCTTACACATCTAAAATAATTTAGGGATCATTTTTCTAAAGTATCAAAAAAATCCAAATGTGTTTTCTCAGTTTTGAGTATTTCACTTTTCTTTTTTAGTAAAATGTTATTTTAAACTGGACACATTCACTTTGAATCATATCAGTCACATAGTGTATAAGTTTGACATGATAATGATTCATATACATCAAAAATTACTTATAATTTTTTTTTCCTTATTTATTAAGACAATAGAAGCATGATTTCTAAGTTTTTAGTAAGTGACACTTTTTTAAGTAAAATATTGACTTTAAAATGATAACGGACACATTGATTCATAAGAGACACATCATGTATTATATTGAGGTGTAGAAGATTCCTACCCATCACAAATGACTTCTGGATCATTTTCCTCAAGTACCAAAACAATCCAAATGTGCTTTCTCAGTTTTGAGTAGGCAAGTTGTACTTTTTAATAAAATTGATGTCAATTTTAAATAAAAATATGCACTTGATGCCATATCGGTCACACCATGTTTTGGATTGAGATGAGGTTAATGCTAAATTTTCCCAAATGGATTATAGATAATTTTTATAAATTATAAAATCAATATGAAATAATTTACTTGGTCTTGACTACATTACATGTATTTTTTACTAAAATGTCATTTTAAACTGGAAACATACACTTTGACTCATAATGATTACATCATGTGTTTTTTTGATGTGAGAATGATTCATAAACATAAAAAATAAATTATGAAACAATTTACTAAATTATAAAGAAAATAAGAGCAAATTTTCTTGGTTTTCAATGAGTGAAATTTTTTGAACTAAACTGTTGATTTTAAACTTATAACAAACACATTGATTCATAGTAGACAAATCATGTATTAGATTGAGGTGAAGCTAATTCCTGTATATCAAAATGACTTTTGTATAATTTAACTAAAGTATCAAAACAATTTTAATGAATCTTCTCTGTTTTGAGTAGGACTTTTGTCTTTATTAAAATTAATATCATTTTTAAATAAAAAGACGCACTTAGAGTCATATCGGTCACTCTATTTGTCAGATTTCGGTAAAACTGAATACTATATATCTCAAATGACTAATGGATCATTTTAATAAATTATCAAAACAATATGAATGCATTTTCCTGGTTTTGAGTAGGTCAGATGTCCTTTTTATTAAAATTAATGTCATTATTAAATAAAAAGTCATATTTAGAGTCACACTGGTCACACCATGCATCAGATTGAGGTAAGTTTGATTCCTACATGTCTCAAATGACACATGGATAATTTTTCTAAAGTATAAAAACAATCCAAATGAATTTTCATAGTTTTTAGTACGTCACTTATTTTTTTACTAAAATGTCATTTTAAACTATAAACATGCACATTGACCTATACTGATCATATAATGTATCATTTTGATATGAGACTCATTCCCACATAACAAAAATTATCTATTATTTGAATTCCTAAATTAAAAAAAATATTAGCATTTTTTTCATTTTTTTTCTCTATGAGTGACATTTTTTGAACTAAACTGTCGATTTTAAACAGAGAACAAACACATTTAGTCATAGTAGTCACACTATGCATCAAATTTTGGTGTGGTTGATTCATACGCATCCTAAATGACTTATTTATTGTTTCTATAAAGTATCAAAATAATCAGAATATGTTTTCTTGGTTTTGAGTATGTTAGTTATCCTTTTTAATAAAATTTATATCAATTTAAAATATAAATAAGAACTTGGAGTCATACTGGTCACACCATGTGTCAGATTGAGGTGTGGTTGATTATTACAGGTCCCAATGTCTCAAAACAACCCTAACTTCATATGTAACAATGTCTTCATTGTATTTATATTTTTAACTGCCAACAATGCATATTGACTCGATTTTCTTAATCAAATTTTTTTTCTCATTGTTGAATATTAGAAGAGAATAAGAAGCTCATGTGCCCATTATATCACAATAATTCACCACAATGGGTCATGAGTTTCCTCTAATCTTTTAGATTTCAATAAAAAGAAAGGTTTTTTAGCTAATAACATTGAATCGATATGCAGTGTTGGAAGATCAACAAAGAAAGACAATGAATATGTAAAACTTAGTTACATTAAAAGAAAGAACCGTTTTATATATTTTGTGGATTTTTTGTAGATATTTGAATGATAAATATGAATTTAAAAACGATCTATGAAAAAAACTAAATAGGTATTAGATAAAAATGATAAGAAAATTAAATTACAAATAGTAGATAAAATAATAACAAAATTAATTAAATAAGTAGTAGGAATTTACCTATTCCTGATGGTTGTATAAATTATTTACGTATTTCATTATTGACATTATATTAGTTTTAGGCTCAATGTATAATCCCTATGAGCACGAGAAGCTTCAAACAAACCACCCCAACTCGAAAAAAAGAATCCAACTATACAAGAAAACAATTAATATATGTGTAATACTGAAAATAAATAAATTAAGAAAAAATATGAAAGAATACATTAATTATAGAGATTATGATTTTACTATGAAAAAATTGTTTACCATAGGGATATAGTGACTATAAAGAAAGAATGATGATAAAAAATGAAAATAAGTCTCTATAAACAATTAATCAATGAGTGAGGATGATGAGGAGAACATAAAATATGTTGTATTAAAGCTTTGAATCATCCAAGAGAAAGTAAAGATATCATATTAGGTTCATAAAATATTCATTTTATATAATAAATAAATAAATAAATAAACAATAGATATTCATTATAAAATGTGAATGACTCCCATTTGTGATAATTACATGGATGGTAATCGGAGATTCCTAAGGGTGGAACTAAAAGACAATTTTAAAGAATGGTCTATTTTTAGATGGATTAATGTTAAAAATACATAGTGTTTATTAGATGTGTGATGAAATAAATAAAGTGATCTTTAAGAAGTATTAGTGAGTGGGTTATCATTCCAAATATGGACATATTTTTATCAACTACAAGAAATATAAGAAAGGCTGAAATCAATGAATAAAATTTCATTGGTGATCATAAATTTTTGGTGAAAACTCAAAGGAGTAAGACTCTACCAAAGCCTCATTTTTTCCAAGTAGATCCTAAATCATATAGAGAGGCTGACAAGGATGATAATTGGATAAAATCTATACATTAAGATCATGATCTGAATAATAATAATGTGACATGAGGATCTTGATCCAAATAACAACAATAAATGCTTCTTATGTATCAATTTGTTTCATATATTGTTCCAAAAAATGTCCATCAGTTCAAAAATACATGAGTTTTTTAGTTAATGTTTTCTTTAATTCTATAAAACTCTTAACATAAAAGGTCATGGTAATGTATTATAATGAAACATTTCTTTATATCATGTAATTTAGATGGTTACATCTATGAGGCATCATATTACCACTAGAAGTACATAAAAATGGATTTTTTTTGTTAGTAAACCATAAAATTCAGTAGAATTAATAATCCATAATGAACATAAAATGTCATTAAATTATTAAATCCT
This sequence comes from Viscum album, assembly GCA_963277665.1. Lineage (NCBI taxonomy): Eukaryota > Viridiplantae > Streptophyta > Magnoliopsida > Santalales > Viscaceae > Viscum > Viscum album. The sequence goes on from OY728126.1 coordinate 483,035,444, forward strand.
AACTAATAAAGTTGACTTGAAGTTGGATTCTAATGGTGTAATGATTTTATCCATAAAAAATAATTTTTATTTAAACAAAATAGATTTTATTAAAACTTATTTATTAAATTGACATCAATCAATGTTAATATTTTATTTTATAAAAGTTATTTAAATATAGTGGTGTAATATTTACTCTTGAATGATTTAAAATATTATTTATAATTTAAATAATAGAAATAAATTATAATTAAATAATTTACTTTTCAAAGAAAATATCAAATTTAGAAAAAATTTGATCAATCCTAAAGGATTTAGATCAAAAAATTCTATCAACAATGTCCTCTTCTTCTACACCACATAATAAAACAGTATTTTGTTTATTAAAAAACCATGATGTTGAGGTTCTAACTATAATATAACTCCTTCTAATTATTTATTTTTTGACTATATTTCAACAACCAAAATCAAAATATCCATTAATTCTTATCTCAAAAACAATTTTTCCTATATAATACAGTCCAAGAATTACAGAACATTAAACCTATCTATTTTTTATTTTTATAGAATTTAATACATATTATATAAATTCAAATTGAAATATTTCAAAAATAAAAAAATAAAAAATTATATTTTTCAAGAATTTTTTAAATAAATAAGACAACAAAACAAACATATATAATGTTTTTCTCATCTTATTTTACATATTCATCAGAATCATTTGATTTTTACATTTCATAAGTGACCCCTAAATATATCTCAAACCTTAAAAAATAGTTTAAAATCATCCTAAATAAATCCATTAATTTTACACCATATTTCAGTGCTCATTATCTTAGCAAAAAAATCATTAAAAATCATTATACTGTTGCTCCCATGTGTTAGATATTTCATTATCCATATTTTGGAAAAAACATCAAGAATTACCTTTCAAATTGATGGGGATAACACTGTATTTCAGTTCCTCCTAACTCAACCCTCTCAGTGCCAATTACTATATGACATAATATAAGACCCCAATGATGTCAGATATTTCATCATCCAAGTGATTTCCAATGTATTATTCAAAACCAATGACAACACAGACCGCAATATGGATGAATTTTTCAAAAGATAATGATTGAAAAGAGGTAGATGTCATGGAATATAGGTATTGGGAGCCTATTATACCTCAAAACAACATAACCCAACATTTGGTTTGATATATTTCAAGTCACATAGTACCAATGTTGTCCCAAGGATACCCACATGATATTGGGGAAGGCAATTCTTCAATATATCTAAAAAACAATGAATTTTGGGATGTTTTATTATATGATAATGTAACTAGACATGTTGGGATACACATATGTTGGATGACAAGGTTTAATGGATAACCTAGGAAAATTAGGGAAATAAAAAACTTGGGTTTATTTCAAGTCATGGTTGCGTTCAATGCTTGAATCGCTCAAGACTTGGATTCAAGCCTTGGAATAGTTAGAGCCTTAATTCTAGCCTAGACTTGAGCTTAGATTTGATAATGAGGAGTTGGAATCATGCCACTTCCATAGAGAGATTCAAATATCTCAAACTGGTTCACGATGGTCATGGTTCTTAAAATATATCATGACCCTTTTATCAGCTCTTCAAAAAGAGCATTGATAAAGATACCTTTTATAAGCACTAAGTTAATAAGATCTGATAAAATCAATCCTTATCAGTACTTTTCTATCACCGAATAATACTTATAATACTTTTTTTAAAATAATACTTTTAAAAAAATGTATAATTATTATAAATAATTATAATACATATAATAATAATTTTTATCAAATAATAATTTTATAATTCTTTGAATATATAATTTTTTATTTATAATTATTTAATTAATTTTTTCAAAATAATATTTATATCATTATTTATATTTATATAATTATATATATATATAAACATTGTAAATATATTTATTATTTATAAAAATTTATCATTATTCTATAATTACTTATTTATAATTATATAAATAATTTTTTTAAAAAATATTATTTATTTATTTATAACTTTAAATGTATAAAAATAGAAAATATAAATTTATAAATATTTTTATTTATAATTTTTTTACAAATTCATTTTAAACATTATTAATGAATATTTAATCTTAAGTTAATGCATGTTAAAAATGAGTATAATTAATTAATTAAACATGAGTATAATATTGAAAATTTGGATAATTTTGATTAATATAAATCATTAAAAAATGGACATATATTGGAATAAAGATAAATACAAATGGAAAATATTAAAACATAGTAAATAAATATATATAAAATAAATAATTTAAATTGATTAAATTACAAAAAAAATATTTGTGTGTGTGTTTATATATATAAAAATCCATAAATTACATATATTTGTAATAAATATAATACATTTGATATATGTTATAATTTGAAAAATCAAACAGCCTTAAATTATGTCCATTACTTGATGCAATTATTTTGTATTTTTAATTCATATTAATTTTTAATTATAAACCATTATTTACAAAATAGATTACTATTTAATGTAAACCATAAATATTATTTTTTATTGTATAAATAATATCTATATACATTATTATATATATATATATATCTATTTATTTAATATATGATATTTATTAACATTATCAATAGTCATCTAATTAATAAAATGTTTAATATTTTTCACAATTTAGTTATTTTTAATTTTAATTTGTTTAATTTCCATTTTTCATATATCTATATATTTAATACATACTATTTATTATTATTTATAATTTATATATAGTATAATCAATTTATTCATTTTCATCAATAATTATTTTATTCATAAAATTTTATATTTTTTTAAGAAACTCAAATTTTATTTAATTATTTCATTTTATTTATTTAAACCATTATCAACGCTTAAGAAACACTGATAAAGGATTAGTTTATGAGCACTAAAAATATATTGTTGATAAAGGGTACCCTTTATCAGTGCTAAAAATAAGGTGCTGATAAAGAGTACCCTTTATCAACGTTAAAAATAAAATGATGATAAATGTGTAAATTTATTAGTGCTTTCTTTATCACTGGTAAAGATTCCATTTATCAGTTCTTTTCTAGCGCTAATAAATACCAACATTGTTAAACTCATGTTTTTTAGTAGTGTGTCTTGGAATATCATTATCACATGTACATTATACTATTCAATGAATGGAAATAATATTCGATGTAAAACCCGATCATTAAAGCACCTGAAAAAGAGGTTAGTAAAGAAGAACTTCCTATCTATATAAAATATTTGTATGATGCCACATATGTCCAATGTTTTATAATATAATCCAATTATAATGAGATTATAAAGCAAAAATATGATACAGATGATAATAACATCTTGTCTCACCCATTTTATCTTTATCCATAGAAGGTGAAACAAGAGTGATATGAAAACTCCAATACACTATTCACATGCAATCTTGGGGAGTCAATACTAGCCATGCCTCATGTAGTCAAGATGATTGGATACATAGATTTCCTAGATATCTTAGGTTTTAAGATCCCTAATGAGTTACTCATATATCTCATTCAATCCTCACTACTTAAAGGATTATCCAATTTCATCAATAATTATAACATGAGAAATAGTGGGAATTCTCTTATAGAACTTTTTACTTTGATTCTCCAAACTGAAAAAGACATGGGAAATTAAAATCATATCATAATTATATTGAATAAGAAAATGAAGAATAAAGGAAGGGTTACCAAAAATCATTTCATGTCTAAGACTCCCAAGTTCCATCCTTCTACAAAAAAAGATCCAAATACATGTGGAGAAAAAAATGCAGTGTGTTTTGAATGTGTCAAGCAACACCACTGTAAAAGAACCACACCTGGTTAAATAATCTAGAGGAATTTCAAGGTGCACACATTATTGAGTAAACTATTTTTATCTGTTAACATTGGGTGTTATATATAACTTGTGGTGCTCACATAAATATCCAAATGAATAAACCAAGTAAATTTCATAATATTTATAATGGAGAAGTGGATCTTTGAGAAACTAAGAGGTCATTTCTTTCTACATTGGCCTTAGGAAATTACCATATTCTATTTCCAACCAGGATGGTTGTGGTTTTAATAGATTTTTATTAGGTAACAACTATTACCAATAACATAGTTTCTATATCCTGACTATATACAAATGGTTTTATTTTCATGTTTAAAAATAATAGTTGTTTCTTTCATAAAGACAATATATGTTATGGTATGGAACAATTGAATAATAGAATTTATGTATTAAATTGAAAAAAAGTAATTATAATTGATAATTAATTCGGTTTTCATGAACCATTTCATAGCTTGTTGTGGCATCACTACCTTTTTCATGTAAATAAGAATAATTTGACAACTCTCTACTAAGATAACTATTTAGATTATTTTTAACTAAATCCACTCGATATATGTTTCAAATTTTTACAAGGAAAAATGAGTTGTCCAACTTTTTATTGATAGTTTTAAAGGGATAATAATCTTATAAAATTTGTAAAAATTGATTTGTATGGAAATTTTCTAGTAGAAGCTAAAATTTGTTATTATTTCTTTATAAATTTTATTGATGAATTGAGTAGATATGGTTATGCCTACTTGATGAGGTATAAGTCTGAATCCTTTGAGAAACATAAATAGTTTAATAATTATGTAGGGAATCAAATTTTTAAGAAGTAAAGAAAATTTTCTCTAATTAAAGTGGTGAATATCACAACCAATAGTCTATCAAATTTCTATATGAGTATGGGATTCTATCTCTGTTCACTCCACCTTATACACCACTGCAGAATGGTGTAAGTGAAAGGAGGAACTATACCTTTCCTGACATGGTAAGGTTGATAATGAGTCATATTGATATTCTATTACCCTTTTGGGGATATGAATTAAATGTTACAACACACATTATAAACCAAGTACCATCTAATGTGGAAACCCAAATACTATAATAATTAATGTATGGAAAGAAATTCATGTTGTCACACACTCATACATGGGGTTACAAAACGTTTTTTATGGACATATCAGGAAAAAAAATATCACCCCAAAGAATTAATTATATATTTGTATAAATAAAAATATATATAATATCAATAAAACTCCTTATACTAGAATTTGACTATCATTAGATAATTTTTTCCCCATAGTGGGAGAAAATCCTCAATAACGACAGTGGGAGAGATATTGACTTTGAAGAATTAATCTCTCAAGAAACCGAAGATTTGGTTTAGGAAAATATTCCACATTTCCCCATTAATGATTTTATTCATAATGAAGAAAACTACATAAGATCACATAATAGGTTATATATCCAAAAAGATATTGTTTTCTAGTCACCATGTATAGTCACTCATTGTTGGTTAAAAATAATAGTCTTATTTATTACAAGGAGGTAGTACATAGATTAGAAGTTATAGATGAGAATTTATGAATTCTAAAATGGATTCCATGTATCAAAACCATGTATGTGTTCTTCTTGTTCTTTTACTTGAGGTAAATATCATAGGTTGAAATATAGAATTCAAGAGAAAATTGGATAAATAATATAAAGTAAACACCTATAAATCAAGTGGCTAAAGGGATTAAAATATATTTCTCCAACCCTAGTTACTAAGAGATGGTTAATTATTTTATTACATTGTCATGATCATAATAAATAAAACCCGTAAGGGCCGATCAATTTAGTATCCTTGGAAAAAATAGATACCAACATAAGTTTTACATTACATATTGAAATAAAAAAACAACATATTACCCCCTTTTAAAACTATAATATCCCTTAGACTATCTCTGTTGGTCAATCATAATATAATTCTTTACATCTTGGAGAAAAATGGAACATAAAAAATGGGTGAGCTCAGATGCTTAGTAAGGATAAAAAATATAGCAGAAGCTATCATAAATAAGTATAAATTTTAAAGGAAAGGTATAAAACTGAAAAAAAAATACTTTTAGACATAATATTTAGCATAATATGAAAAGAATAAAAAAAGTAATTCCACTTAAACATTCATATGGATATTATATAATTCGAATAATCACATGTAGTATCAATAACTAATCTTATAATGAGGGAATGCATAATATCAGACATTATAACCATACTGTCAAAGGCTTGTTATGAGACCATAAACAATCACACCATCAAAGCCATGTGCCAAGACACTATTTTGTCTCATGAGACATACGGATGCATATAGGGGATATAGAGGTCCCTTCCCAACACTTAATAAGTCATATGCATTCCTTATCTATAAAGGGTGAAACACAACATAAACATTCGCAATAAACTGGCATACAGAATGTTAATTTTTGACCATAAAACATGAATGGTATAAAAATAGAACATACAAAGTCAAAAATATCATAAAACCTTCAATAAAATATTTAATATTGTATGATAATAAATCAACGTCAATCAAACATAAAATTCAATAAATTATGTTGACATAGATGAAAATAATATAACAAATTCAATAAATATCTTTCAGATAAATATACCTTTATTACTTTGAAATTATTTAAAAGATGAAAAATAAAAAAATAAAAAAAAACTCTTATGAAAATAACCTTGTAATATAGTAGTAAAATATTCAAAATGTCAAGGAGTTATAGTGGCAGAATATAGTCGCTCGTTCCACATAAGTTAAAAAAACATTCTTTCCTTAATTTGTCCAAAAGGTCCTAAAGTACCTCATTTGGAAAATGATGGAAATATTCCTTTCAAAAAGTTTTATAAAATTTCAAAAATGGGTAAAAATGAATTTAAATAATTATCAATAATATTTTGAAATAAATTTTAAGAATCATGGACAAGGATGATAAAGATTTCCTAGTATATACTTACATATAAACAATCTTGGATAACAAAGAGATTGTGAAATTAACTCTTACCTTGTACTTTACTTTAGTCAAGGGTGAGTTGAACTAATGTATAAGGGTTAAAGAATGTTATTAAATTATACCAAATCCATCTCTATATTTATTATATCATATATTATCCTCTTGTATTGTTTTGTTAATAATATTTTAGTATTACCGTTGTTTCGGGTGTTAATAGCTTCATTTTCCCATTCTGCTTTTGTTACGCAAGTCATTTATGTTATACAATGGATATATATTTTATTTATATATAGTATTATATTTATTTCATAAACATTATATTTACTCATCATAAGAATTTTATAATCATTCTTGACTGGTAAACTTGGATAATGAATGTCATCGTGCTGTGGAGATGGTAGGTTGTATGTACACACGAGTGACAGTATCATTCCGTTGATGATTAAATGGTATGGAATTGGATGGTATATTAATTATAAAGAATAATTATCATATTATATTCATTATTTATATCCATTATACTCATCATTATACCCATCCAATTAATTTTGTGTTGAATAACAAATTACACCACGATGTGGAGATAATAAGTCATACGTATGCACACATGGTGATATTATTATTCATATGATGGATAAAGTGAGAAATATGGTTTTACCATGGTTATAATAACATCTCAGTATATATATGATACTATAGTTACTATTTTGATATAGAAACAACACGAAAATAGAAAGTAGAAGAAGAAAATAACAATGAAATTTTTGATAAAATAATTACCTCTTTTTTATGGTATCTTCTTTAAGTTTGTACAAAAGGACTCCATTGAATGGTTTTATACCAAATTTATGGCCTCTAGGATGAATTTAGGGAAGTTGGGAGGAGAAATGGGTAGGTTTTGGCCAATATAAAGGTCTTTAGATGTGTGAATCAAATAGAACTAAAGGTTCCCTTTTATAAGAGTGGTGAGGGACACTTTTGAAAGATCTTAAAATATTAATTTATTATAAATTAATTTTAGGTTTCAAATAGCTCCAAAGTTTTTTATTTAGAGTCTAAGATGAGTATGAGTCGAAATAATCTCATCAAATTATTTTTAGACAAGTATAGGTCAAAAAATTAACATTATCTTTTGGATTTAACCCTTAGTTAACGAGTTTTACTCTTACCGTGTTTACTTGTCCTTTTATAATATATGGTTAATATATTCACTATAAAATTCCAAAATAACACCAATTGGAAAATTTATGACATTTTTAAAATTATCCGAGTAATTTTTCCTAACCTGAGATTTTTATGAATTTTATATCATTTAATTAAATATTATTTATTTAAAAGTATTATTTATGTCAATTTTAATACTATTCCAAATTTTTATTTTTAAAAGATACCAAAACAACAATATAAATTCGAACCAATACTTTCAATATGTCACTTACATATATAATATATCTATAAAATTCATGAATGTCATTAATTAAGTTAAATTATATTTATTTTAATTTTTTTATTATTATTTATTTGATATCTCAATTAATTAAACAATTATTGTATCATCATTATGCCACCATTTAATTTTTTTTATTTTGGGCCTAAAAATTACCAATAAATTATAATGATGTAGATAAATTAATTATATTTCTAAAGATAATTTATAGTTGACCATATCAATTATATAACTTCATATTAAAAATAAAATAATTATTAAAATTTGAATATGATATTTTTAACTCTTCTTTAAATAAAATTTAATAAATGTCCTAATAACACCCAAGTGGCTTAAAAAGGATAATATTTTCGACCTATGGTTTCTTTTGGTTGAAATATATTTATCCAATGAAATTAGGATGAGTATTGTGGTAATTTTATATTATTATAATATTATTTTTACCTTTAGTTATTTAATTTACCTTTAACCGTGGTAAATAAAATTCAAAAGTTACTATTCTCCAAAAATTATTTTGATCTTATTAGACCACATTTTTCATACTGATTACAACAATGTATATTGTATTTTCAAAATTCAATTCGCAGAAGCAGTAAAATTACATTAAATGATAATCTGTAAATGTGGCTAGAAGGTGGGTAAAAAGATGTTAAAAAAGTTTAATAAAATTTTTATATCTAATTATTTTATAAAAATGATTATTATGACCTAAATTTGACTAATATATTTATTATTTATCTTTTTTGGCTTAAAAATAAATTTAAAGTAAAATAATTATTTAAATGAAAATTTCGGTTTTTAACAATAATGCAGTATATTTCACTATTCATCAAAAATCAAAACTTCTTCAAAAAATACAAAAAAAAATCACCATATGATAATTTTAATATTAAAAATTCAAAAATAAAGTCTATTTTGAAAAATAAAATTTATAAACATCAAAATTGGGTTAATACTATTCATAACCGCTTTTTAAACGGCTAGTTTGATAGATCATGGTGCACTCAAACTCAATGTTTCATGCAACACAAGCTATTGAATTATTTAAAAGGAATCATACCATGAAATCTTGGGGTGTTACATAAACATAGTAAAGGAATAGTCTTGGATGAAACCTTTATCTAGTATCCATGTTTAAATCTATCAAAATTCAACTTTATATATTAGCTTTCCATGAGTGTGATATTTGGAATAAGGATGACAACATGAATTTATTTAATGGTAACATTCATAAATATGTCTATATGACACATCCTAAAGGGTTTGTGACACTAAGAAATTTTAATATTATATTGAAGTTGTAGAGATCCATTTATTGATTAATGAAATCATTTAAGTCATGTAATATTCAATTTAAAAAAGTTATAAAAGATTTTGGTTTTATAAAGATTCAATGTGATCCATGTGTTTACAAGTGTGTTTGTGTGAGTGTGACCATATTCCTAGTAGTGTAGATTGATGATATATTACTCATTGAGAATGAAATATCAGTCTTACAGTTAGTTAAGGACTGGTTAATCAAGTGTTTCTCTATTAAAGAATTAGGTGAATAAGTGTATATACTTGGAATAAATATCATTAATGATAAATCCAAAAGGCCTTTTAGACTAAGTAAAGGTATATACATTGACTAGATACATAGTAGGATTAGTATGAAACAATCCAAGTGGGTATTCATTCCAGTGTCACCTGGTTTACATCTCTCACATAAAATGTGTCCTCAGACACAAAAAGAGAAATATAATGAGTAACATCCCATAAACTTATCTAATATGATCTATCATGTATTCCATGTTATATTCTATGATTAATATTTCTTCTACTTTGATCATGGTAGGTAAATATCAAGCTGATCTCAGTGAATAATATTGGTCTTTTTTAAGGTTATCGTTAAATATATTTAGTTAAATAAGGATATGGTCCTAGTATATAGAGGATATGAGGATCAAGTCAAAAATGGTATAGAAATTATATCTTACAGATATATTAGAATTATTTTAAGTCAAATTCAGGATATGTATTCATTATTAATAGAGGATCTATGAGATGGAATAGTTCAAAATAGCCATTTTTACTGATTATATAGTGGAGTCTTAGTATATAGTGAAATATGATACAACCAAAGTCTATTTTGACACAAAACTTTTTATAAGAGCTTGATTTTTTCCATAGTAGTAAATATCCTATCAATTTATAGTATGAAAATACTATAATGGTGGTTCTCTCAAGGGATCTAATGTCACACCAATAGAAAAAGAACATAATTAGAAAGTATACCCTCTTAATGGATTCTTCTTAGAGTGGTGAAGTCATTTTGAGTTGATTTTCCAAGGAGTAAAATGGGGAAGACCCATTTTCTAAAGCCTTATCTCATAAAAAGAATTAATATATTGTGAGATCTAGCAGACTGAATATTGTTAACAGTTGGCTCTATTGAAAGTGAGAGTTTTTTGGAGTTTATTCACTAGACAAAATTCAATATACTTATTGATTACCCATATTCATTGTTTTGAATATTGATAATGTTACTATCACATAAATATTGTTCTTCTTTGTGATATAGTATAATATAATGTCCTGAGGGTAATTGTCACACAAAATTTTCATAGCAGTTCCCAACTATGATGAGAACCAAGAATTGTCACAAAAATATTCCTAAATATATATTATATAATTTGATGATATGAAATGATGTAAGATATCATAGGTGGAGACTCATAGGATGTTGAGATAATTTCTCATGGTGTACACCTTTAGTAATTTCTAGAGAAGAAGATTATGATTACTTGACCCACCAGTAAGAAACCTACATTTATATTTGTCATTGAATGTTTCTATCTGTGGACATGTGTAATCATCCTTATAAATTATGATTATTATTAATGCATGTCATTATCTATATACTTTGATGTATTAATGAAAACCATGATAACATATGATTGTGGTGAGGTAGGATACATAGGGTGCATCATGAATGATATTGTGTTAATGAATAAGCCGAGAAAGGATTTATCCCTTCATGGTTTATTATAAGTTGATATCTAAAACCATTTGATGATAATGGAACGGAATAATTTAGTTTATAGCCATGGTATTCTATGGGAAAGTTCATTTCTGTAAATCCAAAGAAAGATAAATCATGTATATAGTATAATGACACTAGCCTGAAACCTACTTGATTAGAGATATCAAGATAAATGGATTATATTACAAAATGTATATTCATAGGAGGTTTTATGTCATTTCAACATTAACTTCTTTCTCTTTGATATCCTTAACATGTTACTAGATGCTAACCTTGGAATTTAGGTATTGTATCTTAATTCCACTAAGAAGGGGCCTAGAAAGTAATAAACTATTTACATTAAGAACCTTAGTGAAATTATATATAGATTTAACATGATGAATTAAAATTACTACCAAACATTGTTTAATGATTATTCATGTTAGTTTTATCACAAATATACAATAAAAAATTATTCAAGAGGATATATATGTGAGTGGAATATTTAATAAATATTTATTTTTTAGATAATTATTTATTTAATTATATGAATAAAATATTTATTTATTCTGTTTTATTCTTATATTAATAGAATATTTATTTATTTAGTTTCATAATTATTTAATAAATATTTATTCACTAATTTTTTGAATATAATATTAATTAATTTATTTATTTATTAATAATAAAATTATAGTTATTTAATTAATTAAATTGTCATTACTCAAGGTTTGATAAATATTAAGGTGGATTGGAAAACTAAGTTTAATGGACTGATGAGAAATATCATATTAAATATAATTTGAATAAATATTAAATTATTTATTTAAGAAAATATTTTTTTTATTTTATACATAATTTTAGTCATTTCAAGTAAATAATAATAATTCTATTATTATTTTGATATGGGGTTCACTGAGGATTGAGAAAATAATGGGGTCCCTATATGTTTATTAATTTCTAACCCAAGTTATATTTAAACCCAATTTAGATATTTCTTAAAATCATAGCCCATCAAATCATTACACAAAATGAATTCTAGAGGATTTTATAAAGCCCTAAAGAGATCCTCTACCAGATAACTCTCAAGAACACATAATAATTCTCCTCCTAAACCATAACAATTAATTCTCACCTTTTAGTATTAATATATGATTAATAGTGATCATTACAAGCATTAGAACCATCCATGATAGAACTTTAATGATTCTTTGTAGAAGTTTGATGGTTTTCAAAACATATATGGATCATCACTAGAGGGAATATACCCTCGATTAATCTAACCCAATGATAGTATGATAGGTGGTCTTTATTTTATCATCAATAATGAAGAAATAAATCCCACACAATTTATTTCTTTATTCAAACAAATTAATTACAAATTATATGTGAGAAGTTCATTTCTTATTTGTTCTAATGTTTTTTAAATTATTTTTTGATTTAATTCCATTGGTTGTGATTTTATTTATCATATTAATATTGAATAATATATAGATTACAAAAAAAATTGAGTTGTAAAATTACCAATAGGAGAATCCACTCTACCCAGAACCTTCACAATTTACCATGACTACCCTCATGATATAAAAATCTCTTCCTTTTACATAGGTAAAAAACTTAGCCATGATTTTTTTGAAGAACCTGATGTGTTGAAGGTATCCTCGTATCTATACTATTCTTTTTTCTCCATAATACCACAACATATTCTTCATAGTTATACATGTGACTTCTTCAATTAACCTAACTAACCAAACACCAGTTCTCTATGAAGCTTCGCCATTTTCACTTCCTAGGTAATCTTCAAGCCCGTTTTAATGTACCACCATGATATAATAATGTCAATATTTATTCAAACACATTCTAATTTCAAAATTCAACCTCTAAAACACATTGAATGTTCTTTCAATAATTAATAAAAATTAGAATGAATATTGCCTTAAGTAAACCATCATTCAACACCTGAGTTGGAACATGATTTTGACATTGACAACAAAAGATTCACTTATCATATCCACTTTATCTTGAATTTTGTCCTTCATAAACAATGGGCTCCATACTAAATACCCATTGAATACATTTATAAAATAAACTCATCACTTAAATTGGATTTCTATATTCTAACATCACCAAGGATCACTCACATAGTAACACATATAAATAGGTATCATAATAACAAAATACATATAAATATAATAAATGTACCACACTTTCACTTTCACACTAAACTAGATAACATAAATCCCAAAGACATATATTTGGGTGCTCTCATACCCTCCATCAGTCCAAATGCACATATGTACAATCATATCTCAACCAAATCATCATTATATTCACAAAATCACATTGTAAAATTGAGATACATCATAAACCTGTGTAATTATAAACTATAGCTTACGCTATTAAGCCCCATACCAAATTACCCATATAATACAATAATATTATATAACCTTAATCTAACACAAACAATATATAAATTTATGTTATAATAAAGAGCCACTAAATCCCATATGGGCACATACACTACATCCATAAGCAACAAAAACCTGAATATTTATATATACCAATCTATTTATAGAGGAGAGATTGGGGTGGGGGTAGTAGTCAGCCATTTGTATCTATAATAACCAAGATGTTGAGAGACACTCAAAACCTAAGGCTAATATGTGTATTGACTACCCCTATGGACTTGGGTGGTGGATTAAAAAAACAATAAAATATAATGATTGTATTTCACAAAACCATTCAAAGAGAAACTATCCTACCTTAGACTCAAACTATAACTAACATATTACATGATAATTCAAATTCCATTATTAAAGACTAATAATATAATACTCAACTAAGTACACAAGAATCAAAATCCATAATCATTAGGTATTTAATTTATAATAACCCCTTTTTCATTCTAGTTAACCATTTACAAAACCTTCAAAATGAAATGTGTTTTTATATTCAATGTACCAATTCACGATTTCAAACCATTTTCTTAGAAAATTCAGCCCAACCAATCTATCATTCCCATTTAATATATATTTACTATAATAAGTACCTATTCCCATGATTTCATTTATATTTCGTTATCATTGTGTATTCCCATGTATTTTGTAACAAAAACAATCCTATATCAATAGATCGATGTATCTAATGGGAAGAAGAAAATTGTGGTAAGTAAGAGTAATAACAAACACTAAAAAATAAGCATAAAACCACTCAAAAAAGCTCCAAACTTGATCTCACCATCCTGTAATCATCCCAATGCATTTCCACACCATCCATATCATCCCACTATCACTAACATCAAGTTGCTACAACAACCACAGAAATAATCTCACCAGACACCTTTATAACTCACCACAATATAATTCATTTAAGTTCATAGTGAGGGATCTACTATCCTAACATATAATGGGAATAAAATCACATTTCTGGTAATCAATAAAACTAAGGATCAATTAATTATACTTCAAAAAAATCATGAAAGCGTTTAGAAAAAAGGTATAAACTCTTATAAACCATTAGTTATCAATTAAATAAATTGTTATTTACCAACTCAATTAATTGATTCATTAGGAGTATATTTTAGTAAATAATAAATCTATAAATAATAGCTAATGGTAGTTAAATCATCTAATAAAAATGATTAAGAAATACCCAATCATGTTAGAAAATATCAAGTAAGAGATTCAAATTTTATTGAATTTCTCATTCATTATATTCATTATATTACCATCATTTTGTTATTTAATCAATTTTAAGAATGAAAAAATATTTAAAAAGGAACAGATAATCACAAAATCAAGATTTTACAATATTTAGAAAATAATACGAGGTAACCATCATGGATAAAATCATAAATTAATGTGGATCATAAAACCCTTTAAATACCATTCCATTAATAAATTATAGATTATTATCTTCATTATATTAACATCCCCAAATTACTTATTAAGGATAAATCATGATAATCCCACACTTACACATAAACAAGAGAAATGTTTTCAATACCTTACCTCAATATTAAACTTCAAGGAACACATATAAATAATGGAAGAATAAGGGATCAACAACTACTAAACTCAGTGGAGACCACCCCAGAACCTAATCCCAATAAACCATCATCAACCACATGATTCAAAAAATAGAAAATCCACACTAACATAGCCTCCATGAAGAAATGTAATAATAATAAAAGACCAAAGGGGAGAATATTCATACCTTAGAGTGAGAGATATCAATCCCCATGATCCAAGAGGTTAGTATCTATGAAGGTATGTTTAGAAGGAACCAAAAGTGTCTTGGTTTATCTAGGGTTTTAAGGAATAAAGAAAAATTCAAACCATAAGTATCACAACCCCCTATTTATGATGAAAACCAAACATGTGATATATCTATGTCATTTTGTTTTATTATTTTATATTATTTTATATTATTTTAGACTATTTTAAAATCCTTGGTGTTTTGGGTTAAAATATGAAATCTCTAAAGTTTTCGACATGTTCTATGGTTACCACATGTTTAGATAAGACCATGTATATTTACATAGAAAATCATGAAAATGAAACAATTCTCTGAAATTTTGGTTTTGTATGGTTGGTGTACAATTAATAAAATCATGTGTGGTTCCTAGGTTAAATCTGTAACTAGTTTTTTGTGATGGTGGTAACCTTCATGGTTGACATATAGTTATGGAAAACCATGTTATTAGACCATTCATGGTGTGGTGGTTACATATAGTGGCCCCCACACATTTTTTCTTACCATGAAACCTAATAATGTGAGTTACCTAGTTTTACTTAAAATTGGATTTCCAATTTTTTCACTAATAAAATTTTAGGTGGATACCATTCATCCTTAATCCACTACATTCAGATGAACTTATGACACACCTCAAGGGGGTCTCCCCCCTTATCCGTCCATCTTGAGTCTTTTACTTAGTGATTTGAAGTTGTTTCTCATAGGAAATCCTTAATCTTCTATTGTTTCATCCATTTTATCCCATTATCTCTTGGGTTAATTTATATCCACAAACCCTAGGGGGTTTTATGGTCAGATTTAGGTATTATGTTTCCTAATATTGGGGGTTTTGGTTGTTAGTACTTATAAAGGGAGTGTCGTTTCATGTTTGGGTGTTCACTATCAAAGGTGGTAACTTCATGCTTGATTGTCACTTGATTGAGGTAGGTAATTTTTTGATTTTCTTTTCTTTGAAATATAATTTAATACTTGAGGGTATTAAATGTATTATATTATTAAATTAAACCTATATGTGATAGTTATGGTATAATTTAAAAACTATTAAAGGTATGATCTCTTAACATGAGGACATTTAATGGGTTTTATAAATTATATAAAGTATTTTTTGAATGATTTTTTAAATGATTTTTAATGGTATTGTTTAAGGTAAGTTTGGTGTTAAAGTAATTTTACCCAATTTGGGTCATGAAAAGGGGAAATTATTATTTTATATGGAATGGTTTAAATTGAGAGGATTTATATGGGTTATTTAAATGATTTAAAAAAATGTGGTTTGGTATCAAAATTATTTTCTAGTAGTGTTTAACATGGGTCGGTTTGAAAATATTCCTTAAACTTTTTGGGACCAATCTAATAATGAATAGTATCATATTTTGGTATGGTATTTTTCTTCAAGAAATTTTTCAAAGAAAAGAAATCACCTCACGTTGTATTAATGGATGATCAAACTGACCATTGTATTCAGGAAATAAGATTCAAAATTCTAAGAAATACTATATTATTTGGAAAGAAAGATGTTTCTGGAAGATAGGTAAGTTGAAATAATTTCTTTGGTAAATCTAAAGATGCTAAAGGTGATCCATCAATGTTTAAATATAATGGAAAATGGGGTTTGTGATGAATGCAATCGATTGATTTTGGAATGAAGTGAATTATGGTAAAAATATGGATGAAGATTTAATGATGTATCAATTTGTGTTTTGAAAAATCTAGATGAATGTGAGTTAGTATGGTTGGTGTTTCCGAAGCATAATTTTAAGGAGGTTTATTTTCCCGGTGTTTTTCAAATTTTTGGGGTAAAAAATCTGAAGGAAGTGGACAGCATCACGAAATGTTGTTTTGAGGGAATAAATCTTTATAAAAATGGTAAAGTCATGCGTTTTATGAAGTCTGGGATGATATTAATGAAGATGTTGAGATTATCAAATGGTAATGGTAATCTCCATGATTATGAGAAGTGGAGCATCATGAGAGCGTAATAATTTGACAATGATCTCATAAACAATGAAAAATATCAAAGAAGCATCGTGAATAGCGGATTCCCACAATGATATTTTTAAGTGATCTAAAAAATGTTCTAGAGGTGGTGGAGCATGATGAACCATAATTCCTATAAATATGAGGTGACCCACATCATTTTATAAGAAAATAATCAGATAGAATCTAGAATTTATCTGATTTGACGGAGGTAGAGGAGCTCCACAAAGCTAGATTTCTATGTGAGATTGAGTATCACGAAATGACCACTAAAGTGTTGAGTGATGTCAATTATTATATGTAATGGATTATTTGCGATGATGGAATGTTTCACATTAACTCAGTTAGAATCAAATAGTTAGTTTGGTTTGCGAAGTTTGTGACATTCGTGTGGGAGCATCACGAACATCAATTTTGGATATCTGATTTAAGTGAACATAGCTTTCAAAGAGAATCAACTTATGTCTACATGAACTTATAAATCAGATGGGGGTATCAGACTGAGTATCTTTATGAAGTTTAGGAAGTTCACAACAACTTTTGGGTAAGAAAGTAAAGAATTTTTTTGAAAGATAAAATTTGTGAAATTTGATCAATAAGCACCATAACATTTTATTTCATAATTTTGTGCTAAAATAAGCACAAATATTATTGTATTGTTTTCCTAGTGATACACGAGTGTATGGTAATATCCTACTTGTTTTATTCCACCCAAAAGAATTATTTTCTAGTGGATTTTTTGGTATTGGATTGTCTCTAAAACATACCAAGAATGTAGCTAATCTTGTTGGGTAGTAAACCTTGTAAATTATTGTGTTCCTTTGGACGAGTGTTTGAATTTTTTTAGTAGGTAAATAAATCTTTAATTGGAGGAGAAGGTTTTTTATAATTAAGGAAACGTAAAAGAAAAAGATATCACCAATTCACCCCTCCCCCTCTCAGTGATACTTGAATCATATCTGGGAAACTTTTAAAAGAGTATCTTTAAATTCTATAAGGTGGAATAGATACTTGATCATGTTTGAATGAAAACACATTTGGACCCTATAAATAAGTAGATTCAAAAATATTTAAGGCCCTTGATGGAGCTCCTTTAAATTTTAATACCCAGTGTGAATAACTAACCTGTTGGGGAATGTATTATATTTTTATATCCTCAATGATGCTTATGAATTATTATATAAAATGGATGTTTTGTGTGATGGTGTAAGAGGTAAAATGAAAGATTAAATTGTTGAGATTTATTGTTGATCATGTAATGAACCTGCTTTACTTCTTTTATCACAACTATTTTATCATTTTATAAAAATATTAGGAGTATTATATGACCTGGGTGATTAAAAACACAGGTTTTAGATGTTTCCTAACTAATTTTGCAAATCATGGTAAATGAGAACTCCCATATGGATTATTCTACAAGTAATATTTTCACTCCTAAGATGTTATGGGGTCTGATGATTATGATAGGACTACTAGGATAAAAAGGTTCTTAGGGGACAACTTATGGTTTTAGTCACCTATTCAGAACTGTATTAGGAGTTAAACAAGATAACTATAAAACCTTGATTATTGTATTTAGGGTATTTTGTTACATACCTTATTTATATCCATGATCCTTTGATCATTTTCAGGGAACCATTGTTTGAACTATTTATTTTCATCACAATCCATTAATTTCATAGTGCCTATGTGTGATTATAATTAATTTTAGTTATAGTTGTGGTATTATTTAATAATTTTTCTATAAAATTTAATAGTAAATTGATTAAAATATTGAAGTGTTTTATATTTTAAAAAATGGTTTTTAAATACATTTTGGTAATAGGAAATAAATTTGGGTTCCTTTTTATTAATTAAATAAAATATTCTTTTTTCAAGATCAAAAACTATTTTATAAAATAGCCTGACTCCACCCTTGATTTCTTTTTGAAGGGGATGTTTTACAAATTAGATTATTTATGACACATTATTTGGTTTTATTTTAATACATGATAAAAAACTACATTATACTTATAATTTAATCCATAATTAAAAAAAATGACTTGTGAAAGGAAATTTCATGAACTCATTGGCGAGATCCTACTGGGTGTGTTTAGATCACATCCCATATACACCAAATGATTTATGAAACTATCAAGTTTTCTTTGAAGTTCACATGGTCTAGCCATTATCTAATTTTTTTGTGTTATTCAATGATGGATACTATGGGATTTGGTGAGTGATTGTGGTTTATAAGGAGATGGTTGGTTATAGCCCAAGATTATCTTATTTTATTTTAGGATGATTATGTTTCATCCAGTTCAATATGATGTTTTCATTTTTTTCTATCATTTTACTTTTACTTATTGAGAATTTTATTGTTTATTGTTTTATATTTAGTTTTTTTAGTTTATTATTTCTATGTAGTACTATGATTGATTATTTCTTTTATGTTTCAACTATTTATTTTCTGCATGGGAATATGACATAAAGATAGGTCACACCCAAATCCTCAATGGGATCTATCATGTGGTTATTTAGATTAAAATGGAAAAATCATTCCCAAAACAAACATTATTGATTCCAAAGAACTTGTTTCCAGCTTTTGGGGATCAAAAAAACCTTAGATCCCAGTGGTGAATCAGTTTGGGTTCTGTATTGGGTCAGACAAGTCCTATTCATTATAAACGGTATCAGATCATAAAAACCCAGTGGGTTCCTTGGTTATTGAATCCATATCTATTTATTTCGGTAGTTAATTAGTATTGAGAAATAAAAATTTGTACTCAATAGGTAAGTGTGGTGGTGATTCCAAAATTTACCCAAGTGATATGGTTTAAGCAATCACTTGTAAAATAGCTTGGGTTATTAAATCCTCAGAAACATAAGAACAAACCTAAATAAATATAAATTATATGGGGGTGATTTGGATATTAAGTTTACAACTTGGGTTTTAGTTGATCATATTATTAAGTAGTTTTAAATACTTAAATGTATTAAATTATAGAAAATGATTTGATCATTGGTTATCACTTGAGGTGAATTGGATGAACTTCATTTTAAATTATTTCAATTTTGTTAAATTGAGAAGAATTAATTCAATGAAATCAATATAAACTCATAAAAATGTTTTAACACATTCAAATACACATGATAATCATCTATAAACTTAGAGGAACATTTTAATGATCACTCCAAGGTAAAGGATCTTATTATAACATGAAAAGTGTGGGGATAAAATTCAATATATACTAGGAAGAAAGAAAATTATTGAATGAAAAAATCAACAAAACAATTGATTTAGAACTATTAAAATGAGTAATAATATCCAATATATTCCCTTGATACTTCATTGGATAAAACCAAAATAGTTTCATCCCTATATTGATTATATTCTATCAAAGCAAGTGGATGTAAACTCATGAGGGAAGAATTGAAGAATAAAAAGAATGAAATAACAATCACTCCACCATTGTGTGAAGAATTTTCACAAAATATGATGTGAATAGATTAAATCCATAAGGAAAATTTATCATAGTGATGTTAATAAGAACAAAATAAGAGAATAATATGATTTTTTATTAAGAAACAAAAGTGATTTAAACAACATTCATGTGAAAAACAAACGCACGAATACAAAATTATAGCGTAACAATACAATTGGAAGAAAAAATGAATGCCAAAATTCCTTAACCACAACCACCTTAAATAGTAATATTAGAATCCTAGGGTCTATCCACCATCAATAAATACATCACTCATTAATTATGAGAGTCAAAATTTTGGTGAGAAAAAAATAGAAATTGGACTTTTTTAAAGTTGACCATAAAATTTGGAATAGATTCATCCTTTATTTTGGCAGGAAAATAGGACATTCAAGATGGTTGAATCTGGGATGGTCATATAATATAAATATATTCTTCTATTTTTCATATAATATCTCTAAAATATTTTCTCCAATTTTATTAGCCATTTTTATTTTATGCTCTAAATGGTGGGCTAATTTTATGGTCTATGAAATATGACCCATAATTTAAACTTCAACTTAGGCCACCTAGATAACCCTGAAAACCACATAATTTTATTTGGTCATAGTTGAATAAAATTTTCCATATAGTTTTTTATATCTATAGTGAAAATTTTAGCTTATTTTGGATTTAATTATGGGCTACACATTAATTTGATGGGACTAAGGCCCATTCTGCTTTGTCCATAAATTTCTGAATTCAAGGAAAAAATTCCCATCTTCCATTATGGATAATCAATAGATCCTAAAAGAAACAAATTTCACCTAAAATTGATCAATAATATAAAAAAAATTCATATACAAATAATTAAAAAAAATTAATCCCCAAGAAGATGATTTATTGGGCCCAAATTTTCACACTAAACATGAATTGCAAATCTGATGAGAAATAAAGTTCAATTTATAAAATACACTAAAATTGATGTTTATATACATTTAAACACATAAATATCAAAATATAATCAACTTATACTATCCTATTTTAGTAGATAATCAAACCCCCCAACTTGAGATTTGCAATTCCTGATCCAAAAGTATCTCAAAAATATAAAATTTAATTCCCTTGTTAAATAAAAATTAACATACAATTCTCACCAAAAGACATCACTACGAAAAATAATGAAACCTATGAAAATAATTTAAAACAATATATTTTCACAATAATATCGCTATCTAAATCCCATTACATTGTTTAAATTCATCACCACATTTCATACAATACCACTTAATCATGAAGATGTATTGCATATCTCAAAACATATAGAGACCATTTTCATGTTCAAGGGGGGAAATGGAATAGATAGGTGGTAATAAAATTAAACCTTAATATGAGTATCCAATTTTACCTTTTATCTTTTTTTTCTCTGTTATTTTTGTTTTTTTAACCACAATAGAGATAAAAAAACAAACTCTTTCAAAGAAAACTAGGAGTTAGGATCCCCAAGTTCCAAATGCCACACATATTTTCAATTTCATGCTCTACAATAAATATTTAAAGCCTAACTATGGGAAATAAAAATATGGATTCGTGATCCAAAAGTGCTAAATGCTGTGAATTTGGAAAATACATTTCTCTAAAAAGTTATTATTTTCATTTTTTGTTAGATACTCAAATTAAATTAAATGTTACCCCAAACCCCATGCTATGATGAAAGGGACCCAAGAACTAAAACTAACACCCAAAATCTAATTGACATAAATTGTTGAATTTTTAATAAAGGGTGAAAATTTTACCAGTGAAATATCAAATCGGACAACTTCACTTTCCAAAAACCATGTTCATGAACTTAAACATCCATTAAAATCATAATCAAGGCATTCATAATCATTTAACCTTCATTTTTCATGTTTTACAATATATATTAACTCATTAAAGGAAAATATATTGAAATTTTCCATAAAAACATTTTTTTTAAATAGTTTTTCACTCCCCCTAACATAGAATGACACTTTCCTCAGTGTTTGAAAGAGAAGATAAAAGACAGTTTAGAACTTGGAAGAAAGAGGGGTATGGTGATTTTAAATACAATTAGAGAAGAAAATCACCTAGTTTGAAGTTAATGATCCATAAATAATCAATTTTACACATTGTATTCATGTCAAAATTATACTCTTATGGGATTATTGATGGTTAGATTTGAACTCTGTAAGATATGTGTTTCATTTGAAAATTCTAAAATGCTTCAGCTATTAAATCTTACAGAAAAAACATTAGATAACATTAGAAACCACAAGGGGGTTAACTTAACAATAAAACACCAAAACTCACAAAATAAAATAATATAAAATAAAATAAACACAAAATATGGGTTGACTCCTAGAAGGAACTAAGTTTAATGTCTTTAACTCGATATAGACCCCCCAACTTACCCAATACCAACTGTCAACGTTTTAAGGATTTCATTTTTCACCATTTCTAAAAGATTTATATTGAGTATCCATTGGGTTTTGTTATATGGATTATAAATTAATTCATGAAAAATCATAGAGGTCCTAGTGAATAGGAAAATCCAAAGAATATCAAAAAGGGTCCATCCAATTTCTTTTTTAATATTGATTAAAACATTAAGGAGAATTTTCTATTTATTAGATTGAGGAGATGATGAAATGATGATATAATATTTTTTATTCTACCCTATAAGAAAATACTTGAGAGAGTATTTATGGAGCTTGAATTCGAGATCATGTGGGCTAACACTTTCAAAAACAGGTCGAGATATAAAATTGAACTTAGTTTCATTTTTAAAATTTTTTAATATAATTTATTACTTTTGAGTGGAAGTTTCGACCAATTTTTTTCTATTTTAGTATTAACAATGGGTATGGATTCGAAGTTTTTTATTTCTCCTAATGTTTTAGTGATTGGGGTCTCTGAAAAATCATTGATGGAGCTATATCCAATAAATTAAATCCATGATGTCAAATTCTTTTATTTTGAATAAAAAAACAATTTCATCCTAGTTCAAAAAATAATAAAAAATAACATGATCCTATTTAGCTACACCTAATCCAAATTTTAGATCTTTTACAAATTCATTAGAGGCTTTTTGAAAACTAGACACTCCACATGAGGTTGTGGAAAGGACAATCAGTGCAAGAATGGGTTTCTTAAAATTTTTAATGCTTTGAAATTATAATCTCAACGATGAAATATCATAATTAATTATCAACATTTTATTAAAAAAAATATTAATTTATTAGGAATATAATGGGTAGGAGGTTAAACATAATGGATTTCTCAACAAATAATCTCTTCAACTATACTTAAGAGGGATGAAAATTTATCCTTTAAACATTCATCATCCTAATGATTATATATTTCACCATGCGTGGTGTATTCATTCATTAATTGATCAGAGAAATTACATATGTTATGGTATCCCCAATATTTTTTTCCCATTTAATTCAATATTTAATTTATGATTGGGTAACTTTTAAGATACTCTATTGGAGTAGGAGAAAATGAGGATATGAGATTACATACACACATACAAATAAAAGAGAGAAAAGATAAGAGAAATGGGGGTGAAAAAAGATAACTTGGGATCATAAAATGATTTTAGTGTCTAATATAACACAATCAAGTCCCTGAAAATGATGCAAAAATTTTGTGATGCCCAAATTTACCTATGTTATATGGTTTAAGTAGCTGCTTGTAGAACAACTTGGGTAATCGAATCCTCTGAGGCCTAAGAAGAAAACTAAAGAAACATACATTCTATGGGGGTGATTTGGATATTAAGTTTAAAAATTGGGTTTCAATTTAGGGAATTACTAAATAGTTTTAAATACTTTATTTAATTCAATTTAAGAGAATGAGTTGATCCTAAGTTATCACTTTGGGTGGATTGGATGAATTTCGTTTTAAATTATTTAAATTTAATTAACTCGAGAATAATTCATTCAATGAAATAAATATAACCACATAAATTACTTTTTTCACACCTTAAAATAAACATGATAATCACATATAAATTTTTAGGATAATTTTGATGAGATATCCATGTTAAATTATCTTATTATCCTCTGAAATGTGTGATAATAAGATTCAATAAAGAAGAGGAAGAAATAAAATCATTGAATAAAAGACTCAAAAAAAGAACTGATTAATATTTATTAAAATGAAAAATAGCATCCTATACATCCCCTTGATACTCCCTTATGTTAAACCATAAGGGTTTTATCCTTCTATTGATACCATTTTTTCATTGTAATTGGGAAGTAAACTCGTCAGGACAGAATTGAAGAAGAAAAACAATGCAATAATGACCAATCCATAGTTGAGTGAAGAATATCATAAAATATGATGAAAATAGATTAAATCCATAATGAAAACATAAAAACTTAAAATAATAATATATAATAATAATAAATATTATTAAGAAACTAAAGTGATTTGAACAACTTACATGAGAAATCAAACGTGTTAACACAAAATGGCACCATAATAATAATATTGAAAGAAAGACATGAATGCACAAATTCCTTCACTAAAACAACCATAAATAATAATATTAATATTCTAGGTTATATTAACCACAAATAAATTTCTTCTACATTAATTAAGAGAGTCAAATGTATGTTTATAAAAAAAAAATTGGACTTTTCCAAAGTTGACCAGAAAATTCATACCAGATTCATTCCACTTTTTGGCATGAAAATAAGACATTAAATATGGAATAATATGGGATGGTTGTATAATATAAATATATTATTAAATTTTTTCTATAATATATTTAAACATTTCACTCCAATTGGGTCATCCATTCGGATTTATGCTTGAAATTTTGGGCTGATTCTCTGGGCCATAAAATCTAGCCCATAATTTAAACTACAACTTGGCCCACTTAGATCACCATAAAAACCTCATAATTTGATCTATTCATAGTTTAATTAAATTTTACACATAATTTTCTATATCTAAACTTAAAATTTTATCATCATTGGGCTTCAATTTTGGGCTCTAACTTTATTTGATGGGTCTAAGGCCCATTCTTCATTGTCCAAAAATGTTTGCATTAATGGTAAAAAAAATTCATCTTCCCTTATGAATCAAAAATTGATCCTAAAAGAATTTTTTTAAAAAAATATTGATAAATAATATACAAAAATATCAAATTTTAAACAATGAAAATGATTTAATCCACAACCAGATGATTAATTGGGCCCAAATTTAAATATTATACATTGATGGAATGTGTGATGAGAAATGAAGTTCAATTTCTCAAATGCACTAAAATTGGTGTTAATGGGCATTAAAGTACATTAATATTAAAATATAATTAAATAATACTACAATATTTTAGTGTCTAATCATGTGGGTAAGGAATGAATAACTATTTATCAGCCTAAACCTTGAGTCTCTATGAATTTTTATAATATTAATTTTGAATTAGAGTTTTTTTTATTACTCTCAGTGGTTTATGGGAGGTCTATCACTCATATCTCATAAAAAAATTAAAAGATTTTTAATACAACATAGATCTAATAAAGGTGGTATTTGTATGATTTATCCCTATAAACTCACTATTCTTTCACTTATGATTTTTCTTCAATGTTTTAAAGTAGGAAAGAAAGGGGTTTGGTTTGGGGTTTTTGATTTTATGAAATAAAAATAGATATCAGGGTGAAAGGGGATGAACCCAGGATGGATATAAAGGGAAATTCATTATCCTTAAATGTTCTCAATCAATAAAAAATCATGGAAAATTATTGATTTTTCCCATATTTTAGTTTTAGTACTAAACACATAGGGGGAAACCTCTACATATCCAACTCACCTTCTCTATATTGAAGACATATTGGACACACTAAACCAATTCATCCACTATCCCAACACCAAATTCCAATAATATAATATTCAACCCTAATTAAAAAATTATCCAATCATAAACAATGTATTATAGGGGAATGGATGTAGAGAAATTTTGATAGATGAGAAAATATAACATATAATTGTAAGAGTATGTTATGATCATCTATCTACATGTTCACACTTACTGCCACATCAAGGATTAGAAAAATAAGATAAAAATTTTAAAAAAGTGATTTTTAATACCCATGAAATCTCAATAAGGTACTAATCCCACTAGTTAGTTCTCCATTAACATGTAGTTAGAGATCAATGTGGAGGAGAGGGAGATGATAAACATGATGAAAAGAAAAAAAATTGAATTAAAATTTAGAAAAAATAAAAATATTCCTATATTAATTATAGATATTTATAATTAAAAGGAAAAAAATACTCTAAAAATGAGGAGGATAATATATTTTTAAAAATCACACCTTCTTCTTCCCCATTCCCTTGAAAATTAGTTTCACATAGAGGTATCCTTCCTTCCTAGATCATTTTCACATGTCCATCTTGAGGGTGTTTATTTCATCAATTATCCCCCTTACGAATATTCTCCTCATAAAATTACCTTCCCATAATCTATGTATCATTATTATTTTGTATGTTCTCCACATTGGTCATTTGTAAGATCGATCCCCAATTTGTTTGAACAAATGAAAATGGGGTTTTGATCATTTTCTATTTTGGGTATTTCAGACTTCAAGTACCCCACAATTGTACCCTTATATGTGTCTTCATTTGAGTACCTTGACATGAATCTTCAAAAGAAAAATTGATTGTTAAAAACTGATAAATTTTTTCCTTCATGTTGTTCCTTGTATTCATTTATGTACAATATAAATACAACCTTTATATTTGTATAGGGTAGTGTCACCATGATGCCACATACATGGTGCCACCGAGATACCCTTAGATAGTGTTCTCCCATAGAAGTTTCCCTTATACAGGTGCACTATGAACTTGAAGAAAAAAAATGTAATTGTGGGAATACATTGATTTTGTGGATGTAGTAACCTTATGTATCATGAAAAATCCCAGTGATATCGTTACACATCTCTAAAAACCATGACTAACCTTCACACAATTCCTAAATTGTTCATTTTTCCCTTACACAATGTATCTTTTTATGGTGATACCTTTACGCGATATGAATATATCTTTATATATATCATTTATTCTATGGAAATAATTACCATTAATGTAAATCATATTATCTTTTGTGATTAGTAAAGTCTTATGGTAAAACTCCTCTTAAGTCATATGATGGGAAGATAGAATTCATACGATAGGGTGGACGAAGACTTACAATCACCGTGTTGAAGTCTTATAATCAGTTCAAGCCTTTTTCATTTTTGATAATTATCTAGGGGAATTCATATAGAATTTAGTAAATTCATACAAAACCTTGGGAAGTCATATGATCTATTTTGAAAAGTCACATGACGTAGTCCCTCACCATTTTGGCCTCCAACCAGCATAAATTAAAACATGATCTCAATGTAAGATTATTCTAATAAAATTCCAAATTATTTAAAATAATTTAAAACAAAATATAAATTACTTTAAAATTTGAAATTATAGAATAAAATATCATGGTATGACTTAAAAATTAAATCTATATATATATACACTAAAAATAAAAGTTTAAATACATTTATAATTTAAAATATAAATTTCAAAAAAGTAACAAAAATAAATTAATTACTTAAGTTTTATCTAGACTAATGTGTTAATAATCAATGAAAAGTAGTTAAAAACTGGGAAATATCATCTCTCAGCACTCCCCTGCACTTAGAATATTTCACTCTAAGGGAATAAAATGAATTCAATATATTAAAAATATTTTCCTTAGCTAGTTTCAAAAACACACATCAGAAATAAGGGAATGAAACAATTAATCCATTGTATAAAAATTTAATTATTAATATATGAATTAAATATACCATCCCACTTTAATCCATAAAAAAATTATAGCTCTAAGAGTGAAACAATTTAGATTTTCGTGGAATTAAAACTTCAACAAAAGTGGATTTAATTGTCACTCTCCCCAAGGTTACTTATACCAAATATTAATTTTAATATTCATTGATACAACTCAAATGGTATTATTATAATTCAATTAACCTTTATTTATATGGGTTCAATATTTAACTCACCTAAATTCATTCATTTTTAATATTTAGGAACTTAATAAATTTTTACTAGCCATATATGCACAAAACAATTATTGAATTTAGAGATATAATTTATTACTAATGCACCCAATACCTAATTATCTTATAACTTAATTATGGTATTAAGAGAGAAAATTTTACTCAAGTTTAAATAGACTAATATAAATATCTTTTGATTCGACTTATTGTGGTGTTCCCTTTCACAAATTCTAAGTTACCTTTGTTCAAGATCCAAAATCTTGTTTCAACATATTATAATTTAAATTATACTTAAAAAATTTAGTCACACTAATTTTAATTGTTCTAAAAAAGAATTATTGTGAAAATACAAGTAATATTTACTCAATAATCATGTAAATATTAAAATTTTATAATTAATCAATCATCAAAACTCGGATGTATTCATCCCTATCTAAGAAAACTTAAATATCAATCTTCCTAAACTAAAATAATACTAAAAAAATAAAAAATAAAATAAAAACATTAAGAAGATTTTTTATTTTTATATTTAGAAAAATAATCTAAAAAGTTTCTTAACTGTACTAAAATAGGTTTGAATTCACTCCCCCATACTTATTCTATACTTCCCCTTTTAATTTTTGGGATATTTCATAGAAATTATTATTAATAGACAAGTACAAAAATATAGAAATATTTAGATGTTTATTGACCTAGAAATTTTGAGTTAAGCTCTCCCATGATTTCTCCATTGAAGGATTTTATATATACTCTTAGTTGTTAACTGCTTTTTTAAACATATAATAAAAAATTAAAACATAAGAAATTTTATTTTAGAAAAAGAAGGATAGAAAATTGTGTTTAGTCCCCCAAGTTGGTAGTATATTTTAACTACCTCAAGTGGTAAGTTTCAATTATTAACCCCAATCATGATGGGGTTTGATTTCATTAGTAGGAACCACCACATGTTATTTTTTCCATTGTCCATGAGTGGGAATTGATCTTGGAGAACCCCACAAATAGTATAAAATATTCCCATCCCTATAATGTAAAATCATAAATGTAAATTGGGTGAGAAAAGAAAGAAAGGGTCTTCCCTCTTTTTTGTATTACCCTTCTATAGTTTATGTTCATGGTGTAGTTGAGGATGTAATGAATTCTCTATAGGTCCCAAATTTTTTCATTCTCCATAATCTACTTTTTAAGTGGACTTTTCTTCATTTTCTATGGATAGTTATATAATTTTTCCTTTGAAATGACCATGATATAGGTTTGTTCCATCTTATCATAACACAAGTGTAACTTCTTCCATGGAATATCTTAGGATATTTGAAGTATTAAATCATCCAACTATTGTTATTTAAAACAAGAATCCCCTTATACATTTTTTAGCTCTAATTTTACATCAACTATAGATGGCTCATGTTCTTCATCACCATCTAGGGAAAATTTTTGCCTTTACAAACTTGAAAATACAACATATAGAGAGTTATATTTCTATTTAACAAGTGAAAAATTAAAAAAAAATAAAGGGTATTTAAACTCCTTTATTATTTTAAACCATAATATTTTCCTTTTAAATATGGCATCTGGATATTATTATTTAGGATATAGAAGTGGATATATTAGCTTTTCTTTCAATTGAATCATCTTATCCTCTTCTTCCCCTTCCAAGAAATACTTTATTAGTGTTGATCATGTATCACTAAAACATAATTGGTGAGATTTAGAATGAATTGGAGAAAAAGTAAAAACAATTTATCCCAAGGTTTGATCATCGCCCTTTAAAAGTTAATCTACTAGAATTTTTCCTTCCATGAGGGTCGTAAGTAAAATCTCAAGAATGTGAGGGAGTGAAGGTTCTTCAATTAGTTCTTCAACCTTACCCGTTGAGTAGAGGAGAAGTTATTAATTTATTTTTTCATCTTATAATTATTGATTCCATTGATCCATGAGTTGTTAGAGGGTGGTGGCCATCATGGTAGTTATGTCCTTCAACTATCATAGTTCACTTTTTTCTCATTTAAATTTTAGTCTAGTAATAAGTGATTTTTAATGTATATTTAGATATCCTCTAGTGTAGTAGGTATCATCCTCCCACCCATTAGAATATACCAAATTTATCTCAAGATGTTTCCCTTGAATATGTTATTATTAGGGATCCTTTAAGAATATTTACAGGTTATATTTAAATAGTTTATCCAAATTTGGTTATTTGAGTTCAATAAAAAATATATCAATATTTTTAAACTGAGAATTAAGTTGGAAATACATTGTTGTAGAATGGAAAATTATTGTTTTTATGTTTTATTATAGTTTAATAAATAAGGAATAAGAATATAAAATAATAAAAATATACAAAATTAATGATTGTGACTAAT
Organism: Viscum album; assembly: GCA_963277665.1. Lineage (NCBI taxonomy): Eukaryota > Viridiplantae > Streptophyta > Magnoliopsida > Santalales > Viscaceae > Viscum > Viscum album. The sequence continues at coordinate 483,066,846 of OY728126.1, forward strand.
TAAAAATGTGTTACAATGGTGAATAACTTAGACCAACACCCCAAAAATAACACCAATTTTATGAAGGGTCTATCATGAGGATATCATAAAATAAAATTTTAAGAACTATAAAATAGCACAAGGATGACTAGGGGTGTCTTCCAAGAAGTTATTATTTGAGACTCACCATCTTACACTTATGATTATTTTTTTGGATTTTTAAAGTTTGATTATAGGAATTCAATAGGTTTTGTTTGGTGTTTTATGAAATTATGAAATAAAAATTGAGGTCATGGTGAAAAGGTATGGAACTAGGATTGATCATAAGGGATCTTCATTATCTAGAAGTTTTCTCATATAATAACCAAATAATAATTAATAATTTATTCCTCCTATTTGAGTTATAGGCCTGATCACATAGGAGTTTCCCTATTCATATACAATATGTAACCTCTACAGTGAAGATATATATATCAAAATCAACAAAGTAATACACTATCCAAACACCCAACTCCAATCATATTATATTCATCCTTTAATCTAAATTGATCCAATCATAGGAAGTGTAGACTAAGAGAATGGAGGTATATATGTTTTGATAGAAGGGATAATAAAATAGTGGAATGTAAGGGATATGATGATCATCTATCAACTCTCTATCACTTAATACTACATCGAGGTTCAGAAAAAATAAATGGATAATTTAAAATTAGTGAGTCAGAATGACCATGAAATCCCCCTTGGGAACCAATCCCTCAAGTTAGTTCTCTCTAACTAGGGCTCTCGAGATCATTGTGGAGTAGAGGGATATGGGAAACATGATGAATGGAAAATTATTTTGAATTACAATATGGAAAAAAAGAAGTTCCTATACTAATAAAGGTGTGTCAAATTACAAGGAAAAGATTCTTCTCAAAATTGGGATAATAATACTTTTATAGGAATTACACCTTATTATTCACTCTTTTACTAAAAATAAACACCAAAATGTGATCTCATTAATTCTTAGATAATTTCCATGCACCATACCCAAGGGTTTGGATTTCTTGAAGAATCTCCCCAAAAATATTATCCTTAAAACATTACCCTCCCATAGTCATTGTCTCTTTATTAATTTGGATGATCACTGTGTGGATCATCTCTTATATGTTTCCTTGATTTGGTTGAACTGGTGAAAATGGGTTTTTGATTTTAATTTTACACTTATGGAATTTTGGATTTTATGATCCCATTGACTATAACCTTATGTGATTTTTCATTTAATTACCTTAACACCACTCTTCAGAAGAAAGACTAAACTTTACACACCAATCCATTATTACATATACATAGTATCTTGGATACCCTTACATAGATTTTAAAATACATAATCTACCTTTGTATAGTGGCAAGGTAACCTTGAAATAAAATCCTTAGAGCCATATAGGTATCCTTAAATAGTGATCACCTATAAAAATTACCCTTATGTTGGTGTGACTTAACCTTGATGAAACATGTCTGACTGTTGGAATACCTTGATGCAGAATCTGTAGTAACCATAAATATCATTAAAAATACTCATGGTAACGTTACACATATCTGAAAACCATGAACTTCCCTTACACAATGCATGGATTATGCCTTTTACCATTACGCAATGCATGTTTTGGGGTGATACCTATAAGTAAGTTTAATATGGTTGTAGGGATGATATTTACACTATGGAAATGAGGACCCATGATAGAGGTAATATGATCTTATAGCATCACAGAATCCTTATAGTGCAACTCATACAAATTAATGTGATGGGTTGGATGAATTCATATAATGTTCAAGTATAAGTATTAAGATCAATAGGCTGAAGTCTTATAATCAGATCAATCATTTTTCCTTTTAAACGATTGGATAGGGGAAGTCATACAAAATCCAAGTAAAGTCATATGAAATTGAGCAATGACATATGATCAAATGCGAAGAGTCATTAAAAAAATTCATTTTACATTTTTCTCATCCATCTTACACGAATGAAAACCTGATCTCAGTGTAGGCTTATTCAAATAAAATTAAAATAATTTAAAATAATTTAAAAAATTAATAAATTTTTAAATTATGAAATAATATAGTCAAATATCGAAGTATGGATTGTAAATTAAATCCAAATATATATAACTCACTAAAAATAATGTTGAAATCCATTATCATTTAAATTATATATTTCAAAAAGGCAACAAAAATAATGTAATTACTCATGTTTTATCTAGATCATGGGTTTAATAATAAATGAGAAGTAGTTAAAAATAAGATATATTATCTCTCATAAATGGTTCTTTGATCCTTATTGTCATTGTATGTGTTTCAATTATAATCACTCTCATAATATTAGGATAAGAAAAAAACGAATCTGATATTTGAGGTTGGATTATATGGACTTGAAAATCGTGAATTGATCAAGTATGTGATTTTAGAAATGTTTTAGGAGTTGTTTCGTGAATGACACATGGGACATCAAACCATGTGGCCAAATCATGAAAGTTTATAAGTCAAATTTTCTATTTTTATTTATACTTCTTGATTATTGGAATTCCTTGTGTGGTTCTAGTTGTGAAAAAAATGATCATGTATGGTCTTTTGATATGTTGATAATGTTAGATTGTATTTTGGTTGATTTTTGAAATGTGATGTTTTTTATGTGATTATTGTGAAATTGATTTTCATTTGTGAAAAAGTGGGTTTCATGAAAAATGATTTTTATTTAGAACATGGTATTTTTGTATTATTTTAAAAATATTTTTTTATTGAAATAATTTTGTAATTTCTCATTTTTATCATAAAATTTGGATAACTTTTTAGTTTTATACTAATTGGTAATTTATTTATAAAGTATTTTATTCCTATTAGAATATATTTTCAAGGGTGTTTGATTTTGAAATGGAAATTAATACCTAATTAAAAGCATTATAAATACGATAGGGTTTTTGAAATTAAAATAGATCTTTAAAATTTTGGGTAAGTTTCATATTTTGAGAGATGATGGTGTTTTTGAAATCAAAACATATGATTTATTTGGTATTTGACTCCTTATAGGTGTTTAATAGGTGTTATGATTTAAAAATGTTTTTTAAAGGAAATGCATTTTGAGATTAAAAATTAAATTGTGTGAATGTTTTAAAAAAAGAAAATTTAAATATGTTTTTTATATTTTATGAATAGTGAATTTAGATTTGTCCCTTGATTGATATTGATACTACTTGAAATGATTTGGGAGATATGATAGGGTTGGTTTATTGTTTTTTATGGTCTAAATTAAGCCTCTTTGAAATATATTTATTTTACTAGGGAAATAATATTTTAGTTTAGTCACTTACGGGTTCTTAACTCTTCAAAGACTATGAAAGGGGTGGAATGTGTAGTATTTTTCTCTTAGAGGTGTTGTATTGTGTCTTGAAATTATTCAAGGTAGTTTTTGTCTAATATATTTATTTTTATTCCATATAGGTTGGGTTGAGTAGTTTAGGCTTGTAAATATTGTTTTGAGGGTATAATTAGAAGAATAAATTCCCTTGGGGGGTTTTTATGACAATAAATTTATTGATTTTTCTCAATGAGTTTAGAAAAGTTGTGGTTTTGAGGAGGATTTTTTCAGTGTGATCTTTAGGTTCATTTTTGGTGGCACTTTAATGAATATTGTTTATTTGGGAAAATGCATGCCTCATAATTTGGTGTGTTTTGTGTGGTTATCTTATGAGACTATCTTTATGGTGAAATCTATACCTTTATGTATTGTTGTATTATTTGAGCATGGGTGACCTTGGGTTTATGCATCATTAACGAGGTTAGTGGTTATTATCAATTAGACTATAGGTTCCACCAAGTTTATTTCTCTATCGAGATCACTATAATAGGATGTTTGGTGATATTGACCCTTTATTATCTCCCTTACATATTTCCACCGTCTGAGGTTAGAACCACATTGTTTATTTATAGGTATTTTTAGCTTGATGATATTTTTTATTATTTTGGGAAGTGATAGTTTTGGTGACCTAACATTATGGTTATTTGTATGATCTCTTAGGTTGTGTTTTATTTATTGATTTTGAGCCAATCCTTTAGTGGTTGATTACAATTGGTGGAAATTTTACAAACTCCCTTGATGATGGGTGGAACCATGGTTTTTTTGGTGATACCGTTCTATTTATAATATATATCTATGTTTCTACCATTTTATAATAATTATAAATGGTAGGGATACATATTCTAGGCCATTGAATTTTTATAAATTCCCATTAGGAAATTGTGGATTAGATATTTCTCTGGGTTTTTTGCTACGGTTTTAGTATTTATCTCATTTTTTAAGAATTATATGTAATATTTCCTTTAAATATAATCCTCCTTGAGTTTTCACACACCATATCACCGCCTGAGACTGGGTGTGGTGATATTTGATCCCTCCTTACTTCTAATTTTTCAAAACACTTTCTAATATAAGAAAGTGGTATAGTGGGGGGAATTGTGATACCCCATGTCATTATGGTATATTATATTATAATATTTTATATTATTTATAAGTATTTTAATATTCTAGGTGATTAAAATAAAAAATGTGAAATTTATAAAGTTTTTAATTTTTTATGGTCGCCACATGGTTCGGTAAAATTATGTGGAGTTTGATATAAAAAGATTAAAATGTTTTAATTCCTAGATATTATGATTTTTAGAGTTGTTACATGATTTATAAAACAATTTGAGGTTCCTAGGTAAACATTATAACTAGTTTTGTGTGTGGGGTGACCAACTTTATTGGTCAATAGTTAGGGAAAAAAGTTAGTCAAGATTGTGGGAGGTGTGAGAGTTCTACCTAGTGGATCATTAAAAGATAGAATAAGGTTTTACTAACCATGTGGCTTAAAAGTGTGAGATGACCATTTTAATTAAAAGTGGATTCCTAATTTTTCCACTTATTTAATTGAAGGGTTGTAACCTTCCATCTTCCTCCTCCATGTTCGGAAAATCCTAGGGTGCACCCTAGGGGGTATCTATCTATTCTCCCTCCATTTCAAGCTTCCTCATTTGTGATTTAGAATTATTTCTCCTCATTAATCCCTCCTCCACTCTTATTTCTCCTCCTTTCTCCAATTATATCTTGGTTTCTTTTCCTATCATGATCCCTATGGCCTAAAATAGTTGAACTTATGGTTTTTAATGGCCTAAATTCTAGGGTTTTTGTTGTTAGGGATTGTGGAGGGTGTTTTGTTGTTTTTTGGGTCTTTCCCCTCAGAATAAACAACTTTTGGCTTTAATTCTACTTGATTTAAGTAGTTTATTTTATTATTTACTTTATTTGGCATTTAATTTAGTTCTTTATTATTTTAAACATCTTATTTTTTTTATTTTAAACTCATATATGATATTTATTGTGGAATTATTTAACGTTAAAAGGTAGGACCACTTGAAATAAGTATTTTTAATGATTATTACCAATTATTTAAAGTAAATTTTGGAATCCCAAATTTTTTAAAAAATTAATATAGGGATTGTTTATGAAAATTTGGTTTTAAATGTATTTGACCATGTTTTGATCATGAAATGGGATATTAGTATTTTATATGGAATGGTTTTAAATGAAAGGATTTGTTTGGGTTATTAAAATGGTTTTAATAAAAACAGCGTATGGTTTCCAAATTATTTTCTAGAAGTGTATAACTTCGGTTGGTTGGAAAATATTTTTTTAAAAGCATACATTTAAATTTGAAAATTCCTCTTGGAACACTAAATAGAGTTTCAATAGAAATCAATTTTGTCCCTTATAAATAAGTGGTTTCTAAAATGTGTGACCATCGATGGAGCCCCTTTAAGTTGTTATGACATTTGTGAATAACGACCCAATGGGGAACTTATTTTATTGTTATATCATCAATGATTTTTATTCATGTTTGTAAAAAGGTTTATTTCATGTGAGAGTATAGGAGGTGTGATGTGATATTCACAGGTTATTGTTTATTTTTTATTATATGATTACCTTTATATTATTTTTTTCTCACCTCAACATTGATAATTCTAGAGAATACTAAGAATTTGTAGTTGAAATAGATGAGAGAAAAATATATTTTAGGTTGTTTCCTAACTGGATATAAGAATTTTGGAAGGTGAGTACTCCTAGATGGATTATTCCCCATGGTTACTTTGTGGTTCTGGGATAGTTATTGAGCCCAACTTACTTGATGTTACTACTAAAAAAAATAGGTTCTTATAGGTTGAACTATGGTTCCAGTCACCAATTAAGATCTACATTACTTGATTCTTAGAGATTTTCCCATGATACCAAATTGCACATAAGGGTTAGCTTTAGGGAATTTAATTTCATACCATATCGGTATACATGACACTTTAATTTTTTTCTTAGAACCATTGTTTTAACCTTTTATTTTGATCACATTACATATATATCATGGTTTATATGTGTGTTTATAATTCATTATAGTTACTAATTTGGTTTTTTCTCAAAATTTATTATTAAAATGGTTGATAAAGAGACTAAAAAAGGAAAATGGTTTCTATTTTACAAAACAATTGGAAAACGTTTTGGAAAAGGTAAAGGGATATTTTTTAGATTTCATGAATTAAATGAAGGATCTTCTTTCAAAGATTTAAAATTGTTTTATAAAATTGTTTTAATCCTCCCTATATTTCCTTAAAAAAGGTATGTTTTACAAATAGATGATTTAGGTAATGTTATTTTGTTTTATTTTACTACCTGATAAAAACATATTTTTAACTTATAATTCAAAGAATTTATGGAATTTATTTTGAAACTAAATTACATGTGATACTAGGTGATGTCATATTGGGAATGTTTATCTCACATCTTGTATACAACAAATGTTTTAGGTAGCTCTCATGTTTTCTATTAGGTGCATAGGATCTGGTATCTATCATATTTTTTTTGGTTTTTCCAATGATAGATGATATGGTATGTGGTGAGTGACCATGTCTTAGAAGGATATTGTTGGTTTTTATTTAGTCTTGGCCTTATTTTATTTTAGGTTTATTGTGTATCAACTAATTTGGAAATATGTTTCATTGTTTTTCTATTTCTGTTATACTTTTATTTATTGAAGATTATATTTATTATTATGTGATGATAAATTTTTCATTATATTATTATTGTGTAGTAATATGGTTGTTTATTTCTTTTATGTTGATACTAATTAATTTTTATATGGGTGTCTTAGACATGTATAATTCATACTAGATTCTTGGGTGGGATTCATGATGTGGTTATTTAGATTCAGTTAGTGAAATCATTCCAAAATTGTTTGTTATTGATTCCCAAACACTAGTTTCGATCATGTATAGACTAAGAACACCCTTCTAAGATAGTGATAAATTAGGTTGGGTGGTGTATCAAGTCATCATAGTCTCATTAATTCATAAAAATTATCCACATGGTGTAGATACCTCAAACACAACCATGGTGTCTTTTTTCAAAGATAGATTTGAAAGAATCATTCTTAAAAATGGAACATCTCACCCTCTTATTAGTGGTTATTTCACCCATTTGATGATAATCATGGTCGACATAATGATTTTTTGATACTCGACATAGTCATGGCCCCCTAACTACAGATCCCTTCAACAATCTACCATGTCATGGAGGAATACACATCTCCATTTCAATCTCACCATTTCCTAGACCATGTCATCGATAATAATTAATCTCTATTTCTATTAATCATATATAACATGACCTTATTGTGACTATAGTGGTCCTAGAATCTTACACATATTATTACATGATTTTAAGCATAATTAACAATCAAATTATAATCCAATGATTATAAATTATAGTCTCTTTGGATGATTAGGTATATAAAACTAAAAACATAGAAAAGTAATTACAAATATTTATTTTAATAATCCATAAAAATATCTTATCTTCCATTGAGATCCTATATATTTATAGGATAACCTAGGGAAAACATGAATAAAAGGGATGAGCTAAAAAGCATAGTAAGGGTATTAACATAGGAAAAAAGAAAACCACATGGGTTAGAAGGAATATCATTATGATATAAAAAACCATGGATCTTGAATAAACATAAGAAACCATAATCTCTAGGACCCACCATGGTTGTATTTATGGTTTTTATTGGCCTAACATTGATGGTTTTTGTTTTCATAGATTTTAGAGGGTGTGTTTTTTCTTTTTTGGGTGTTTTCCATCAAAAGAAACAACTTTATACTTTAATTCATCTTGATTGAGGTAGTTTATTTTTTTATTTTCCTTTATTTTATGTTTAATTTAGTTCCTAATTGTTTTAAAAATGTTATGTTTTAAATTTAAACCTATATATGTTATTTATTGTAGAATTTATAAATGTTTAAAGGTATGATCACTTGGAATAAGTATGTTAAATGAATTTTCCAAATTATCTAAATTAAATTTTTGACTTCCAAGTATTTTAGAAGATTCCCATAGTATTGTTTTACAAAAAATTAGGTATTAAAAGTATTTTACCATGTTTGGATCAGGAAAAGGGAAAATTGTGATTTTAGATAGAATGGTTTCAAATGAAATGATTTTTTTAGGTTATTCAAATGGTTTTAACCAAAATGGGGTTTAGATTCCAAATTATTTTCTATAATTGGGTTGGTTTGAAGATATTTTTTAAAATTATACATTTCAATTTGAAAAGGTTTATTGGAACACTGATCCAGTTTTGAATAAAAACCATATTCTCTTTTAAAGAAGTGTATTCTAAAATGTGTGAGAACATCGATGGAGCCCCTTTAAATTTTTATTCTCTTTTTGAATAGTGACCCCATTTTAGAATTTATTTATTATTATATCTCCAATGATGTTTATGAAATTTTTTAAAATGGGGATATTTAATGTGAGAGTGTAGGAGGTGTTATGTGATATTCACTTGTTTTAGTTTATTTTTGATTATATGAAAAACTTTGTATACTTGTTTTGTCACCTCCACTTTGACAATTAATGTGAATCCTATGAAGTGGTAGATTAATTTGATAAGTGAAAAAAAACTAGTTTATGTTGTGTCCTATCTAGATATAGGATTTGTGGAAGGTGAGAACTTCTAGATAGATTATTCCCTATGGAAGCTTTGTGCTTCTGGGATGGTTATTGAGCCCATCTATCTTGATGTGACTGCTGAAAAAAATAGGTTCTTTTAGGCTTACCTATGGTTTCATTCACTAGTTTAAATCTGTATTACTTGAGTCTTAGAGGGTTTTGGATGACACAAAATTCCACTTAAGGGTTGTCTTTAAGGTATTTAGTTTCATACCATATCTTTATCACTGAGCCTTTGATTATTTTTCAAGGAATCACTGTTTCAAATTTTTATTTTGATATTGTTCCATTGATATCATGGTTCCTACATGTGTTTATAATTAATTATTTTTACTATTGTGGTTTTATTTCTAAATTTATTTTTAAAATAGTCGATAAAGAGATTGAAAATGGTAAGTGGTTTTTATTTTAAAAAATTTGTTTGGAAAACAATTTGAAAAATGTAAAGGGATATTATTTGGTTTTCATGAATTAAATGAATGATCTTATTTCAAATAATTAAAATAGTTTTATAAAATAGTTTGAATACTCCCTATATTTCTTTAAGAAGGGGTGTGTTTTACAAATAGATGATTTATAGAATGTTGATTGGATTCATTTTACTACATGAGAAAAACTGAATTTCAACATAAAATTCAAACTAGAATTTATAAAATGTCTTTTGATAGGAAATTGATTTTCATAATTGGTGATGTCGTATTGGGCATGTTTATCTCATATCTTTTATACACCAAATAGTGTAGGTAGATCTCATGTTTTCTCTCAAGTGCATGGGATATGGTGTCTATCAGATTTTGTTGGGGTTTTTAGATGATTGATGACATGATATATGGTGAGTGACCATGTATTAGGGGAGATAGTTGGTTTTAGACTAGTCTAGGTCTTTTTTTTTGGGATGATTATTTATCAACCAATTGGGAAATATGTTTCCTTGTTTTTTGATTTTTATTAAACTTTTATTTATTGAACATGATATTTATTATTATGTGATGATTATTTTTTCATTTTATTATTGTTGTGCAATACTATGGTTACTTATTTATTTTATATTAAAAATGATTAATTTTCATATAGGTTTCTAACACCTAAATAATTCATACCATATTATTAGGTGGGATTCATTATGTGGTTATTTATATTTATATGGTGAAATCATTCCTAAATTGTTCAATCTTGATACCTAATCACTAGTTTCTATCATGTAAGGAATGATAAAACCTTTTGTGTGTAGTGGTAAATTAGGTTGGGTGATATTTCAGGACATCCTAGTCCAATTTAATTCATAACAAGTTTCCACCATGGTGTGGATACTTCAACCATGATAATGGTGTCTCTGGTCAAAGCCAGATTTTAAACACCCATCCTTCAAAATGGAATATCTCACCCTCTTATTAGTGGTTATTTAACCCATTTAAAGATAATCTTGTTCAACACCGTGATGTTTTGATACTCAACATAGTCATGGCCCCCATACTACATACCCTTTAAACAATCCACCATGTCATAGAGGAATCCACATCTCTATGTCAATCTCACCATGGATTTGACCATGGCATGGATAATAATTAATATCTATTTATATTAATCCTATATAATCTGACCTCATAGTGACTCTACCGGCCCTATCATTTTACACATTTTATTACATGATTTTAAACATGATTAGACATCAAATTAAAAGAAAAGGATCTTAAATTCTAGTGTCTTTGGATGATTAGGTACATAAAACTGAAAAAATGGAAATAGAATAAAACCACTTAATTTAAATTATCCATAAATATAGCCTATATTACATTGAGCTCCTAAATCTAAATAGGATAAACTAGGGAAAACATGAATAAATGAGATGATCTAAAAAGAACATTAATGATTTAAACATAGGAAAAAAATCAAAGAACGTGGGTTAGAAGGCATAACATGATGACATAAAAATCCATGGATTTTGAATAAAAATAAGGAAGAAAAACATATAGATCATGGGTACATGTAATCATAGAATCATATGAATGGGTCAACAACATAAAAATGACATAATTAGAAGTCAATAATTATTTTACATGGAGGTGCACAAGTCAATTCTAACCACCAAGGCTGTTGCACATAGATCACGAGTCAAGAATAACCTCAAAGATCATTGCACATTAAACATGAGTCAAGACTAACCACCATAACCATTACACATTATGTATCTGGAAGCTAAACATTTCCCAATTTATTGGAGTACTATATGAGAACACCCATCATAATATGTTCCTGAATTTTTGTTCCATATGAATAATCATACTTAAGGAATAAGACATAAATATAAGGGTCACCCATAGAAATAATTGGGTATCATAATCATGTTAAAAGGAATAACAAAATGGAATATCATAATGGTGTTCATGAAAGAAATTATTTTAATTATAAATGGACATTAATTATGATAAATAGTCATATATCATGATAAGTGATGTCAAACTGAATTGAAAATGTGTAAAAATATTATTTATGAAACTTTATAAATGAGAAACTTTAGTGTGGTTTAAGGGAAAATTTTCAAGATTCTATAAAACAAAAGATGAATAATTGTTTTTATAAAAATAAAAATGTACTGGGATATTTTTTCATTTAAAAATAAGTTATTTTATAGAAATAATTCAATCTTAACACAAATTATGGAGTTCACTTGAAAGTGGGTAATAAATCGGGAAGTTCCCTTTAATCGGGCTTTCTTATCAGGAAGAATTGAGAAGTGAACTTTTTTAAAACATTCATATAAACAAAAAATAAAGATGTAATGATCTTAATACATGATTTTGGGAAATAAAAATATAATTTATAAGAAGTATATAAAAATAAATAAGATTTATATTAATTTAAAGAGAGAGAAATCGTAACCTGAAGGAAAAATATAGGTTTGGAAAGAATCCATTACCTTATATCTGAAACTATTCTAGACTTGAACTTAATGGCCAAGATAATCAAAATAAATCCATTAATTTATTAATTAACAACCTTTTTACATTTATGTTATTTATTATAATTTTATTAATTTCATTTATAGCCTTTTTGGTAGGTTATGAGATTCAATTTCGTCATTCAGGAGTGTTTGTTTCTTCGGTTTTCATGATAAGTTCACTTGTTTATAATTATGTAAGTTCATGTATAATAATAATTATTCTCTATAATAGAAATTATATTTTATTAATGTACATACTGAATTTTAATTGGTCTTATATATCATTTTTATATGGTATGAAGATGATTTATTAGATTGAATGTTAATGAAAATGATTTAATTTATTTTGGCGGTTTTACTACAATTATGATTTTATATCTCATTTAAAATAATTTTTATATTATGGTTATATAAAATTATTAAACTTAAAATATGTATAAAAAATATTATTTAACCATATTAATGGTTTTATGATGATCCTTAAAGGTAATAATGGAAAATGAAAACGCATCATCCTCAGTGGTGGTAAATTAACACACCACGGATGATATTTTCATTTTTAAAATAAAAGTAAAATGGAAGATATTTGAAGATTAATTATTACATTAACATAATAAAATTCTATTATATAAAAGAAACTATAGTTATCAAGCCACTTTTTTAAGTGGAGGTGAAGATAAGATAAAAAATAAATGAAATTTAAAAGAAATTAAAAGAAAAAGAAAGGGGATTTTACCTATTGAATTTCTCATACTTGAGAACCTCCGTAGGGAAAAGTTTTGGGAATTTTGAGGTGAAAAAGGGATCCCATTTGTGGGTGAGGGTATTGGAAAGAGTATTGAGTATAATTTTTACCATGATCAAATATTGAAAGGTGAGGGGAGAAGAGGTGGTGAGGGTGGTATTTATAGGGGAGGAGAGGGGCGTTTTCTCAATATTTTATTCATTAGTTTATTATTTTGGCTTAATAACTTGAATAGTTTAAATATTATCACTAAATATATTAAAATAATGAATTATAGTTTTATATTATAGGATTAAATCATTGATACATCATCTATGATCCAATAATTAATGTATTTAGCTAATATTGTAAATTATCGTATTTTTGCATTCACTAAAAATTCTTGTATTTTAGAAAAATACCAAAAATACACCCTAAACATTTTTTTATGTTTATAATTAAAAAATGGAATAATTTTTATTAAAATACTTTTCTAAATATGATAAATTTAGTTTATAATTAAAATAATCATTTATCCAAAAATACCAATTTTAAAATTATTACTGGTTTTAAAACACTTTGAACAATTATTTATGGTTTCATAAAATTATTTTATAATCATAAGACAAAAAAAATATCAATTTACGAATATATTTTATGAAAATAAATTATTTTTTAAATAATTATATTTTTTATAAAATTGAAAAAAAATTATGTTTTATGAAAATACAACACCTAATTTATCATTTTCATAACATTTATTTACTTATATTATTATATAATTATTTCATATTTTCATTTATAATAAGGTAAAATTTTATTTATAATTTCATAGGTGAGGTTACTTTTTTATTGGTTGGGTTACTATTCTTAAGGGTCGTATTACTATTTCATAGGTTTTGTTACTATTTTATTGTTTTAATTTCCTTAATTTCTATAAATACTTATTATTTAATTAATTATTTATTTATAAATTTTTTATTGTGTTGTATATGTTATTTTATGTCATTTATACTATATAACATAATTATAAGAAAGTAATTTTTATTGATAAAATTTTGGGTTGTTACATTCTTCCTCCCTTATGAAATTTCACCCTTGAAAATTTCATTTTACAAAATATTGGTAAAATGGGTGAGGGTAATTATCCATCATCACTTCCTCCAATTCCCATTTTTCCTCTTTGTTCTTATAGTACCGCCATAGTAATTTGACTAGGTGGGTGGTCTTGTTTCTTAGAACTTTATCTCTATGAGCCAAAATCTTCAATGGTTTCTCCTCATAAGAGAGATTATTCTCCAACTATATCATTTTCAAATTTAGTACATTTTAGGGATCCGGTATGTACTTCCTCAAGAGGGATATGTGGAATATATCATGTACTTAAGACATAGTTAGTGGAAGTGCTAGTTGATAGGCCACAACTCCAACATGATCACGAATCTCGAAGGGGGATATTTACCTAGGACTTAACTTTTCCTTCTTCCCAAGTGTCATGATCCTATTCCATGTAGATATGAGGAGGAATACCATGTCTCTAAAATTATACTCCAAGTCTCATCAATGATTTTATACACAAGTCTTATATTGATTTCAGGCTTCCCCGATACACTACTAAATTGTTTTCACCATTTCTACAATTTTTTCAAGCATTTTGGGTCATAGTGGCTTACATTCACCAGCTTCATCCCATAATACAGATTTTCTACATCTTTTCCCATAAAGAGATTTATATGGATCCATTTGGATGCTCAAGTGGAAATTTTTTTTGTAAGAGAACTTAGCCAGAGGCAGATGTTGGTCCCATCGTCCTTTAAATTCCATAAAATATACTCTCAAAAAGACTTCCAGTGTATAAATAGTCCTATCATATTGGCCATCAGTCTGAGGATGATATCACATACTGAATTTCAAATCAATGTTTGGATCATTTTGGAAACTTTTAGTAAAATTAGATGTGAATCACAAATCCCAATCAGATACAATCGATAGTGGTACTCTATTCAGCCTTACCACACCTCTAATGTATATCCATGAAATTTGATCCAGTGAGAAGATTTATAAAATTTTGATAAAGTGAGTTGTCCTTGTAAGATGATCCACAGTAACCTATATAGCATAGTTTCCTATGGTTGTACTCAGAAGTTCGGTGATAAAATCTATGTTGATGCTTTTCCATTTCCATGTTAGTATGGGTTATTGCTGCACCATCCCTGTAGACTTTTTCCTTTTAGACATCACTTTTTAATATACCAGTAACTTTGATGTATTTTCATTGATCTAATTCTTCATATTTTCCCACCAATAGTTTTCTTGGAGATCTTAATACGTCTTTGTACTCTCTAGGTGAATATAGATGTTCGAGCTATGTGTGTCATTCAAAAACTCTTTCTTTACCACTATATTGGATGGTACACATAGTAGTGACCCAAATATCATGACTCCTTCCTCATCCATTTATAACTATAAGTATTTAACATTTCTGGTAGATTCTATCTTTTTCTGAATTTCCACATAATTTCTTTGAGCATCCTTTATTTTCTACAAAAGGAATGTTTGAACAATCATAAGAAAAAGGATTGATGATGTTCTTTACTTAATGATTCCCATTTCCATCCTTTGATAGTAAAAAAATATTGGATCCTTATAAATTCTCATTATTGATAAAGATGAAGGGACCTTTATAATTAGAGCATTAATCACATTGTTTTCTTTATTAAGATGATAGTGGATTGATCATTCTTAATCCTTGATGAGTTCTAACCATATTCGTTGGCGCATATTAAGATCATGTTGTGTGAATATATATTTTAGGCTCTTATAATCTATATATATCTCAAAATTTTCCATATAGATATAATGCTTCAATATTTTCAATGCAAAGATCACAACCGCCAACTCCAGATCATGTATTAGATAGTTTTTCTCATGAATTTTCAACTACCTTGAGGTATAGGCTATCACTTTATCATCTTTAATCAGTACACATCCTAATAAATTATTTGAAGTAATATTTTACACCACAAATAGTTCCCCACTTGTCAGTAGTGTGATCATAGGTGCAGTGATAAGACTCTTTTTTAGTCTTTAAATCAGTCTTCACATTCACTTTTCCAGATAAACTTTTCTCCCTTCCAAGTTAGCATTTTTAGTGGGTTTAACAGTCTTCATAAGTTCTTCACAAATCACTTGTAATACCCAACTAAACCATAGAAACTGTGGATATCCATTACAGATATTTTCATGGGCCACTGTTCAATTGCCCTTATCTTAGAAGGGTCTATAATCATCCCTTTTCTAGGGATTACATGCCCCTAGAATGATTCTTCCTTCATATAGAACTCACATTTACTTTATATTAAATATATTTTCTCCCTTAACAATTTATTTAGAATATTATTCAAATTCTCTTCATTTTCCTCCTTTCTCTTAGATTATATTAAAATGTTATTAATAAATACTACCACAAATTTTTGAGTTAATCTCTAAAGACTCTATTATTAAATCTATGAAAATTGATGGGGAATTAGTGAGTCTGAAATTCATCACAATGAACTCATAGTTTCCATACCTCATTTTAAAGGAATTATTGGTAAAATATTACTTCTTCACCTTTAGTTGGTGATATCCCAAATGAAGGTCCAGCTTAGAGAAATACTTTGATCCATATTGTTGACCGAACAAGTCATCTTTCTGTGGTAGGGGATGCTTGTTCTTTATTATAATTTTATTGAGATCGCAATAATAAATACTAAGGCACATTTATCCATCATTCTTCTTGATGAAGAGAACTCATGATCTCTATGGTAAATCACTCAGGAATATAAAACCCTTGTCCAGATTATCCTATAACTAATTTTTCAATTCTTCCAGATCATAGGTGGCCATTTTATAAGGTTTCTTTGATATCAGAAGAGATCTAGGAATATGTTCAATTGGGAAATCAACATCTCGATCAAGAGGAAGACCAAGAAATTCATTAGGAAACACATCAGTGTAGTCCCTCACAATAGGAATGTATTTTAACTTGATTCTATTCTTTATATCAATCAATTGAGATAGATATGCTTGCTTATAAGGCAATAATATCCACAATTGAGATGATAATTCTAAAAGAGATTCAACTTCCTCCTTAAAATTTTATAGGATTGGAATATTCCTCAGGTTTTAATAGTGATCTCCCTTTCCCATGAATTAATGTTGGATTTGTATAAAGATATCCAATCCATGCCCAATATAGCATAAAATCCACCAAAGGAAGTAATAAAATATTTTTTGGGAGGTTCAGTCCACAAACATTAATTTTGGAGGATTTATATACTTTGGATGAAATAATATCCTCGATTTATATTCTTGTAGATAACTAAACCTCCATATTTTGATGTGGTGTTTGAATATTCATTATAAATTTTCAAGATATGAAAAAATGAATAGAACCATAATCAAATAATATGATTTCTATTCCAAAACGAATGACCAACTTACCTCTTACCACATCATTTTTGGGTTCCACCTTAGCAGTAGTGATATAATATTCCATTACTTATTACCTTGGAGTTTGTTGTTGTTTATTGACTCCAAAAACCCTTGTCTTAGGGCAATGGATTTAATAATTCCCATGTTCCTTTCAATTGAAACACTACACAATAGACTAAGTGTTGATCTGAACATTCCTTTATTCTGCCACATTAGAGGGATTCTTAATATCCCTTCAGTAGTCATTGGCCATACTCCCCACTCTTACACATTTTAATCATCTCATGGTTTCCTTTAATAATTTTATTGGATGCTTATCCCCACACATTCGGCATTTGACATGTTGGTTTTTCTTTCCATAATGGGATTTACCTCTTCATCCAACCATATTAAACGTCATTTTCCTCTTTTTTTCACTGGGCCCATGAGTGAACTGAGAGTCTTTAATCTCCATTTCAACCTTAAGATCACAATATGAAATATCTTCATAACTGATGAAGTCTTGAATCAGCATAAATTTTCATTGTATTGATTTTAGTCTTGTAAATAAGAGATTCATCTTGCTTTCAGTGTTCATGACAATGCTAGAGGCATATCTTGAATGCCTTGTGAAGTTTACCACGTATGATTCAATAGACTAAAATTCATGTTTATTTAGTCCAAATAACAACATTTGCATCTTAATATATGTGTTTTAGGAAAATTATTTATTGAAAAATATTTTCAAAAAATCTTCCCATTCTATGGAATCAATTTCTTCCCCAGGCTTTGTGTTCTTGATTAGTGTTCATCACTAATCAACTTCCCCATCAAAATGATACACCTCTAGCACAAAATTATATTCTTATGAACACTGGAGGATAATTAATATCATATCAATGTATTTAATCCAATTTTCATCAAGGAGGGAATCAGAATATCTATAAAACATTAGAGGCATTTTTCAAATAAAGGATTCAATAAAATTTTTATCTTTATTTGGAGGAGGGAATTCCACATGATTCAAGTTATGATTCATAACTGGATCTAGTTGAGAAATTATTATAACGATGTTTTCAGCACCAATTCCCATCATATTTGAAATATAATTAGGGTAATCATTACATTTCCTATCATGTTTATTTTTTGTGCGGGTTCTTCTATTTCTATCCATTAACTAAAAAAACATGTACAGTTAGGGGGATTTAAAACTTATATAATAAGAATATAAAAATAAACCATTTAACATGTAAGGATAAAATTTTAAATGAAAATTATATCCTGAATTTTTATACCCTATTTTTCAATATTTATTATCCATGGTGGTAGAATTATCCCTAGGGTTCTTACTAAAGTGCTCTAGTCCTAATATCCAGAATAACAAGATCGTGCTATCATACCAACTATAGCATCCCTATCCATTTACACATATTATTACATGATTTTAAGCATAATTAACCATCAAATTACAATCCCATGATCGTAAAGTCTAGTTTATTTGGATGATTATGTATATAAAACTTAAAACAAGGAAATAAATTAAAATAACTTTATTTTAATCATGCATAAAGAGCTCATATCTTCTATTGAGCTCCTACATATTTATAGGATAACCTGGGGAATACATAAACAAAATAGATGATCTAAAAATTCCAGTAAAGGTATAATCATAATAATAAATCAAAGAACATGGGTTATAAGGCATAACATGTTGATATAAAAAGGTAAGGATCATGAATAAACATAAGGAAGAATAACTTGTAGAGCATTGGGACATATAATAATGGTATCATATGAATGTGGAAACAACATAAAACATGACATAATAATGATTCAAGGATTATTGAACATGGAGGATAACGAGTCAAAGCTAACCACCAAGACCGTTACACTTTGAGAACGAGTCAAGGCTAACTACTAAGATCATTGCACATAGAGCATGAGGTAAGGCTAACCACCAAGACCATTGTTTATAATGTATCATGAGAATAAACCTTACCCAATTCATTAGATCACTATCTTGGTGCACTCACCATAACATGTTCATGAATATGTGTTCCACATGTGTAATCATAAAGAAGGAATCAAACATAAACATAAGGGTTACCCATGGAAAGAATTGGGTATCATAATTATGTCAAAAGGCATAACAAAAAGGGAATATCATAGTGGTGTTAATAGAATAACAGATTTAAATCATACATGGATATTAAAAAGATGAAATAGGCATAAATAATAATAATTTGTGTAAAAATAAACTAAAAAAGTAAAAATATTGTTTATGAAACTTTAGAAGTGAACCACTTTAGTGCGGGTTAAGGGAAAAGTTTGAAGATTATTTAAAAAAGAGAGAATAATTGTGTGTATAACAATAGAAATGAACCAAGATAGTTTTTATGTTAAAATGAGTAATTTTTGATAAATAATTTAAGTTTAACATAAATTATGGAGTGAACTTTAAAATGGGTAAGAAATCAAGAAGTTCTCTTTAATCGGGCTTGCTTATCAGGAAGAAATGAGAAGGGAACCTTTTAAAAACATGTATACCCCCAAAAAATAAGTATGAAATGATCTGGATACATGATTTTGAAAAAT
The DNA here is from genome assembly GCA_963277665.1 of Viscum album. Taxonomy (NCBI): domain Eukaryota; kingdom Viridiplantae; phylum Streptophyta; class Magnoliopsida; order Santalales; family Viscaceae; genus Viscum; species Viscum album. The sequence goes on from OY728126.1 coordinate 483,086,610, forward strand.
ATAAATATAATTTATAATAATTATATAAAAATAAATAATAGTTACATTAGTTTAAAGATAGAGAAAGCCTAACCTGAAAGAAAAAAATGGAGGTTGGGAAAGAATCCCTTACCTTATGTCTGAAAGTGTTCTTCTCTTGAACATAATGTCCTAGATAATAAAATTAAATACCTTAATTAATCAATTAATTAAGAACCATATATGCATATATTTTATTAATTATAATTTTATTGTGTTTATTCTTGTCCTTTTTGATGGGTTATGAAATTCAATTTCATCGGTCGAGAGTGTTTCTTTCCTTGGTTTTCATGATCGGTTCTCTTGTTTATTAGTATGGAAGTTGATGTATAATAAGAATGATTATATAGAATAGAAACTATATATTATTAATTAACACATATAAGTTTAATTGGTCTTATATATCATTTTTTTATATGTCATGAGGATTATTTATTAGATTGAATATTAATGAAAACAAATAAATTTATTTTGGCGGTTTTACGCCATTATGAGCTTATATAATTTTATTTGAAATCATGTTTATATATTAGTTATATAATATTATTTAACTTATAATATGTATAAAAAATATTATTTAACCATATTAATGGTTTTATGACTAGGCTTGAAGGCAGTAGTGAAAAATAAAAAAGCATTGTCCTCGGTGGTGGTAAATCAACACACCACAAATGATAATTTCATTTTTAGAACTAAATGAAAAGGGGAGAGGCTTGATGAAAAATTATTAAAAATTACATAATAAAATCATATTATAAAAAATATACTATATTTATCATTCCACTTATATAAGTGGATGTGAGGAGAAGATAAGAAAGAAATTAAATTGAAAATAAATTAAAAGAAAAACAAAGTGGATTTTACCATTTGAATCTATCCTCCTTGAGAACCTCCTTAAGGGAAAGGTTTTGGAGTTTTGATGAGACCAAGTGATCCTAGATTTGGGGGAGGATATTGGAAAAATTATATTTCAAAATATAGAAAATGTTTAAATATTGGAAGGTGTGAGGAGAAGAGGTGGTGAAGGGTGGTATTTATAGGGGAGGCGAGGGGTGTTTTCCCATTATTTTATTCATTACTTTATTATTTTGGATCAGGACTATGAATAGTTTGAGAATTATCACTAAATATATTAAAATAATGAATTATATTTTTATATTATAGGATTACATCTTTCATACATCATCTATGACTCAGTAATTCATGTATTTATCTTATATTGTAAATTATCATATTTTACTATTCGTAAAAAATTCAAGTATTTTAGAAAAATCACAAAAATATATTCTAAATTTTTTTTAATGATTAGAATTAAAAAATGGAATATATTTTATGAAAATAATTTATTAAACATGAGAAATTTAATTTTTAATTAAAATAGTCATTTATTCTAAAAATACCAATTTTAAAATTATAACTGATTTTATAACACTTTGAAAAATTAATTAATGTATCATAAAATAATTTTATAATCATAAGATAAACAAATATAAATTTATGAATCTATTTTATGAGAATAATTTTTTTTAAATCGTTATATTATTTATAAAATAGTAAATAAACATTTATGTTTTATAGAAATACCAACACTTAATTTATTATTTTCAAAACATTTATTTACTACTAATATGATATAATTTTATCATATTTTCATTTATAAAATGGCTAAATTTTATTTATAATTTCATAATTGAGGTTACTATTCTATTGGCCTGTTTACTTTTCTAAAGGGTCGCATTACTATCTCATCGATCATGTTTCTATTCCATTGGTTTATATTCCTAAATTTCTCTAAACACTTATTATCTCATTCATTATTAATTTATAAATTTTTTATTGTGTTATATATGTTATTTTATGTGATTTATACTATATAACATAATTATAAAAATGTTATTTTCATTGATAAAATTTTGGGTCATTATATTGACACAATAGTACCATGGCTCTCAAAATGACTATTTCATCCATCCTTTTTTTCATAGGGAAATTATCAAAGCACCAAACCCATGAAATAGCTACTCCCAAAACATAGTGACTTATAATTAGCTCAACTAAAGGATTAAAAATGGAAAAATCATAAAAACACACTCAATGGTCACTCTACAAAAGGGGAATAATATGTAAGATTATTTAAAACACACATATGAATAAATTTCAAACATTCAATGACACTAAACCATTCAAAACGATATTTTATACATTATGTAAATTAGACGGGTAAATACTTTATACACTATACAATATAAATTGGTTACTTCACTCCCCAGATATTCTAAGTACCCAAAAGGTTGACCACCCAAGGCCGCAACTCCAAAACAGCCTCCACCACCAGGTACACCATATGAATTTTAGTGTCTAGTGAGCTAAATACTCACCCATTACCTATAAAACACCTTTAAGATTCCTCTAAACACCCATAATATTAAGAAAATACAATAGGAAGGTTTTAGAAAAAAAAACTGACCATTACCAAATGGAGAATTGGATGAGAATTTAGTCTAGGATGGGTTTGAGTGGCCGGGTTGGGTTGGGAAATGCCTGACTCGACTAAGTGTTTAGGTCTGGTGAAGTTCTGCACTCATTTTTTAAAAACAATAACTTTTATTAATTTCCATAATAAATAAAGGGTAATTGTCACATGGGGTGGGAGACACTATCACCTACTAACCATTTTTTTAATTTCAATTTTTTTATCAACTACACATCCCATGGTTCTTTTATCTAGTCAGAAATATATATATATATATTATTTTTATTTTATTTTTTTAAAATGAAATAAAAACCAAAGAAACTAAAAATTAATATTCATATGAAATTTACTTACCTATTCAATGATTTATCGACATGTTGTTAGTGTAATTATGATCCTATCAATTCCCTCTACACAAATTCAAATGAATTTAATTAAAATTTCATTCTTAACAATTTCATAACCACACTAATACCACTTGATTGAACTCAAGTCTTACATATGTATTCAAGGTCTGTATTTTTTAAATTATTTAACCAGAACTGTTTTACAACATTAGATCTGATCTTCTAGTGCCTAATTTTATCCAGAAATATTTATAAAAAATATTTTAAGTACAAGATGAATTTAAAAAAATTCATAAATGGTACCATGGTGAAACAAAATGACCCCGTTGTATTTTTCACATATTGGAATCACTATACCCCAAATTCACTAAGTGAGTCACCCTATATAGAACAAAAACATGAACTCAAAGCTCATAGTTATCCAATATTTTATCTTTTTGTGTTATCATAATGGAATCAAAGGTTTATAATGAAACTTTAATCCTAGCATGAACACAAACATGATTTTATGATGCAAGAGTGATCTTATATTTTTCTTCTCACTAACCTCACATAAAACCGTAAGAAAATGATTGAGAGTACTACAATTCATTAAAGGGGTCCTGAAGATCATTTTTTCCCCTAAAATACATTTTTATAGTTAGGTTAAACTTCCATAAATTTCATTCAGGTCTTTATAAAGGTTAACCTTTAAAATGAAAAAAAACATCAATGATAGCTCATTTCACTTTCCATAATTACCAAAAATATTTTACCACTAACATGTGACATAATAACATGTCACATGATAATATGAAATCCATTAACTAGTCTAATTTTTGTAACATATGTATCCTAGTGGGATATATTTAAAATGATATTTTTTTAATTTTGGGAAAGTGCCTTCTTGATTTATTGATTTTGATCAAGGGGTGGGTTTTCATTTTGGGATTTTGATTAGGATTTTGATGTTTTGTTTTGGATTCTTGAAATATTTAAGATATTTTTTAAGGTTAGGGTGTAATTTTATGGTATTTGAGAAGTATAATAAGGGGTTTTGCTGGTAGTTAATGGTTAAATATGATATTGAGTACCTAGTGGGCACTCACCAGGTACCCAGTGATCTAGGTAGAGGCCATAATAGCTAGGTGGTTTCACTCAATACCTAATAGACCTACAATGGGTACCTATTATACCTAGGTAATTTTACTATTTACATGGGGGTTTATAATCCCTTTATTTTATCCTACCAAGCTTATCCTTTGAACATATAACCTCTTACATAGCTCTAAGCTCCTACTTAAGCTCCTCAATATATTATTCTCCCCTTCCTTATCCCCCATAATTCAAGGATTATTAATGGTTATCTCTTCTATTAATTTAAGGAAATACCTTCACTATTATGTTATCCATATATATCCTCCTTTATTCTTTTTCTTCTCTTTCTTATATGGGTGTCTTGATTCTGATTTAATCATGACATGGTGAAATTACCTCAAATAAAGTGGATTATACTTCTTTCACTTAAAGGGATCTCTTATAGATTGTTTCCTTTATGTTGATCATTGTTTGAATTAAAATATATTATGTTTTGAGTTATTTTAGTGTTTTTTCTAATTGTTTCATTGGATTGGTATGATTTTTAGGGTCACATGTTATACTAAATTTCTTAAATGTTGATCTGATTTAACCACCTGACTATCCCTTAGTTACTAGATATCATGTGTTTATCAAGTTACCCTATTTTAGTGTACATGTAGAAATTAAATAGGTACATGAGAATTTATTTGTTTTACCTTCATTAGAATATATCCCAGGAGCTTAAATCAACAATGTTTCATGCACCAAGTCACTATAAAGAACACTACTCTTCATAAAGGTTCAAGCTAGGTTTCTACTTATGCAAGATATTTTCCTTAAAAATATTAGTGTTGACTCACTATCACCTATGGTTCACTACTAAATCACTTCTTTATTCATCCTCATTTTCTCATTGAACTGAGGTAGGATCTCTCTACATTATATAGAAATAAAGGCCTCATCACCAACATCTCTTTCACGGTTGAAATGAGTGTGTATTTTCATCATTAAATTCCTATTACACCACATCATAGACCTGTTGTGATCTCCACATTAAAAATATTATTTCTGCTTCTATTACAAGGTTTGGAATTTAATATTCATTTCATAGTATTGGATTATTCTTTCTTCTTTTGGTAGATTCTTCAATTAGTTCCAACATATTGTTCATCTTCTAGATTCTCATCTTAAACACCTCTTCTCACTATGAGAAATAGACAAGAAATATTTTATGTTCTCTCTCCATATATACTACTTCCAGTGGACCCCCTTATATGAAGAGGGATCATGTTCCAATTAAATTTACCACCTTTTAGTATTATTATAGTATATGAAAAACTACACATTACTCCTCCATGATTTCCCTCCAAGATCACTATAACCACAGTCTACCATAACTGCCACTTAGTCTACCATATTAAAATTAAATCATAGAATTATATATAAATTTAATTAGATTATTGAATTTATAAAATGAAATTTTATTTATTCTTTAATGATGACATAAATTTAATTCCCATGATGTATAGAACATTTCAGAACTATTCAATTACCATTTGAATCAATTCCAATAAATTTAGTGTTTCTCCATCTGACACGCCCACCAACACAACATTATTTCAGAAAACATGACACAATATTTTTTTAGGTAACAATTCCATTGAAGATACCCATTTCCATGACATATTGGATATTTTCATTCTTATATAGAATGAAAATTTCACTTCCATCATCCGAGAGAAACACCTTCAACACAGCCACCACAAATACCATAATGGTCCTTCCCATGGCTCATATTTAGACTCTTAGGACACCATAACCATCATCATGGTGTGTTCTATCTCCCTTTTCCATATTGAACAATTCTATCTTTAGGTATTCAATAAAACACAACCACTTGACTACAATGTCTCTTCTATGGCGTTTCACCAAAACCATTCCTATATTATACTCACTGTAGATTTTTCTATGAAGTATTTATCCTCTAGTTGACCATGCTTCACCATCAGGTCTTTAACCATATTCAAGAATGACTAAGACCATCCCCATGGCCACATTTGAATTCCCAGTGTTATATAGGGAAACTTATAGGCCACCATAACCATATCAATGGTGTGGTCATCCTTTTACTTAGTTGTATTGAAAAAGTTGACTAGAAATCCACCATGGGGAAAACTATGACATGTCTCATTCCAGCTAAATAATGTTGGGAATCTTCTTCTCTACCACAATGATAATCAATTGTGTAGTCATGCCTAGATTTTTCTTAATCTTCATAATTCCCACTGAATATGGCATGGTCTTTCCCATGTTATGAAACTTTAAAAACAATTCTCTATGCCACCTCCAATATACCTCTGATATAGAGACCCAATCTAAAAATGGATTAAATAATAAAATAATATCATGATTTAAATAATAAATATCACAAAAAGTCACACAAACCAAAGATCAAAGTATTAGTGTCTTGGATATTATCTAAATAATAATATTAATCTATAATCATTTCTCCATAAATTTTCACATATAAACACTATTTTATAAATCTCATATTATATAATTGTGTTCATAAACTAGGGAATGGAAACATAATAATTTTTTGATCTTGAATATTTAGTAAAATAAAACATTTCAACATTAAATTAGGGGATAAATCTTAATTATTTGAGAAAAATTGACAAGGAAGAAATTTCTTATTAAAAAGGACATGAAACTATTGTAACTATTTATAATCGACGATTAAAGGATATTTAACCACATATGAACCAGCCAATAACTTGTAAAGAGTTTTCTAAATTAGGAGATAATAAAAATAAGTTAAGAAGCATAATTATATGTATTTAGAAACATGGAATATTATATATATAAAGAATCATAGAAACAAGATAATCATAGAGAAACTATAGAATTGTGACTATGAAAAATTTCTACACTTAATGTTATGAATAAAAAAAATTCCATACTTAATTTGTGAATAAATAAAATTCCCATACTTTATATTGTAAAAAAACAAAATTCACAAACTACATGTTGTGAAAAAACAAAATAAACACACTCAATGATCATTTATCATGATATATAAAACCTTAAATGATGGATTAGAGGGTGGAATATGATCACGCCCTTCATTATTAACACATATAAGTTCCTTAATAAAATTATACATTCTTCATCTCATAACAATCCCATATAAAGAGTGGTTTTCATAAAATATTTGAAAAAATCACATAAGATGAACTGAAGAAATCATAAAATATCAAAAATCAGATTTTTCAAAATAATTCATACCATAATAACATACAAAGGGTGATCTAAATATCATTTCATGAATGATAAACCTTAGAGGGTAAATATAAGTGAAAATAAAAAATCTTCCACAAAAACTTTTAAAACTTTAGAATGAAAATTACTTTAAAAAAATTGTGAAGTGAAAGATGAGACTTATGAATAACTTATTATAAATAGATAAAAATAAAATATCCTTGAAAATACATAAAGTTATAAAAAAGGATAAGTGAATATACTTTTAAAACTTTTACTTTTTAAAATAATATTTAATAATGGAAAATTTAAAAGGACATAAAGTTTTTAAAATAGGAAAGTGAATATAATTTGGAAAATTTTACTTTTAAAAATAAAATTTATTAATTGAAACTTGAATAAAACATAAATATTATCAAAATAAAATGTTTAGGGGATGAAAAAACTTTTTTAAATATGTGATAACTTTTTGAAAATTTTGAAATAGCCTTATTGGAAAACCCACATCATTAAATAGTTAAAGAAAGAACAATTTTAAAATGAAAAAATGGTAATAAGGGATAATTGGGGATTAAATTTTTATAGTTACCACAAGGTAATGGAGATTACTGTTGGTAATAATAAAATTGATAATTAAATAAAATCCATTTAAATAAATGAAAATTTATTCATAACAAAAACTCATTTTAACAAAACAATAGAATCATAAAGCTAGAATAATTTTTTGTGAGACCTGATTTACTCATAAAAGTATGTGGAAATACAACATAATATCATCATAGCATAGAATATATCAATTTAGAAATATTATAGTCAAAGAAAAGTGATCATGACTCAAGGAAAACATTTGAGTCATAAAAACCACTTAAACCCATTATAACTTTTAAATCAAAGCCCCGTGAGAAAGATAACATGAAGTTGAATAATGAATATATTGAAATACAATATAATAATGATTTAAAAATTATAATGGTTATGTAATTACATCATACAAATTTAAACATGGTTTATGACATAATCATGTCTCAATGAAAGGAAATTAAGACAAAAACCGTTACCTTGTCTTATTTCTTAGTTGATGACACTCTAACTTCCTATAAAAAAAATAACCCAATATCTCATAAAATAATATTAATTTTTAATTTTTAATTTTTATAATACTTATTAAATTTTTTTATCATGAATACATTAATTAGTTATAGTGTATTATGATTATCGGGTGTTAATAACTTTAACTATTTTTTACATATGTTAAATAAGTTTTATATCATTACCGGTAATTAGATACCTATATTATTATTAATATCTAATTTAAGTTTATACAATATATATAACATATATTTATTTAAAATTATCTTATTTAATTATATATTTGTTTTGGTTGTGTTATATTTAAACAAAATTGATAATGACTTATTTTTTGTAATTTAAGTGAATGGAAATGATACTTTAATAATGAGTTAAATACAAATTATAATGTTTATAGAACAATATATAAATAATTACTTGTTTATTATGTTATCAAAATAATATTTTTTATCTTCCCATATTCATCCATCATTTTATTTTAAATAATCATCCATGTAGGTGGTTAAATCGACTAAAACTTTAACTCACTTTAACTAAATTGGTGAGTATGGTTAAAGAGGTTCTTCTTTTGACATAGTATCATTATAATATAATAATAATTATATTATTTTTATTAATTAATGATTTTGAACAATATTTTATGTTTATTGGATAAATAATGAAAAAATATATATGAAAAATGAAAAAAATGATTCTTCGTGGAGGCTCCAGTCCGCTCACACGCATGATTTATGTTACTTTATTTTTCTAAGTAGAAAAAATGAATAAATAAGGGTTTAAGAATTAATATAACAACATATAAGTGTAATAATGATAATTAATCCATAATATTATTATGGTGATGATATATTTTGATGAGTAAGAATAAGAAGAAAAACATAGGAAGGAGGTAATACATATGTTGGAGACCAGATTTTCCCTTAGAAGCTCCCTTAAAATTGAAGGGATTATAATAAAATTTTGTGACTAGAGGCATATTTTTATAGGATAGGGTTATAGTTATAGTAAAAGGACATAGTTTCAAGGTTAAATTTTAAGCATAGGTGTGTGATTTAAATGGTGTACGTGATCTCCTTTTATAAGAGAGGAAAAGGGAACTCTTGGAAATACCCTTAATATTTTAATAATGGTTTGAAACTATTCCAAGGTTAGTGGATCAATATTTTATAAATAATGTATTGTATATTATTTTTAGGTCTATAAAGTCTCAACCAAGTGTCTCCTCATATTTTTTAAACTTTTTATTGGATTTTTACCATTAATTTGGTTTACATTTTACTCTTTTACTTTTAAACTAAGAAACTAGTTTTTAACTAAGTGATTTAATGTTCTATTAATAATAAAAAAATAATGAATATGACCAAATTTGGGTTATATGAAATTAAATTAAATTTATATTTAATCCAATTAAATTTATAAATATTTCTAAATTAACTTTTATATTAAAACAAAAAATATGTAGAAACATTGTTTTAATAGAAAATCACATTTTAACTATTAAAGTTTCTTAATCGTATTTAGAATTGACTACCAACTAAATGAGTGATAATATATTTATTTATATTTCTATAAATAATATTATATTAATTTTTTAAATTTAATTTATTTGATATAAATTCCTTGATATTAAAAAATATATAAAATAATTGTTTCACCATTATCGTGGTAATTAGAATTAATACTGAAAATATAATCACATAACTAAAAATGAAATAGTCTATATTAAATAATATGAAAGTTATTTTATAAAATATAATAATCATTTTCTTAAATCAACATTCTATATGTATGGAAAAATAATTATAACACATGCGCATGTAACATACAAAACCCCATTTTATTGAAAACTTTATTTTTAAGGAAAATGATTGATGATTAAAATTTAGTTATCAATTCAATTTATTAAAATAAATAGAAAATAATAATTATTATTATTAAAATATTATTTATTTAACAATAAAATAAATAAAAATTTATTTAATCACGTTATAATTAATTAAAAAGTAGTTGAAAAATATTTTTCATTTAAAACTCTATAAATTTTCTAAATAGGTAACCATGGGTTTATAAATTAAACATAGTATTTTAAAATGATTTATTATAATTTATAATATATAAATTTATTAAAAAAATTCAAAACCTTTCAGTTTATTTATACAGTAAAATTATTTCATAAAAGTGATGACATTAATAAAAATAGTATCTCACTATTCACATGAAAATTAAGTACTTATAAAAAATACCAAATATTAAACATGACATAATATCATATGATAAATCAAAAAATTATATTTATTTTCTCAAATTAAAATCCTAAAATTTATATTTTTTTAAAAAAATGTAAAATGTATTGAAACCCCATTTTTAAAGGAAAATGAGTTTTGATATAATAAAAAATTTTCTAAATAGATTACTAATTAATATAGTGTTAATATATAGTGTTATTATTACATAAAAATAAACATAATTCCTTAAAATAAAATTCATATTTATGAAAAATACATTTTTAAACATAATTTGAATTTAAAAAAAATGACCTTTCAAAGAGTATATAAATTCAAGAAATATCTATATAAATATTTTATTATATTTTTATATAATCCTATTTTATAATTAAATAAACTCTTATGATCCCCACATAATTCATAATCATCAAATAAGTAGTGGTTATAGTTTTGAGTGGCAATTCAGTCGACATTTACCTTATGGTTGTCTCTGTGAGCTTGAACTTATCCCTTATATAATTTTTCTGAAACCATAATTAATTAAGTTTGACTTTCTGTGGTCTAAGGTAAATCCATATAAAAGTTATCTCCCATATGATTTTGGGTAAATGGGATTCATAATGAATAATTATTCATTCAAATTCAAGTTTCCTTACTATCTTAATTGGTTTTTTAAAATGATTACCTTAATTTATACCATCAAAAATAATGACTATTTTTAGCTATCATATCCAGTATTAAAAATATATAAAGGAATTTAGTTTAGTTTTTCATGTGAACCATGATATTAACAAAATATTTAAATAAAGATAATATATTTTGAAATTAGTGGCTATTACATTCACCCCTTAAATAAATTGCATCTACAAAATTTTAATGATCATTTTCTAAAGGAATATGATACGGGATCCATTAGAAACTCAATATATATCTTCTATTGAGACATCCTCCTCATTTTCCTTGATAATACTAAGAAAGTTTTTTTCCTAATATTATTCTCATAATTTATTAGTGATATACATTTCAAAAAATCGTTTCCTTGATCTTGATTCAAACAAATACTAAAACCAAAATGGTTATGATAATATAAACAAATTAAAGTATGTGAATATGAAAGTTCAATCCTAAGATGTATTCTACAATGAAAACATCATTTTAATATATGATACGTTCATTTAAACTACTCCATACATGTTTAATCCTATAACTCTCATAGTTCTACCTAGGTTAGTTTATGTTGGGATATCTTACACTTATCACCCTCACTCTTCAATTTAACTAGAAAATCAATCCTTCATAGTGGTTTATAAATGGAATATGATCCACCAAAGTATATCCCTTGAGAGTTTTAAAATAGGTGTGTAGTATTAGGCCCACTCATTGTGAATCGTGGTGATAATTGAGTAAATTATCAACCAACCTTTTTCTGGGTGATTACCCATAGGTACATATGTACCAAAACTATATCCACTTATAGTATATATAAAGAGATGTATTACTAGGGAAAAATACTATGAGTACTTATATCAATATTTTATGATATAATCCTATTCTTAGACACATCCATAGGGTTTTTACTAAGGATATTTAACCCTAACACAAAATATAACTTAACTAATCTCCAGAATTAACTAAACTAATCACCAAAATAAATAAATCGTTATATGATACCAACTATAGAGACCAAATATAAAAATTACTTAAGTACTAAAATAATATCTTGATTAAAATAATACATCAAAAAAATAGTTGAAAAAACCAAAGATGGAAAGTTTTAGTGTCTTGGAGACAAGCTACATATGCATTTTAATATGCAATCATTTCTTTATAAATTACACACATATACCCTATTCTAGACATTTAATATGATATAATCATCTTTATAACCAAGGGAATGGATATATAAGAAAGTGGTGAGCTTGAATATTTAGTAAGAGAAAACATTTAAACATGTAATCGAGGTTTAAATCTTAATCATGTGATAAAAAAGGGCATAAAAAAATTTCTTATAAAAAAGTATATAAAATAGTAAAAATTGTTCATAAATAATTATAGAAGGACATGTAATATCAAATGAACTAATCTATACCATATAAATATTATGTGGAATATGGAGAAAATAAACCTTATTCCAGGAGAATAATAATAGATATATAGAATTAATTAATGTTATATAAACCATGAATCATGAAACAACTAGAATCATAGAGAAATTATATCATTTTGAATAAAAAATGTATACACTTCATGTTATGAATAAAAAATACCCTTCCTTCATGTTTAAAATAAAAAAAATCCCACACTTCATATTGTGAATAAAAAAATGGCTATGATTAATGTCGTGAAAAAAATTATCATTCAAAACATAAATTTATCATGAGATATAAATTCTTAACCAATTCATTTGATGATGATATAGAACCCCACCTTACACTATTCCCATATATGAGTGCTATAAAAAAATCAAACAATATTCTTTTCATAAAGAACCAATGTAAATAGATATTTTCTTAAAATATTCAGAAACATAATATTACATAAACATAAGAAATCATATATTATAAAAAATATTATTTTCCAAAATAAATCATACCATAATAACATATAAATGTTGATAAAAACATGATTTCATTTAAGATAAAACTTGGGGGGTAAATATCTGTGAAAATAAATAAGCTTTCACAAAACCATTTAAATCATTGAAGTTAAAACTAATTCAAAAAATAATTTTTTGGGAAGAGTTATAAATAAAATATCCTAAAAATGAATAAATATTTCAAAATGGAGAAGTGAAAATACTTTGAAAACATTAAATTTTTAAAATGATATTTAACAAATGAAACTTGAAAAAGATATAAAGTTTTCAAAAAGATAAATTTTTGAAAACATTGAAAACATTTACTTTTAAAAATAATATTTAATAAATTTTTTTTAACAAATAAAGGTTATCAAAATAAAATGTGGAGTGGATGATAAATCTTTTTATTTAGAATAAATGGAAAAACCTTTTGGACATTTTGAAAAACATGTTGAAAAATCAATGTCATTAAATGGATGATGAATCCATTATTTTAAAATAACTAAAGGTAAGAAAAGGTATAATTGGGGATAAAAAATTTTTATCTTCAACTAGGGAAAATAGAACATTAATGGGAATTAAAAACATTTATTGGGAAATAAAATCCATTAAAAGAAATGATAATTTATTCTTAATAAAAAATTATTCTATCAAAACAATAGAATCCTAAAGGTATAATAATTTTGTGTGGAACATTATTTCCCCAATAAATAGTTTTAAATAAAACATAATGTTATCATTTGGTATGATAAATCAGTCTTGAAAGATGATGGTCAAAGAAAAGTGATTATGACTAAAGGAAACGTTTTCAGTCACAAAAAACCCCTTGAAACCATTATAACTTTTGAATAAAAACAACATGATAAAGATAAAATGAAATTGAACATTTAATATCATTAAATATAATATAATAATGACATAAAAAAGTAAAATTGGGTGGTAAGTATACCATAAAAATGTAAACATGACGTACAACATAATCATGTCTCAATGAAAGAAAATTAAGATAGAAACCCTTACCTTGTTTCCTTTCTTAGTTGATGTCATTACAATTTCCAACAAAAAATAACTAACTCAATATCCTAGTATATAACCTTAATCATAAATATTAACCATTAATAATATTTATTCTAATTTTTATCATGAATAAATTAATTAGGTATAGCATATTATGACCATCATGTGTTATTAACTTTAATTGTTTGACGCATGTTTAATAATTTTGATATCATTACCCATAATTCGATACCAATTTCATTATTTATAAAAATTTTAAGTTTATTTAATATATAAATTATATTTATTTTAAATTATTTTATTTCATTATTTTGTGTTTTTTTTATGTTCTGTGAAAATAGAATTGATAACGACTTATTTTGTCAATTTTAGTAAAATAAAAATTATACTTTAATAATAAGTTATATAATTAATATAATTTTTCAAAAACTATATTAAAATAATTATTTTCTAAATAATTGATAATAAATATTATTTTCCTTGTTTTTATAGTCATACATAATTGGATTTTAAAGAATCATTCATGTTTGTTGTTAAACTGAGCCAAACATGAACTCCTTTTAACTCGATTGGTGGGTATGGTTAAGAATAAATTTATTTTGACATAATATTATCATAATAGAACCATATTTATATTATTTAAATGTTTTATTATGTAAAACCATATTTTATGATGATTGAATAGATAAGTAAAAACAATAATAAAAATGACAAAAAGTTATTCTCATAGTGGCGGTAGTCCACACACATGCATGATTGACATTCATTTTTTATAAGTGGGTGTAATTTATTAAATAAGGATTGTAAAAATAATATATTAACATATAATTATACTATTGGTACTTAATTAATCATATTATTATGGTGATAAAGTATTTGTAAGAGTGTGATTAAGATTAAAAACATAGGAGAGAGATAATACTTACATTGGAGACTTGATTTTTCCTCAGAATTTCCTTCGAGGGGCTTATGTTTATTAGATATGATTATAAGTGGATTAAAATTTCATATTTTAAATTATAAATTCAATGTATTAGTGCATTTTTGATAGGGTGTAAGTGATCTCCTTTTATAAGGGAGTAAAAGGGCACTCTTGGAAACACCCTTTATATCTTAATAATGTCATGACACTATTCCTAGGTCAATGTAAAAAAAGTTAACAAATAATGTATCTTGGTGTATATTTAGGTCTATAAATGATTAAAAATAGTTTTATAACATGTTATAAGTTTGTTATATGGTTTTTAACATTATGTTTCTACATTTTACTCTTTTACTTTTAAACTAGGTAACTAGTTTTTAATTATGGAATTTTATGTTCTATTAATCATATATAATAACCCATATAACCAAATTTGGGTGTCATGTAGAAAAATTTAGAATATATTTAATAAAATTAAATTTCAAAATCCTTGAAAATGTACTTTTCTTTTAAAACAAATAATGTATAGAAAAACTATTTTCGTATAAAAATAACATTTTAACTATTATGGATTGTTAATAATTTTAGTTATTGACTACATAATAAATGAGGGAAAATATATTTATTTATATGTTTATAAATCATATTTTATTCATTATTTAAATTATTTAAATTTATTTTATTTTATATAAATTCCTTGACATCAATAAAACAATAATTTTAAAATAAGTTTTTAACCATTATCGGGGTAATTATAATTAATCCGCAAAATATAATTTCATACCTAAAAAAATTGTTCATATTAAATATTATAAATATTATTTTATCATATATAATAATCATTTTACCAAATTTACTTTCTATTTGTAGGGGAAATAATTTTTATCACAAGCACATGTAATGTGAAAACCCTATTCTTTGTAAAAGTTTATTTGTAAAAAAATTATTTATGAATGGGATAGATTTATCAATTCCAGTGATTCCAATAAATTTAAAATAATTATTATATTTGAAATATTATTTATTTAATAATAAAATAGGTAAAAAATTATATATTTCATCATGTTTTAGTTAATTAAACAAAACTGTTTAAAAATAGATTTAATTTAAAACTCTATAGAAATTTCCAAAATGTTGACCATGGGTTTCTAAACTCAACATAGTATTTTAATAAACATTATTATACTATAGTATACAGGTTTAAAAACTTTTAATGTATTTATATAATTAAATAATTTGATAAAAGTGATGAAATTAATAAAATCATTATTTCACTATTCACATGAAAATTAATTACATCCAAAAACTATAAAAAAATAATATTTGGTTAATATAACTTTGATAAATTCAAAAATGATTTTAATTTTCTCAGATTCACATCCTAAATTTTATAAATTTTATAAAAAACATAAGATGTAGAAAAAAACCATTTTTATCAAAAAATGACTAGGTATGATAACATTTTTATAAATAATTAATTAATCTAGGCTTAATATATATTATTATTATTCAATAAAAATAAACTTAGTTCCTTGAAATAAAATTTTTATTTCTAAAAAATACATTATAAATCATAATTTAACTTCAGCATAAATAACTCTTTGAATAGTATATGCATTCATGATATATCTATATAAATATTTTATTCTATTTTAGTATAATCCTATTTTTTACATACATAACTCCGTATGATATTCATGTAATACAATTATATCAAATAATCTTTGGTTGTAGTTTTAGGTGGTAGTTTAGCTTTCATGGACCATGTGTTTATCTTTACTTGCTTGAAAATATCCCATATATGGATTTTTTTCAAACCGTAATTGCTTGATATCAGCAGGGGATTGGCCAAGAGAAAATCCTAGAAAAGTTACCTCTCTTTCATGTTTGGATAAATGGGATTAATAGGGAAAAATTAAGCTTATGGATTCTTTTATTCTTACTTTCCTAATTGATTTTTTGATATAGTTACTTCAATTTATACTATATAATTTAATGACTAAGTTTTAAAAATCATACATAATATTCAAAATATATCAAGGTATTTAGTTTTTTTGTGTTAAAAAATGTATTAAAAATATATTTATATAAGTTTAATATATATTGAAATATTGCGGAATTACATTAGACTTTTATCTTTACTATATAATATCCTTGTAGAATACCTTTTCACTTCCATATTACCTCCATATACCATTATCTTTTCACGAAAAATAATCCCAACACAACAACCTTAAATATACCTTTTCAAAAAATCCAAAATAAATAAATCAAGCTCATAATTAAAAATTATTAAAAAAGTACATTGACCATCTCATTGTTAAAAAGCATATCTAGATTATTGTCAAAAAAATACAACACACTCATTTTGGATTCCTAACAATATAATTTTTTTATTTTTTTATCAATGTATATCACTTCTAATTTCAATATTTCTTACTCCCCATTATTGTAAATTAAATACAAAGGGAATTTTTACTTCCCTAAAATGTTATGAAATTCCTTTGAAGCTCATTCTACCCTTTTGAGTATGTTTAAATTCTTTTATATTCAAAATTTTCTCCCCTTGATGTATGGGAGGAAACTCAAAAAAATATCATCTCCCCATTAGACTTTAATATACTTTTTTCCCCTTATTACTTGTTGCTTATAATTTTTTCCTTTATAAGAAGTGTGATCATGTTTTAATTAAATCTACAGCCTATAAAAATTATTATGGGATATGAAAAACCACGCATAGCTCCATGCATTCCCTCCATGATATCCATAACTATAGTCCACCATAACTGACTCATGTTCAACCACATTAACATTACATCATGGAGTAAAATCTTTATATAATTAAATTATTGAATCACTATAATCACCTTTGATTAACACTTTAATCATGGGATAAATTTGAGACCCTTGATGTATGTAATAGATAAAAACTATTTAATTATCATCTGAATCAATTCCAACACATTTATTACATCTCCAACCCATAATCCTATTAAAATAAATTTCTTCAAAACACCACGATGTAGTATTTTTATTTTAAGGATAACATTCCCTTAAACATTCCCATCTCCCTAAAAATTTGGCCATGTTTCATTATCCTATAGAATGAAAACTAGAACTTCCATTATTTGATCAAAAAACCTTCAAAACAACCACCATCGCCACTATAACGGTCATTCCCAATGATCATAAGTAGACTCTCTGGACACCAAACCCTTAAACATAGTGTGTTTTGACTCCTTTTTCCATGTTTCCCAGTTTAAGCTTCAGGTCTTCAATGATGAGAAATCATTAGTCCATAAAGACTCCCCTATAACATGACACCAAAACCTTTCCCATGTTGTAATTACCATGACTTGTTATATGTCATAGTGTATGACGACCCACGACTTTTACACATATAGTTACATGAATTATCAATATAAATATCCATTAATAAAAGACATGTATCACAAGGTCTAGTGTCTTTGTAAGAATAGGATCATAATATATCAAAGTAAACTAAGGCAATACATCATTATTATTTTTTCTCTTGTTTAGTTATATTCTAAATCTATTTTAACTCCTAAAATTACATGCGAAAAAATGGTAACACATAAAAGAAAGGGATGATCTTGAATTAATAGTAATGAAATAAACATGATAAGGAAATAGAAATTATAAATGAGATATATAACATAATATCATAAAATGTAGGTAAAATGAGTAATCACATGGAAGAATAACATAAATAACATGGTATCATAATATCATGGCATCATAATAAATGTGGAAGCAATAAAAAAATAATATAAAAAAGAGTCAAGGACAAATTCCTAGACAATATCACATGGTGTAAAAAGGCCCATAATAGATTAATTTTACTCCCTAATACTATAAATTATTCCTTATGAGACTAAAGATTTACCCAATAAATTGGATTAATATCTGAGTGAACCCATCATAACACGTTCATGATCTATGTGTTCCACATAATGGAAATCAAACATAAGATATACATAATAATTTCCCATGGAAAGGAAACATGTTGCATTATATTTCTTCATATTATACTCAAAGGAAATCTCCAAATGAATGCATTTTATAAATGATCATAAAAAATTTATTACCCCATCAAAGGAATGGAGAATAAGCTAGGTATATATGTTAGATACATATATACATAATTTATAATAAATCCATAACATCAAGGGTTATCATCATTAATGAATAGAAAAAACATTCTTTAAGAAAATAACATTTCCACCTTGAAAATCACTTTTTCAAAAATATGAAATTCAAAAAATAATGTGAAAATAGTTTTCTTTGAAAATAAACTTAGAAAATTATAATGGAATATTTAAAATATTGAGTGTTCATAACAAAGGTAAATTCTATTCATGTTGTACATATTTAAAATAAATATTCATTTCACATTTATAGTAAAATCCAAATATGACTTGTTTTTTAAAATGATAAGAACTTTCCCTTTAAAACATTTTATAAATTTTCAAAAAGGGGTAAATTTGAATTTAAAAAACATAGAGGAAAATTAAATAATTTTTTAAACCATTTATTTAGAAACATGGAAATGGAATAGAAATGGTTTTTTACTTAAGAGTGATATAAATTCGGTTTTCTTTAACAAAATTTTCTCAATCATTTTAAGTTCCAAAGGGAGGAAAAGTTACTATTACTTGACAATTTCATGAATAAATAAAGATAAGAAAATGAAATTGGTTTATTAGAAAATGATTAAATAATTTATTATATTTGAAATTTGGGAATTAAAAAACCTGATTAAAATGATATTGAAACATAAACCCTTTTTTATTTGTTAACTTTTGAATCATAACTTCCATTCGTGTCATACATATTTAAAAAATATTCCTTTTACATTTTTGGATAAATCCAAACAAGATTTGTTTTTGAAAGAGACACGAAGATATATTTTAAAACATTTTTTAAAAAGAAAAAAATGTGTAAAATTTACTTTAAATAATCATAGCGGTAAATTATAGTATTTTTGAAAAAAAAATCAGAAAACGTAGACATCTAAGAGAAATGGTTTTCGACCAAAGAGATAAATAAAGATAGATTTATTTAATATAATGTACTTAAAAAATTTAAGTACTAAAAGGAGGAAAATTATAATATTAGTTAAAAATATTATTAATAAACATAAGAGAATAAAATAAAATAGGTTTATTAGATGATGATCAAATAATTTCCTATAATGGAAATTCAAGCATAAACAATACTGATTAAAATTAGATTGAAACATAAACCCTTACTACTTTGGTAACTTTTGAATCTGAAATTTACATGAATAAAATAGATGAATTGTAACTTGAAATATAATGAAGTTTTAAGGATTCAAGATATAGTATGTAAAGGGGTTGTATATACACCATTTAAAATAAATTATGTGTATAAAAGGATATGCATCTCAAAGAAGGATGTTTTGAGACAAAAAAACCTTAAAAAGTTTGTATCATTGTGGATATAGTGAATCCCTGAGGATATTATGTGTAAAAAATTTAGATCCACAAAAATATAAGTGTAAATAGAACATAAGGTAATAAAATTTCATTTAACACATAATTTTGTCATAATATAAACAAAAATATGGATATATAACCCAATGAATGGAAATTGAGTTAAGAAACCCCTTACCTCAGACCTCCCTATAGTTTATAACTTTTGAAATCTTGTATATTGTTTTTAAAAAAATTATTAACTCATAACCGAACAATATTAATATTTATAATATCATATATGATCCTTTTATAACATATTATTACCGGTTCGTTAATAATTTTTCATTATGACTATTGTTTCAAGTGTTAATTGCTTTCTTTTCTTATACTTTTTTTGTCTTGAAAGCACCCATTCATGATTATAGGACTTAGTTACATAATCTATAAAATTATATTAATGTTATAAATATTCTTTTTTTAATTATATTATTTTTATAATAATTATTTAATTTGGAATGTGGAGAATGAATCACATCGCTTCATAAAGACGGTAGGTCATATGTACGCACAAGCGACATTTTCATTTACTTAAATGGTGAAAGAGTAAGGAATTGAATGGTATATTAATTTTTAAAAATCAATATAATTTCATATATATCACATATATTCATTAAATTTATCCTTTATTAATTTTCATGTATAGTATTAGTGAAAAAATCACATCACTTAATGAGGTGGTAGTTCTCCAAACACACGAGAGATTTTATCATAGTTTCTCTAGAATGGAAAGTAAGATGGTATATGTGATATTATAATTCCTGAAGTATATTTATATGATAAATAATTTTTATAAAAGTTATATAAATCATTGTATAAATCCATGAAATGAGTTTATGGAAAATGAATTACATCGGTTTGCGAGGTTGTAGTCCTCCATACACAAGATCAACAGTTTCATTTCCCATTTGAAGGATGAGGATATAGTTGTAGGTAATTACCTTAAAATATAAACATCTTACTATAAATATGATACTAAGGTTATTATATAATCATGTATTAATAATTTTTTAAGGAGGTGGAAGAATAAATAATATAAAACACTTGGTTAAGGATGTTCCCTCTTATTTGGATAAATTCTATTGGTTTACACCAAAATCATTCCTAAGATGTATTTATAAACAAAAAAAGAATTATAAGATGAAGAGAGTGAACTATGTAATTTATTTGGGTATATATTGGTATAAACAATGGGTTTTTTAAGTGTGAAGAGGGTAGAGGGGGTGGCCTCTTATAAGTGGGGGAGAGGACACACTTGGTATTTTTTAAAAGAAATAATTAAATCCATGCTTTTATCACGTCACAAGGCTCCCAAATGGAAAATTTTAGAAACATATAAGATATAAGGTCTAACTATTACCATAAAATATGAATTATATAAGTTTTGAGTCATTTTTAACACTTATTATTTAATTTAAACCCTGATACACCATTTTCTAGATTAACCATGGTAATAATTATTACAATTTTCACTATTCATTATTGTAAAAAATTAAGATGAAATTATTATATAATATAAATTATTCCAATTTAAAATATGGAAACTATTTTTATAAATTCAACTCATAGAAGTATCATAGTTTAATTTAAAATTAAACACGTAGATCTGATGAAAACCCGAATTTTCATGTAGTGTATTTTTCATGAAAATAATGATTTTATATTAACTTTTTGACTAGTAAAAATAATTGTATTAATTTAAATTAATATTTATTGATATATAATATATAATTTTCAATGAAATCATTACCCATTAGGTGTTTTTTAATTAATTAAAAATGATAAATATTATGCAATTTAAAACAATTTTCACAAAAACCTCATTTTTATACTTAAAAATAATCTTATACTAAAATAATGTATAAAGATTATTTAAATTAAATTATTTGATTTAAATATAAATAAATTATTATTATTTTAATTATAAATAAAACTAAAATAATTATGGTTCCTAATTTATTATAAATAAATGATACTTTTAAAAAAATTAGTATTTTTCACTATTCATAAGAAAATTAATACTTTCCAAAAAATACCAAAATATAATAATAAATTAATACTAATATGATGATTTAAAAAAAATCAATTAAATTTTCTAAAATTGGTAAACATTAATTATATATTATGTTCTCAAATCTCGACTAAACCGCATTTTCTAAAAATATAGTTTTTGATAAAACAATTATTTTATTTTAAATGGTTATTATTTTATTTCTAATAAAAAAATAACAATTTGAATATATATTTTACATGTTTAAATCATAAAATATACATAATTTACTTTGTATTATTTTTACTTGACAACTTAACGTCTTGGTTATAATGATCATGTTTAAATAAAAAATATTTTAATAGAGTATGATGTTTCTTTTAGACCCGATATTGTATGTGTCACAAGATATCAAAGATATCAAATTTATTTAAAAATAAATACTTTATAAATTATCAGGGTGATACATTCTCTTCTAATATTAGTTTTATGTATCACATATGTTATCCAACATGGTGTTCCTCTTTTAAAATATCAGGGTGTTACATAGTTAGCCTTTATCTGACTATATTGAACCATCAGGTATTCAATGATATCCAAGCATGACCATGACCTTACCCATGACCACTTTGGCCTTCCTAGTGCTGTAGATGTAAAATCGCAGACCACTATGCCCATATCCGTTGTGTATCCCTTTGTTTAGTTGGTCGTATTGCATAAGGGAATTGAAACTCCTCCACAGGGACCACCATGAAGTGTCTTATACCAGCTTTCCCATATTAGAAATCTCATTCTATACTACTGTCATAATCTTTGGACTGGTTTCACCTAAATTCCTTTTCAGCTTTATTTCACCCAAGGCCTGTGTCTTTATCATACCCAACTTAGGAAAATTCCACACAAAATTCCCCAAAATTCCTTCAACATATTTATGGCCCTTCTCTTAACAATGTAGGATCCTTTTAGAAAACCTTTACACTTCCAAATTACCACTAGATACCATTATAATTGTCTGTATAATGATCACAACATAACACCCTTCAATATTACTTGTCAATAAAGATAATATCATTTAATCATGCTCATTATTTACAATAATCCAAGAATCGTCGTGATCATATCATTTGGTTTTTTTGGTTCGGTGTAAGTCAGTTCTCAAGGCACTACAAAATTGACCTTTCTTTGTTTTTGGTTTTATACCCTATTGTCATGGATTTTTTCATAATCCTTGTCTTCTCCATTCCCTACTCTAGACTTATTTCTATCTGCGCCTCTTCAAGGTATATTAATAATGGGGTGACACTGAGGTTTTTGGGATGTGGGTTCAGATGTGTTCTGAGTTCTAGGCATGTATCCTTCAGTGATGATTATGATTTTCTCTTCCATAAGGCATTCGATGATGTTTTGTATGGTTTCTTTCTTCTTTCTTCATCTACGAGTGGATTCACTGGTCAGTCTCTCTGGTTCTAGTGTGACAATTTTAGTGTCGATGGTGTACTTTGGCTAATAGGTATGACGATAGTTCTTAGATGATGATGGTACAGTTTTTATTCCAAGCAATGGTGTTTCTAGTTTTCCAGGTTTGGTGTTCTTGATTAGTTCATCTAATTTATCAGCGGTTCTGGGATGTTTTCAATGGCTGTAGGTGGTGTTTTGTGTTTTCAATTTCCAGAGAGAAGGTTTGTCAGTAGTGTTGTGTGCCAGTGATGTTTTCTTAAGATGATGGATGTGCATATAATAGAGTAGGTCAAGGATGCTGGAGGATCCGTTGATCGCGTTCCGTGGATCCCGTGGTGTGATGTTCATGAAATGGTTCGATTTGAATTTTTTATTTCACCCTATTAATGGATTGGATCATAGATGACATGGTGGTTAATTTGTGTCCCATGTTTTAATTTTGATAAAAAAAAATTGGTGGGCTATGATGGATTTTTTTCTTCTGTCTACTTGGTTTGAATTTTTTAAGGGTTCACACTAATATATAAAAAGTTTATTTATAAAATACAAAAAATATGGATTTTGATTAAAATCTTATAACATGCCTAACACTAGTTTTTCAAAACATTAAGAACAAGTCTTAAAAATTATTTTTAATTCTATGAAGTGATGTCCTCTTGAGTTATTTTCTTATGTAAGGTGGTGTAACATAAATTGAATTTCAAGAAATTTATCAAATAGTTTTCAAAAATTCATTTATAATTTTTATTTTTTGATTTATAAGAAAATGAAATTTGAAATGGTCTTAATTATATTAATCTACCTTATTTACATTGATTTCTATATTTTAGCTATTTAAAATTTTTTGTAATAATACTTCATGTTTTTATTTATATAGTTTCATGCATTTAGGATCATTCAGTGGTTTTCATAGCCTTTTAATTCTCTCTTCCAAATATTTCCATTTCATGAAATGATATAGTATATGTAATGGAAAATATTACATAGATGGATCTGACCATATAACACTTAATAATTTCTTATTTGTGAATAGATTATGACCTAGATACTTAAACATAAGAAACTCAATATTTTATTACTTGGGTGTATCCTAGTGTGCCTCTATAATTTCATCATAAAATATTCACCACAATTCATCATTTCTAAAATGAGTTACCATTCACCATACTAACTTAACTTAATTGAAAATTGTATTAGTTTCATGGTAACTACTAGACTAGATAGGTGGAAGGAAGTTACTATCTCATATATATTCTTTTCTTTTTAAAACTGGTTGAATTTTAAATAAATACTTATACCTTTAAATATTTTTTATATGAATTATTCCTTTAAATAAATAATATTGTTACTAGTTAAATTTCAAATTCTTCAATTGGTGATTTGGATTTGGAAAATTTCCTTCAAATTTGAAGAATATAAACTCTTTTACAACTTAAATAAATTAATACATACATTCATAACAATGTGAATAACCATTTCCTAAATAAAGTAAAAAGGTATGGTTTTTATACTCTTTCATTTATATGTTTCATTTATAATTATCTCCTTTTTAATAAGTAAGTATAAGGTAAAAAAACTTGAAATTTTAATTAAGTATTATTTTTGAAAAAGGGTTTAATCTCTTAAAAGGATATAGAATACAGAAATATTTTCATTGAAAATAAACTTAATTTCAAACTAATATTTTAACCACAATTTGATTCCATGTTTTACAACATATTAGGGTTGTTTCTTATGGGATTGGATTATATCCAATGCCATAGAAAGTTTCTTACTTAGTTAAAATTAGAGTATATTTTTTATGAGTAGAATTACAACATCATAAATTATTTACTACAAAATAATTTTTTATTATTTTAAAACTTACTTTTTATGCATATTGTTTGAACCATGTTTGGTTTATTACATTTAAACCTATTTTAGTACACAACATAGAATTATTGTAATTTTTTTACTTATTCCATGTTTATATTATGTTTTAAACTGATCATAATGATTTATAACTGGTCCAATATAGAGTATCATATCTACCCTTCTCTTTAATAAGAATGATAGTTGTTATAATTAATTTATACAGGAAGAATGATCTTTCCTTATTATGTTTTTGAGAATGGTATGAGGGGATATATACATATCTATTATTGTTAATTTAAACTATTGAAGAAGATATTCAAGGCTTGAGTGGGTTGATGGATATATGTGATAGGCTCACAATATCCTGAATATCTCATATGAGAATCGATGGGAGGGGATAATTATTCATTTAATATATTTATAATTCCATTATTCGATAATGTATGATAT
The DNA here is from genome assembly GCA_963277665.1 of Viscum album. Lineage (NCBI taxonomy): Eukaryota > Viridiplantae > Streptophyta > Magnoliopsida > Santalales > Viscaceae > Viscum > Viscum album. The sequence continues at coordinate 483,112,867 of OY728126.1, forward strand.
ATAACATTTCCTTGAATCTATTATTTACTTTTAAATTTCCATGGAATTGGGGTTTCACCCAAACTACCATGGTTTGGGTGTCATGAGATAACCACATAGGGATTGGGTAAATACAATTCCCAACATTACTGGATTCAGATATTGGGTATTAACTTGAAGAAGGTAGTGTTTAGATACTAGGTGTTGACTTAAAGCAGGTATATACCCTCCAAACATAGGGCATTACTTTTTATAGCTCATTATGGTTTTTATATTCACATAACTGGTACTTTGTTTATATTTTACATTTTCAACTACTCAAACTATTTTATTGTATATGTAAGTAAATGTGTGGACATGTTCATTCATACAACTAGTTTTTCATTGATGATTTTAGTCCTATTGGTGGTTCCCTACTGTGTATGTATATCCTCACACAATCCATATATACCTCAATGTAAATGAAACCAATTTTTATATATTTTATATATCTATTTATCATGAGAGTTTTTTGTATCCATGGTATTATGTTTCATTAGAGTTTGGTCTTTGGGTAGAGTTACTTAGAGTTATTGGTGGGCTAATGTTGTGGATGAAAAAGAGTTTTTTTTATCTTTAACTTTGATTTTTTTGAAAAACCTTCCTCTTTGACTCTTAAGTCTACATTTGGTTATAATTATTTGTATTTAGTATATTTTTTTACCCTCTTATAGACTTTATGTGAGTTGTATACTAGTATAAGGTATATTCATGTTTCATATACTTTCAACTTTCCATTTATCCTCATGGTTTGTCTAGTAGGTATACCCATGGTAAGTTGTATCTTTTCTAGATCCATATGTTGATTACCCCAAAGGTCATTACAAAATGCTAACTAAAAACTTTCTTTATTGATCTATTCATATTTTGGAAATAAAACCCCATTTAATTCTTAAATAATCCCCAGTGTGTACACTAGACTCTTGTGATTGTGAGGTTTATTTGAAGTCTTGTGGTTGCCCATCCTAGTGATGTTCTGGAGATTGGGTCATAGTCATTATAGAAAGTTTTTGGAGAAATATTTTGAGTTTATCTTTTATTTTAGTATATCAAGGTTTAGGTTGGAGATAGGATTTCCCAAACCAATCCAGGAAATATATCTGATATAGGCACCTTGACTATCCCAGTACATATCCCAAAGTGCATTCCTAATCCCTACAGGCTAAAAAAAGTTCCATGGAATCAGATATACATATCGGGAATGATTTATCCTAGAATAAATAATATTTAATAAATATTATAATTAAACTGAGAATATGATATGGTGCATCCATTTAGTGAATACCCATACAAAATGAAATAAATAGTTTTAAATTAAAAACAAACCAAACTAGGAACTACTAAAGTTACTATCCAATTAAGTATAATTAAAAATATATAGAAACTAGAATGAAAATATGGATAACATTTCATATACCTACATGGAATAAAGTGCCCAAAAAATAGATACTAGTGATCACCTCATGACCAAGGTCACCATCCAACATAATTGCTTAATGAGCATACCAAATGAATAATTCTATGATTCCAGATCTTCCCAAGAACCTAAACTTGAACCTAAATGTTATACACTTTGTCTACAAAAACTGAGTGGAGTAATTAGGGTGTGATAATAACATCTGAATAGGATTTCACCAAAGATTCCATGAATTTATATTTTTTAAACATTCTAAAAACATTTGTTTCAAATTTTTATATTTAATTTTTTTCTAACACTTTAAGAAAAAATGAATGAACATGACTCACTTAAAATTTTAGAACAATTAAATTCTTAAATTAAGAAAGTTAACATTTTTAAAAACCATTTTGAAAATTTATTTTTCCAAATACATTTACACAAAAAATTCATAAGATACTATAGAAAAAAACTTGACACCCAAAAAAATATAAACCTCATAGGTATCAGCAATGAGTGAAAAAAATAGGTAAATAGTTGAGCCGAATAAAAAATAGTCATTAAATAGTGGAAAATATAAATAATTAATTAAAAAATAAATTATATATTTCAAACAACCACATAAGATAGTATAATAAATATAATATAAAATTCTGGAGAAATAATGGAATGAAAAAAGCAAAGAAATTATCCATTTTAGTAATAAAGGAGTCAAAATAAAAGTTATACAATCATGTGTAACAATAACTGAATAAAAATAAGGTGTATATACTAATGGTAATCTCTAAAACAACCAGTGATACAATCTGAGATATACTCAGGGGAAACTATTTATCCGATTGTCGATTCACCCCTAAACAATACCCACTCAAATTTATATTCCTAGAATCGATAGTGGTACTCTAAAATTAAGGATAATAACACAAAAATAGGGGATACTATTTATTTTATAATCACAACTAGCATATTATCCATCTCTCAATATCTCACTAAAACACCAAGTATTCACTTGTCTACAGTAACAATGTGTAAAGAAGGATATATGACATATCAAACACACACCAATAATATAAAATAAGGTAAATCGTTCCCATAATATACCTCAACACACCTTCTACCCTTATCACTAAATCTATCACTTAAATTCATATAAACATCATCAAAAATCATGTTCAATAATCAAAATAATAAAAAAACATGTTCCACAAGGAATAAGACAAAGGTACATCCCAATTCTTGAAAACATCTCTATGTAATGTTCTAAGTAGTTCTTCATGATGAAATTTATAAATATCATTTTAAAATTGAGTTTGAAAAATCATTTTGAAATCAAGATGTCATTTTAAAACCTCATTTTAATTATAGAAAATATGTTTATTTAAAATAATATTTAAATCCAAAAGAATGTCCCACATTAAAATCATCTATAAAATATATAAGAGAAACATCACTAAACAAATATAAAAAAATATAAAATAGGTATAATCAGTAAAAAATATAAATAAAAACTCAAAATAATCATTAAAAGTCTACAGAAAATAAATACACATGAAATTTCATGTTAAAACCCTTGAACTATTTTATGTGAAACAAAAACTTAAGGATAAAACATGTCTATAAATACTAATTTACAATGGAAACCACTTGGGTTATTAAAATAATACATAGAATACATAATTTATAAGAAACATAATTCATAAAAACCTAATAATCACTTGTATTACTATGAAAAAGGGGGAAATAGGGAAATAACTACCACAAACTGCACACAAATGGAATAAAACCCTTGAATATAGAAGAAGAAGGACCCATTAATCAATATTCATATCATAATATCATAATTCACAAATAATTCATTACAATACCCAACATATTATTTCCATAATAGGGATATACATAAAGTAATGGGGAATAAATAAGAATAAAAAAGTGGAAATGGAATAAAAAGAAGGAAATACCTTAAGATATCACCATGAAATCAAAGGTGAATATCCATAAATAAGAGAGAGGGGATTCCATGCCTAGTAATCATTAGAATGTGTCTAATGAAATGGGGTGAATGGAAACCCATTTTGGGTCTTGAAATAAAAAGTTAAATATAGTAATTTCATAAAATTAAATGTTTTCCCATGAGCCAACACAACATGAAAAAATCTGTAAAAAAATAGGCATCACTATCTGGGAGTGCATCACAGCGTGACCCATGCATCATAGTGTGATAAAATCTACCAGAAAACTAGGCATAAATACATAGGGGGATATCATAGTGGTATAGAAGATGTAATGTAATGGTGAAATGTAGTCCATAGATTCCTAGAAATTGCATAGGGGGTCTATTCATGATTGGACCATCCTAGATCACGATTTAACTAGTTTTAGTATGCAATGAAGATTTATTGGGTAACAAAAAACAACAAAAATCTGAGGAAAAAAAAGAAAAAAAAGAAGAAAATAAATAAATTAAAAAAATTAAAATATGGGTAAGGTTGAGGTGTGTATGTATCCCCACCATATCTCATCATTACCCTATAAAGTCTATGAATTAATAAGTTGATACACAAAATAGAAAATCAATATAAAAGGACAAAATATCCAAAAAAAAATATCCAAATAACTACAAATATTAGTTAAACTATCATGTTTAAAAACTAATAAAATCCATAATTAACCCCTAAAAATTATACTAAAATTTTTAAAGGGTCAAGTCCAATAGTGGTCTCCTAACAATATAAAGATTACACTAATATGGTGGATCAAACAAGGAAAACAATCCAATTGGAAATCTAAAAGGCACTCAACCCCCCCCCCCACCACATCCAAGGGAATCAAAAATTGATCAATATACCTATAAAACCCTAATATTTAAATATTTAATTCTATTTTTGATGAATACTATATTCAGTATCATGTACCACGCAAATCACTAAGCTTAAACAATCTGTAATATGCTATTGAAATATTATTATTTGAATATACCCCTTTTAACCAAGATGCTCGATTGAAGGGAATAAATAGGAGTAACCAAATTCTGAAATATATTATAAAATTTTTCATAATAAAAATTTATCTATTAGAGCCTTAGAGATAAGCAATGAATTGTGAATGATTGGAATGAAATCATATAAGGTTAAGAATAGTTGATGTTTTAAAAGCATCATATTTCAATAACAGTGGGTTTCTTGTATATTTTTTTAAATTTATAAATATAACAAATTTATTTTCTTAAAAGTATTTAATTTTTAGTTTCATTTTATCAAACATATATTAAGGTTAGTATTATAGATTTTTCTAAAATAGTTTATTTTTGGGTGAATAATGAAAAATACTAATTTTACAAATAATGTCACTTATATAACATTTTCACGATATAAGAATTAATTGAAAGTTTATAAAACATTTTTATATACCAGATAAATATTTATTAAGTATTATAACATATTTAAAAATATAATATTGAACTTATAAATTTATGTTTCACATTTTGGAAATAGAAGTAATGTTTTAATTCAAGTAAAAACTATTTTTGATATTTATCTTATAATAATGTTTTCACAAGATTAATTTCCTTTTTGGATTGGTGTTTAATTTAAATATGTATATTTTTATTTAACCCAACCTAATTAATTTATTGGGAAGCTTCATTATATATGATTTTGCTATAAAATCAATATTATTTTTAAGACATTTATTTTTCAAAAAAAGTGTTTTGTTTTGGGAATTTGTGTTAAAAGTAATTTTTAAAACATATAAAAATTGAATATAATAATATATGTATCAATATATTGATTCATAATATATAAATTTATTTATATTTTTAATATTATTTTTGGTTATAACAAATTGTAAATGTGGTAATAATTTATTTCCATGGTAAAGGAGAATAGCGATAAAATTGGGTTAAAACAATGGGATAAGGTTTAAAAATATATAAAACACATGAATTAAATTTATTTATGAGTTTATTTTTAAAAAATAATATTATATTCAAATATATTAAAATTAGGTTCCATTTTCCTTTGATAAAAAATTTATATTATTTCAAATAATGAATAATTATAAAAATGCCACTCTGGTTCATTTCATATCTTTAATATGTTTTCATAAGAATAAAAAGTTGTTTTAGTACCCCATGGTTTGAGGTATGTAGCCTTTTTTATGCCTCTTTATGTGTTTAAAGTTCATGGGATGAGTTGGGAAGAGATTGGGAGAGTTTGGAATGGTTTTCGATGTGTTTGGAGGTTGTTAAAGGGGTGCACGGTTTGAGCATGGTTAGTGGAAAATGTTCGGATGCTTCATGAAACTATAAAAGGGAAACAATAGTCTTTTCATGGACTATGCATGGTTTCCAAACCATGTGAGGAAACCATGCGGACCCTCCCTCTTGAGGAAGTAGCGTGTGCACGGTTAGTGCACGGTTTTCCAAACCGTGCAGACTAACCGTGCGGCCACTTAAGAATAGGGTTATAAGTTCCGGGCTCCCTCAGGCTTAACCTAAAACACTCCAAACTTCCTCCCACTCAATCCTCACTTGGGATTTCGGGTTCTCAGGGGTTGGAGAGGCTCTCCCATTCGTTTTGGAAGGATTTTTAAGAGGTTTCTTGGCGGTTTGAAGGTGGTTTCTCCAGGGTAAGTCTCTACTCTTGTTTCTCTTGTGTTTTCTTCTAGATATGCTCTTCCATCTTTCTTGGTTTTATAGATCTACACTTTTTTTGTGTAGATCTAGGGTTTTGGTTGCCTTGAATAATGATTTTAAGGCTTATGGATTCTAAGGGAAGGGATCTAGAGAGGTTTCAGTGGTGTGTTCACCGGATTTGATGTGCAGTGGATTGTGGGTCGATTTCTCAGGAACCCTAAAGGTAGGTGGCTTCTCTCTCGACTCCACTTGGTTAGATCTATTGGTTTTGGTTACAGTTAATTTTTTGTGCTTGAAATTAATTTTGTTTTGATGTGCAAAATTGGTTAGAAGTCCCTTGGGTGATGTTTTGGGGGTTTTTGGGGAAAAGGGTGTTTTATGGTGAAATGTTATTCTTTTGGATTTTAAAATGGAGATTTTAAATTGGGATTATATGGTTGATTTTTTAAAATGATTTATGGAAAGGGTTTTCAATAAAAGGGTTGTTTTATTGAAATGTTTTTTGGATTGGAAAATGGTTTTCAATAAATGGGTAATTTATTGAAGTGGATTGATATGTAATGGAATTGGTTGATTGCTTGTGGTTGTGACCGTAGTGGGTTTTATTCTTGGTTTGGCTTGATTGAAATGTTGTGTGGAAGTGTGCGGGAAGTATCACTATAAAAGGTGAATGATTTGGGAAAAAATTCCCACCGTTACCATTGTGGGTTGTCAGGTAGTGGGCGGGAAGTCCTGCTAGCTGAAGATGGGGGAACGGGTTGGGTGGAAGTCCCACTGTTTTGGTTGTTTTGGTGTGAATGGGTGAATGGTTTGGGTGGAATTCCCACCGTTTTGGTTTTTTTTTGTGCATTTCTTTTCAAGTTGGAAATTGTGTGCTAGTGTGTAAATGATGAAATGGTTTGTGGCATGTTTGGTTAGCTTTCCCTCGGTGGTTTGGTTTGGGTGAGATGGCTTGGTAAGGGTGTGTTTGGCATATGGTAATGGTTATACTTGTGATTTCTTTTATATAAATTGTTTCATATAAATGTGCTAATGGTTTTATCCTAGTTGCATGTGTAGTAAAGTCATTTGGTGAAATCCTACCGAGTTTTAGTACTCACCCCCTACTTTGGCACGTTGGTGTCTTTGTAGATGTTGTATACCATGACGTGGGAAAAGGTAAGGCATCATCCTTTTTTAGTAGAGCATTGTGATCTCTTGACGGAGCTTGGAGCTTAGAGCTTTGTGTGGAGTTGTGGTGGTGTCATGGCTCATGGTGTTTGTTGTTTAGTTTCTGCTTTGTACTCTGATGTTGGTGGACATTTCTAGTTATATTAGTGTTGGGTTGTTTTTTAAAATGACTTGGTTGCATTTTGGAAAGACATGCTGGGATGTTTTATTGACATACATCATATAGTGGTTGTTAGTGGATTGTTGGTTGGTTTTTTCTTAAGGGAAAATCATTCCCCAATTTGTTTAGAAGCCCTCGGCATCTATTTCTAGCCTTTAGCGCCTTGGAAACGTCACTTAAGGCCAAGTATCCCTCACCGCATCCTCAAGCCAATGAGGTAGGGGCGGGGTGTTACAGTTGTTATAAATGGTTATTATGAATAATAATTATTATTTTATGATTATAATTTATTTTTAATTTTTTTATCATATAAATACCTGTAATGCTTAGGTATAGTTGTTGTAACATTTGTGTGAGTCAGTTAAAAAAAAGTAAATAGTTTTGAAAATATTAAAAGGGGTGGGTTTGGATATGATAAATTGGTTAAAAATTTTATTGATAAAAATGAATGGAAATTAATTATTAAAATTTTAAAATTCAAACCCCATTTCAAACTTGATGTCCTTAAACTTAAATTATATGAATATTTCTAAAAATTACAATATAGATATTTAATGTTTAATAATATTTTATAAATTTAATTAAAATTCCTAAAAACCCCTATCATGATTTAATTGTATATAAAATTTCCTAACTAAAAAACTTATTTTCTATTTGGATCCACTTTTAATTTTTAAATTACATTTTTTACCATTAACGAGTAAGTATTTACATAAACACCATTGATTTTTACCTATAAAGAGGGACTTAATCTAACACTCTAAAGGAAACATATGAGTCCATTTTTATCTTAATAATATTCCCAAATACCTATCTTTACTTACCATACCACATTTTATATCCCATGGTTTGACCATAAAACTCTCATCTAAAGGCCTTAAGTTTATTAAAAATAAGGATACCTGAAGAAGAGGAAATTTTCTTTACCGATCTATTTAAAGTTTATTTCTTCTTCCACCACCTCCAAATATTATATAAACATCATAAAATAATAAAATAATTATATTTAATATAATAAAATTATATTATTGAATTTATATAAGTATTTTTATTTCCTTTCCCTCTAATGGAAAATGAAAACATCCTTAATGTGCACATGCGGACTACCATCTTCATGAAGTGTTGTATTTTATTTTTTATCACCACCACACATGGATTGTTATAAAGATATATTTATGGGAAATATATGATATTTATGACATTATTTTCAATATTAAAAGGTAAAAATAATTTCTAAATTATTAACCTCTTATCTTTTGGAAAATAATAACATCGCTTGGGAGGACATGTAGACTACCATGTCCATAAAGCGATGTAATTCATTTTTCATGAACAAGTTACATGAATTGTTAAAAAGGTATATTTAATGTATAAAAATGACAATTATGAAATATTTAATACCCCATATATGATTAAACTATGACTAATGTGAAAGAACCTAGGCCTTCGATTCTAAACATGTATAAGAAACAAAATAGTTAACACCTAAATAATTGATTTTAACAAAGAAATGAGAAAAAAGAAGCTATGAATACATGATATACATAAATATATATATATATATATATGTATCTTATATAGTTAAATAATAAATATAAAAATATTATATATGAGGTTGGAATGCGTCCAACCAAGAAGGAATCCAATGTAAGGGTCTCGTGTCAAATTTCCTTTTTTGAGACATATTTTATATTATGAACCTATTTTTTATTATGAGGTGTATAGGCGGAATATTTGAAATATTATATCATGATACACTAATTAATCATGATAATTAAAGTTCCATTTCATGTTATATATTTCAATAGGTTTTTATTTATATGTTATAAAATTCATAAGGGTTCTTGTCCTCAATTTCGATTACTTGTGACATGTTTAATGTGGTGCGCCATGATTTTTATTATTTGGTGTACTTACTAACCCATGAATATATTTAGAAGTATTATTTCATTTAATTCATTATATTTACATAACCATAAAATGTTTTATATTTTTATGGATTTTGATTCTAAAGGTACCAAAATTGTATTTATGTTTCAATTTCATTTTTAAATAGGAATGTTTATGCTTGAATATCCTTTGGAGAAATTATAATATATTTCACTCTAAAAAACCCATATAATTTCTTATACATTGGTTATTTTTGGGGATTAAATTTATTCTTTCCATTTTACCCTCCCATTAGTACTCAAAACCACCAAGATAATTTTTATAACAAAATCTGACCATATTTATTCTTTTTAGTTGAGAATATTTCTCTTCCATATAAATATTATTTAGATTATTTTATAGATTTTTTAATATAATTTTAAATAATTGGTAACTTTGTTTTTTATACTACCTTTTAATTTCTCTACAAAGGGTTAAAATTCATTGTTTTGTTGATTTATTTACAATTAATCTTTGAATTTCTTTAAAAAAATGTGAAAAGTATGTCTTTTTAAATTTTTTTAACAAGAAGAGATTATTCCATCAGCATGAACCTTTTTCATCCTGTTTCTTTTTTTTTATGGGTTTTAAAGTAATATAAATTCTAATTATTATATTAATTTTTCAAAGTAAAAGTTTTTTTATTTTCTTAAGATTTTTGAAAATGTATTTCACTCTACTTAATGTAGTTTTTATCTTCCACTAAACATTTTATTACATAGCTATAGTTCATTTTAAATTTTTAATAATTTTAAATTATTTTAAAATTTATTTAAAAATTTTTTTTTGTTGAAACATCATGGAAATTGGGATTTATGTGTTTTATAAATTATTTTTTTTTGTACATTACAAAATCCTTAGGAAGAATTAATTTTAAAAGTTTTCCTTTCATTTACCTCTCTATTTCTAAAAGTTTTTTCTTTACTAAAATACCTTTATTTTAGAAGAATTTATGTCTATATTCATGTTGTTTATTATCATGTATGTATTATAAATCATTTATATTATTTAATTAATTATATACTCATTACTTTATATGGTGTAAAAATCCAATTTTATATAAATAATATTGGGGGTGTTTCCCATGAATGATGGATCAATTATTGACTAGGGATACATTAATAATATGTATACTTTTTATTTTCATGTAGATAAATATTATAAAGACCCTAGCCCTAGTATACCATAATTAGTTTTTACTTTATTGAATTGGAAATAGATGTAAGGTATCACATACAAAAGGACCAAATAGTTTAGTAGTTTCGGTAAACTTGATACATATTTGAATATCATAATATAATTGATAACATAAATTAAAAAATAGTATTTTATTTGAGTAAAAAAATCTTTCCTTTAGAATATCCCAACAAGTAAATAATAATACACTTCCTGGTATCCTGGGGAAAATAAAACAATAAAAATAAGTGAGATCAAATACTCAGTTGGGGTAAGTGTACAGTAGAATCTATAATGAATAAATAATAAAGAATCATTATGGAAAAGTAAATAACTAAGGAAAATTCCATTTAATTAATAACTTGAGAATTTTATGATAAGAATAATAGACGATCGAATAATTCCATATAAATAATCACACAATATTGAAACTTATCAATGGATATTATAACTAATTGAATAATTATATGGAATATCAATAACATAATTCATGATGATAGAATGCATAATGACGAAAATCTCAAACATACCATCATGTCATAGTTCTAAGAAATATAAATAAATGGGTAGGGCCTTGTCCGAAACCCAATCCATTTTGTCTCATGAGACCTACCAATACATCAAGAGGCTATCTATAAATAGGTCACACCCTTCACTTAATAAGTGAAATGCATTCCTCATATTAAAGGGGTGAAACATAATCAACATAAACCATCATATTGAAAAACTAACTTATGAATTGTTAATAGTTACCTTAATAAAATAAACATAATTATAAACCATCCAGAGTAATATGGTTAATGGAAATAAAATTGTACATCCTTAGTAAAAATAATCATAAAAAAAAGAAATAATACAAATGATTTCAATAAAATATATACCCAAGGGATAATAATTAAAATAATTATTTGATGTCTTTGATGAATAGAAATACAATAATAATATTATTAAGAACATTTTTTAGGAAAATATCCTTTTCAGTTTGAAAACCACATTAAAAAAGATATATTTTTTAAATAATTTTCCTTAAAAATTAAATTTTAAAACTTTTAAAATAATATTTTAAACTTTTATTGGTCATAGAGGTAGAAAATTCCCTTAATATCATTCACGTTAAAATAAATATTCCTTTCACATTTTATTAAAATTCAAATGGGAATTGTTTGGAAAAATTTAGGAAGATTACTTTCAGAAATATTTAAAAAATAATAAATGGGTTAAATTTTATTTAATAAATCATTTTTATAATGTTAAAAATATTTTTAATTTTTTTATAAAACATGGTTTTGGAAGAAAAAAGATTTTTAATAGAAAATATAAATGAAGTTGGATTTTATTAAAAAAATTCTCAGTAATTTTAATTACCAAATTGTAGAAAATTTATACTCTTAATTGAAAAAGGTCATGAATAACCATATTATAAGAAAATATAATGAGTTTAATATATAAATATCAAATAATTCCCCCAAAGGATATTTAAACTAACATAACTCTGAATAATGATTAGATCGTGAAATAAACCCTTAACAATTTATTTTGAATCATAATCCCCATAAAAGAAAAAAAAATTAAATGAAACATTAAATACAATTAATATAAATATATTCATGATAAAACATATTAAATTTGGTAGTATCTACATTATAAAAAGAAATAAGCAGTGAATATGAAGTTTGTCTCAGAGTAGTAAAAGTGCGATGAGAAACCATTACCTTAGGTTTGACTTCCTTTATAGGTGTTTAAAACTCGTGTATAATAAATATATGTTTACTATACATCTATTCTCAAACCATAATTATATATATCATAAAATATATTATTTATCACCAATTTATTATTTTTTTAAAATCACTGTTTCATGTGACAATTACATCATTTTTCATCTATGTTTTAGTTTTCTAATTTTGGTAATTTTAATTTTTTCAGCATTAAATCATATAAAAAATATGGTACATGATATAAATATAATATATATATATATTCATTAAATGTGGTAGTATATATATCACAAAAAGAAATAAGTGGTGAATATGACGTTTGTCTCATGGATGTAAAAGTGAGATGATAAACCCTTACCTTAGGTTTGACTTCCTTTGAATTTTTATAAAACTAATGTATAATAAACTTATGTTAATTAAACATATATTCTCAATACATACTTAAATATCTCATACCATATATGATTTTTCACCCATTTATTTTTTTAAATCACTATTTCGGTTGACAATTACTTCATTTTTCATCTATGTTTTAGTTTTTTAGTTTTTCTACTTTTAATTTTTTTTTTCAGGGTTAAATAATATAAATAATGTGATACATAATATAAATATCAAATATATTCATTATATATGTATTTATTTTAATCTATAAAATTTATATATTGAAAATGGACTACACCATTCATGGAGACATTAAGTCGTACAAATGCATGAAAACTATTTTCATTTTCTCTATTGATGAAATAAAGGAAAGGTAAATAATATGTTTCCATATAGAATAAATTTTATGTAATATAAATCACAAATACTCATTGATATTATCCTAATTAACTTCCATGAAAATATTTAGTGAAAAGAAAATAAAATTACTTCGTGATGTGGTAGTTCATCATACACATGAACGACATAATCGTATTCCCCAAGGAATGGAATTTAATAATTTATATGAGATATATAAATTATAGAAGAATAATTATGTTAAATAGATCATATATATTAATTTAATCTATCTTTATTGCCATCTAGGTAAAATGGAAATGAAAAACACATCACAACGGTTCTCAAGACGATATTCCACCATACACACGTGGGACATTATTGTTTTCAAAAAGGTTTGGAGGTAAGAAGGTAGATGTGGTATTATAAATAAATAGGTATAATAGTATCCTAAATTTCATATATATAAAATTAAATCTATCATTATATCCAACTGTGAGAGGTGGTTATAGAAAATAAATAACATCAGTTCCCAAGTTGGTAGTCTGTCGTACACACGAAAGATGATTTCATATCCCATTTAATGTAATTGAAGATGGATATAGGTTATTAAATTAATATAATTATATATAATTAAATTTTAGATAATGGTTTTATTATACTATCAATATTGAGAAATATTTGATGGAGGTGGAGAAAAATAAAATACAGATGATGGTTTAAGAACGTGACCTCTTATTCAAAGGACCTCTTTAGGTTTTTACTAAAATCATTACTAGGATGGATTTTTTATTAAAAAAAGGATATAGGGTGTCATTATGGGTTTATGTAATTTATATGAGATGTTATTTTACAAAACAAATGTAATTTTAAGAATGATTAATGGTGGATATGGTATGGCCTTTGTAAGTGGTGGAGATGACACACATGGAATTTTTGAAAAGAATCAATTGAACCAATGTTTTTATAATTAAATAAGACATAAATATATGTCATTATTCTCCATAATATATTATAATTTCAAAATATTTCCATAAACTGGTTATTTTAGAAGGTTTTAGTTCATTTTAAACCTTATCTTATTAGTTTAACCCCCGATAAATCAATTTTCGCATTAGTCATGATAATTTATTTTTACTTTTTACTTTTCATAAGGGTTAAAAATTAAGTTGAACTTATTAGATAATATAAATTATTATAATTAAAATTATTAAATCTTTTTTTCCAAATTCAATTTACATAATTTTAAAATCCAATTTAAAATTATAATTGTTGACGCGACAAAAGAGAAGGTTTCCAAAGAGAAGATTTTAATAAGTATGGAAAGTTTTTATATATAAATTGAACATAAAATTGATCCCAATTACTTAAATTAGTAAAATTTTAAAATAAATTAACTATTTTTTACTTTGAAACTAGTTTAAAATATAATTTAACTTTTCAAATAATTTAAACGAAATGGCAGTTTTCAATAAAAATATTATTACTCACAGTTCATTGAAAAATAAAAATTTTAAGAAAAACACAAAAATTCACACCAAGATAATTTTAATATTATAATTTAAAAAATTAACATTATTTCTTAAAATAAATTTTATGAAATTTTTATAAATTAATTCTACGTTATGTGTGCAAAGTGCGACTAGATCACCTTTTAGAAAAATACTATTTTAGAAAACTTTTCTTTTTATTTAAAATGATTCTTATTTTATTTATAATAAATATATAACCATTGAATTTATTTTATAAATAGTTAAACCATTTAAGTTTTATAATTTTTTTATTACTATTAATAGCCTCTAACTTACCAAATAGTTTATAATGGTCATTTTTAAATAATAATATTTTAATAGAGTATCATGTTTATTTCAAACCCAATGCTAGGTTTATTTATGTTTCTTTAATTAAATTATTACAAATACCTTTATACTTTCCATTTTGGGTAAATATGATAACATTATTTGTGGAAGTGTGGACTACTGCCCCCTCAAGGCGATGTGATTCATTAACGCTATACATAAAATGTATACAAGATGGTTTTAATTAAACATATGTGAAATAAATGAACTATATCTCATAATAGTAACATTATTTTATTTCTATAATTGTTATATAACATTTTATTTACTACCTTTTTCACACACTAAAAAGTGAATATGTCGGTCGTTGACATGTGGACTACCACATCCTCGACGCAATGTGATTTCTTTTACATCACTATACATCTATATATAAGTATATATAACTAAATAAAATTTTATTTATTGTATAATTATATTTATAGAATGTTATATTGTTACCTACCCTCTTTTCTTAGTGATCATTAAAAAATGGAACGTTACTCATGCGTATGTATGACCTACTGTCAATATGATTGTAACATTGGTTCACTTTTAATAATTATGTTTCATGATTGGTTTTAAAAGTAAAATTTATGTATAAATATGATAATTATATCATTATTATTTTTCTTGATATTTTTATTTAATGAACTCTTTGACCATAGTCGACCAATAGAAGTCAGTTTTGAGACATAAGTCGAATATGTCCAAAACATCTGACTTAAACATTATAGATTAAGCAATTTTATATAATTCATTTATAGGTAAAATAGAAGTAATAATAAACTGTTAAAATGTTATGAATAAAATATATAATTAACTTAAGTTTATTATTCATGAATATATAGAACAATCATGACAAATGAAACTCAAGGTATGGGATTTTCATCTCACTTTTTATATTTGTGAGTTAAATTTCGTATTCACCACTTAGATCTTTTGTGTATTGTATATACATACATTTTTATATATTATATAATGAATTAATTTATATTAATTTTATTTAATTATATCATTTAATCATTATTCTTTCAAGAGGTTTATGGTTTTAAAGTTACTGAAGCGGTGATGGACTTTAGTCACAATTTTACTTCTTTGAGACATTTGATATGTTATACACCTATATTATTTTATGAGGAGTGTATACATATCATTTGACATGTTGTAGAATTAATTTCATTATTATCATAATAATATAATTTTCATTTATTTCAATTCCATTCATGGGGGTAATGGTTCTAATGTTTCAATGTGGCATGGGAAACTTTGGAATGTTTAATGATTATTTTCATCAAGAATAATTTTTATGATCATTAGTTTCCATTCAAGGAAATTATAAGAACATTATTTAATAAAAACTTTAATATTCATCTCTTATTGTTATTCATGACCTATTCTGAAATACAAAAAGTTGCGTTAAATGTGAGAAATGTACTTTTTATGACTTATGAGTTCTTGTTGCTATGATTTGTTTATATATAAGTTTTTAATATTTCTCTAAAACTCTAAACCTAAAATATCATCCAATATGTAAGTGATCTATGTTCTCCTTTTTATGTTGTAAGGTTTTATGGGAAAAATTTGGGTCAAAATTATCAACATCAAAGCTGGTAATGTAATGTTATGGTGTTCATAATTGGATCTGATAGTGAAGGTTATAGGATGTTATAATCATAATCTTGAATTATGAAATAAATCATGGTATTTATTAAGACTTTAATTATAATGAAATCAAATAACATGATCCATGATATCAAAAAATTTCATAAGACTTATGTTTATAGAATATATATAATCAAAAAAATCATTTCCTTAGTAAATATCACTAAAAAGAGTATCATAGTGGACTAGGTTCACTACCTATTCCATCATATTTGTAGTAAAGGATCACTCCCATGACTATCATAGTGGATATATTTCCTTATTGTACTATGTTCACTCCTCATTCATGTCCTTATTATCTCAAGAGATATTTATCTTTACCTAATACATTAGAGTGATATATAATTTTGGGCCAACCCATCACATCACCATTATCAATTTATGTGTTTTCCATAATATCATAAAACATTCATCCAACACCATAAGATTTTAGATAAGAAAAATATGTTAGATAGCATACAAGATATGCAAACTGAACTTATACGAACCAAGAAATGTTATTTTTAAATATGACCACTATAATCTTGTCATTAAATTGGTGGTTATGAATGGTATAAAATAATTTATGAAATATATATATATATATAAATTAACTACTAAATATAAATTTATTGATAAATTTTTAGTAAATAATTAATTTTTTGTAAAATAATTTTATTATTCAAAAGTTGTTTTCCTAAAAAATGATATTTATAGAGTTTTGGGAGAAAATATTATAATTAATTCATAGAGGTTTTATAAAATTTGTTTGATAAAATGAAATTAATTTTACAAATCATCCTACAAAAAATTACTTAGGTTAAAATTTTGGTTTGTTTTATAGAATAGTAATTATTTCAGTGAATAGTGAAAAATACTACTTTTCCAAATATGTTCATTTTTTTCAAAAAATTGTGTAATTTAAAATTACTAATTTTCTATGAGTATGATTTTAAGTAATATTATTTTTATTTATTTATATTTAATCCAATTAATTATATTTTAATCATATTTAAAATGGATTTTAGTATATGTCATTTTTTGGGTTTAAAAACACATTTTTTTTTTGAAAACTATTTTAAATTACATGTTGTTTATCCATTATAATTAATTAAAATACCCCTTATAATTAATGATTTAAATGAAATTTATAGATTATATACCTATAAATGATAATTTAAATTCATATAATTATGATTAATAGTCATATAATTAATATAAAATCATCTCATGTTAGAAAAATATGTTTCTTGAAAAACTGATTTCTCATCGCGTCTACGGGTTTAATTTTAAATTAAATTTTGAAAATTAAATGAATTATATTTGGTAATTTGGATTCCATATTTTTAATCATAATAATTTATATTATATAATTATTTTAACTTAAATTTTGGTCAAAATGAATAGTGAAAACAATGAAAATATTTTACTATGGTTAATGTAAAAACAAGTTTACCTAGTGGTTAAACTAAAATGGTATGATTTAAAATGGCCGACAAAATTGTATAAAATCACTTTAATAACTATATTTAGAAATTATTTCATCTAATTCTAGATAATTTTCTATTTTTGAGCATTTTTTCATGTAGAAAATGTTGGTAGAAATTTTTCTTTTCAAAAATTATAAGTGTGTCCTCTCCCCCACTTATAAAAGGTCATCCCATATTCTCTCTTAGTAACACCTTAAAAGCCTTTTTTATAGACAAAAAACTGAAAAAAATACATTAATTAATTATATAACAATTTCTAGAATCCTTTTTTGATCAGAAATCCAATCTAGTATGCATTTTGGTATAATCCTAAAGTGGTGGTCTGAAGAAGAGGTATCGTTCTTAACTATGAATTTTTGTTTTGTTTCCTATTCATCCTCCAAAAAAATATTATTCAACAATAAATATATAAAAACTATTATCTCCCATATACATATATTTTATAATTTTAATTTCAAAACCTCCATCCATCTCATCTTCCATGATATGAGAAAATAAATCATCATTCTTGTGTACGACGGACTACCACTTCATGAACCGATGCAATTCATTTTTTATTATTGCTTCTCCTTCTAGGTTATAATGGTGGATTTAAAGTGTATATATTAAATTTATAGAATATTTATTATTATTATTAAATTATAATATATAATTTTTTTTCTTACCTTTCCATTCGTTGAAAAATGATTATGTCATTTATGAGTATGTGTGGACTACCACCTCCACAAAACGATATGATTATTTTTCCATCACCATATCACATGGATGATATATTTATATAATTATATTTAAATAAAAAAATTTATTTAAGATATTATGATCATTAGATAATGATAATATATTACTTAACTTGTTTCCATAATGATCGTTAAAAAATGGAAACATTACTAATACGTACATATGACTTATCATCTCCATGACCATAATGTAATTAATTTTTCATAAATATATATAAGTATTGGTTTTAAAATTATAATTGATGTTTAAAAATTATAAGTATATAATAATTATTATTATTTATATTATTTAATAATTACCACTTTGACCGCAGTCAACATACTGAAGATATTTTTGAAAGATAAGTTGAATACCATCAAAATGTCTCATGTGAACTTAAATGACTAAATAATTGTGTATTTCTCAGTAATAAATAAGATAAAAGGAATTATTACTTATGAAATTAAATAATCAACATAGTTTTATTATTTAGGAAGCTAAATAATGTACAAGATGATTTGAACTCAAAGTAAGGGTACTTTAACTTACAAAACGTATTAAATGTTTTAATGATTTATTTTCTAAATAATTATCTTTTATGTACATGTTTTGATAAATGTCTAAATATTATGATTTATATATTTAATGGATTATAAATTGCATGTTTCACATTATTTCAATTTATATACAATATTTTTTAAAAAGTAATCTTTTATGGTTTTACATAAGTTCCTTTTTAAAAAAAATTCTTTTAGATAATTATTTTCCAACTATTTTTCTTCCTGGTGCATTATTTTAAAATTATTTAATAAATTTATATATATATATATATATATTATAAATTAGATTTTTTGTATCTTTTGAATTTCTTTAAAATTATTTCAAAAGTAAATCCTTTTACAGAATCTTAAAATTATTTAAAAATACGGAATTAATGTTCTATTTAAACATATACAAAGACATCAACTTTTCCCTCCATCATAAACATTATATGAATTTTGGATTAATTTATTATAATTCATGTTTTATTCAAAGTAAAAAAAAACTATTTTCATTTTCCTAGGAATTTTGGCATTAAAAATGGGGTTTTAAAAGAAAAGTGTATTTTTTAAATCTGAAAGAGTTTTGCATACATTTTTAAAATAGTATTTCAAGGGTTTATGATGAAAATTTTCAAGCTTGAATTGTTTTATTCATGTTATGGTCCTTGTAAATTGTTTATACGATGTATTGAGCCCCATTATAACTCAAGGTTGATCCCGGTACAATATATATAATTGGTAAAGCCAAATTATATCTCAAGATATAATAGGTTGATCCCTATTATATATAATGATATGACTAGTTGAGCTCCATTTTAGCTCATGATATTATTTGTGATCCCCATTATATCTCTCTAATTCATTAGGAAATGATTATTTTCTCCAGATAAATATATTATAATTCATTCGTATCATTATTTCTATTTGGAAGGTTTCTATGAAGATAATGTTCCAAGGTATCAACACATTTTATTAAGGAATGATATAGGTTTTTAATGATTCCTTTGATCACAATTGAAATCTAATGGATCATGATTATTCATTCCTATGACTCTTTACTTTTTTAAATCTTTATAACATGAAACATGTCTATTTATCTAGGTTTTATGGGTATGATTTCTCTTATTTTATTTTCATTCACTTTGATTATACTATTATACCCTTATGATCATATTGTTCTCACTGATGACATTCAATTATAAATTTTTATGTTTACCCTTTCTATTAATTTAATATCACCATTCATATATTTATTATTCCATAGGTTATGAAGAATTATGATAAATTATGTGTTAGAAAGATTCAAATGTGAATAAAGTTGTCAGAGATTTTGAAGACTTAATATGGAATATGGAAAGATGAGTATAGTGGGAATGATACTTTAATGAAGTGATTAATATTTTTTATGTAATATTTGGTCTTAATTATCTAAAAATCTAAACCGAATAGTTTAGTGGGTATGTAAGTGATCAGATATATCATTTTTATATTTTAGGTTTTGGATGGAAAAAATTGGGTCACATTTATCAGTATCAATGATAGAAATGTAAAGTTTATTTTTTTACCACTAGATCTAGAAGTTTAGGTTTAGAGATTTTATATTTCATCATATATCATAACCCATGGAAATGAAATGAGTTTTATAAACATTTCCACATTTCATCATAACATAACCCATGAAAAATAAATCGGTTTTATAAAAATATCAAAATTATAATCATAAACCATCCAGAGAATGAATAAGGATGGTATCATTGAATCATATATCCAATAAAGTAAAATAACATCAAAGGATTCGATCATAGATGTAAATTACTTAAAAATAACACTTAAAATATTTAATGAGGAAAATACTTTATCATTTTGAAAACATTTAATTAAAATATAAAAAATTAAAAAAAATTATGGAAAAAATTTTCTTTTAAGATGACCATGGAAGATTTTTAATTATACTGCAAAACATTTAATAGCTATGATGGAAGGAATTTCTATTCAAGTCATATGAGTTAAAATAATGATTTATTTTACATTTTTTGAAAAACAAAAAAGTACATTATTCACAAAATGAAAAAATATTCCTATTAATTTTTTTAAAAAAATGGTAAAAAATAAATTAAACAGTCATTATATATTAGTAAAAAAATTGAAAACATTTTTAGAAAACATGGACATAGAATAAAAATGATTTTGGACTGAAGAGATAAATAAAGTAATATTTCCTTAAAAATATTATTTCTGTTTATTGAGTACTTAAATGGTGGAAAATGAAATAAATACATTAAATGTACTTAAATGACCATATGATAATAAAATTTAATGGATTATTATGATTTATATCATGAAATTTCATTATTGAAAACTAAATCATAAACAATCCCACTAAATAATGAGTTTATAATATAAAACCCTTGCCTCAAGTCTTGTATTTTTTTCATTTGAGTTAGAACCTGCAGAATAATAAATATATATTTATTATAAATTTATTTCAGAACTATAATAATATATATTCTAAAATATATTATTTACCTATAACAAATTATCACCCATTTATTGATGATTATTTTATAAACATCACTCTTCGAGGTGATAACTTCTTTATTTTTCATTAATGTTTTGGTTCGACGTGTTTGGTCTATAACCATTCATAAGGGTTACATAATATATATAATTTTTAAAATTTATATAGTATCATATTTAGTCATTATACTTATATAACTATTCATATAAAGTGGTTAATAAAAATGAATTACATCACTTCGTGGAGATGGTAAGCTGTATGCACACACAAGTGATGTTTCCACTTTTCAGTTGATAGAATAAAAAAATGTTAAAAAGTTATTCACCATTAAATAATCAGAATAATAACATAGATAAAATATATATTTATTAAATACATCATTAAAACCATCTAATTAAATTGGTGATGAAATATTAATTACACTACTACATGGATATGGAAAGTCATGTGTCTGCACACATGATGTTTTTTCTTTTTGTAGGATGGAAAGAATGTGGATAATGATTTTCATATCATCAAAATATAAATGAAATACATTTAAAATATTTTATTATTACTATAAATTTGATAACATGGAATTAGATTATGCATAAGATGAAATAAAATTGAAAACTCTTGGTTAATAGTTATACATATTCCTTGAAAAACATCTTTTGGACTACACATTAATTATTGAAAATATTTTATTTTGGAAATAATATAAGATATATGATATTTTGAAGGAATATAGTACAATATTAGGGTAGTTGTTTTATAAGATAGAAATATGAACCATTGTGTATACTAAAGTAGAGGAGGTTCCATTTTTTAAGTTAGGGGAGGGGCACTCTTGGAATTACTTAAAGTATTAAATTAATATAAATTAATTTTCTGGGAAAAATGTCTCCAAATTGATATAATTTTAATATAAAATGATTTTAAATCCAAATAATCCCATAAAATAAAATTTAGAAAATTTTTTATTATGTTTCACCTATATTCTATTAGTTGTAACTCCTCATTAACCCTTTTGAAAATTACTGTAATATCAATGATTTATTACTATTTAGGGGTCAATAAAGTTACAATAAAATTTAAAGTGACTCATAAAGTTAAAATGACTGATATTGAAAACCATATACCTATATTTTTGTGGAATATAATATTTTTATTAATTATAAATAATTTATGAAAATATTATTTATTATAAAATATCATTAATGTTATTTTTTGATATACATTAAATATTATAAAATAATATGCATTTAACTGAAGTAAAATGGTTCTAAAATTACAAGGAATATAGTATAAGTAACATATTTTAATAATTTAATCATCCATTAAAAATTTTATAGGTTGAGATATCATTTTAAACCTTATCCCTTGGTTTAACTCCTTCATTAATAAATTTTATCATTTTCTATGGTAATGACATTTCCAATATTAAAGGGATAAAATTATATGTATAAGGTGAAAATTGGATCATAAATAGAAAAGAATATGATGTATTATACCATTTATCATCATAATTTTTCTATTTAATTATTTTTTTATTTTTCAATAATTTAATAAAATATGTTTAACATAAAATACAATTAAATTCATTTTTAGAACTTTCCACATTATTTAAATTTAAAACCAAAATGAAAATAATGTAATTTAAATATAAAAATTTAAAATATCTCAAATATGTTATATTGTTCTTTAAAATTAATGGGAAACATTAAATCATCCAAAGAATATAACTTTTATAAATTTCAAAATCATTTACTTTATTTTTTACTACTTGCACAAATACTGTGTTGGCGTTGCATAATAATTTAAGGTAATAATTTCATCACAAAAAATTAAAAAAAATACCCTAATTAAAATCATTCATATTTTAAATAAAAAACTATAAATGAATATATGATATTTTTATCCCTATCACAAAATATTATAGATATTAAAAGCATGAAAGTGATATTTTTTACATTATCTTTTACATAAACATTATAGATGATAGAATAAATGGTAATGGAAAAAATATCATATTTTAGAAGTTTGGATGATTATGGATGAAATAAACTCACAAAATGAAGTAAAAGTATGGTTTTAATGAATTTTAAGCCTTATCACATTAGTTTTAACCCTAATTTCCCCATTTTACCTTAATCATGGTAATAAAACTTTTCTATGGTAACTATTCACAATAATATATATATATATAAGGGAATATTTAAAAAAATTGGAAAACATGAATTTATATATATAATCCATTTTTTCAGGATTATATTGATAGAAATAGTAGGAATTAATTTAAGCCAAATACATAAAACACAATAAAAAACCTCTTTTTTCCTAAAAATGAATTTTTATGTATAAAAATGTTTTTATTAAACATTAACCCCAAATATTTATTCTAATAAACTTAATAGGATAATTAATAGTATAATAGAACTAATTTTACTTTAAATCTGTAATAACCCGGTTCTTATTTTTGAGGTACGGGTTTCTTCTTTTCCCTTTCCCTCAAGTTTTTTTGAGAAAATAAGGAAAATGGGGGAAAATCCCAAAATTTGTGGGTTCACACCGTGTACTTTTCCGCACGCCGTGTACTTTGGCCATGTGGGATGAGTACACAGGGCGTGTAGGCATGTCGGTGAAGAAGGGTGTAAAAACTGACTATACTCCGTGTACTTAGTATTTACATGTTGTGTACTCAGTCACAGTCAGCATAAGAACAGTAAGGCGGTGGAGCGAGCCACCAGCGGAGCTACATTATACGCCATGTAATCAGGAATACACGTTGTGTACTCATGTCGACGGATGAGCAGTGCTATAGTGGAAAGAAGTTTCCAGAGGAACGTTTTAAAAAATGAAAAGTACGCATTGTGTACTTGAGAGTACATCCTGTGTAGTTTTTTTTCTCTTAAAACAGGCAGTATCCTCCTCATGCGGTAGAAGAGTCTTTGCGTTCATTTTGGAGTCAAGAGAGGAGGTTGGAGCTTCATAGATCTCCTGACCGCACACCGGGAATCTGAATCCTTCTCTGACGATCTCGATTGAACCGCGTGGGTAAGTTCTTCCCTCTCATTGTGTGTTTCTTACCAATTCTTTCCCGAGGGAAAGTTATTTGAGTTTTAATGAGTAAAATTTTATCCCAAATCTATGTCATTCTTGGATGATTTAGGAGGCATCGTTTACGTATACCGATCAAAGATGATCAAGGTAGGTGGTCGAATGTTTAATTCCAACTGTCATGTTGTTTTTGGGTACTGTTGTGCTACGCACCCATGTTTGTGGTGTCGTATGGCTAAGGCATTCATTAATTAAATACCTATAATTTCATAGGTGATTTAATAAATATGTATAACTATTGTGTGGGATCATTTCTTGGATCCAGGGCCACCCCATGGGTGTGTTTCCCTTGTTTAGCCATTTGGCCAGGATACCCGAGAGTATGTCATGATTTAGCATGATTTGAGTTCTCTTGAGAGAAATTGTATGTAATTGCTTGCTTATGTGTTGGGCTTAGCCCGGTTTCTTGTTTATCCTGAGGTAATTATTCTCATTCCTAAGGTAAAGTGTTTGTTTATCCTGAGGGAAACTTTTCTTATGCCTGTGGGCAGTTGCTTCCGTGCCTGAGGGCATTATCTCGTACGTTTGAGGGCAATATTCGTTTAGCCTAAGGGAAATCACCTGCGAGTTTCGATTCTATTTTCCTGAGGGTAAGGTTTTTCATGTTTGGGGACTCTGTTTATTTCGTATATTCACTGTGGTGATTTTACATGTTATACCTACCAAGCTAAAGCACAGGCTTGGTCTTGTTATACCTTATACTTGTTAGATAGATTGTTGCAGTTTTGCTACGGAAGTTTTTAGGAGATTTTTGGCTGAGGCTGAGTCTTGATAATTTATAATTGACTTATCCTGAATGGTTCAATAGTATTAAAATGGAAATGAAACTAGTATTGATAGTTACTTTTGTGTACTACCTAGTTTACAGCATTTTATTACTGCACACTACTGTTGCACATTTTCACTAAAATTTGGGTACGGGTAGTTGGTGGTTGCCTACTGGGATTTATTTCTCACACCATATTTGGGTCATTTATTGGGCCCAAATAGATTATATTTTTTCAGGTTTAGATAAGGCCAAGGGTCCCTATACATGTACTTAATTGTTGTAGAGGAGTAGGAGATCATGGGACTGAGCTTTGGCTTGCGATGCTGCTGAGTTCCTGCTATGCAGCTTTATTTTTCTTTGTTGTATTTGTCCCTCATATTGTATTGTTTTAGATTGCAGTGTATCATGTTTTGGATGATTTCTTAGACTTAGGGACATATTTCATCATTATATATGACTTTTGGTCTTTCTTTACTTCAGTACTCTGTCTATTTCAGCTTTAGTGTTGTTTACAGATTCCACATTCTGTATGTTGATATCTATTTCTTCTGCGCTACACTTTGAAAAATGAGGGAATATTTTCCCCCCTATCAGACCTAGGCCCTCATTGCTAGTCGACAGCCTTTGGCATTTGGGTAAATGCGCTTGAGGTCACGTGACCACCAGGGTTCGAGGCACCAGTTGTGTGTCACCCGGATCTGGGATGTTACAAAGTGGTATCAGCGGGAGGTTCTTTTCTCTTAACTTACTATTTGGTGCCTATATCCAGGGATAGTATAGAATAGGTATTTGGTAATAATATGTGCCCGGAAGTAGTTAACCCGTGTACAGAGAAAATCCAATTTACCTCACATTGCAATATTTCTGATTTTTCAATTTTACGGTTTATTTGATTTTAACCATTGGGTGACGCACTTGTGGTGTGTTATTTATATTTTTATACTTTGGTTCTATTTAGTTGTAACCCAATGAGATGAGGGTATTCCATCGCATGCATCATTTAGGCACATGTTAGAATCACATTCCATGCATAGTTTCCATGCCATGTAGGTGTATTAGAAATTGCATGTTGTTGTGATAAATGTTGTGCGAGTAAAATCATGATATTGTGATAGATTCCTTGATAAAATACTTGTTATTTGATAGGGTATTATTATGTAAGGTTTTGTAGAATTAACGCCAAACTTTGGTTCTTGATGATTATGAGCCCTCATTGACCGAAATTTGGTGGATCATTGACTTTTTACCATAAGATGTCAAGCTTTGATTCGCAGGGAGTATGGTCTGATTCTCGCTCCAATTTACCCAAGAGAAGAAGTTAATACGATCCTTGTAGTTTAGCTTGGGTTATCGAATCCACAGAGACCTAAGAAGAAACCTATAGAGACGTACATTCTATGGACTGTTTTCAGCTATGAAGTGGCCAACTTGGATTGATTTTGGATGGGTTTGAAAGATATCTAATAGATTTAAGTGAATTCAATTTAAAATAATGAGTTGATCCTAGGTTATCGCTTGGGGTGGATTGGACGTATTTCCTTTTTAATGATTGCAATTTCTTATATTTGAGATGAGTTCATTTAAGGAGATAAAACAACATCATCACTTACTGGTTTAATGCCTACACCCTTTAATACTAATCACCTATACACTTGAAGGATCAATGTTTTGAGCACTTCAAGGTAAAGGTTCCTATTAACACTTGAAGTGTGTGGCCTTAAATTCAACAAGGATGATGGAGTTTAAAAATCATTAAATAAAAATCTCAATTAAAGAAGTGATTATAAATTAATGTGTTGATAAATAACATACAATCCAGCCCCTTTATACTCCCTTGGATCAACCCATAAGTGGGTTAGCCCTCCATTGATCCCATGGTTTCAATGGAAGCGGAAAGTAGACTCATGAGGGAGGAAATGGAAAAGTAAAAAAACGCAATAAAATAACAATCACTCCACCGTTGTGTGATAATATCACAAGGTCTGGTATGAACAAGTTCATACCTTAAACCAACTATATCAAAGTGATAAGGAGAATAACAGAATAATAAGAGAAGAAGAACTTTTATTAAGAAACAAGGATGATTTAAAACAACTTACATGTGAAGGAAGAACATTACAAAGGGAAATTGGCAGCATAACATTAAGATGAAAACAAGCTCAAAAATTCCTAAATCCTCTAACACCACTGCCTTAAATAGGCATTTTTGAGCCCTTAGGTCGAGCCTCCAACAGTACAAAGCATCTCAATTAATTTTGGTAGGCCATAGGTGGTGGAAAGCTTGTGGAACTTGGACTTTTCCACATTTGACCCGAGGTGGCAGCCAGCTTTCATCCACCAAACAGACGCGTTTTTATGACCTTCTAGATGGCCGAATCAGAGTGGTCCATAGAAGAATAAAATGGATCTCCGGATTTCTGATAACCTCCTGTAAAATTTGTGCCCATTTGGAGTTTTGGATTCCGATATATGATCAAATTAGTGGGCTGTTTTTCTGGGCCGCAGAATCTGGCCCAGAATTGTATCTCTAACTTGGGTCGCCTAAATGGAAACTATTGAGGCCTAATTAACATTTTATCCTGAAGAGTTATTTGTTACTATACATGTCTTCTATCATCCCACGAAATATGGGATTAATTGGGCTTGTATTGTGGGCCCCACAGTCTCATCAGTGGGCTGGTGTCCAATTTGCCTTCTCCAGAATTGCTTCCTTTCATTGCCAAATATCTCCATCATCCTCCTTGAATTCTCCATTGATACCTGAATGAAACATGTTCATATTGGAGTGTAGATAAATTTCCAAAAATATTAAATTAAAATATTTATAATCAGATGAATAATTTGGTACTTTAAATGATGTTAAAAAATGTACCACATAATAGTGCATTTTAAGGAGGTATTACAATCATAATGTGAAATGATGTTCAAAGTGTAAAATGCACTAAAATGGTGTCTATGAATAATAAATAACATGAATATTATATATATTACCAATGAATATTAGCCTCATTTAGTAGCTAATCACACCCCCCAACTAGAGTTTTGCTAGTCCCGAGCAAAATATATCTCAACAATATGAAATTCGAATTCCCTTTTCCAAAAAACATTTTAGTACACAACGATCACCAAAACCCTTATACCAAAAAAATCATGAAACCCATAAAAATATTTCAATACAAGATAGTTTCATAAGCAGATCCCAATCCCAAGCCCATTCCTTTGTTCAAGTTCATTTCCATATTTCATCCAATGTCAATTAAGTATGAGGATGTGTTGTGCATCACAATAGACATGGGGGTTCATCTTTATTCAAGGGGGAAATGATGGAAGCGCTAGGTGGAATCACATTTCAATATTAAGATGAGTATTCAATTTTTTTTTGTATCATGTTTTTTTTTTGTTTTTTTTTTTTTTTGTTTTTTTTTTTTTTGCAATTTTTCCATGGTAATTGAAGTTTCACTCAAAAGAGTCAACCCCTGTAGCGAGACTTTGCCGATGACTCCCAGGCTTAAAGACCTTAGGGCACCAAGTGAAGCCCACATACTCATGCATCATCTCGAGTTAACTCAGTCAAAAACAAATTCAAATTACCAAAAATAGAGATAAAATTACTAACTCTGGGCCAGACAACTATGTAGTCACGATCCCCAAGTGCCGAAAGCCACGCATTAGGTCATTTCATTGCTCTACACGCAAATTTTTTTTATAATTTTTTTTTGAATACTCATATTAAACTAAAATGATCACCAAACCTCTGGTATTTATTTGGGGGCCCCATGAACTCAAACTAATACCCCACTATCCAAGGGATGTGCATTGTGATCTTTTTTTTATTTGGATGAAAATATAAACGATGAAATATCACATTGGACATCCACACTTTGCAAAATCTATGCTCATGAAATTATAAAAGGATTAAAATCAGAATCAGGGCATGCTAAATTATTTGATATTCAGTTTCAAAGTGTGTAATGTGTATTACCATGTTCAAAGTTAAAGGAATGTTTCCTTCCATTTACAATTTGTTTTTCAAATCATTTATTTTTTTGACACAAGAGCATTTTTTTTATTTTATCTCCCCCGAACTTAAAACAACATTGTCCCCAGTGTTTGAAGAAATGAAAATTTAGAAGGAGTAGAGGCAGATAATGGAAGTTCAAAAAGGAAATTGAAACTAAGGATCATGGAATGAAATCACCTAGTGGTTGAAGTTGAAGTTCTTGCTGCTCTAAATTAGTCCTTTGATCTCTTGGGGGATGTAGGCACCTTCTTGATTGAACATGTATCACCCAAAATAGTACCTAAACAAAAAGAAGAACAAACCAGACAAAACAAACAACACAATGACTTATTTAATTCCAAGTATCATCATTTTTATGGTTTTTCCTGTTTTTCTGTTTTTTTTTTAAATCAAACTAATGATACATTGTCTTCTTTTAATTTTTTGGGTAAGGTATTACTCAGGGATCACACCGCGTGACACGGATGAATACGATGCTCCCCTTTCATACCCATCCATACTCATAATAGAAGAACAGGTCAATAGTCTTTTTTTAAATATAAAAATGATTAATTAATACTATTTAAAATATAAATTTTATTAAAACAACAAAATTATAGGAAACTTAAAAACCATGGGTTGCCTCCCATGCAGCGCTTTGTTTAACATCATTAGCTTGACTTAAACCCCACAAATTATCCAATACCAACTTTCAACATTTTAAGGACCACATGTTTCACCACTTATACTAGGTTGAAATTGATTCTATATTTAGAATTTGTTTCATGCACAAACCTTTGTTCTAAAATGAGCAGGTAAATCCAAGGAATATCAAAAATGATGGATTCAATTTCTTTTGTATTATTTTCTAAGACATTAAGAATCATTACCTCTTTATTGGTTTCAAGATAATAAATGGTGACAACTTAAATTTTTTGGCTATCCCCAATGAATGGAAACTTAAGGGTGGATGGAATGTACTTTTGTTCAAGCTCAGGTAGGCT
Organism: Viscum album; assembly: GCA_963277665.1. Lineage (NCBI taxonomy): Eukaryota > Viridiplantae > Streptophyta > Magnoliopsida > Santalales > Viscaceae > Viscum > Viscum album. Next base: position 483,143,405 of record OY728126.1, read on the forward strand.
AAAACTCTCAAACATAGGTTGGGACTTTGAATTTAACTCAGTTTCATTTTCAAAATTTCTCAACAGAATTTGTTCATTTTGAATAGAATATTCAACCACCAAATTGGAAAGACTAGTTTCAGGAATGGGTATGGACTCAAATTTTGTGATTTCTCTTAATGGTTCAGTGATTTGTGTTTTTGAAAAATCATCAATGGAGTTATATTCATGAGACTCAATCCATGATGTCAAATTTCCCTCTTGTGAATACAAAAAATCATTTTCCTCTTGATTTAAACACCCATCAACAATTCCATGATCCTCCCCATCTTCCCCAAATCCAAAGGTTTTCTCTTCAGTAAATTCATAAGAGGTTTGTGGGAAACTAGACACTTCACATAAGGTTATGGAAGGGAAAATTTGTGTCGGGATGGGTTTCTCACAATTTTTAATGCTTTGTAGTACTAACCTCAATGATGAAACCTCAAAATTCATTATCTCCATTTGTTGACACAGTTTTTCAAGTAATGGATATAGATTAGGATGGATAAGGGGTTTATCCAAATGGTCTATTCTAGGTGGATAATTAAGTTGTTGTAATTTCACAGGAGGATGTTCAAATTGGATTTGTGGGGATTGAAACTCATTATATGTTGGAATGTTTTGTGGATCATAGGAGTAAAAACATTGTGGTTCATTAGGTTGTTGATGATCCCAAAAGTAGAAATTATGATGGGCATTGTACATCACACATGGGGTTGGGTGATCAAAGTAGGTATAGGTTTCCAATGTTTGGACTTGTTCAAAATTGAATTCCATAGGAGTGAGGGGGTGAGAAAAAATAAGAGGGATGAAAATAAGATGATATTGTCTAATATAACTTACTTAGGTCCCTGGAAACGGCGCCAAAATTTGATTCTCGCTCAAATTTACCCAAGAGAAGAAGTTAAGACGGTCCTTGTAGTTTAGCTTGGGTTATCGAATCCACAGAGACCTAAGAAGAAACCTATAGACACGTACATTCTATGGACTGTTTTCAGCTATGAAGTGGAAAACTTGGATTGATTTTGGATGGGTTTGAAAGATATATAATAGATTTAAGTGAATTCAATTTAAAATAATCAGTTGATCCTAGGTTATCGCTAGGGGTGGATTGGACGTATTTCCTTTTTAATGATTTCAATTTCTTATATTTGAGATGAGTTCATTTAAGGAGATAAAACAACATCATCACTTACTGGTTTAATGCCTACACCCTTTAATACTAATCACCTATACACTTGAAGGATCAAAGTTTTGAGCACTTCAAGGTAAAGTTTCGTATTAGCACTTGAAGTGTGTGGCCTTAAATTCAACAAGGATGATGGAGTTTAAAAATCATCAAATAAAAATATCAATTAAAGAAGTGATTATACATTAATGAGGTGATAAATAACATCCAATACAGCCCCTTTCTACTCCCTTGGATCAACCCATAAGTGTGTTATCCCTCCATTGATCTCATGGTTTCAATGGAAGCGGAAATTAGACTCATGAGGGAGGAAATGGAAAAGTAAAAAAACGCAATAAAATAACAATCACTCCACCGTTGTGTGATAATCTCACAAGGTTTGGTATGAACAAGTTCATACCTTGAATCAACTGTATCAAAGTGATAAATAGAAGAACAGAATAATAAGAGAAGAAGAACTTTTATTAAGAAACAAGGATGATTTAAAACAACTTACATGTGAAGGAAGAACATTACAAAGGGAAATTGGCAGCATAACATTAAGATGAAAACAAGCTCAAAAATTTCTAAATCCTCCAACACCACTACCTTAAATAGGAATTTTTGAGCCCTTGGGTCGAGTCTCCAACAGTACAAAGAATCTCAATTAATTTTGGTAGGCCATAGGTGGTGGAAATCTTGTGGAATTTGGACTTTTCCACATTTGACCCGAGGTGGCAGCTAGCTTTCATCCACCGAACAGACGCGTTTTTATGACCTTCTAGATGGCCGAATCAGAGTGGTCCATAGAAGAAGAAAATGGAGCTCCGGATGTCTTATAACCTCATGTACAATTTGGGCCCATTTGGAGTTTTTTATTCCGAGATATGATCGAATTAGTGGGATGTTTTTCTGGGCCGCAGAATCTGGCCCAGAATTGTATCTCTAACTTGGGGCACCTAAATGGATACTATGGAAGCCGAATTAGAATTGGATAATGAAGAGTTATTTGTTCCTATACATTTATTCTAGAATCCCACGAAATAGGGGATTAATTGGGCTTGTATTGTGGGCCCCACAGTCTCATCAGTGGGCTGGTGTCCAATCTGCCTTCTCCAGAATTGCTTCCTTTCATTGCCAAATATCTCCATCATCCTCCATGAATTCTCCATTGATCCCTGAATGAAACATGTTAATATTGGAGTGTAGATAAATTTCCAAAAATATCAAATTAAAATATGTATAATCAGATTAATCATTTGGTACTTTAAATGATGTTCAAAAATGTACCACATAATAGTGCATTTTAAGAAGGTATTACAATCATAATGTGAAATGATGTTCAAAGTGTAAAATGCACTAAAATGGTGTTTATGAATAATAAATAACATGAATATTATATATATTACCAATTAATATTAGCCTCATTTAGTGGCTAATCATGGGCCCTCATGAATCATAATTTGTCACTTAGGTGTTGGTTTCAATGTTTTTCTAGGCTCTGGAGTAGTTTCTAAGGCTTACTCTCTAGAAAAACACAGAATACATGCCGTGTAGTTTTGACTACATTCCATGTACTCTTCTGTTTGGGAAGAAACGAAAAAAAAATTAAGAACACGTTGTGTACCATATGTACACGTCATGTAGTTTCTACCCGTGTCATAGGCCGTGTAGGAAGAAACATGAGATAATAAAACTTTGAGGGAACACATCATGTACCTATTTTACACAACGTATTGTGTTGACCCTGTATCTGCTGTGTAACTAATAAACATGGGCGGAGAAAAAAATATGAGCTTATACACGCCATGTCAATAATGAACACGCCGTGTAGTTTGACCTGGGGATTCGGCAGTGTAACTAACAACACGGGTCAGTGTTACCTCTTCTTGGACACACCATGTACCTGTGGGACACGCCGTGTAGTCTTGACCGGTGATAAACCGTGTAGACTTGGTCATGTGTATAGGGAAATGGGGTGGTGTACACGCCGTGTGCGGGTGTAACACGCCGTGTAGTGTCAGTTGAGTAGTCGGTCGTGTCACTAACAACATGGGCATTTGGCAATTAATTCGTACACATCATGTCTATTTGGAACATGTCGTGTAGTTTGAGTTGTGTACTCATCCGTGTAATGGACAACACAAGTCGGTGAAGCTCATCCAGTACACACCGTGTAGACATTATACACACCATGTAGACTTGTTCAAAAGAGAGTCGTGTGGCTAATCCATGTAGAAGGACCTGGTCCAGGGAAGAAAATTCAAGTACACTTCGTGTGTTTGGACAACACGCCATGTGTTTGGGGTGCTACATGACCAGTTTTGGCAGAGTACACACCCATGTGAAAGACTAAATGGAACACGTCGTGTAGTTAATATACATGCCGTGTAGTCTTGTTAAGTAATACTTGAATGTTTTCTTTCTCAGGTTTCCTTCTTACACTTCTTTTTTTCAGTCCTTGATAATCTTAATCTAAGGTGTGTGTTTGAATTTGTAGAGTCATTCCGCTAAGATGACCTAGAGTTGTTCTCCAGGAGAGAGGCAATGAGTATACTCTAGAGATAGTAGACCATGGGATACTGATGGATCCTCCAACAGATCTAGATGTGGCACCAGCCATTATACCGAGAACAGGCGCTGATGCGCAGTTCCATGAAGGCTTCATGCATTTTATGCAGACCTTCCAAGGAGCACCATCGGCTGCAACATCCATGGAAGAGTTGACACATATATTCCAGTAGCAGCATCCACCTACGTTTACAGGGGATGGCGGACCACAGGCTATGGAGTCTTGGATGGGTTCTATGCAGACTATTTTCGAGCATCTAGAGACGCCTTTAGGGTGGAGGGTCAAGCTCGCTACATATATGCTGCGTGATTCTGCCAAGAGGTGGTGGGATGTTACCACCCAAACTGAGCATCACAGAGACATGTTGTGGGAATATTTTCAGGTGGTCTTCTATGAATTTTTCTTTTTGGATACATTGAGGGAAGATCGAGCTCGAGAGTTCATGAATCTGCAGCAGGGTTCCATGTCATTGATGGACTATTCTGCTCACTTTACCGAGCTACATCATTTTTCACCTATTCTGGTGGGTGATGAGACGTTGAGGGATCGACGCTTTGAGGATGGTCTTCAATATGACATCAGTGTGCTGGTGAACATTTTCAGGTTGCCTATAGTGCATTCTATTGTGAACCAGGCACTGATTAATGAGAGAAACTTTCAGGAAGCTAGTGGTGTAGGCCAGGGCGGTTTGGCACCAGTTTCTGGTACTATTTCTACCAATAAGAGGCAGATAGATTTCTATCACAGTGGAAGTACTAGCCAGAATATTTCTTCAGGTGGCCAGTTCATGTGATACCAGTGTGGTAGAGAGGGGCACAAGAGACCTCAGTGTCTGTGTGACCCAGTGGAGTGTCGAGATTGTTGCAAGATGGGTCATCTCCAGCGTTTTTGCAAGGCGTTTCCACCAGTGGCTAGTGAGAGGGGTTATGTGCAGACTCTGTGTGCGGGGGCAGGGCCAGCAGCTTCTTACTAGTCAGGAAATTGGGATACGTTGGGACATACGGGCAGAGGTGGTGGTCGTGGCCATGGTATCCAGACACCAGGATCTCATAGGCAGCAGGGTGGGTCATCTCAGGGTAGTCAGGCAGTGTCGCAGGGTCGTTGTACTGGGTAGGCATATACAGTGCAAAAGACCCAGCAGGAGCAGGATCCCAGACCTTCTACTGTTAGAGGTACTATTCTAGTAGCTTCTGTTTTATCTTCAGTACTTTTTGATATTTGTTCTATACATAGCTTTATATATGTGCCTGTTGTGGAGAGCTTTAGGCTCTATGTTTCTTTTTCTTCAAATGTTATGATGCTAGACACTCCATTGAGGACTAGAACGGCTGGTGTGTATCAGTGTAGGGAGTTTCCCCTAGAGGTTGGTGGGTGTCACTTTCTGTGGGACCTCTATGTCTTAAAGATGACGAGCAATTATGTCATTCTCGGGATGGACTGGTTGGTACCTTATCGAGCCTTTGTGGATTGCTATCGTCGTAGGGTGAGTTTCACGTCACCAGAGGGAGGAGAGTTTCTATACTAGGGAGAATGGGATGTCCAGGCAAGCCGAGCTGGACTAGAGCATCGTGGGTGAGGTGGAGTCATATCCCAACTTGCGAGTTTATATCTGGATGAACAGTGAACTTTTCAAAAGGATTTCCCTCCAGTAGTTGACCGTTTCAAGGATGTCTTCCCAGATAATTTTTCAGGTCTTCCTCCAGAGCGAGAGGTGTATTTCTCTATTGAGCTTGTGCTGTGAGCAGCATCGGTGTCCATTCTTCCTTATAGGATAACTACACCAGAGTTGTAGGAGCTCAAGAGGCAATTGAAGGAGTTACAGGAAAAGGGTTTCATCCGACCCAGTACTTCTCCTTGGGGTTCGCCTAACTTGTTTTCTAAGAAGGCGGATGGTACCCTTAGACTTTGTTTGGATTATCGGAAGTTGAACTAGTTGATAGTCAAAAACCGATATCCCCTACTGAGGATTGATGATATTTTTTATCAACTTCTAGGATCACGAGTGTTCTTGAAGATTGACTTGAGATCCGGGTATCATCAGTTGTGTGTGAGACCGTTGGACATACCGCTTATAGCCTTTAAGAGCATATATGGTCTCTATGAGTATTTGTTTATGTCATTCGGACTCACGAATGCACCAGCTGTTTTCAGGGCTCTGATTAATCATGTGTTCCACCCTTATCTAGATTATTTTGTGGTAGTCTTCATAGACAATATCTTGGTGTGATCTCACACTCAACACGACCATGCTACCCATATTGAGATCATTCTGAGTACACTGAGTGATAATTAGCTATATGCTAAGCTCTCAAAGTGATACTTTTGGATGGACCAGATACACTTCTTGGGTCATTTCATCTTAGAGACAGGAGTTGCGGTAGACCCATAGAAAGTGAGAGCAGTATCTTCCTGGGAGCATTCTAAGAATGTGTTTGAGATACAGAGTTTCTTGGGGTTGGCTGGTTACTACAGGTGCTTTATACAGGACTTCTAAATATTAGCAGTGTTGTTGAAGGGTTTGACTAAGAAGGGTCTGAAGTTTTTTTGGTCAGAAGATTGTGAGACAGCCTTTTAGGAGCTAAAGGAAAGGTTGACATCAGCACCAGTCCTGATACTTCCTGAAAAAGGGAAGAGTTATACAGTTTACTGTGATGCATTAGGTATTGGGTTGGGAGGAGTGTTGATGTAGGGTGATCAAGTAGTTGCGTACGGGTCTCGGCAGTTGAGGCCACATGAGAGGAATTACCCGATGCATGATCTCGATTTGGCTGCAGTTGTTAATTTGTTATGTTGTTGGAGACATTATCTCTTGGGAGAGCATTTTATGGTGTTTATAGACAACAAAAGTCTCAAGTACATCTTTACCTAGTGTGACTTGAACTTGAGATTGAAAAGGTGGGTTTAATACCTTTATTCCTTCTACTTTGAGCTTACTTATACACCTGGTAAAGGTAACGTGGTTGCTGATGCACTGAGTAGGAGGACTCAGATACAGGCAGTGAAAGAGGCCAGTAGTGAGTGGAAGCTCATAGATTTGTTCTCTGAGATGCATTTGGAGGTGCACGATAGTCAGGGGCGAGCCTATATTTCTTCCTTATCTATGACTTCTACCCTCCTGGAAAGAGTGAGGATGAGACAGCTATCAGGTTTGGAAAGCCTAGTTCTACGGGAGTCAGTGGAAAGTGAGGACCCTCCTCCTGGTTGGATGATAGACGATGACAAGGTACTGTGTATCCATGGATGAGTATGGGTTATAGGGGATATACTCAAGGAGTTGATGCAAGAGTTTCATGATTCATTTTGGGTAGTTAATCCTGGAGTCACCAAAATGTACCATGACTTGAGACATCATTATGGGTGGTCGGGTATGAAATGGGAAGTAGTTGGTTTTGTTGCGAGATGTTCCACCTGTCAGCAGGTGAAGGCATAGCATCAGAGGCCAGCCGGACTGTTACAGCAATTACCCATCCCATAGTGGAAATGGGATGATGTCGTGATGGAATTCATGACAGGGTTGCCAAGGTCACCTCGAGGCAATGATATTGTGTGAGTTGTTGTATATAGACTTACAAAGGTAGCTCACTTTTTACCGATCAAGGAGATCTTCGGTGTTGACGAGCTCAGAAAGTTTTATATTCGAGAGGTAGTACACCTACATGGGGTCCCTCATTCTATCATTTCAGATAGGGACGCTCGTTTTACATCTCATTTCTGGTAGAGTTTTCAGAGGGCACTAGGTACATAGGTGCTTCTGAGCACATCTTACCACCCTCAGACCGATGGCTAGTTAGAGTGTACGATACAGGTGCTTGAGGACAAGTTACGTGCATACATCCTAGATTTTGGGGGATATTGGGAGAAGCACATACCCTTGGTTGATTTTTCCTACAATAATAGTTTTCAAGAAACTATTGATATGGCACTTTACGAGGCTTTATATGGTAGACCATTCTGATCACCTTTGTGTTGGTTAGAGGCAGGTGAGGCAGCTTTATTGGGACCACGTCTCATGAAAAAGACTTCAGAGAAAGTCTAGTTGATACATAAGTGGATGGCTACTGCATAGTCTCATCATAAATCTTACATTGATCGCCATAGATGACCCTTGAAGTTCATGTTCAGGGATCAACTTTTCTTACATGTTTCACCGAGGTTGGGACACAGGTAGATCAGGAGATAGGGTAATCTTTCACTGAGGTATGTGGGGCTGTTTAAGATTCTGGAGAGATTCGGGTCGGTTGACTATCGGTTGCAATTATCATATAGGTATCGGGCCATGCAAGACGTCTTCCATGTATCTCAGTTGCACCATTATCACTCAGACCCGTCTCACGTTTTTCAGCCCGAGGAGGTTGAGCTTCAGGCTGATGGGTCCTTTGAGGAGCATCCGATTTGTATTTTTGATAGGAGCACGAAGGTTCTCTGTGGCTGGTTAGTTCCTCTCATTCGGGTGCTATGGCAGCATGGCCGAGTGTAGGATGAAACCTGGGATCGGGAGACTGACGTACGTGCTCAGTGGATAGAGTTGTTCATAGTTGTATCTTCACCACCCTTTGAAGGGAAATTTGGGGATTAATTGCTTTAAGGGGGGAAGTTGTAAGAACCCAGTTCTTATTTTTGAGGTACAGGTTTCTTCTTTTCCCTTTCCCTTAAGTGTTTTTGAGAAAATAAGGAAAATGGGGAAAATCCCAAATTTTGTGGGTACACGCTGTGTACTTTTCCACACACCGTGTACTTTGGCCGTGTGGGATGAATACACAGGGCGTGTAGGCCTATCGGTGAAGAAGGGTGTAAAAACTGACTACACACCATGTACTTAGTATTTACATGCCATGTACTCAACTGGCAGGAGAATAGTAAGGGGGTGGAGGCATCCTCTAGTGGAGTGACAGTACACGCTGTGTAATTAGGAATACACACCATGTACTCATGTCAATGAATGAACAATGTCGCGGTGGAAAGAAGCTGCCAGAGGAATAGTTTAAAAAATTAAAAGTACACGTCGTGTACTTGAGAGTACACACTGTGTAGTTTGTTTTTTTCACTTAAAATGGGTAGTATCCTCCTCATGCGGCAGAGGAGGCTTTGAGTTCATTTTGGAGCCGGGAGAGGAGGCCGGAGCTTTGGAGATCTCCCGACCGCACACCGGGAATCTGAATCCTTCTCTAACGTTCTCGATTGAACCGCCCGGGTGAGTTATTCCCTCTACTTATGTGTTTTTTACCAATTCTTTACTGAGGTAAAGTTATTTGAGTTTGAATGAGTGAACCTTTATCCCAGATCTACGTCGTTCTTGGACGATTCGGGAGGCGTCTTTCACATATACCGATCAGAGACGATCGAGGTAGGTGTTCGGATGTTTAATTCCTACTTTCATGTTGTTTTTCTATACTGTTGTGATACGCTCCCATGTTTAGGGTGTCTTATGGCTGAGGCCTTGATTATTTAAATACCTAGAATTTTATAGGTTATTTAATGAATATGTATAACTGCTATGTGGGATCATTTCTTGGATCCAGGGCCACCCCATGGGTGTGTTTCCCTTATTTAGTCATTTGGCCAGGATACCCGAGGGTATGCCGTGATTTAGCATGATTTGAGTTATCTTGAGAGAAACTATATGTAATTGCTTGATTATGTGTTGGGCTCAGCCCAGTTGCTTTTTTATCTTGAGGGCAGTGTTCTCATGCCTGAGGGAAAGTGTTTTTTTAGCCAAAGGGAAACTTTTCTTATGCCTGTGGGTAGTTGCTTCCATGCCTGAGGGCATTATCTCATAAGCCCGAGGGAAATATTCGTTTAGCCTAAGGGAAATCACCTACGGGTTTTGATTCTATTTACCTGAGGGTAAGGTTTTGTGTTTCTGAGGACTCGGTTTAGTTTGTATATTCACTGTAGTGATTTTACATGGTATACCTACCAAGCTAAAGCATAGGCTTGGTCTTGTTATACCTTTTACTTGTTAGATAGCTTGTTGTAGTTTTGTTGAGGCATTGTTTAGGAGATTTTTAACAGAGGCTGAGTCTCAGGAATTTATAATTCACTTATCCTGAATGGTTAAATAATATTAAAATGGAAATGAAACTGGTAGTGATAGTTAATTTTGAGTACTGCCTAGTTTATTGCATTTTATTACTATACACTACTGTTGCACATTTTCACTGACAGTTGGGCATGGGCCTTTGGTGTTTTCCTACTAGGATTTATTTCTCACACCCTGTTTGGGTCATGTCTTGGACCCAAATAGATTATATTGTTGCATGTGTGGATAATTGAAAGTGTCCCTAAATAGGTACTTTGTTATTGAAGAGGAGTATGAGAGCATGGGATCGAGCTTAGGCGTGCGATGCTGCTGAGTTCCTGTTGTGCTACTTTATTTTTCTTTTCTGTATTTTTCCCTTGTATTGTATTGTTTCAGATTGCAGTGTATCCTATTTTGGTTGCTTTCTTAATCTTAGAGACATATTGCATCATTATATATGATTTTTGGTCTTTCATTACTTCAGTACTCTGTCTATTTCAGCTTTATTGTTGTTTACTGCTTCTGCATTTTATATGTTGATATCTATTTCCACTGTGATACACTTTGACAAATGAGGGCATAGTTTCCCCACTATCAGACCTAGGCCCTTGCTATTAGTCGGTAGCCTCTAGCATTTGGGAAAATGCACTTGAGGTCATGTTACCTATCATGACCCGTCCTAGTGGGGCCCGAGCCGCAACTCCCCAAGCCCGCCTCCAATAGGCCAGGGGCTGGTGACTAGCACCGAGTAGGCATACTACTAACATGGGAGGCATTGCCTATAAACATGTACACACACATACACATCTCCAAGCTCACAAATCTGAAAAGTGAAAACTACTAAAAACGGAAAAGATACATGCATACACTAAAACCCAACCACAGAGTACGATAAGAAAGTAAAGTGCAAGAAAGTAAACCCTGGGCCAAAAGTACAATCCCACTAGAAATAAATTCTGTAACAAAGTCCAACCTATAAATAAATGTGCTGGGACTGCAGTTTGTAGCTGTAGGAACACACCTCGGCCTGTCTGATCTCACTGTGTATCGTCCGGTCCTGGTCTGCCTAAAATCATGTCAAAGGCTTTCTCGTCTGCACAATACACGACACGTGCGGGCAAAGCCCGTGCAGGGGTGAGTATAACAATACTCAGTAGGACAACCCAAAAATACAAAGGAAAGATACAGTCATCTCCACACAGAATATGTATAAAGAACATACCACAAGAATATCCAGATATACTCATGCACAATCGACTATCGCGAATACCACCACTAGGATCCGGCTCGAAGATTCCACTAAGCATGCATCTAGGAGAACACACTCCTAGGTCTGAAGAGAGAGGTACGAAGTACTCATTCTGGGAGAACATACTCCACAAGTACCTTGAGAACATGATGCTCAGATGAGGATCACAACCAAGTCATGGGGTGATTCCGACAACTCAGTCTGAGTTAATCCGCTAAGTAGAGGATCGACACCCGGGTAAAGTTGGTCACGTCGATACCAAGAACTCTACCTAGGGTTCCAGGGATGAATAGAGGATCTGGCTCTAAGTCTCACAGAGGGGATTCCAACAAATCTATTTAGGGAGTTCTACTGAAAGGATCATACTTCTGTGTAAAAGAAATGATACCAGAACCTTCAGGGAAAAGACCAAGGGTACGAACCCTAAGAAAACTAGTCCAAGTCACAAAAGACAAGTGGCTCAAGTCAATAAGAAAAGGTTACATGGAGTGTAGTATGGTTACATGTTGTGTTCTTTGACCCCAGGTACTTCCTGTGTAAACGGCTCGTCTCGTTTGTTCAAGCCATGTAAAACCAAACTACACGGCATGTAGAAAAGGTACATGCCGTGTTCCTTGACCCCGGGTACTGCCCGTGTAACCGGCCCATGTCATTTGGCTTGTCGGATAGAAAGAAACTACACGGAGTGTAGAAGAATCACACATTGTGTCCGATCACCTAGGACCGCTCCATGTACGCTGGCCATGTGCCCGTACACGGCCTATGTCCGTGTCCGTGTCGCATGCACGTGTACTAGTACACAGGGTATCCCGTGTATCTGGCCGGGTCTGGATGGGGAGGGGTATACACGCCGTGTCCATGGCCGTGTACCCTGCATGTGCCCATGTACCCCCAAAGTACATGTCATGCAGTCCGCTAACAAACACATGTCGTGTATCCCATACTATATGGCGTGTAGTTGGGAGTTTTTCCAGAATCGTCGTCTTCCTCCTCACGACTCAGCTAACCCTCCGAATTTTGATCCAACCATCCGATCATCACGAAATTCCAGATTTAGGGTCGTCCCGCCCCTAAGAAACTGATTCCGTCAGTTTCGGGCTTCCGATCGGTCTTGAAAACGCATCCCGATCCGTCCACACGAAACGCTCGAAGAACGGAAACTTCCAAACCGCATCGATTTATCCGCCGTCGTCGCCGTCGCACCTCTGCTAGGTCTCCTTGATGTTGGATCTTCGATTTCATATCGTTGCGCTAAAAAACGAGCGCACAAAAATTGATTCTCCCCAAGAACACAAAGAACGTGCACGAAGAACGCGAGGGGGGGAAACAAGAATCAACAAGAGGGGTGAACCTCGATCGTTGTTCATGACGATCGGGGTTTGCCGTCGTTAGATTAAAAACCAAAAAATCTCAATAATCAAAGCCTCAAATCCCCGCATGAACCCATCCCCCAAGAACGATCGACCCGTGGGCTAATCTGTTCGTGGATTAGTCCGCGTTCGTCGTGGAAATCAAAAATGGGGAAGGAAAAATCAAGGCAAACATCCTACCTGGATTTCGCGGCGTTCGTTGGCGATGATCTGGTTGATCCATCGTCGTCGCCACATTGGGAGGTTTCCTCCAGAGCCTCCAGAGCCGCCAAGGGTTTCAGGGTTATGGAAATTTTAACTCTGATCCCCTACAAAATCTTCATTTAAAAAGATAAGGGATTTCGCTGTAACAAAGATTTAAATAAAATATTTTAATTAATATTTTATTATGGTTGCGTCCAAAAATCAGATTTTAATACCGACCTACGTCGGCCGATGTTAGGCCTCTCCTAAGGTAAAAACAATGTTTTGAAGGCAATGGTGCCCTCAGATTTTTGATCCGTGCACCTGTTTAGGATTAATTCCACTTTTTCAGGAAAACCGCACACCCATGTTTATTTAATTATTAAATTAAATTCAAACATTTGTTCTGGGCTCACCAGGTCTCAGAACTGCACACTGCCTCAGAGCCTGGTCTCGAGATAATTCCCATATAATATTAAAATAATACATGGAAAAATATGGGACATTACATCACACCCACATTAGGGCTTTTACGTCCCCGAAAAGCCAAAACAAAGGCTACTCAAAAAGATGTGGGCAATGCACACGAATCTGAGCCTCCCGCTCCCACCTGCTCTCCTGGAGATTCTCATGCTGCCACCAGACATGCACCAAGGGAATAGATCGCCCAAGAAGGATCTTCTCCTATCGATCCTCGATCTCCACTGGGTACTCAGCAAAGGTCGCTCCATCATCGATGTCCAGCTCACCCCAGTTGATGACGTGTGATGGATCATGCACGTATCTCTGTATCTACAACACATGGAAGACGTTGTGTACCTGGTCTATCTGAGGAGGTAGATCCAAGAGATACAACACCTCTCCAACTCTACTCAGAATATGAAAAGGTCCAACGAACCTCGGAGATAGCTTGTAGCCTTGGCCAAATCTCCGTAATCCCCGTCGAGGTGAGACTCGAAGGAACACATGGTCTCCCTCCTCGAACTCCAAGGGCCACCGCCTCCTGTCATCATATGACTTCTGTCAACTCTATGTAGTCTTCATCTACTCCTGGATGACCTGTACCTTCTCTGTAGTAGCTCTCACCATCTCTGGTCCCATGAGTGCTGACTCTCCCGGGTCAGTCCAGCAAAGTGGCGACCTGCAGGGTCGCCCGCACAGAGCCTCGAATGGTGCCATACCAATAGTGGAATGATAACTATTGTTATAATAAAATTACACCAGTGGTAGGTGATCCTCCCAACTAAGACCGAAGTCAAGTATGAAAGCTTGAATCATATCCTCCAGAACCTGGATGGTCTGCTCCGTCTGACCATTAGTCTAAGGATTAAAGGTTGTACTCAATCGTAACTGAGTCCCAAAAGCTTCCTGCAATCCCTTCCACAACCGGGATGTAAAACTATCATCACGATCTGAGACGATCGGGGATTGAATTCCATGAAGTCGAACTATCTCCTACACGTAGAGGTGTCCTAAGCTCTCTACTAAACTCTGCTTCTGTATGGCTAGAAAGTGGGTCGACTTGGTGAGTCGATCAACGATCACCCAGATTACATCGTTTCCCTTGGAAGTACGTGGTATACCCATCACGAAGTCCATGAATATCCCTTCCCATTTCCACTCTGGCACCTCAAGGGTCTGAGTCAAACCTGTTGTCACCTGGAGCTCAGCCTTTACTTGCTGACAAGTAAGGCACAGAGAGACGAACTCTGCCACACCCTTCTTCATTCCCGGCCACCAGAACTGACGTCGGAGGTCCTGATACATCTTTTCTATGCCTAGATGCACCGCAAAATGTGATTTATGGAACTCCCTCATAACCTCCTCCCGCAACGTCTCTGGTACTACCGTGATCCCTCTGAAAAGAACAATGTGCTCCCCACCTTCTGAATATCAATCAGCAGCATAACCTGTGGATATCTGAGCATGTAGAGTCTCACAGCTAGCATCCTCGCGTTGTGCTTCCCTGAATCGCTATAAGAGTGGAGGGGTAACAACCATCGACTGAAGGTAATCTCCCTCATCTCCATCCACTAATGATAACTGTAAAGAGTCCAACTACCTTGTCGCCTCATCCAGCAACTGCGAAATCGATTTCCTGCTGAGAGCATCCGCCACTACGTTCCCCTTCCCAGGAGTATAAACAATCTCAAAGTCATAATCCTGGAGGAAATCAAGCCATCGCCTCTGTATCAAGTTCATATCCTTATGAGAAAAGATATATCTGAGACTCTTGTGATCAGAGTAGACGGTAAACTGCTCGCCCATTAGGTAGTGCCGCCACATATTCAATGTGAAGACTACCGCTGCCAACTCAAGATCATGGGTCGCGTAGTTCTGCTCGTGTTGCCTCAACTGACGTGAGACATAGGAAATCACCGCTTTCCTCTACATTAGGACACAACCAAGCCCGGTTCCTGATGCGTCGCATAACACTACGTACTCGACACCCTCCTCCGGTAACCTCAAGATCGGGGCGCTCGTCAAACTCTGTCTCAACTACTGGAAAGCTTGTTGGAATCTCTCGGTCCACACGAAAGGCTGCCCCTTTCAGGTCAAAGTTATCATGGGTGCTACAATCCTGGAGAAATCAAGGATGAATATCCGATAGTATCCTGCCAACCCAAGGAAACTCTGCACCTCTGTCATGCTCCGGGGTGGCTCCCATGCTAGCACTACCTCCACCTTGGCTGGGTCCACTGCTACACCATCTGCTGAGATAACGTGTCCCAGAAAGTGGACCTCCTGTAACCAGAACTGACACTTTGAGAGTTTCCCATACAATTGGTGCTCTCGAAGTGTGTCCAGAACCATCCTTAGGTGTCTCGTATGCTCCTCCTCAGATGCAGAGTACACAAGGATATTGTCGATGAAGACCACTACAAACTGGTCTAGGTAGGGCTGAAAGATCTGTTTCATGAGTCCTATGAACACTGTCGGGGCGTTCGTCACGCTAAAGGGCATCACCAAGTACTCATAGTGACCGTAGCGACATCGGAAAGCCGTCTTAGGTATATCATCATCTCGTACTCACAACTGGTGATAGCCTGATCGTAGATCAAGCTTCGAGAACCATTGTGCCCCTATCAACTGGTTGAAGAGGTCATCGATCCTCGGTAGTGGATACCGGTTCTTTACGATCACCTGATTCAAGCGTCGGTAATCCACACATAGATTCAAGCTCTCGTCTGCCTTCTTGGAAAACAGCACTGGGGCCGCCCAGGGTGAGACGCTGGGTCTCACAAAGCCCTTCTTCTGCAAGTCGTCCAACTGCACCCTCATCTCGCGAAGCTCTGCAAGAGCCATCCGATATGTTGATGCTGATATCGGTGTCTTCCTCGGTTCCAACTCAATGCAGAAATCTATCTCCCGACGGGGAGGTAGCCCGGGGACATCCTCCGGGAAGACATACTCGTACTCAGCCACTACTGCTGGAAACTGGAAACTCGTAACATCTGGTGCACCAAGGGCTAGGCTAGCCAACTGATGTGAAATCGGTTGTTCCCTCCTATGCACGAGTCCATCCTGCACTGCCTGGGTCTCTATTTCACCGACAAAAGAGAAGCTCGTTCCATCACTGCGGACACACCGCACCCTTCACCTAAAACAGTCAATCTGGGCATGAACTGTGGATAGCCAATCCATACCCAAAATGACATCGTAAGGCCTCAAAGCTACCACCAAGAGGTTCCAACCGAAACTCTCGCCTCCAAGGGTCAGATCACACTACCTACAGAGGTGTGTGATCTCTGAATCTTCTCCAGTCGGTGTTTCTAAGCGTAAGGGTTGAGTCAACAGCTCAACTGGAATCTCAAGGTCTTGAACAAGATAAGAATCTAGAAAGGAATGACTAGAACCTGTGTCTATCAATACGGCGGTCAAGGTAGAAAAGACACAGATAGTACCTCTAATCATTCTGGGAGTACCTGGGTCATAAGCCTCTACCGCCTGCAGCTGTCCCTGCCTTTGTCCACCAGCTCCCTGAGCTTGGGGTGGACCTCCTGGGGGTAGTGGTGGTAAAAGATCAAAATGCCGACCACCTATGGCTGCTCTCCTAGATCCCCTACCACGTCCGTCGCCCCATGGATCTACCTGCTCTACACATTGCCTCTACCTCGGTGGTCCATCCACTGCTCCTGTGTCAGTAGTACGGCGGGTCGGAAAATCCCGAGAAAGATGTCCCGTGCTATCACATGAGTAGCATCGCCTCTCTCGAGGCTGGATGCATGCACCCTGCGAACCCTATACGGAAGATCCTCTGTCCTAGGATCTCCTCTGAAAACATCTCCCACGCCTGGGTCCCTGACGTCGGCTTCCTGCTGCCGAGGTCTCTGCTCCAACTCACCCACTACTGACATCTGTCAGCTGTCTCTGCTCTGCCAAGAAGCTCTCGACCACCAGAGCCCACTTGAGCACCCCGGCATAAGTAGGAATGCTCATAGAGATGATGCTAGCTTGGATATCTCTGTGCAATCCCCGCTCAAAATTCCGAGCTCCGAATTACTGATCTCTGACCATATCCATCGAGTAACATGAGAGGTCGGTAAACCTTGATGAATAGTCAGCCACCATCATGGTTCCCTGCTGAAGCTGAAGAAGCTCTTGTATGTGTACAGCTCTCAAGGTAACTGGTGAAAAATCCTCTCTGAATAAATGCTCAAACTCCAAACAAGCGAGTGTCGCCTTGTCATGATTCTGGATAACTAAACTCCACCATCGTCCTGTCGAGCCCTGCAGAAGGCTCGCTGCCAGGATCACCATCTAGTCTACTAGTTTCCTGACCAAACGGAAGACTTTGGCCACCTCCTCAAGCTAGTCCTATACTACTTGAGGGTCAGGCTTGCCTCGAAAACTGAGGGGTCTCTATCTCTGAAACTCATGGAGTGCACTCAGCCTGCGCTCCTCCTCCATTGGTGCAGCAGGCACTAAACACTGCTCCACAGGTGGCGGGATAACTGGAACACCACCTGGTGGTAAAATTGGGAGATCTGGTCCCTGTATCAAGGCTTCATCACTGAGAGGGTCATCCTTTTGATCGAGCTGCTGGATCCTAGTAGGTACGCGTCGCGGAGGCATCCTATAAAAAAAGATGTATCTCAACCAGTGAGTATATCTGGAGATCTGACTCAAAAAGGACATGGAAACCACAAACCGTTCCTATATGATGAATGTACCATTATTATCCCTGCAACTAGTGTTCTCATGTTCCGAGTCGAAAAGAAAGTTATCAGAGTCCTGTTGTATGGATACGTCGGCCGCCCGCACCAACAATAGGGTCCCTGGCCTGAAATCCGAACTCGAAACACTTAACAATGTTGCCCCAAACCAACTCACAGACTCTCGGTCCTAAGGTAGAACCGACCACCTCTAATAGCACTCCGCCATGACCTGTCCCAGTGGGGCCCGAGCAGCAACTCCCCAAGCCCGCCTCCAATAGGCCAGGGGCTGGTAACTAGCACCAAGTAGGCATACTACTAACATGGGAGTCATTTCCTATAAACCTGTACACACGCAGACACATATCCAAGCTCACAAAGCTGAAAAGTGAAAACTACAAAAAACGGAAAAGATGCATGCATACACTAAAACCCAACCACAAAGTATGATAGGAAAGTAAAGTTCAAGAAAGTAAACCCTGGGCCAAAAGTACAAGCCCACCAAAAAGAAAGTCTGTAACAAAGTCCAACCTGTAAAGAAAGGTGCTGGGACTACAGTCTGTAGCCGTAGAAACACACCTCGGCCTATCTAATTGCACTGTGTACCGTCCGGTCCTGATCCGCCAAAAATCCTGTCAAAGGCTCACTCGTCTGCACAAGACACGACACGTGCGGGCAAAGCCCATGTAGGGGTGAGTATAACAATACCCAGTAGGACACCCCGAAACCACAAAGGAAATACAATAAGGAAATACCACAAAGGAAAGATACATTCATCTCCACACCATATATGTCTAAAGAATATACCACAAGAATATCCAGATATACTCATGCACAATCGACTATCGCGAATACCACCACTAGGATACAGCTCGAAGATTCCACTAAGCATGCAACCGGGAGAACACACTCCTAGGTCTGAAGAGAGAGGTACGAAGTACTTGTTCTGGGAGAACACACTCCACAAGTACCTTGAGAACATGATGCTCAGATGAGGATCACAACCAAGTCATGGGGTGATTCTGACAACTCAGTCTGAGCTAATCCGCTAAGCAGAGGATCGGTGCCCGGGTAACATTGGTCACGTCGATACCAAGAACTCTACCTAGGGTTCCATGGATGAATAGAGGATCCAGCTCTAAGTCTCACAGAGGAGATTCCAACAAATCTATTCAGGGAGTTCTACTGAAAGGATCATACTCCTGTGTAAAGTAAATGATACCAGAACCTTCAGGGAAAAGACCAAGGGTACGAACCCTAAGAAAACTAGTCCAAGTCACAGAAGACAAGTGGCTTAAGTCAACAAGAAAAGGTCACACGGCGTGTAGTATGGTTACACGTCGTGTTCCTTGACCCCGGGTACTGCCCGTGTAAATGGCCCGTGTCATTCATTCAAGCCGTGTAAAAACAAACTACACAGCATGTAGAAAAGGTACACACTGTGTTCCTTGACCCCGGGTACTGCCCGTGTAATCGGCCTGTGTCATTCGGCTTGTCGGATAGAAAGCAACTACACGGTGTGTAGAAGAATCACACGCCCTGTCTGAGCAGCTGGGCTCACTCCGTGTACACTGGCCATGTGCCCGTACACGGCCTCTGTCCATGTCCGTGTTGCCTGCCCGTGTACCAGTACATGGGGTATCCCATGTATCTGGCCGGGTCTGGCTGGGGAGGGGTATACACGGCATGTCCATGGTTGTGTACCCTTCCCATGCTCGTTTACCCCCAAAGTACACGTCATGCAGTCCACCGATGAACACACGCCGTGTATCCCATACTACACGGTGTGTAGTCGGGAATTTTTTCAGAACCGTCGTCTTTCTCCACACGCCTCGGCTAACCCTTCGGATTTTGATCCAACCCTCTGATCATCACGAAACTCCGGATTTTGGGTCATCCCGCCCCTACGAAACCAATTTCGTTGGTTTCGGGCTTCCGATCAGTCTTGAAAATGCATCTCGATCCATCCACATGAAATGCTCGAAGAACAGGAACTTCCAAACTGCATCGATTCATCTATCATCGTCGCCATCGCACCTCCGCTAGGTCGCCTTGATGTTGGATCTTCAATTTCAGATCGTTGCACCAACAAATGAGCACACAATGATCGATTCTCCCCAAGAACACGAAGAATGCACACGAAGAATGCGAGGGGGGAAAACAAGAATCAACAAGAGGGGTAAACCTCAATCGTTTTTCGTGACGATCCGGGTTTGCCGTCATTAGATTGAAAACCCAAACAATCTCAAGAATCAAAGCCTCAAATCCCCGCATGAACCCATCCCGCAAGAATGATCGACCTGCGGGCTAATATGTTCATGGATTAGTCCACGTTCGTCGTGGAAATCAAAAACGGGGAAGGAAAAATCAAGACAAACATCCTACCTGGATTTCACGGCGTTCGTCAGCGATGATCTGGTCGCTGCGTCATCGTCGCCGTGTTGGGAGGTTTCCTCCAGAGCCTCCAGAGCCGCCAAGGGTTTTAGGGTTATATAAATTGTAACCCTGATCCTCTATGAAATCTCCATTTAAAAAGATAAGGGATTTTTCTGTAACAAAGATTTAAATAAAATATTTTAATTAATATTTTATTACGGTTGCATCCAAAAACCAGATTTTACTATCGACCTGCGTCGGCCGATGTTAGGCCTCGCCTAAGGTAAAAACTTTGTTCTGAACGCAATGGTGCCCTCGAATTTTTGATCCGAGCACCCGTTTACGAGTTATTACACTTTTTTAGGAAAACCGCATGCGTGCATTTATTTAATTATTAAATTAAATTTAAACATTCGTTCCGGGCTCACCGGGTCTTGGAACTACATGCCGCCTTAGATCCTGGTCTCAAGATAATTCCCATATAATATTAAAATAATACATTGAAAAATCTGGGACATTACATGACTAACCAGGTTTGGGTCACCCGTTGTGTGGCATTCGGATCCGGGACGTTAAAAAATCCATTTAAAATAAAATATATCTCTCCGAATACTTGAAAGAAAAATACTATTTATATAAAACTCGTTATTTTTCACTATTCTCTAGAAAAAAAATATTTTTATAAAAATCCTAAAAATTAAAACTATGTATAATTTTAATATTATTATTTAAAAAATGATATCATTTTTATCAAATATTTTTTTTAAAATTCAATAAATTAATTATAATATTATCTAATAAAAAATATTTTTGAAGAAAATGTATTTTGATTAAAAAAATGAATTTAACAAGAACTGGGTTCTTATTTTCTACAAATTTATTGATAAATTTTTCTTGATTAGAAACTTTATATATATTAAAAAAATTTTATAGTTATACTCACACCCTCAAATTTAATGGTTATGTTATAATTAACATATAATATTAACATTTCATGGTTCATTTAATATCAGTATTTCATGTTGTATATACTATCGAACATAGGTTCTCTTAAAATCATAAGGTGTTGAATAAACTAAGATAAGGTTAGTTATACCACTATAACTGGAATATGGGTAGGATCAAAAATTGGAAGATCCACATTTGATCTTTGATAAACACTAGTTTGCAGAACACATCATGATATAGAGTTCCTATAATTCCTTATGAATTTTTTTATATGAATTATCTAAATAAAAAAATAAAACTTATGACACTGTCAAAAATAAAAATTTTAACTTAAACTAATTAAAATTACCTATGTAATAAAATCATAAACACTATTCTAAAAATCACCACTTTAAACAAAATAAAAAAATTCTACTTTTAATATTTTTTCTAAATCATGAAATTTCAGTAGAAGAAAAGTTATAGATAAAACACTAATTTCAAGATTAATTTTAAATATGAAAACATCCTATTTTTACTAAAAACATCTCATAATAATTCAATATGAATTTCTTAAACCAATACTTTATCCATTAATATCATGTTTTCCATTACAAAATACAAAAAAAAATCCAACCAAATAATATTAACAGACCATTAAAAAGTCATCTATAAAAATAATAACCCAAGAAAAAAATAAATCAAAAATAAAAAGGAATTAATAATAAAATTTTTAAGGTTTTCATGTATATACATGTTTTAACTACATAGTTTTATAGAATATACACCAACTGTCATGCATAGTTTTTCTTTTTCATTATTTGTTTTGGTTCAGCCATTGGATTTCAGTTTTCTCTTAAGTTATGAGTGTGAAGGGTTTTAAATTGTGTTGGGATCCTTTGGTTAATATTTATCCTTTGTTAATTTCTTAGTTATCCTATGAGTGTTTTTGTGAAAATGGAGAAATTGGTCTTGGTATAAGATGGCACACAGTTAGAGGAAACAGTGTGGCCTTTCCCAGGTAACCCTGCATCTTTGAGTTGGTGATTGGGGCTTGAAACATGACTTGCACACAATTTTTCTAACCGTGTAGCAATAGTGTGGGGAAGATCTATCTCTAGACATAAACATTAATATTTGTTGGATAATAGTCTACCAAACCATGTGGAAAGCTCATGCGGGGTTCCTCCTTCTCTAGTAGCCTGCACACGGTTGGCACACAGTTTTACAAACCATGTGGCCAAACCATGTGAGCTACCTAGGTCATTAAAAATGTAAAATGGCTCTTTTTCCCTTTAGTTTTTTTAGCCATAATACACCCATTTATTCCTCTTTCTATTTATTATATCCTTAGGAGATCTCCTCCTTGGTTCTTCAAGTCTCTCCTTCCTCCCTTGGTGTAAATCTATGGTGGTTCTTCAAGTTTGGGGAAATATTTCTCAAGGAAAACTATTTTTTTCTTTCTCCTCTTCCTTATTCTTCCATATATATTGAGATATACTTCCCCCATGTTCATATAGATCTTGGTTTTATGTTACTCTGGATTTAATTTGGTGTTTTTTTGTGTTTAAGGTTTCTCTTGGTCAATCTTGGATGATGTATCCTTTATGGAGTGGTTTCAGGTGTGTGTTGTTGAAGCGTCATGAGTCTGAGGCAGACCTCCCTTTTAACTTGAGTTTAAATGTAAGAATAATTGTTTTCATGCCTTTATCTCCTTCCTCATATGTTAAATACTGATATTTAATGTTTGGAATATTTTTTCAAGTGTTAAAATTGGTGATTTCTTCTTTATTTTGTGATACATAGAATTGTTTTGTTGAATATTGCACACCAAGTGTTCAATGAAATTCTCGATTGTCTTTTTTGAGTATTATGTGGAATTGAAAGCATGTATTGGATTTTCTAATATATTTTTAACATCTAAATGGTTTTTTGGGTTTCTCAAATGGATTAATAAATGGTTTTGGCTCTTAAAAATGGCACAACATGTTATAGTGATGTGTGGCCTGATTAGCACTTTGATGAAAATGTTTTTTAGTTTCCACATGTGGTGAAAGTACTTAAATGGGATTTGTAAAATGATTTTGAAATAGAAAATGATGTGTTTTATCCATTTTTAAAATGTGTATTTGGATTTTTCAGAAATAATTATTTTTATAAAGGATTCTTATGGCATTTTTGGCACTTTTGTAAAAGTGGGAGAAAATGTTCTTTATGAAAACTATCCTTGGGTAATCTTATTAAAGTATTTATATTTAATGGATATGATACATGCATTGTGGAATCCTTGTGATATATTATGTGAGTGGGTGGGACATCCTCATTGTGGACTCCTCGTGATCCATTTTCTTTGAGCATAATAGGAGATACTCGGTGTGGACTCCTTTGATATATATTTATTTATGGAAATAGATTGATCCTTGGGATGACTTATGTGATACCTATTGTGTGAATTGTTATTATATATCTGTTCATATGATTTGATGCTCATTTGGATCAACCTCTTTACATATTAACATGAGAACCTGTTATAGTGAGTGAATTTAATGAGAATTATTATTTCACTAGCTTAGGTTATGCACTGGATAGTGTCCCAAAACAGAGGAATATATTTGGTTTTTATTTCTATGGGATAGTTCCCCTCGGTATTTACCAAGTATAGTGTGTCCAAGATCATGTGAAAATTTTTTATTTTATCAAGTGAGGAATTCATTCTTGAATGAGATAATATCAATTAGTATGTTCTGGATTATTCGTGAGCTCCTAGGTTTCACTAATGTCTATTAGAACTTCATTTTATACAGTAATATATTGGGATGAATTGATGATTAATTACTATTGTATGTCATTATTTCTATTTCCATTACTGTGTGATTATTATGCTTACTTTTTGAGAAATGTGGATTTATGCCAAAAATAATAAAATTATTTCAAGTGTTTATGGAAAAACATTTTGAAAGTGTGTTACACTCTTTATCTCCTTTCTAAATGAAATGTTATCATTCTTATTTAAAATTATTATGGTTCCTTCTTGGAAAATAATGTGGTTTTCAAATGGAAGAAAGGTAAATGTAATATGTTTCATTTTAAAGTGGAAATTTTTGTAGAAAAAAATTAATTTTATATATTGTATTTCAAACTATAATATGATGTTTCTTTATTTAAAGTATGTGCATTGGGAATAGATTTGTTCAGTCCTGCATACAACATTTTAATACTCATTCCAATAGTTATTTCTTATTTTTAGCTTTTGTTTAAGGTTTCAACTTGGTTTTGATAGTCGTGGGTGAGGGTTGATATTGGTATCAAAGAGTGACCCACAGGGTCACATGGAGATATTGTGCTTGTCAGGTTTAGTTGGTCCTTGCTGTTCATTTTTTTAAATTACAGTTTCTCTTATAAAGTTATGTTCAGTTTGGATATTTATATTTATTTGGATGCCCTATTTATTTCTGTTGTTTGGTTTATTTATTTATATTGGGAAAAATAATTCCCTTGGTTTCTCTATTGATGTTAGACACTAGTTTCCAGTTCATGGGGATCAGGAATGCACTTTAGGCCTTGTTGTGGATTAGATTAGGAAACCGGTTCAGGGTTGACAGGGGTTGGCTCATGGAAAAGGGTACCATAGGAGATTGGTTATTTATAAGACCTATATTTCAGAGCACCCTCTATTATTTGGGATGTCATATTAAATGGGGTTGGACTGTCAGAAATCAGTGTGAAAGTCTGAAGGTGTGTCTGGCCAACACTTTCTGGTCCAAACCTTGAGTTTCCATGGGAATCCATGTTTATTTTATTTTATTTAATTCATGCATCTTGTTTTGTGTTTGTGATATCAAGTTTGAGTTGGGATGATGGTCTCAATGATCTTACAAGGCCTAGAAATCCATGTGGAGATAAGGAAAAAGTCCTAGAATAGTCTTTGTGATGGTGACATCTTTGGCTTACAGCCGTCAAATATATGGGAAAGTCACCCATCGAAACTAGTTCCTTCTTGTGAGTAATTTTTTTTATTCAATGTTTTTTATTTTTTTTTTGAAAAACTTATGTCTTGGGAGTCATGATAATAGGGATTTAGTGATAATGGTTTCGTTTTGGAAAGATAAAAAATGATTTCTTAGAATAATTTTGATAGAATCTTTAAAAAAATTAATTTTATTAAATGGATTGTGGTCTTTTTAAAATATTTGTGGAGTTTGAAAAGGGGGAAGTGGATTTTTAGTGTGAAAAATTTTTTTGGAATGTTTTTTTTTTGTAAAATAGAAATGTTTTTTTAACTTGGTACTTTAATGGGTGCTCACATGCCTAATATGTGTGGATAACTAGGTAGATGAGTACTCATATTTTCATGAGATGATGAGTGCCCAGGGTGGCATGGTAATTTTCATGTGTAAGGTTCCATGGAATACTATTGGTGAGGGTGTAAATACACCAAGTATTTTTTTTCTTTTAAAAGTTTTTTAAATATAAAAATTTTAATTTTTTGATAGTCATTAGTTATGTGTATTTTTTTCTATATTTTCGAATGTTTCTTATATGTTGTTTTGATTTTTAAGACTATTGGTGATGAGTTGATTCTGGTTTATCCTTTGGTTTTATTTTTTCTTATCATTATCACTATAATGATTCGATAGATATTAGAGGTGTGGCTACGAGTGGTTCACTATTATAAAACCTTCTAGTTGGTCACCCTATGGATTTTGTTCTTGAGTTTCTAAAGTTGAATCCACCTATCTTTTATGGGAAAGCATATCCTCTCAAAGTGAAAGAGTGGATGTAGAAAATAGAAATAATTTCCAATATTCTTAAGTTTCCCAAGCCATTAAAGGGAATGTTTTCTACTATTATGATTGAAGGACTAACATAGAAGTGGTGGAAGTCAATATCTTGAAACAATCCTTGTGATGATCTCACCTAGGAGTTATTCATGGCATGGTTCATCCGTTAGTATTTATATGAGATAGTTAAGGTGAGAAAAAAAATGGAGTTGTGTTTTTTATAGTAGGGTGAAGGAATAGTGTTGGAGTACATCCTTCATTTTTTGGATCATATTCCTTACCTTTCGGAGTATATTACAGATGATTCCTTAAAAGATCGTAATTTTTAGTATGGGCTTCACCCTGATATGTAGTATATGGTGTCAAAGTTTTGTTTAATATTTTTTTTCAATGTGGTATCGGAAGATGTTCATATTTCGGTTGTGTTAGTATGAGAGCTTGAGGTATATATTCTTCCTCAAATCTTTGAAGTGGTGAAGGGAATTCTAGTAAGGATATGGGGAAGCGACCTTAAGCTATTAGTGCTGGTCATGGAATTAAAAGAGCTTGTGATATTTCTTCAGAATCTTCTAAGCACAAGAGCATGTATTTTCATCAGTGCAACATGAAAGATTATAAAAATTCACCATGTTCGAGTGATCTGAATATCTTTCATGCTTGTGGATGTGTAAGTCACTCGCAACATTTCTTTCAGGGTGTTTCCAAGATGATTGGTGGAGCTAGATCCAACTCCTCGAAAGGCACCCCAGTCAATTTGTAGTAGCAGCGTACTATTCAGGCTCAGATTAGAGTCCCTATCATGTAATGTTTCTTTTTGAAATGGTTGTGTCTAGTGGTGTTTTTTAGTTTGTCATTTCATTTAAATTATAAAAGTGAATTTTTTTGATTTCCCTGTGAACTTCTATTTTAAGGGGGCCATGTTTGGAAAATTCTAAATTGTGAGTTCCAATCAAGGATTATTAGCTTCTATCTAGGAGGTATTATATTCTTCAAACATCAGGGCACTATCCATAGGCCCCAAAGTGAATCTCTCACATAGTCATAAATCCCAAGGGTGTGTGGGATCTTAGTATACTGTTTATCCTAGTATTCGATGGGGATAGTTTAAGCTTCTCTGTTGTAGTTTCTTTATCTTGGTTGGTCCCATCTATGGGATAAGGCATGGGATCCTCATATCCTCATTGAAATCCCTATGGTTTGAAAGTGCCTTTTTGTTTGCAAGGAGGTGTGTTAGTATCATTTCATGAGACTTCAGTGGTTGCATTTTTTCAGATGTGAAAGTATGTTATCAGTTTATCTTTCATTGATTGCCTATGTGAGTTATTTTTTATTTTAGTTTGTTCTCATATGAATCATGGGTAAGATTTAAATTTGATTTAGTGATCCTTTTCATTGGCCCCATCTCTTCCCCTTTTAGTGGAAGTTTTTTGGTCGGTGTGGGAGTTTTTGGGATGGATTAGGCTTGTTGATTATTAATGGTGGGGATACCCACCGTGAGTATCCTTGAGTTTTCTTATGTTGTAAAATAGTGTAAGTGTGTTCCTATTGTTGGGGAGTCTATTCGGGCCTCCCATGTGGTTAATCTGTTTTAATTTATAGTGTTAGACTAGTAGTGGATAGTTTTGTTTGGGGCTGTTGATTTTAGGTTCCTCCTTTGAATGACCATTGGGATTTTAGAAGTTTTCCAAATGATATTTCCTAAAGAAAAGTTTTAGATATCACAGTTTCAGTTTTCCATATTTTAGGATAATTGGTTTGGTTCATTGGTTCATCCTAGGTAAGTGGTACGAGTTTATTTTAGTTGTGGTTAAGGTGTTCTTGGTGTGGGAGGTTGGATCATGTGGTTTTGGAAATCATTAGTCTTTGATCGATCAATTAAAAATGTGGTGACTTTCTGGGGGTAGAATATTCTCATGGTGGGGAGAATTATCACACCTAGTTTTTCTTCTTCATCATTCATTCTGATTCATCTATTGTCTTTCATTTTTCTCTCAAGTTTCTGGTGTGACGCGTTATAAATTTTGATGTGATCCTTTGGTAAATCTTGGTCCCTTGTTTATTTCTTAGTTCTTTGAATATTTTTTGGTGAAAAAATGGATAAATTGGTCTTGGTGGCAGGAGAACCATGAATGTCACATGGTTAGAGGAAACTGTGTATCCTAGACCAGGTAATCATTAATCTTTGAGTTCGTGTATGAGTCTTGGTGCATGGTTTGTCTAAGAGTGTTGCAAGCGTGTGGGGAGTATCTCTCTCTAGATAGAGCCATTATTAATGGTTGGATCAAGTATACCAATATATTTGGAAATAACATGTGGGGTTCCTCCTTCTCCAGTATCCTATGCATGGTTGGCGCACGGTTTTAAAAACTGTGTGGCCAAATCATGCGAGCTACCCATGTCATTAAAAATGTGAAATGTATCTTTTTCCCTCTTATGATTTTTATCCCCAATCCACTCATTTATTCCTCCTCCTAGTTTATACATCCTAAAGGGATTCCATCCATGGTTCTTCAAGCCTCTCATTCATCCCTTGGTGTAGATCTAAGGTGGTTCTTCAAGTTTGGGGATAGCTTTCTCATGGAAATCTCTTATTTTATTCCTCCTCTTCTTTCTTCTTCCATTTTATCTTGAGCTCTTCTCCCCCACCACAATAATGTGGATCTATGGTTTATATTCCCCTTGATTTATTTTGGATTTTTTTGTGTGTGTTTAATGTTTCTCTTGGTCAATCTTGGATCTTGGATCCTTTATGGAGTGATTTCAATTGTGTATTATTGAAGTGCCTGGAGTTTGATGTAGATTTCCCTTTTCACTTTCCTTTAAATTTTAGAATCATTGGTTTCATGATTTTTTTCACCTTCCCTATCTGTTAAATATTGATGTTTGATCTTTGGAATATTTTTTCAATGTGAAAATTGGGGGGTTATTCTTTATTTTGTGATATATAGCATTATTTTGTTGAATATTGCACACAAAGTGTTCGATAAAATTTTCAGTTGTCTTTTGGGATTATTTTTTGACATTAAAAGAAAGGATTATATTTTTAAATATATTTGGGACATATAAGTGTCAGATTTGTGTTTTTAAAATTAATTTATAAATGGTTGTGGTTGTTGAGAATGTAATAGCATGTTATAGTGATGTGTGGCCTAATGGTCACTTTAATAAAAATGGTTTTTGGTTTGCACATGTGGTGGAATTACTTAAATTGGTTTTTTTAAATGATTGGGAAATGTAAAATGATGACGCTTATCCATTTTTGAAAGTTTGGTTTGGATTTTTTAGAAATAATGGTTTTCAGAAAGTATTCTTAAGGATTGTTCAACACATTTGTAAAAGTGGTGAAAATGTTCTTTTCGAAAATTCTCCTTAAGAAATCTTTATTTATTCTTTATATTTAATGGATGGTATGTTTGTGTTGTAGAATCCTTATGATCCATTATATGAGTGGGTGAGAAATACTCACTTTGGAATCCTCGTGACCCAATTACCTTGATCGTAATAGGAGATCCTCAGTGTAGACTCCTTTAAGATCTATTTATTTATAGAAAGATATTGATCCTTAGGGTAAATTAGGGGATTCATTTTGTGTGAATTATTCTTATATATGTGTTCATATGATTTGATGCTTAGTTTTCATCATTTTTCTCACCCTCTCTACATCTTGACATGGGAACCAGGCAAAGTGAGTGAATTTTCTAAGAATGATTGTTGCACTAGTTTAGGTTACGCACTAGCTAGTGGCCCATAATAGGGGGATATATTTTCTTTTTATTGGTATAGTATAGTTCTCCTCACTCTATACCAGGTAGGGTTTGGCTGAGCGTGTGTGGGGGTTTTTGATGTTATCGAGTGGGGAAATCTTTACTAGATGAGTCAATATGTATTAGTACATTCTGGATTATTCACAAGTTCCAAGGTTTCAGCTATGTCTATTAGAACTTAGTTATTTGTAGAGATTGAATGAGATGAATTTTGTATTGGTTGTGTGATTATTTTTCTTACTTCTTGAGAAACCGAGCTTTATGCCAAAAAATTAAAAAAAAATCAAGTGTTTATAGAAAAAGGGTTTGGAAGTGTTTTACACTATTTCCTTCTTTTTTAAATGAAATTGTATCTTTACTCTTCAAAATGATTATGGTTACTTCTTGTAAAATAATGTGGTTTTCAAATAGTAAAAAGGGAAATGTACTGTATTTGGTTTTAGAGTGGAAAATGTGTGGAAAAGAAATCTTTTATATAATTTATTTCAAACTTGAAGTTTATGTTTATTTATTTAAAGGAAGTGAACTGGAAATATATTTTTTCGGGAACTCCTACGAAGTTTTAATACTCATATGTAATGTTAATTCTTGTTTTTATCTTATGGTATAGGTTTTAGATTGGTTTTGATCACCATGGGTGAGGGTTGATCTTGGTATCATAGAGTGACCCTTAGAGTCACATAGAGATATTGTGGTGGTTAGGTTTAGTTGGTACTTATTATTCAGTTGTT
The DNA here is from genome assembly GCA_963277665.1 of Viscum album. NCBI lineage: Eukaryota > Viridiplantae > Streptophyta > Magnoliopsida > Santalales > Viscaceae > Viscum > Viscum album. Next base: position 483,173,722 of record OY728126.1, read on the forward strand.
TTATTTTTAGTTTCTCTTGTAAAATGATGTTTATTTTGGATATTTATATTTATTAGGATGAACTATTTATTTCCTCTATTTAGTTTATTTTTTATTGGGAGAAATCATTCTCTTGGTTTCTCTATTGATGTCTGGTACTAGTTTCCAGCCCATGGGGATCAAGAATGCCCTTCAAGACTTGTTTCAGATCAGCTCAGGTGACCAAATCCATGTTGACCAAGGTTGGTTATTGACACCAATTAGGTGACATGCTACAAATAGATTTATAAAACTAGGAACATGGGCACCACATGGGTTTTCAGGTTATGCATATAAACCAAATACCTCTATTTCTTGTCCCATTTTTACCAAAAAAAATTCAAAATCCCTAAAACAACTTATTAAAATAAAATGCGGATCAGTTTACTAGTAGTTCAAATAAAAATTTATCATGAAAAAAATCCAAATTAGAGCATGAAATCAAGACTCAAATATTTAATTCCCATGTTAACTAAGGAATCATCATAATAGGTGGTTATTAAGAAGAAACCCATGACCTACTTCATAAGATTCAAAAATCTTATCTCCTATCCACCAGAAACCCCAAAATAATAAAGGGTATAATGATACCATTTTTTGATGAATCAGAATGGGCCACATATATAATCAGGGTTACTAAGCTGACCTATTAAATTTTATGAATGGAATTCCCAATCCCCAATGGATGGAAATAAGTGACATGGAATCATATATATATGTTTGGGATTGCCTTTTCTAGAATAAATAATATTTTACAAGATAGAGAATTATGTAGAGAATTGGACATGGTTTGTCCATATAATAGAAATATATTCAAAATGAAATAAATAGTTTTAAAATAAAAAATAAAATAATGGACATATAATTATGTATATAACTCATTATGGAAAACAAATATAGAAAAAACAAAAATATAGGGGAAAATTAATTGGATAATTCCTTTATGGAATAAAGTTTCTAAAAGAATAAAATATAGACCAATGGTCTTCTCATGACTGTGGAAACCATACAACCTAATCACTCCATTAGAATCTCAAAAAATATTTCCATGAATCTAATGTTTCCTAAGAACAAGAACATGATTCAATAAAAGAGTCACTTGATCTATAGACACTAAGTGGTGTAAGTATGTTTTTAGAATTACATCCTAAAGTATTTTAATAAAGATACAATGAATTTATTTTTTATTGATTTTATAACTACTATTTTTAAAGTATTATATTTTAAAATTGGTTTTCTAACACTTTAATAAAAATACTTTATCATACCCCACTTCCTATTTCAGAAACAAAAAATTCATAAAACAAAACATTGAAATTTTCTTTTAAACCCAATTTTTAAACTATAATTTTTCCAAAATTGTTCAAAAAACACATTATAAATATTCCAATGATGAAGCCAAATATCCAAATAAAAATAAATCTCAAAAGTATCTCTAAGAAGTCTAAAAATAAAATAAACAGGTAACTAGAAGAACTAAGATCAAAATTAGTCATAAACTAAAGAAAAATATCAAAAAAGAACAAAATAACAAAGAATAAAATTTAAAAATCATATAAGAGACAAAAATAAATCTAATATAACAAGTTATAAAAATAATGGAAATAATGAAACAATGTTATTATCCAATATGAAAATAAAGGATTGAAAATAAAGAGTATATAATCATGTGTAACAATAATAGGATGGAAATAAGGTTCATACATTCTAGAAAATGTTTTAAACATATAGTTACATGATCTTATAAGTACTTGGATGGAACCATCTATTGGACAATAGATTCTTACCAAAATGAAATCCATTATGTTTTGTATTATTATCCTCATTAGTGGAACTACCCTAGTAGGTATAATAACTCGCAACTAGGGGATATTATTCAGTGTGTAAATATAACCAGTATAGTAATTTTCTCTCAGTAACTCAAAAAACATCTAGGATTCCAATTAAACTAGAATATAAGGGTTAGGAAGGATGTGTGACATATAACATAGACACATTAACAATAAACTAGAAGGAAAATTCACAAAACATACAACAACTCACTCACTCAAACCCTTCTCACTAAATCCTCTACTTCAATGCGCACATACGTCATAAAAAATCACATTCAGTCCTCAAAATAAAATAAAATCTAGTTCTATAGGGATTTAGTCAAGGGTGAATCTCAATTCATTATAACATATTTAAGAAAATATCCAAACAAGACTTCATGATGCACTCTAGAAATATAATTTTCAATTAATTTTTGAAAAAATCATTTTAAAATAAATATATATTTTTAAAATATCCTTTAAATTATAATAAACAAGTTAATTTAAAACACCCTTTCAAGTTAAAGGAATTTTCCACTTTAAAATCATAAATTATATATAATAGTGAAACATAATAATATAACATCAATAAAAAACTATATAAACTATATAAAAATATAAAATCAATAAAAAATATATGAAAACAAAAAATACACACTAATGTATTCTGGAAATAAATTCCCATGAAATTAACATATAAAATCTTTAAAGTATATAATGTAAAATTAAAAGTAATGTTTGAAAATATTTTATAGATACCAATTAATTTTTATAACCTATGAGGCAATTAATAGAATACACTACATATAATTTTTACATAAAATAATTAAAGAAAATCCAAGAATCACCAGTATTATTAGAAAAAATGGTAAAACCATGGAAACAACACATTAAATAGAGTGTAGATGGAACAAAACCCTTAAATATGGAAAAAGATATACCTAAGAATCAATTTGCATACTCTAACATCTCAATTGATGAAGAGTTAGTTTGAATCCCCTTTTTAGGGTTCAACAAACATAGAACTACATTAAGTAAAAATGATAAAATATGAATAAATAAGGAAAAATGGAAGAAAAATAATGTTATACCTTAATAAATGACCATGAAATCAAAGGTTAATACCCCAAAACTGAAGGAGGGGAAAGAAGAGGGAATGATTTCATCTCCCAATAATGTCTGACATGAAACGTGGGGGGTAGAGAGACCCATTTTTAGTCTCAAAATCAAAAATTAATGATATAAATTATATAAAATTAATAGTCTTCCTGTGTAATGGTGTGATTCTCTATGTGACAGTGCAACAGATTCCATCACAAAACTATTAACTATTATAAGATATTGTTCCATGGAATGACTCTATACATATTTGAATTCTATATTCCTCCAAAAAATAAGAAAATAAATACCATATGGTATGTCATGGTGTGACACCTACTGTCATGACATAATCGAATGAAATCAAGAAAATCCAACAAACTATTGAAAGTTTTGTTGCGGCATGGCCATCCTATATCATAGTCAGAATTACTGTACTATAAATTTTAGATTTCATGGGCCCCCTAAAACTATCAATAGACTAATAATGACAAAAAGAAAGGATAAAAATCAAGATTTGAATGAAATAATTGTGAGGGTAATGTTGGGGTGTGATATAGGATGTAGAGACTTGAGAGGGTACATCGTGTATGTGTCAATCCAACAATGTTATGGAGAAAACCTGAGTTATTAAGGTTATTTGGGAATGTGTACTATTTACTATAAGTTAGAGTGAGGCTTTTTTTCTTTTCTCATTAAAGATGGTGTTGAATTTAACTAGTATTCAAACATTGTTATTTAAGACATTCATAATGATAGGTATTGATAGATAACAACATGTAGTTTTTTTGTTATCTCATATTCATGTTCGTGATTTTTTACCTTCTAACTAGAATCAACTATAGGTTTTAATTAATTAAAACATCAGTAATACATATATATACATATATATTAAATATATATATATATATATTAGTGATGACTTGGTAAATATGGATGAAAAAATAATTATTGATTCTGGTAGTTTTGTTATTTACCATTGACAATTGATCGTAATTAAAATATCACGATTTTGTATGCTGATTGAATACTTGTATATTTTTTTACTTATAAGAATGTTATGTTCCCTATGATTAGTGATTTTTTCTAGGTAGGATAAATTTCATTATTATTTTTTATTATCAAGTATTTTATACATTATTTTTAGTGATATATCAGTAAAATTGTTTTGAGATTGATAGTTTAACATGTTAATTATCCTTTTCTTAGTACTAATTTTTAAGCATGATACCTATAATTACATTGACTCTCATAACCCAAAGATGATTTATATATTATTATATTATCATATATACAAAGGGTTAAATCCAAAAGGATCTATTAATTTAGCTATTTTGGACTACCATATACATACATGATACCCATTTTATAATGGTAAAAGAAAATCAAACATAATAAAAGAAAATTATAAATGTTATTCAAAATCATTAAAAGTATTCATAATCAGAACACATGGAATGGAAAAAAATAATGGTTACATAAAATCCTCAATAAGGGTTATGTACAACACAATTTATCCTGAATAAATAATCATATTAAAAATGTAAATTTAAATAACTAAAAACTCATGCCATTAAATCAATAACTTGAGAATGAAACAAGGAATAATCAATATTACAATTTAACTAACTGAACACCCATTACATTTAATAAATAAATACAGAATTAAATTTATATAGAGATAATATCAATGTGAAAATCTTATAGATAATAATAATAACTAAATTCTCAATGTAGGAAATTCTTAATTATTGGACATGATGATCTTATAAATCATGATACTTCAAATATCAAAACCTTTCACAAGAATGTTTAAAACTAGAGTTAAAAATACATATGATTTGACCAACTTATTTTTCCCATGAGACCTATAAATTCATTTAAGGGTTATCTATAATTGGGCCTCTCTATTAGCTTCATGTAAAAATTATTACTCATACATCAAATAATAAATTTTATTCATGAAATAAAATTCCATTTCATTAAATATTTGTATTAATTAAAGGATAAAGATTTATCAATATTTTCCCACATAATAAAATAAATTTCAAAGTAAAAACCATATATAAAAATGGTATAAGGTTTAGAAAATTTTTATATAAATTATAAAATAATATGGACATTTAAGATAAATTTATTTCTAATGAAAATTTATCACAAGAACGTGATTGTTTTAAGAAAAAGTAAACAATCACAAAAGAAATTGAGATTTTACAATAATTTTTTACCTATTTGGTAACTTTTAAATTGTAACCTCATGAAGAATAATCTTTGAAAAATAAACATAATTAATAAATTTGTATTTATGTTAAATACATAAAATGAGAACTACATACACCACATACTAGTGAATAGGATCATTTAAACAAATAAGTCTCAATGAAATGTAAATTGAGATGAAATCCATTACCTCATGTTTTCCTTTAGTTAAAATGATTTGACCTTATTTATAATATTTTTATGAATGTTATTAATTTATAAAAGATATATAATAATACTTATAATATCATAAAATATCATCTTATAACATTTTACCACCCGTTTGTTAATAATATTTCATTATTTTTGTTGTTTTGGGTGTTAATTTCCTTATTTTCCCATGAGTGTTTTCTCATGAATGTTCTAGTTATTTTCCATAGTATATAAATACATATTATCTGGAATTATAAAAATTTTATAAATATAATAATTACTTATTAGATACATTATTAGAACAATTATTTAACATTGGATATGGAAAGTGAGTCGCATCACTTCTTAGAGATGGTTGGTCGTATGTACACACCAATGATGATATCATTCCCATAATGGGTGAAATTTTAAAATAGTGTATGATATATTAATTTAATATATTTTATATCATGCCATATATATCACATATATTCATTAATTTTATCCTTATCACCTTCCATGTAAAGTGTAAGTGAAAAATAAATGGCATCACTTCGTGAGGTGGTAGTCCATCGTACACAAGATCAACATAAATAGAATAGGAAGTAAGAATAAATATGTAATATTATAATTCCATAATTATAATTATATAATAAATATTTTATATAAGTATTCAATACATCATTATATTTAAGCATGATATGTTTTTATGGAAACAGGTTACATCAGTTCGTGAGGCGGTAGTCCTTCTTACACAGGATCAATGATTTTGTTTCCCATTTGATGGAAGTATAGATGAATATAGGTTATAGAATTAACATAATAAAATCTAAGTATATGGTGTATATGTATTGTTTTATAATATAATTATTGAATAATATTTTATGGTAGTGGAATAACAAATAAAATAAAAATGATATTGTAAAAACATTACCTCTTCATCAAACGACATCTTTAGGTTTGCACTAAAATCCTTTGTTGGATGAATTTATGATAAAAAAATGGATATATTATATTTTTATGGTATTAAGGAAGTTATTTATATTTTTATTGGAAAAACAAAATGTATTTTGAATTATGAACTGGGGAGGAGAGGGGTGGCCTCTTATAAGTAGGGGAGAGGGAAGACATGGGATTTTTGAAAAGAATTAATTACACCAACTTTTTGATCATAAAGAAGCCTCAAAATGGGTCATTATAGACCATTACAGGTGATATGGTCTACATATTTTTATCCAATGTGATTTTTTAGATCTGGTAGGTCATTTTATCTCTTATATTTTTGGTTAAACCCCCAATAAATCATTTTTTCCTTAACTGCAGTTATTAATTTTTACTTATTTTACTGTTTATAATGGTAAAATATTAAGTTGACTATAATAGATATAATTAATTATAATAACTGAAAATATGTAATCCATTTTTCCAAATTTAATTCATATAAGTGGAAGAAACCAATTTAAAATTATGCCTACATATGCGATGAGAAAAAGGATTCAAAAGAGAAAATTCTCACAAGTATGGAAAAATTTTATATTAAAATTGAACATAAATTTAATAAAAATGAAATAAATTAGTTAAATTATAATATAATTGTTATAATTTTACTTCAAACCCAATTTAAAATATAATTTAACTTTCTGAATAATTTAAACAAAAAGGCAGTTTTCAATAAAAAGTAGTATTTTCACTATTTATTGAAAAATAAAACTTTTAATAAAAATCACAAAAAATACCCATGATAAAATTTAAATATTATGAATTAAAAATAAATTTAATTTTATAAAATAAATTTTATTAAAGTTTCAAAAATGAATTTTATCATATGTTCTAAGAAGCGACGAAACCTTTTTCTTTGAAAAATACAGTTTTTTTTAAAACATTTCTTTTACTTTCAAATGATTTATATATTTATTTATAATAATTAGATAACCAGTGAACTTGTGTAAAATTTAAATTATTCATAATTTATTTATTCTTATTCATACCATTAAATTTAACATCTAGGTTATAATTTTCATTTTTAAATAATATTTTAATAGAGTATCATGATTCGTTTTAACCCGGTGTTGTGTGAATCACAAGTTATCGAAGAGATTGAATTTATTTAAAAGGAAATAAGTCATAATGTATCGGTGTGTTACATTATTCCCCCTAAAAAATTCAATCCTTACATTTATTTGGATATTAATTTCTAAAAATATGGGTGTTTTTCTTCTTCATAACATATTATGGTTCCCATGTTGCTTCCTCCATTTTGTGATTTATCCATAGTACTTTTACCAATTGAGTAATCTAATTCCTCAATACCGGTTCTTAGGTAAAAATAATATTTATTGGTTATTTATAGTAATATATATTTGGTTCAAATTCTATTTCATCATATTTGGGAACATGTGTTGGGCCTTGCATGCAATTCCTTAATAGTGATATATGGAACGCATCTTTTACTTTTGAGAGACTTGGTGAAATTTTAAAATAATAAGCAACAAATACAACTATTTAAAGGACTTAAAATAGATTTATATACATGGGGTTTATTTACCATTCTTACCAAATCTTATGACACCCTTCCATAGAGATACTCTCTTAAAAACATGATCCCCCCATTTGAATTACAAATCATTCCTCTGATTATTAGCATAGCACTTTTTCCTACTTTGATATGCTTTAATATGAGTCTGGATAGTCTATAACTTTTTCATTGTCACTTCAAAAAGTTTGGTGAATATATGTTTCCTTTCACTAACTTCACCTAAACAATTTGGAGTACAGTATCTCCTATATAAAATATTTCATATGGAACCATTTGAATACTTGAATAGAAATTATTACTATAGCAAAACTCTACCAAAGTTAAATACTAATCTCACATACCCTAAAAGTTATGTGATCATAACCTCAACATTTGTTAAATTTTTTGAATAATCCTCTTAAAATTTCTATCAGTTTGAGAATGGTAACCATTTCTTAAATGAATATCAGTACCAATATCCTTACAAACACTCTTCTAGAATTTTGATGTAAAACCATGATCACAATAAGAAAAAATCAATATATATTTTCCATAAAGTCTTAAAACATCATTTATATAGATAATTATGTGGTTATAAAGAGGAAAATATTCTATTAAATCAAGAAAATGTGCAGATTTGGATAGTTGATCAACAATAACCAATATTGCATCATTTTATCTAGGAGTGTTTTGTAGTCCTGTGAAAAATCTATAGTAATTTCATTCCATTTACATATAGGAAAAAAAATAGGTTGAATTAATCATATAGGAAAATGTTCCTCATCCTTTAATTATTAATAGTATAGGAAAATTGATACATAGTCTGCAATTTACCAGTTCATGTCATCCCACTAAAAATTTTCCTTAAAATCCCTATACATCTTATTAATACCAAGGTGTATAGAGAAAAATGATTTATGAGCATCATCCAACAATTCCCTTTTTAGATCAAGTATAGATGGAACACATAATATATTTACAAATTTTAGAACTCCATCTTCACAAATGAGGTTTGTTAATTTCCCATCATTTATATATTTAGTTTTCTTCTAAAAGTTCTCATCATCAGATTTAGAACATTTTATCTTTTGCAATAAAGATTATTTTGAAAGAATTAGAGAAAATAGTGATATCTCCCCTTCTTTAATAATTCTAATATCCATATTTACTGTATCTATAAACACTGGATCCCTCACTATCCTCATTTGGGTTAGAATTCTATGATATTTACTACTAAATGCATTATTTACTTTATTTTCTTTCCTTGGAAGGTAGTATATTGAGAAATCATAGTCTTTGAGTATCTCAAGCCATCACTTCTGTATCATATTAATCTCTTTCTATGGAAATATTTATTTTATCCTTTTGTGATCCATGCATATCACATATATTTAATTATAGGGATAATATCTCCATATCATTAAAGAAATAATTATAGCTACCAACTCATGATCATGGGTTAAATTGTTCAATTTGTGAGTCTTCAACTACCTTGATGCATATTTAATAACTTTATAATTTTTCATTAGGACACAACCAAGTCCATTATTCGATGCATTACTATATATCACAAACCCATCATTTTTAGATAGTAGAATCAAAATTGGATCATTGGCCAAAAGCCTCTTTAGTTTATCAAAAAATCCTTTACATTCCATTTTTTAAATAACCTTAACCCCTTTACATGTAATCTTGGTTAACAATTGAGCTAATTGGGAAAAGTTTTGAATGAATCACTGATAGTAACCATCCAAACAAATAAAACTACATACCTCAGTCATGTTCATTAGTGTGGGAAACTCTCTAACTACCTTTTCCTTCATAGGGTCAACTAATATTCCATCCTTCAAGAAAATATGGCCAAGAAAAGATACTTATTGAAGAAAAAAATCACTCTTACTAAATTTAACATATAACTCTTTCCCTCTAAGATTCTAAAGAATAATCAATAAGTTATTCTAATTGTCCTCATAGATTTTAGAATACACCATGATATCATCAATGAATACCAAAACAAAATAATTAATATATTCCTTGAAACTTTATTCATTATATCCATAAAAATATAGGGTTAATTAGTCAATATGTATGGAATTATAGTAAACTCTTAATTCCCATACCTTATTCAGAATGTTTTAATTAGAATACCAGCCTTTTTTACTTGAAATTGATTATACCAAGAATGAAGGTTAATATTTGAAAAACATTGGTCTCTGTGAATTTGATAATATGATTCATAAATGTGAGGCATAAAATACTTTATTTTTATTGTAATAGCATTGATTTACCAATAATAAATTAATAACCTTATGGATCAATCATTATTATTAACAAAGAGAACTTGAGATCTACATTGTGAAACACTAGGGTGAATAAATATCTTATCTTAAAAATCCTCTAGTTGTTTCATCAACCCAGATAATTCCATAGTGTCCATTTTATAAATATTCTATGATATTGGTTTTATATTAAGGATTAAATCAATAGAAAACTCAACTTCACACTATGGTAGATGTCTAGGTAATTTCTCAGGGAATAAATCATTGTATTCATGTATAATAGGAATATACTATATTCTATTATTAAATTCCCTATAAATAGATTTTTGTCACTTATTCCCCAAGAATATAATTCAAAAGAGCTATTGGGGGTGGATCTAGACATGAATCAGATAATGAAGTGTATACTCTAAAGATAAGTAATTATACATCTTCACTGGGTATCATAATTTACTTATTATTATGATAACGTTTTTAATATTATTATGAAATATAGATCATACCATGTATTATATCTAAATATACCATAAGTATGATAATATGGTCAAAAAATAAAGAACATTTATGTGTTATAATGGGGGCTTTAAGACACATCTTTTTTGTAGTGAGATTTCCACTCACAAATTTCACTAAAAACCCCTTCGTAAAGTTCAAGGGAAATATCTAATTTTCCTAGAAAACATGGAATATATAAAAGAGTGAGAGGATCCATAATAAAATAATGAATTATATAAATTAGAATCTTTGATTAATGTACCTAAAACCACATCTTTGGCCTTCTCCCCTTGGCATCTTCTATGGTATATCCCCTTGATTATTGGGGAATTTTTTTCACAGTAACCCATCTCCCTGAAGTTGAAACATTTAACATAAATTTTTTATATCTACCCTTTTCATTATTTATCCATATGACCCCTATCTGCACACTTACAAAAAACATCCAATCCCTTCAATAATTTTCCATGGTGATTCTTTCCATAGCTCTAACAAGATGGAATATATTATATTCTCTTCTTCTTTGTTGATGCATATTATTTTTCATGGTTCTTAGTCAAACTCTTATTTTATTTATTCCACTAGAAAATATAGGATATATAGAATTATTCCACTCTTTTTAGGGCACATAAAACTATCCCATCATATGATGAAAAAGATTAATATGACAATTACCTTCAGAGATTTGTATTAATCCCTTAAAATAAATGGTCAATAATGCACTCATTTTTTCTTATGTAATACATAACATAAAGATATAACCTTATAAGGTCATACTCATATATAACAACATAGTCTTATTCCTTTTTTATTTAAGATAAGGAAATTTCTCCTCATTTAATTTTGTTTCTCATGAGGGAAATATTTTTCAAATAATTTCTACTTAAATGATTTCCATTTCATGAGTTCTATTTCCTCATCCACCCTTGTATTTCAGATCAACAACCATTATTGATCAGTATTACCTTTTATAAAATACATTAAAAGTGTAAAATTTTCCATTTTATAAAATATTAATGCTATAAATATTCTCCCAAGAGACTTAATCCATTTCTCATCTTGAATTGGATTAGTAATCCCACCAAATGATGGGGGATTTTGATGCATGAAGCGATCCAACATAGGATAATAAATTTGTGGAACAGGGTTCTCCTTCCAGTAAAGGTTATTTTTAATAAACTAATTAATGTTCCCTAATATAGAAATGATCTTCTCAGTTTTAATTTTAACTATATAAGCTTTATCATCAGGGAAATATCTACATTGATTATGAGAATTGATACCCTTCTTCCTTCTAGGATCCATTGCTAAAAAATTGAATATACTAAATTATCTAATAAAGTTATGAATATTAAATCATAATGTATAATTATAAATATAATGTAACATATAACATTAATTAAAAATTTACGCATTGTTAATATTAGAGTCATAAACATGGTTTATTTAGGGATATTTTCATTTTAAAATACTTAATATTGATTTGTAATTAAAATATGAATTATTCTGAAAATATCCCTAGGAGTGTCAAAATAGTTTTTTATTAAGTACCATTTTAATTTACCATGTAACTATCAAGTCAATACTAATGTTCCTTCTTTATATTTATTACCCCTAGGTACATCTAGTTCAGAACCATGTCCACTTGTAGTATCCAGACAGGGATGCATTGCTAGTAAAAACCAAATAATATGTTCCCCACCAAAATGTTTTTATGTTATTTTATACTTATATTAAATATATATCATAGGGTTATGTTCCCCAATATATGTCTTCCTTAATCAATTTCTCGAGGTTTCTACTAAACTTCTACTGATACCAATTATAATGACCCCAATCTTGTAATCTAGATCCGATGTCTACATAATTACATTAACATAGATGCAAAGGGTCAAATCCAAAATAACAAATTATTTTATTTGTTCTTGAGAACCATATACATTATTAATACCCATTTTACATTGGTAAAATAAAAAAAACATAAAAAATGTAAATTATCAGCATCCTTGAAACTCATTCGAAGGATTCATCTTTATAACTTGGTAAAAGTGAAAAAATAATGGTGAGATAAAATAATCAGTAAGTGTTAAATGACGAAAAATATACCATCAATTAGTAATAATATTAAATATTTAAAGGTAAATAACTGAAAATGAATTATTTTTAATCAATAAATTCTCCACAAAATAATACATAATCAATATGGTAAGGTAACTAATTGAACATCCACCCCGTTTAATAAATAAAATGAAAATGAAATAAATATAAAAATAAAATAAATGTTAAAATATCAGGGGTAATAATAATAAATTAATTATTAATGAATTAAATGATTAATTGTTATAAGTTATGATCTCAGGCATCGTGATACCTCTACTACCAATACCTTTCAAAAGACATTTTAAAACTATAGGTAAAAACACATCTGATTTGGCCAAATTATTTATCTAATGAGATATGTTAATGAATTAAGGGGTTATCTATAACTTTTCCACACTAAATTAATTATAAAAAATCAAAATATTTAAAATAATTGGTTTAATTCATAAATAAATAATCCTTATCATCAAATATCCATATTGATTAAAGGATACAGATTTATCAACATTCCTCCAGTTAATCAAATAACATCCAAGGTAAACACCTTATGTAAAAATGTTTTATAGTTTAGGAAATATTCAACTCCATCATACAATAATATGGATATTTATGATAAATAAATATTTAATGAAAATTTATCCCAATCAATTTATTCTTTCAAGAGAAAGTATATAATCAAAAAATAAAGTGAGATTGTACAATAATTTTTTTATCACTTCGATAACTTTTAAATTTTAATCCCTTAAATAATAAACTTGAAAAAAAACATTTATAATAATTAATAGATATTTATTCATGATAAATACAATAAGTTTGATTTATACACACAATATAAAAGTGAATATTTTTATATTAACAAATATATGTCAATGAAATAAAAATTGAGATCAAATCCAATATCTCGCACTTTCAATTAGTTGAAAATTATTTAACCTCTTGTATAATAGTTTTAAGAATATTATTAACTTATAAAAGAATAAAAATAATATTTATAATATCATATATGATCCTTTTATAACATTTTACCATCAGTTTGTTAATAATATTTCGTTATTTTCATTGTTTAGGTTGTTAATTTCCTTGTTTTCACATTCATATTTTGTCATGAAAGTTTCAATTATTGTAAATAAGATTTAAATAAATCATAGTAATAATTATAATAAATTTTTATGTATCATATTTAATCATTAGATACATTATTATAATGATTCATTAAAGTTGGTCATGGAAAATGAGTCATATCGTTTCATGAAAATAGTAGGTTGTGTACGCACGAGGGACGATATCATTCCCTTAACTGGTGAAAGGGTAAGGGAGATTATGATATATTTATTTTATATAATTAATATCATGTCATATATATCACATATATTCATTTAATTTATCCATATTACCTTCCATGTAATATGTAATTGAAAAAACAAATCACATCTCTTCGTGAGGCGGTAGTCTGCTGTACACACGAGTGACATTATAATATTTTAAAAGGAATGAAAATTAAGAAGATATATGTGATATTATAATAACATAAGTATAATTATATCATAAATATTATATATAATTAATAAATCTATCATTATATCCCATCGTGAGATGTTTTTATGGAAAACGATTTACATCAGTTCACGAGGCGGAACTCCTTTGTACACACGATCAATGATTTCATTTCCCATTTCATGGAAGTGGAGTTTTAAATAGGTTATTCCACAAAAAAAAATGAAATATTAGTGTATTATATAGGATTTATTATTATAAAATATTTATTTAATAATATTTTAAGTAGGTGGAAGAAGAAATAAAATAAAAACGGTCGTTTAAGAATATTACCTCTTCCTCAAACGAACTCTTTAGGCCTCCACCAAAAGTCTCCCTAGGAAGAATTTATGATCAATATAAGGGCCCTATTATATTTTTATGGGAGTCAATAAGATAATTTTTATGGTATTTTATGAAACAAAATTATTTTATTGTGTGAAGAGGGGAAAAGAGTATGTGGCCTTTTATAAGTGGGGGAGAGGACACACATAGAAGTTGAAAAAAGAATCAATTACACCCACATATTTATCAAGAAAAAAACCTCAAAAAATGGTTAATTATAGACCTTTAAATATGATAAGGTCAAATATATATTTAAAATTGGTTTTGGACAATTTGGTAGGTTATTTAAACCCTTTATTTTTTTGTTTAACCCCTCGGTAAATAATTTGTTACCCTAACCATGATAATTAAGTTTTACTTCTTTTAATACTCATAATGTTAAAAGATTAAGTCCAAATTAATATATTATATAAATTAATATGATTAAAAACATGTAAACAATTTTTTCAAATTCAATTCACATAAGTGGAAGGTTCTAATTTAAAATTATACCCGTAGATGCGATGAAAAAGCAGTTTTTCCAAGAGATAATTCTTTTAAGTATGGAAAATTTTTATATTTAAATTGAAAATAAAATTGAACCCAATGACCTATATTAGTTAAATTTTAAAATAATAAATCAAAATTTACAATAAAACCAATTTAAAATTAAATTTAACCTTGATAATGATTTAAATAAAAAGTTAGTTTTAAATTAAACACAGAATTTTTTACTACTCATTGAAAAATGAAAATTTTTAGAAAAAACCCTATATTTCAACCTAAAATAATTTTTAAATGATTATTTAAAAAGTTGATTTAATTTTATAAAATAAATTTTCAAAAATATTTATTTTTTATCATAAGTACATATTGTTTTCTTTGAAAAAATACAATTTTTTTATAAAAAAATTGTTTACTTTAAAATAATTCTTATTTTTATTTATAATAAATATATATCCTTTAAACATGTGTGATATATATATATATATATATTATAATTTATTTACTAATATTAATACCTTCTAATTTAACCAATAGGTTATAATGGTCATGTTAAAATAATGTTTTAATAGAGTATCACATTTCTTTTAAACATGGTGTTGTGTGCATTAGAAGCTATCGATGGAATTTAATTTATTTAAAAATAAATAAATTTAAAAGTATCAGGGTGTTATAATACCACATTAAAATTTATAATTGTGTTTAAGGAAATATCTAAGACTCTCTACTACATAAAAAAATTCACATTTCGTTTATATCATGCCATAGATATGTGTGTATAGGTCATAAGTGGAATTTTTTTTATGCTATTAAATTTTTTTAGAACTATATTGAAAATATAATGTCCAAAATGAGAATTTTTTTTAAAAAAATTGATAATTTTTTTAAAGTTACATTATTTCATAAAATAATATGTACAATATTTCTCATAAATTGATATCATAAATCAAATGTTTTTGGTAATACCAAGGGTTTTTAGAAGAATATAATTTTTTATAAAGTAAAAATAGATCAATTTTTTAAAATTTTATTATTAAGATGGATTTTTTATAAATATGAGTGGTTTAGGAAATGAATATGGATTTTATATAGAATATATAATTTTATTGGTAATTTTTTTCATAAGTTAATGGATCAAAATTAAAACTTGGAAAAATTTCAGGCATGTGTATTACTTGGATAGTCCTTAAAGTGGGTCTCTCATTAGAGGGGTATTTTGATTTTCATGTTTAATGATTTTTAAATTATATTAATAATTTGGATTTTAAAATCTATCCATATAAGGTGGGATGTTTTTTTACTTTAAATATTTCATGTTTGGAATTTGGGTAATCATATTGGATGTGCTTTAGTGCATATAGTGAATAACATTTATGTGATGAAACCTATATATTGGATACTTGATGATAATTATGGATATATTTTTGATTTATAACTGTTGTTGTTACTGTTTTCAAATAAAATTTATGGATTATTAGTGATAGGAATTATATTTAGTGGGTCACCCATAAAAGTTTGGTTATGTGTTGGGATTGATTTTAGAATTTTGATTGGGATTGGATTTCAATGATATAGATGTTTTTGGGTAAAGGTTCAACTTGGAATTCTAGGGATAAAAAGTTGTATGTTGGGGATGATTTGAATCTATATGTACTAATAGGTTTACTTTTTCTGTAAATTTTAGTGAGTTTGAGAAACTAGGTAATTAAAGTGAGAATTTTTTAAATTTATAATTCTAGTCAAGGTATCAGTTTTAATTTAATTATTTAGATTAGAATTTTGAGGTTTTGGGTTGTGTTAATGGATGTTTTAAAATGTTTCTTATGGTTTTGGAGGTAGTTCAAGGTATTTGGGGAGTTTTTATGAGGTTTCACTTATAACCAATGGTTGTAGATGATATTGGGTACCCATTGGGTACTCATCAACTACCTTGTAATATTGTTAGAGGATAGGGTATCCAAGTAGTGATATCAAGTAATTGGTATGCCTAAGTAATTATATCCATTTTAAAAGGCCATTTTTATTTAACTCTCATTCTTTTATCCTCTAAAGGGTCTTCATTTAACCCATGTCCACTTTCCCATCTGCATGCTCTTCCTCAAAGATCCAACATGTCTTATTCTTCCCTGTAATGATCCAAACTTTTATTAAGAAAAATTACTCTTGATCTAATTAAATTTATAATTATGTAAAATTGTTATATAAAACATATCAACTTATTTATTTATTTATTTTATTTTAAAATACCATTAAGAATTGTTATCTTTGCTAATATAGTCACTGAATAGTGATCACATGATTAGTATAAATATAAGGCTTTAACAAATACAACTTACTTAGAAAAAGAAATTGATGGCCTCATCCAATAGAATTTCTCCATACAAAGCCCATTTTTCAGAGCTTGTAAATGAGGTAGCATCACTGGGATTCTCTCTTGACCAAGACCAATCCTAGCTTCAACACGTTAATCTTGAACGGAATCACCTATGAGAGAAGTAGATGTTAATAGAGATTACCACCCGAGTGACAGATTCGCCCCAAGAGATTTTCATCATTGCACACCTTACCCTTAGATATTATACAAGTGTTATAAGGGGTTATGTAACAATACCCTATCACTATGATTATGTGAATTTGTTTTTTATAGAATAAAGAATATGCATTCAAATTATTATTGTTACTTTGTAAATAGTTTTTAAAGCACAAATAGTATTTTTAGTTAATCTTCAATCAAGAAATCTATTTTTATGAATTAATGTATTTTTGAATTAAAAAATATTTTAATAAAATATTTTTACTCAATAAAGTTTTACTAAATATAAATGATCATATAATTTTTATACAATTGTAATTTTTATTAAGGTCTGAAAGCTGTTTTTGTCAAAACCCATGAATTTTAGATAAATGTCAGTTTTTATTTTAAAATTAAAAATTCACATATTTAGAAAATTATTTAGATAAAATGAATAATATTTTTGGATTCAGGATATTGAAATTATCAAATGGTTAATTTTTCATAATTTTCTGAGATAGTCTAATTTTTGGGTAAAAATTAAATATTGTTTAAATATATAATGTGTTTTATGACATCATAATGACCCAATAGTGATGTAATAAAATACTATAAAAGGGAACTTCGTCCAGTATATATTTTACCTTTAAAATAATGTGATTTTAGATTTTTTTATTAATTTTATGGTGCCTTCGTGGACCCTCCAAGACTTATAAAATAGTTTAACATTTTAAAATGATTTTCTTGAGAGTGTGACTCAACTCCACATAAGCAAGCCTAATATTTTAATCCGTCCGGCCATTGGCCTTATAAAATAATTTTTTCCACTCCCATTTGGAAAAAACCATGGGAAAAAACCATGGAATGGTTTGTCGTTTTGAATATTTAATTATATAGATTCCAAAACCTAAGTTTGTGAAATATTAAAGAATTCCCCTCTCATTTCCTATATAAACCCACCCAAGTTCCCACTTATATTCACTAAAAACCCTTTTAGAACATCCCTACTCTAACCTAATCCCTCTATAATCCTCCCAAGGTGCCCCAATCTCTCAATAATCCCCTCCTCAATCTCTTTAAGTCACACAATTCCATGTAAGGGATCCTCACTTTCCTTCCAACCTTATTTATTTCCAAGTTTCTTTATATTGTTATGCCCATTTTATTTTCAATTAAAAATGATGGGGTATAATTATTTTCCTCCCCTATACTTACTTCTTTATTTTTTAATGATGAGATACCCCTTCCTCTCTCATTAATTCCTCCCATGTACACCAATTACCAAGCCGAAATTCCGCAAGGGATTTATCTCTCCTCATTTACATTCAAGAAATTATTTTATATTATACATCTAAATTCCATTACACATGTTGGTATATTATGTTCTATGACCCCCTTACTTTCAATTTAATGTATAAATGATTAGATACCTCTTTCTCTCTAATAAACTGTAACACCCGAGACTTTTATGTTATATAAACCATCAAAGGAATCTTTTTCTACACAACACTTGCTTGGCTTGCTTTGCACGCAATCGCGACCTTCCTCGATAGCTTGCGTCGTACGCAATACCGAGTTTCACTAAACATCAATATACTATTAAAACTAGCCGTTATGAATAGTAATAACCACTTTTTGAAATTTTATAAATTTTATTTTTCAAAATGGACTTCATTTTTTGGACTCAGAATATCGAAATTAGCCTAGGGTGAAATTTTGGTATTTTTCTGAAAACTTTCAATTTTTTATGAATAGTGAAACCACTAAGTGGTAGGTTAAAAACCGAATTTTGCATAAAACTTAATTTTACCGCTTCTGTGAATGGAATTTCGAAAATCCGAGAGACACGGTTAATATCAAGGACTAAAATGTGGTTCAATGAGATGAAAATAATTTTTGGTGAATAGTAACTTTTTACTTTTTTTACCGCGGTTAATAGTAAATAGGGTAACTAAGGGTAAATATGATATTACTATTACCCTAACACGTGTCCTAATCCTATTGGACAAGTGTATTTCGACCAAAAACAAACTTAGGAATAAAATATGACCATTTAGGCCCACTTGGGTTAGATTAGGACATTTATTATTAATTTATTTAAATAAGGGTTAAAAGAGTTAAAATCAAAGTTTATTTACTAAAACATTTTTAATATGGGGTTATACATAAGATAAATTCGATTGTAAATATTCATTAGAAAGCTAAAAAGATTTCCTACATGATGGTATTTTATTTGTAATTTTTAGACATCAAATAATTTAATTTATTTATGACACGACGATGATGCAGTAATTATCTTATTAATGAAATATTGACATAATTGATGTTATAAACACCAAAATAAATGTATTTTGAAAATTTTTATGAATTCCACTAATTTTCTAGGTTACTATGATATATTAGTGTTGATTTAATCAACTTGGTTCGAACATATAAATCTGTTATAACTTTCACAAAAATCATATATCAAATAGTGTCAAAATTGACACAAAATAGTTTTTAAATAAAATATTATATTATTAATTGTTATTTTATTCCTAAAAATCTAAGGTTCGGCCAAATGACTTAGATAAGGATATATATATTAATAATAAACAATTTGGGGTTCGTTTGGCATGTTATAGTAAGTGTATTAACCATATAGTGAAAGAAAACAAAAAGACACGGTAAAGGTTAAATTATTTAACTTAGAGTTAAATCTAATTGATAAGGTTAAAATAATACCCTAAACTTGTCTAAATCCTATTGGTTGATGGGATTTCGACCCTTCCCCACTTTAGCTTCGAAATAAGACCCTTTGGAACCATTATAAACCGATTTTGACTTTAATATAAAATAATATTTTGAGAAATTCCTAAGGTGCCCCTCTCCTCCCTTATAAAAGGACACCTCCTCCCCCTCCTCCTCACACCAAATTGAGCACTCAAGCTCGGCCAACCCCTGCCATTTTCTCCTCTCCACTTCCCTAGAATAATCCTAGAGGTCCTGGTCTTCTCCAAAGACCAATCTTAGTTCCTTAAGTGGAGGATTCAAAGAGGCGTTCCAAAGAAGAGGTAATATCGATTACCAATCTTTTCAATTTCTTTCGTCTTCAACTTCTTCTTCTTTAGTTGTTTCATGACAAAGTAATAACATAAGTATTACTTACATACTGATATGTTATTATAAATATGAAACAACCCTAATTCACCTTCTATCCATCCTACGGAAAAATGAAATCACCGCGCGTGCGTACGTACGGAATACCGTCTCCACGCCGTGGTGTAATCTATTTTCCACCATCACCTTACAAGGATGGGTATAATGGTGTAATGAGTAACTATATATGATTATTATGAAGTAATATTGATACTGAAATAATATATATATACTCCAATACAATTCCACGATCATAGGAACGATATCATCACTCGTGCGTACGTACGGAATACCGTCTCCATGATGTGATGCGACTCGTTCTACATGATCTTCATTTCATAATGATTATATAAATGAATTGAATGAATGAATATGGTATATAATACACTAATACCATTCTGGAAATGAATTATCTATAACCTAAAGATAATAATAAGAATTTATTCGACAAAACACGCATAAGAACAAAAAGTTATAAAGACCCGAGTAACAAGTAACAATGAAATATTACTAACAAGAAGCTAATAATATGACCATATATGATCTCATATCAATATGTATGATTCTGGAATAAGTCAATAACATTATTTAAACCATTATACAGGAGCTTCGGACACGAACAAAGCAAATCGGACCTAAGGTAAGGGAAATATCACAATCTCATTTTTATCCGAGATTGTTTATTCGTAAGTATTTACTGGGGTGTATTTTATCATCCACATCCATGTTCCCTCAATATGTAATATTGTTTCCATCCACTTGCAATAGTTTAAATCCAATTTTACCCTTAGGTGAGTTTTTAGTAAAGAATATGAAAGGAATCTTTTGTCGTTTTTCCGTACGAGGTACTTTTTTGACTTTTCCGACAAAAGTACGAAGAATGTTTTTTTTAACTTATACGGCATGAATGGATTTATAAAACATTATTTCCAAGAAGTTTCCTTTTCATGTTTTTAAGTTTATTTTTAATCAACTTCTTTTAGTTTATAATTGTACGACATGTTAAGAAAGGAAAAGTATTTTTGAAGCAGAAAGGATATTTTCCTCAAGAATGAAGTTCAAGTATTTTATCAAAATTATTTTCCATCTAAGATAATAAAGGGTTCTGTTTTTATCCCTATTATTAAATTGATTTGATCATGTTGTGATGAAATTATTTTTATGAATTCCTCTATCTTATATGAGTTGTTTTATGATGTCATGTCGTTTAAGAATCCCATTTTTATTACATGGGTTATGCTATGATGTATGTTTTATGATTATGTGGCACACATAAGAAAGGATTCATTATAAGATGGGTGGGACCTATATCTCCCTCCAATGCATTGGGTAAAGATTTTATATCTCATGAGATAGACATGGCTGGAACGGAAGGTTATTTCGGTTCAGTGATACAGGACTGAAACGAGGAGTGAACTCGGTTCAGAAAGGGACTTTGTCCACTAAGATAGTCTTGGCAATAAGTCATGACTAACAAGAAATGATTTTCCATGATTATGTGTGCATGCCACAAAGTTTCAAGTTTCATGTTATGATTATGGGGATCTCATTTTCACTTCTATGATTTATTAAGATTTTATGATCTCTTTTGCAGGTTATGATTTTCAAAAAGATATGATATGATTTTTATTTCCTTTATTGCCCTTGCTGAGCATTTGAGCTCACCCTTTTATGTTTTCTTTTCCCCAGGTCAGGAAGATGGATATTAAGTAGAATATGCTAAAAGGGACCCTAGATATGATGAAATAAATGGGAGGCACTGTAGAAGATTTATGAACCAGTTGTTTATGTTTCCCAGTTTCTAAAGACACTATACCTATACGGTCCTTTGTGGTTTTGTCATATGTTGTAATAAGTGTGCTTCAATTTTGAAGTATTAACAATGTATGTAAAGTATGGGTCGTTATAGTTGGTATCAGAGGAAAGGTATAGTCAACCTTTGGAAACTAGGATGTGAAAGCCTTAGTAAGAACCCTAAGGATAAGTCTAAGCATAGAACACAATCTTAGTGTTTTAGAAATGGCCTTGAATAACCTAGGATAAGACCTTAAGCATGAAAATTTTATTCTTGAATTATGTGGTTTCCTATTATAATTAGTGTTGCTCACACTATTCTTCTTGGTTTTAGTCAATGGCTGGAACCCGAAGGAACCGTGTTAATGCGGAATGTGATGGGCAATGCAATGATTGTCCCCCTGAGCAACCAAACGATATGGGAGCTGGAATGCAAAATCTTGTAGCCATGCTCACACAACTTTCTCAAGCTATGAATCATGCAGGATTTCCAAACGAGCAAAGGAGGGAGCAACATTCTGTTGAATCCTTCATGAGGCAGCGTCCACCTTCTTTCAGTGGGTCTACTGATCCATTAGTTGCTGAACAATGGATTAGTACTACTGAAAAGATATTTTCAGTTCTTCAATGTTCTGAACATGATAAAGTCATCCTAGCAGTGTATCGTTTAGAAGGAGATGCTGATCAATGGTGGAATCTTGTTAAGAATACGAGGCAAAGGGATGAAATTGAGACTATGGAATGGGACGAGTTCAAGAACTTATTTTTCAATAAGTACTTCCCTCGTATTCTCCGAACAAAGATGGAGAAAGAGTTCCTTGAACTGAAGCAAAGGGATGATGAATCTGTTAGTACCTATGAAGCAAATTTTACAAGACTTGCAAGGTACGCTTCTGGTATTATTATCCAACCTGAGAGTAAGATCGATCGATTCTTTAGTGGCTTAAAACCAAGTCTTCGAAGGGCGTTAGCCATAAGGGACTTCAATAGCTACGAGGAAATCGTTCGATGTGCTCTCAAAGTCGAGATGGAGATTGGAGTAACCCATCAGTCACATGGGTTTGATAAGAAGAGGAAGATGGAATTCAAAGGAAACTCTAAAGAGCACACTGAAAAGAAGATGAACTTTCCCTTATTCTCAAAGTGTGGAAAGAAACATGGAGGGAGTTGTCTTAAAGGGACAAGTAAATGTTTTAAATGTGGAAAAGAAGGTCATAGGGCATTTGAATGCCGTGATAATGGGAAGAAGATGTCTAATGATGCAAACAAAGGAAGGGATACACAGAATGATCCTACTACACTTCAATGTTTCAAGTGCAAGGAGATGGGGCATTATGCCAATCAATGCCCAAATCCAAGGGTTGATGATGATGGTCGACGTCAACAAACTCTTAAGGCTAAAGACAAAGGAAAGTCACATGCAATTTCTATCAGCAATGTGGAGTACGATAACGATGTGGTGAAAGGTACACTTACCATCCACTCTAAAGTAGCAAATGTTTTATTTGATTCTGGATCCACCCACTCTTTTATTTCTGAAGACTTTTCTAAGGGTATCACCGTATTACCTCAACAATTAGATGTTGAGTTAGCTGTGACAACACCTAATGGCACATCAATCGCATCAAAAGTTTATAATTCTTCTCCGATCGAAGTTTGTGGGAAAGTGCTTCCTGCAAATCTTGTGATCCTTCCTATAGTGGAATTTGATGTGATTCTTGGCATGGATTGGCTTTCTTTATACGGAGCTCATATCAATTGCCAAAGAAGGGAAGTCACATTTCATATTCCAGATCAATCTATGATCGTCTATCAATGCAAGGATGAACATAACCTTCCAGTGGAAATTCCTTCCATCTTATGGGTCATGATTCCACTAAATGAAGGTTATTTATCTCAAATGGTTGGAGAGAAACTTACGATTAAGAATATGCCCATTGTACGGGAGTTTGATGATGTCTTTCCAGAGGAATTACCGGGTCTTCCACCAAATCGTGAAGTTGAGTTTTCAATAGAACTCGTACCGGGTGCTTTGCCTATTTCAAAGACACCTTATAGAATGGCCCCAATTGAGTTGCAGGAATTGAAGAAGCAACTCCAAGAGAATCTTGATAAGGGATTCATACGCCCTAGTGCGTCACCTTGGGGAGCACCTGTTCTATTTGTTAAGAAGAAAGATGGATCAATGAGACTCTGCATTGATTATCGAGAACTTAACAAGATCACTATCAAGAACAAATATCCTCTCCCACGCATTGATGACTTATTTGACCAACTACGCGGAGCTCAATACTTTTCCAAGATTGATCTTCGTTCAGGGTATCATCAATTAAGGGTCAAAAGGGAGGATATACCAAAGACGGCTTTCCGTACAAGGTATGGACACTATGAATTTATAGTGATGCCATTTGGTCTTACTAATGCCCCTGCTATCTTCATGGATCTAATGAATAGAGTCTTTAGAGACTATCTTGATCAATTTTTGGTAGTCTTTATAGACGATATTCTTGTCTATTCAAAGAGCAAGGAAGAGCATGAAGATCACTTGAGAATTATATTGAAGACCCTGAGAAAGGAGAAGCTTTATGCCAAATTTACCAAGTGTGAATTTTGGCTTCAAAAAGTTGCATTTTTGGGTCACATAATCTCAAAAGAGGGGATATCTGTGGATCCAGCAAAAACAGAGGTTATCGAAAGATGGTCGAGACCAACAACAGTAACTGAGATCCGAAGTTTTCTTGGTTTGGCTGGATATTATCGACGTTTTGTAAAAGATTTTTCACGATTATCTAATCCACTCACCAAGTTGACTCGGAAAGGAGTCAAGTTTGTCTGGACAGAGGAATGTGAAGAGAATTTCAAGGAGTTGAAAAGAAGGTTATCCAGTGCACCTGTGCTCACACTGCCTTGTAGTGGAGAAAGGTTTGTGATCTACAGTGATGCATCCAAGAAGGGATTGGGGTGTGTTCTTATGCAAAATGATATGGTGATAGCTTATGCCTCACGACAGTTGAAAATCCATGAGCAAAATTACCCAACACATGATTTGGAGTTGGCTGTGGTAATCTTTGCATTAAAGATCTGGAGGCATTACCTTTATGGTGAAAGGTGTGATATTTATACTGATCATAAAAGTTTAAAGTATATTTTCACACAAAAGGAGTTGAATATGCGTCAAAGAAGATGGTTGGAGCTGATTAAGGATTATGACTGCTCAATCCATTACCACCCTGGGAAAGCAAACAAGGTGGCAGATGCATTAAGTCGACAAGACCATGCTAGTTTATCCATGATGAGGATCACAAAAGATCCAATATTTATGGATTTACAAAGGATGGATCTTGGAATTATAACGGAAAGGGAAAAATCTTATCTTTCTCAAATGAATGTTCAACCATCTATACATGTGAAGATTAAAGAGGCACAGAAAGAAGATGTCGAGTTACAAAAGAAGGTGAGAAATGTTCCTGAATTCAACCTTGATTGTGATGGGATAATAAAGTTCAGGAATCGGGTTTGCGTTCCTCCCATCCCCGAATTAAAGAAAGAGCTGCTGGATGAGGCTCATAGTTCTTCATTCTCTATTCATCCTGGAAGTACGAAGATGTATAGGGACCTGAAAGAGTACTTCTGGTGGGATGGCATGAAAAGAGATGTTGCTGAATATGTCTCTCGATGCTTGGTTTGTCAACAAGTTAAAGCTGAGAGACAGAAGTCTAAGGGGATGTTACAACCATTACCCATACCCGAATGGAAATGGGAAAACATCACTATGGACTTTGTCACAGGACTTCCTAAAACATCCAAAGGCAATAATGCTATCTGGGTCATAGTTGATCGTCTTACAAAGTCTGCACACTTCATTCCTATTAGAGAGGATTTCTCTCTAGATCAGCTTGCCAGGATATATGTAAAGGAAGTGGTAAGATTGCATGGAGTACCACTTTCTATTATATCTGATCGGGATCCGAGATTTACCTCGAAGTTTTGGCGAAGTCTTCAGCATACTCTGGATACAGAGCTGAGTTTCAGCACTGCTTATCATCCCCAGACAGACGGTCAGTCTGAGAGAACAATTCAAACCCTAGAAGATATGTTGAGAGCTTGCTCTATGGATTTCAAAGGAGGTTGGGATCAACACCTACCTTTGGTGGAATTTTCTTATAATAATAGCTTTCACTCCAGTATTCAGATGGCTCCTTATGAAGCTCTCTATGGAAAGAAATGCAGGACTCCAACTTGCTGGGATGAAGTTGGGGAAAGAAAGCTATTAGGACCTGATCTCGTTGATGAAATGGTAGAAAAGGTCAGATCTATTCAACAACACATAAGAGCAGCTCAGAGTCGACAGAAAAGTTATGCCGACAACCGAAGAAAAGACCTAGAGTTTGAAGTGGGCGATAAAGTGTTCTTACGAATATCTCCCTGGAAGAGGGTTATGAGATTTGGAAAGAAGGGGAAGTTGAGCCCTAGATATATCGGTCCTTTTGAAATACTGGATCGTGTTGGGAAGGTAGCTTACCGATTGGCGCTTCCACCGAATCTCTCTCAAGTTCACGATGTGTTCCATGTATCTCTCCTGAGAAAGTACATACCAGATCCTTCACATGTACTCAGCTCAGAAGTTGTACCGCTGGAGCAAGATCTTTCTTATGAAGAACAGCCGATAGAGATTCTGGATCGTAGCGAAAAAGTCCTACGAAACAAGACCACTCGCTTGGTGAAAGTTTTATGGAGGAACCACCAACTTGAAGAAGCTACATGGGAGCTTGAGGATATGATGAAGGAGAAGTATCCTCATCTGTTTGTTACAAAGTGATGAATTTCGAGGGCGAAATTCTTTTTAAGGGGGGTAGAATGTAACACCCGAGACTTTTATGTTATATAAACCATCAAAGGAATCTTTTTCTACACAACACTTGCTTGGCTTGCTTTGCACGCAATCGCGACCTTCCTCGATAGCTTGCGTCGTACGCAATACCGAGTTTCACTAAACATCAATATACTATTAAAACTAGCCGTTATGAATAGTAATAACCACTTTTTGAAATTTTATAAATTTTATTTTTCAAAATGGACTTCATTTTTGGACTCAGAATATCGAAATTAGCCTAGGGTGAAATTTTGGTATTTTTCTGAAAACTTTCAATTTTTGATGAATAGTGAAACCACTAAGTGGTAGGTTAAAAACCGAATTTTGCATAAAACTTAATTTTACCGCTTCTGTGAATGGAATTTCGAAAATCCGAGAGACACGGTTAATATCAAGGACTAAAATGTGGTTCAATGAGATGAAAATAATTTTTGGTGAATAGTAACTTTTTACTTTTTTTACTGCGGTTAATAGTAAATAGGGTAACTAAGGGTAAATATGATATTACTATTACCCTAACACGTGTCCTAATCCTATTGGACAAGTGTATTTCGACCAAAAACAAACTTAGGAATAAAATATGACCATTTAGGCCCACTTGGGTTAGATTAGGACATTTATTATTAATTTATTTAAATAAGGGTTAAAAGAGTTAAAATCAAAGTTTATTTACTAAAACATTTTTAATATGGGGTTATACATAAGATAAATTCGATTGTAAATATTCATTAGAAAGATAAAAAGATTTCCTACATGATGGTATTTTATTTGTAATTTTTAGACATCAAATAAGTTAATTTATTTATGACACGACGATGATGCAGTAATTATCTTATTAATGAAATATTGACATAATTGATGTTATAAACACCAAAATAAATGTATTTTGAAAATTTTTATGAATTCCACTAATTTTCTAGGTTACTATGATATATTAGTGTTGATTTAATCAACTTGGTTCGAACATATAAATCTGTTATAACTTTCACAAAAATCATATATCAAATAGTGTCAAAATTGACACAAAATAGTTTTTAAATCAAATATTATATTATTAATTGTTATTTTATTCCTAAAAATCTAAGGTTCGGCCAAATGACTTAGATAAGGATATATATATTAATAATAAACAATTTGGGGTTCGTTTGGCATGTTATAGTAAGTGTATTAACCATATAGTGAAAGAAAACAAAAAGACACGGTAAAGGTTAAATTATTTAACTTAGAGTTAAATCTAATTGATAAGGTTAAAATAATACCCTAAACTTGTCTAAATCCTATTGGTTGATGGGATTTCGACCCTTCCCCACTTTAGCTTCGAAATAAGACCCTTTGGAACCATTATAAACCGATTTTGACTTTAATATAAAATAATATTTTGAGAAATTCCTAAGGTGCCCCTCTCCTCCCTTATAAAAGGACACCTCCTCCCCCTCCTCCTCACACCAAATTGAGCACTCAAGCTCGGCCAACCCCTGCCATTTTCTCCTCTCCACTTCCCTAGAATAATCCTAGAGGTCCTGGTCTTCTCCAAAGACCAATCTTAGTTCCTTAAGTGGAGGATTCAAAGAGGCGTTCCAAAGAAGAGGTAATATCGATTACCAATCTTTTCAATTTCTTTCGTCTTCAACTTCTTCTTCTTTAGTTGTTTCATGACAAAGTAATAACATCAGTATTACTTACATACTGATATGTTATTATAAATATGAAACAACCCTAATTCACCTTCTATCCATCCTACGGAAAAATGAAATCACCGCGCGTGCGTACGTACGGAATACCGTCTCCACGCCGTGGTGTAATCTATTTTCCACCATCACCTTACAAGGATGGGTATAATGGTGTAATGAGTAACTATATATGATTATTATGAAGTAATATTGATACTGAAATAATATATATATACTCCAATACAATTCCACGATCATAGGAACGATATCATCACTCGTGCGTACGTACGGAATACCGTCTCCACGATGTGATGCGACTCGTTCTACATGATCTTCATTTCATAATGATTATATAAATGAATTGAATGAATGAATATGGTATATAATACACTAATACCATTCTGGAAATGAATTATCTATAACCTAAAGATAATAATAAGAATTTATTCGACAAAACACGCATAAGAACAAAAAGTTATAAAGACCCGAGTAACAAGTAACAATGAAATATTACTAACAAGAAGCTAATAATATGACCATATATGATCTCATATCAATATGTATGATTCTGGAATAAGTCAATAACATTATTTAAACCATTATACAGGAGCTTCGGACACGAACAAAGCAAATCGGACCTAAGGTAAGGGAAATATCACAATCTCATTTTTATCCGAGATTGTTTATTCGTAAGTATTTACTGGGGTGTATTTTATCATCCACATCCATGTTCCCTCAATATGTAATATTGTTTCCATCCACTTGCAATAGTTTAAATCCAATTTTACCCTTAGGTGAGTTTTTAGTAAAGAATATGAAAGGAATCTTTTGTCGTTTTTCCGTACGAGGTACTTTTTTGACTTTTCCGACAAAAGTACGAAGAATGTTTTTTTTAACTTATACGGCATGAATGGATTTATAAAACATTATTTCCAAGAAGTTTCCTTTTCATGTTTTTAAGTTTATTTTTAATCAACTTCTTTTAGTTTATAATTGTACGACATGTTAAGAAAGGAAAAGTATTTTTGAAGCAGAAAGGATATTTTCCTCAAGAATGAAGTTCAAGTATTTTATCAAAATTATTTTCCATCTAAGATAATAAAGGGTTCTGTTTTTATCCCTATTATTAAATTGATTTGATCATGTTGTGATGAAATTATTTTTATGAATTCCTCTATCTTATATGAGTTGTTTTATGATGTCATGTCGTTTAAGAATCCCATTTTTATTACATGGGTTATGCTATGATGTATGTTTTATGATTATGTGGCACACATAAGAAAGGATTCATTATAAGATGGGTGGGACCTATATCTCCCTCCAATGCATTGGGTAAAGATTTTATATCTCATGAGATAGACATGGCTGGAACGGAAGGTTATTTCGGTTCAGTGATACAGGACTGAAACGAGGAGTGAACTCGGTTCAGAAAGGGACTTTGTCCACTAAGATAGTCTTGGCAATAAGTCATGACTAACAAGAAATGATTTTCCATGATTATGTGTGCATGCCACAAAGTTTCAAGTTTCATGTTATGATTATGGGGATCTCATTTTCACTTCTATGATTTATTAAGATTTTATGATCTCTTTTGCAGGTTATGATTTTCAAAAAGATATGATATGATTTTTATTTCCTTTATTGCCCTTGCTGAGCATTTGAGCTCACCCTTTTATGTTTTCTTTTCCCCAGGTCAGGAAGATGGATATTAAGTAGAATATGCTAAAAGGGACCCTAGATATGATGAAATAAATGGGAGGCACTGTAGAAGATTTATGAACCAGTTGTTTATGTTTCCCAGTTTCTAAAGACACTATACCTATACGGTCCTTTGTGGTTTTGTCATATGTTGTAATAAGTGTGCTTCAATTTTGAAGTATTAACAATGTATGTAAAGTATGGGTCGTTATATAAACCCATTTTATGATTTCTATTTAACGTCATTATGCTGCAGAAGTTACACCAAAATTTCCCATGCCAAAATCATCGTGTAAGTGAATACCATACCCATTTCCTTATAAAGGGTATTAACCTTTATACACATGTAATTGATTGATTAATACTTAAATTTATGTATTCCACATCTATTATTCGTGGAATAAATTATTATGTTTAATGAATCCATGTTGTATGATCTATGTGGCACACTTATGCATGAAATGAAATGTTTTTGAAGGGTATGCCAAGATAGCGCCTCAATGCATTGGGTAAAGAATAGTATCATGATACGTCATGTGAAATAAGTGTTTACTAATTCTAATCCAATTTCAATGAGGTTTTACGCATTCTAATTCATGTGAAATGAGTTTTTACTCATGCTCCATGTGCAATGATCCTTGTTTCATGCTAATATCTTGTTAAATGTTGTTGTCACATCTCCATATTATGATAATCATGCTATATCATTCATGTATGTTCATGTTTCTATTATGATACATTGATATTTATATTTCATAAAATGTGTTTTATTCTTAATTTTATAACTTTTTTACTCCCTTACTGGGTTTTATAGCTCACCCTTTTCTTATGTATGTCCTCGGGTTATCCCATACAATGCTAAGTACGAAGGAATGTTTTGGTTATGTAAAATAAGTTTTAAATAAATATGTTGTATTTTATATCTTATGTTATCATGTAATTTTCCTAATTTCTCAAGATACTAGACCTATTGATCCTTAGTGTTTTGACAAGTTCAAGTTTATGTAATAAATCATGTTTAAGTGTATAATAAAGAGCAGGGTTGTTATAGTTGGTATCAGAGGGAGGTTTAGTTATTTTTGGGATTAAGATTATAAAACCCTAGTGAAATCCTTAGGGATAAGACTAAGTATAATAAAAATATACCTAGATTTTGGTGAGTATAGGATAAGTGGTTTATCAATAAAATACATCCATGTCTGGATACGAAAAAATAGAGGTGGCCCTGACACTAATTTATCTAGGGGTAAAACCTGAAAACACCACTTTGAGCTCGACTCAAATGAGAACTAGTGAAAAAAATGGGTCTTGCTGCACTATTGGTTCGACACTTCCGGGGGATATTATTTGGTAAATTCATAAGCTTAGTATGAACCATTATTAAGGGAATAAGAAAATTCCCTAAGAATATATGTTGGGATGTAGATCATGGATAACATATATTGAAGCCTACAAATTCATAAGTTATGTAAATAAATGTAATTTATAATTTATCCCTTTTTTAAATTGGATTTCCCTTTATATGTTACCCATAAATTTTCTTTTATTCCAGTGAATGGTCGGTAATAGGAGGACTTGAGCTAATAACTGATGTGAAGATCAATGTGATGATTGTTCTAATGAGATAAGAAATCTGATGGGAGTGGTAATAACATACTTTGTCACAATACTCTCTCAGTTAACTCAAGTTTTAAATTTAATTATTGGTCAAGAGGAATGTTCAACCCCCCCCCCCCAATAAAGAACAACCCATAATCGAAAGCTTCATGAGACAAAGTCCTCCTATATTCAATGGATTATCTTATCCCTCAATCGTCAAACAATGGATCAACTCCATTGAGAAGATCTTCTCCATCCTTCAATGTTCTAAACAAGATCAGGTTCTTATGGTTTCTTATTGTATGGAGGGTGAAGCTGATCAATGGTATACATTGATCAAAAATATGAATCCTGAAGAAGAGATCGAGGCATTTGAATAGAAGTATTTCTAGAAAAAGTTTTTGATAAATATTTTCCTCACACCCTTAGAATTAATATGGAAATGGACTTCCTTTCCCTTAAGAAAAAAAAGATGACGAATCCATCAGATTATATGAGGAAAAATTCACAAGGCCTTCATGACACATCTTTGGCTTTATCATTACCCCTGAATGCAAGGTTGGCCACTTCTTTGGCGGGTTAAAACCTATCCTATAGAAAGCCCAAGTGATTCTTAACTTCAATAACTATGAGAAAATTGTCTGATGTTCCCTCAATGTCTAAATAGAGATCGGAGAATCTTAAGAGTATCATGGGGATAAGAAGAAAAAATTTGACTTTAATTCTAGCAGTCTAATGGATAAATCTAATGGTGCTAATAAATTCCAGCACCCTGCTTGCCAAAGGTTCGGAAAGAAGCACCCTAGAAATTTTCTAAAGAGGACGAGGAAATGATTTGGGTGTGGAAGAGAAGGGAACCTAGAAATTAATTTATGAAAATAAAAACCTGGTATTGTGATAGATGAAAGTAATTCTTTATTTGACCCTCAATGAATTGTTCATTGCTTTAACTACAAAGAACCAGGGCGCTTTTCAACCCAGATCCCTAAGCCAAGGGTTTTAGGAGGAAACCGACAACCTCCATAGAACCAAGGGAGAACTTTTTCCATCACTACCACAAAATAAAATCCTGAAAAAGAATTGATGACAGGTACGTTGGTTATTCATTCAAAAATAGAGAATTTAATTTTTGATTCTGGTTCTACGCATTCTTTTATATCCCAAAAGTTTAGTAGAACAGTCCCAACACCACCACAAATCATGGAAGTAGAGATGTCAGTGAGAAAAAAAATGGGGAAATTATTTCATCCCATGAATATAACTCCTCCCCTATCATAATTTGTAGATTGAACTTCCCGGTGAACCTCATCATAATTCTTATTTTGGAATTTGATGCAATTTTTGGCATGGATTTACTTTCTATATATAGATCCAACATAAATTTTCGTAAGAGGGAAATAACTCTCTATATGGTGAATCAACCCCCGATTCTATAAAAGTGAAAGGAGGAGGATGAATCATATTTATAACCATCATCTCAATCATGGATATTACTAACCTATGATCATGTGTATCATGCTTAGATGATTGAGTCTAAGTAAGAAACCATCCTTGAAGACATGCCTATTGTGAGAAAATTTGATGAAGTGTTTCCTGAGGAATTTCCTAGTCTTCCTCCTAGAAGAGATGTTGAATTATTGACTGATATTATACATGGGGATTCTCCAATATCCAAGACTCTGTATAGAATAGTTGGTGTGGAGCTTGAGGAGTTAAAGAAACAACTACAGGAGAATCTGGATAAAGGGTTTATACGACCTTATTCTTCAACATGGGGTGCATCGGTCCTCTTCATCAAGAAGAAGGATGGGTCAATGTGATTTTTCATTAATTATCATGAGCTCAACAAAATCACGATAAATAACAAGTATCCTCTACCATGAATTGATGAATTGTTTGATCAGCTATGTGGAGCACAATACTTCCCCAATGTGGATCTACAGTCAGGATATTACCAAGTAAGGGTGAATAAGGAGGATATCCCTAATACTGTTTTTTGTACAAGGTAAGGGCACTATGAATTCCTAGTAATGCCTTTCGGACCCACTAATTCTCCAACAATCTCCATGGACTTGATGAATAGAGTCTTTAGAGATTACTTCAAAAAATTTGTGGTAGTCTTTATAGACGATATTCAAATATACTCCAAAACCAAGGAGGATCATGAGGAGCATTTTAGCATTATACTAGAGACCTTGAGAAATGAGAAGCTCTATGTAATGTACAGTAAGTGTGAATTTTGGTTGAAGGAAGTATCATTCTTGGTTCATATCATCATAAGGAATGGGATATCTATGGATCCCTCCAAGACAAATGAAATTAAGGGATGGTCAAGGCCAACATATTTGATGGATATCTGTAGCTTCCTTAGGTTAGCTGGATATTATCGTTGATTAGTGAGAAATTTCTCATGATTTTCAAACCCTCTTATCATGGTAACTCATAAGGGAGTCACGTTTTCTTGGAGTGATGAATGCGAAGATAGCTTCATGTATTTGAAAAGGAAAATTTTCATGGTTCCTGTGTTCACACTACCCACAAGTGGAGAAATGTTTGTGGTATTTAGTGATTCTTAGAAGAATGTCTTGGGATGTCTGTTGATGAAAAATAACAAAATTAATTTACTATGCTTCAAGGTAATTGAAAGTTCATGAGAAAACACATCCAACACAAGATCTGGAGTAGGCTGTAGTAATCTTCACTTTAAAAATTAGGCGACATAATCTCTTTGGGGAGAAGCATGAAATATATATGGATCACAAAATCATCAAGTATATATTCACATAGAAAGAGATGAATATGAGCCAATGAAGATATTTAGAGCTGATAAAAGACTATTACTCTCAATCCATTACCACCTTAGGAAAGAGAACATGGTGGTGAATTCTCTAAGTAGAAAGGACCCAATGATTTTATAATTGATGAGAATAGAAAATGATCTAATCTTATTATATTTGATGAATATGGGTTTGGGAATCATAAAAAAGGTAACATCATTAATCCTTTAACAAATTATTGTTCAACCATCTCTTTTGTAAAGGTTAAAGGATGCTCAAAAGGATGATGAGGGAATTCAGAAGAAAGTGGAAACTATCAGAAAAGGTAAATCCTTGGAGTTCAATGTTAATGAAGAAGGAATTGTGAGATTTGGGTCAAGACTTTGTGTTCCATCAAATCCAGAGTTAAAGAATGAACTTTTGGATGATGTGCATAGTTCAAATTTCTCCATTCTCCCAGGAAACACAAAGTTGTATTGAAATATCCAAGAGAATTATTTTTGGAATAGCATGAATAAGGATATCGTTGAGTATACATCAAATTTCCTGGTATGTAAGCAGGTGAAGTCTGAGAGGTAGAAGTTTAAGGGGATGATGAAACTATTACCCATTATAATATAGAAATGGGATAACATCACCATGGACTTCGTCACTGGACTTACGAAGACATCCAATGGAAATAATGTTATCTAGGTTGTTTTGGATCGTCTTAAAAAGACTGCACAATTCATTTCAATTTTAAAGGATTTCTCATTGGATAAACTGGCATAGATATACATCAAAGAATTGGTAAGGCTTCATGGAGTACCACCATCGATTGTATCCGATCCAGATCCAAGATTTACCTCTAAGTTTTGGAAGAGTCTATAACACGCCCTAAATAATGAGTTGAACATCAGTACGGCTTATCTACCTCAAATGATGTCCAATCTGAGTGGACTATCCAAACACTTGAGGACATGTTGAGAGCATGCTCAATTGAATTCAAAGGAGGATGGGATCAACATCTTCCTCTGGTTGAGTTCTCTTATAATAGAAGTTTCAACTCAAGTATCCAAATGGATCCTTATGAATCCCTTTATGGGAAGAGGTGAATAACACCTTCATGTTTGGATGAAGTTGGGGAGCAAAAACGTCTTGGTCCATAAATGGTCAAAGAAATGGTGGAGAAGGTTAAGACCATCCAGTAGCACATTAAAGCTACTCATAGTCAAAAAGAGAGTTATGCTGATAATCATTTATGAGACCTAGAGTTTGATGTTGGAGACATGGTATTCCTCTACATATCACTATGTAAGAGATTTATAATATTTGGTAATTAGGGAAAGCTTATTCAAAGGTACATCGACCCTTTTGAGATCCTTGATCGCATTGGATCAGTGTCCTATCAACTAGCACTCCCACCAAACCTGTCTCAAATGCATGAAATATACCATGTATCACTCTTGAGGAATTACATACCTGACCCATCGCATGTACTCAATATAGAGGTGGTACCATTAGATAATGACCTCTCCAATGAAGGGAAGCTACTGAAGAT
The DNA here is from genome assembly GCA_963277665.1 of Viscum album. Lineage (NCBI taxonomy): Eukaryota > Viridiplantae > Streptophyta > Magnoliopsida > Santalales > Viscaceae > Viscum > Viscum album. Next base: position 483,210,391 of record OY728126.1, read on the forward strand.
CTTAGATCTTAGGGAAAAATTTCTAAGAAATAAGACAATTCACATAATCAAGGTGTTGTGGAGAAACCAAAAGTTTGAAGAAGCATTGTGGGAATCAAAGGAAGTGATGAAGCAGAGTTACCCTCATCTGTTTTAGTGTGGGAAAATGAAATTTCGAGGGTGAAATTTCTTAATGGGGGAAGATTGTAACGACCCAAAATTTTATTAATGGAAACTCCTCTTGTTCGAATTAAATGACTTACTATGTAAAATGGTTATATAAAACATATAAACTTCCTTGGTTTTATATTTTTGGATTTTAAAATACTATTACAAATTGTTACCTTTTCTAATATAGTTGTTTAATAGTGATCGCATGATTAGTATAAATATAAGGCTTTAACAAATCCAACTTACTCAGAAAAAGGAAGTGATGGCCTCATCCAAAAGAATTTCTCTATAAAAGCCCATTTTTTAGAGCTCATAAAGGCATTAGTGTCACTGGTATTCACTCTTAACCAATCCCAATCCAAACTTTAACATGTTTAGCTTGAAGGGAATCGCCTACGAGAGAAGTGGAAGTTAATATAGATTATCACTCGAGTGATGTAATTTGAGTCGCCCCAAGAGTCTATCACCATTGCACACCTTAACCTTAGGTCTTATGTGGGTGTTATAAGGGGTTATGTAACAAGACCTTAGAACTATGATTATGTGCATCAGTTTTGTATAGAATAAAGAATATACATTCATTTTATTATTACTACTTTATAAATAGTTTTTAAAGCATAAATAGTATTTTTAGTTAATATTTAGTTAATAAATATATTTTGATGAATTAATGGATTTTTTAATTAAATATTAGTTTAATAAAATATTTTTACTAAATTGATTTTTATTTAATAAAAATTATTGTATGATTTTTATACAATGGTAATTTTTATTAAGGTTTGAATGTTGTTTTTGTCAAACCCCATAAATTTTTTATAAATGTCGATTTTTATTTTAAAAGTAAAAGTTCCCATATTTAGAAAATTATCTATATAAAATGAATAATATTTTTGTATTTAGGAAATTGAAATTATCTAATAGATATTTTTTCATAATATTCTGATACAGTCGAATTTTTGGGTAAAAATTAAATATCGTTTAAATATATAATGTGTTTTAGGATATCATAATGACCCAATAGTGTTGTGATAAAATACAATAAAAGTTATATTCTACCAATATATGTTTTAAATTTAAAATAATGAAATTATAGATTTGTTTGATTAATTTTATGGTGCCTTAGTGGACTCTCAAAGACTTATAAAATATTTTAACATTTTAAAATGATTTCCTTGAGAGTGAGACCCACATCCACATAAGAAAGCCTAATATTTTAATAAGCTCAGACATTGGACTTATAAAATAATGTTTTACACTCTCCTTTAGAAAAAATAATTGGAAAAACCATGGGATTGTTTTTGGTTTTGAATATTTAATTATATAGATTCCAAAACCTAAGTTTGTGAAATATTAAAGAATTCCCCTCTCATTTCCTATATAGACCCAACCAAAATCCCACTTATCTTCCCTAAAAACCATTGGATCACATCCCTGATCTACCCTATTTTCTCTATAATCCTCACAAGGCTCAAAAATCTCTCAATAATCCCCTTATCAAGATATTTAAGTCACACACTTCAAAGTAAGGGATCCTCACTTTCCTTCCTTCTTTATTTATGTCAATGTTTCCTTATATTGTTATACCTATTTTATTTTCAATTAGAAATGTTGGGGTATGATTTCTCACCTCTCCTATGATTCCCTATTTATGTTTTAATTATGAGAGACCCCTTCCTCTCTTATTAATGCCTCTCATGTACACCTGTTACCATGCTGACATTCCACATGGGATTTCTCTCTCCTCATTTACATTCAAGAAATTATTTTATATTATGCATCTAGATTCCATTAAACATATTGGTATATTATGTTTCATGATCCTCTTACTTTCCATTTCATTTATAAATTATGAGAGACCCCTTTCTATCCCATCAACCCATTTTACAATTTCTATTTAACATCGTTATGTTGCCAAAGTTACACTAAAATTTTCCATGCCAAAATCATCTTATAAGTGAATACCATACCCATTTCTATATCAAGGGTATTCACCTTTTTTCACATGTACTTGATGATTGAGGACTTACATTTATTTATTCCATATATCTTATTCATGGAATAAATTATAATTTTTAATGAATCAATGTTGTATGATCTCTATAGAACACTTATACATGAAATGAAATGTTTTTGAAGGGTGCACCCTGATAGCACTCCAATGCATTGGGTAAATAATAGTATCATGGTACTTTATGTGCAATGAGTGTTTACTCATGATAATTCAAGTGAAATGAGGGTTTAATCCTGATAATTCATGTGAAATGAGGGTTTACTCATGCTCCATGTGCAATGATCCTTGGTTCATGCTAATATCATGTTAAATGTTGTTGCTACATCTCCATGTTATGATAATCATGTTATATCATGCCTTTATGTTCATGTTTATCTTATGATTCATTAATATACTTATTTCTTAACATGCATTTTTTCTATATGTTATTCCTTATTTACTCCCTTACTAGGCTTTATAGCTCACCTTTTTTATATGTATGTTCTCAGTTTATCCCATGCAATGCTAAGTACGAAGGAATATTGTGGTCATGTAAAATAATTTTTCAGTAAAGATGTTGTATTTTTTGTCTTAAGTTGTCATTTAATGTTCTTAATTTCCCAAGACACTAGACCTCTTGATCCTCAGAGTTTTATTAATTTCATTTTTATGTAATAAATCATGTTTAAGTGTGTAATAAAGAGCGGGGTTGTTATAGTTCCTTTCTCTTATCCCTTGATTCAATGATGATTCAAGTTGATTTCCTTCATTGATTCATTATTTTAATTAATATCTTATTCTCTTACTACATTATTCTTCACTTTATTGGTTGGGTGTATTGATTATAATTTCACCATAACCTGGTGAAATCACATATAATCAAGGGGATTCTTATTTTTTCACTTAAAGGGAGACCTTATGGGTTATTTACATTCCATTTTTTTCTTCTTGAATTTAAAGTGTTTATGATGAAAGATATTCTATGGTATTTTTATTTATGGTTGGAATTATGTTATGTTTTAGTGAGTCTAATTATATCTTTGGAATACTTTTAGTTTGAATGTATTTATAGATTTTTTCTCTAAAAGTCTATATGAATATTAAGTATTTTTATTTTATAGTAGAATATTATCTTGGAATTTATTATTTTTAGAATATATTATTATGGATACTAGGGTTTTTTTATCATTAATAGATTCATCGATGACTATTGGATGTTAAATCTCTCAAATGTATAATGTAGGTAATTCTTAACTCAACAACTGAAACTACATGAAATGTTTAGAACATGAATTCCACCAATTTTTCTAAATATTAAGAGTAAGTATTAAACATTATTTTGAAAATTATAATGTTTTGTATTCTTGATTTATTTTAAAATTTAATATGGGGGAATGATGTTAAAATTTTTAGAGATTTATTAAAGGGTTTTCAAATATCTATTTGAAATTATGATTTAAGGATTTATTAGGAAATTGAATTTAAAAATGTTCAAATTATATAAATCTACTTTTTTACAATGATTATTACACTTTAATTATTTAAAAAATGTTTATAATAATGATTTATGGATTCATTTGAAAATATTCATCATTTAGGAACCCTCTATGTGTTTTCTAGACATTTCATTCTCTCTGCTAAATGTTTCCATGTCATGACATGTTATATGATATGTTATGATTAGTATTAAATAAAGAGATTCAACCATGTTGAGTTCTCATAGTTTCCCAGTTTTGAATAGGTCATAACCTTTAAACTTATTTTTAAACACAAAAACATTATGGTATATATTTTTTAAATAAATTTAATCTATTTGATAGCTTGAAACACAAGAAACCTTGAGTTTAAATGAATTGTAATATTTTCTACCATGATAACCTAGATGTTAAATTGGAGGGTATTAATAGGAATAAATAAGTTAAGAAAATTATATTTTTTAGAAATAATTTCAATGGATATAAATTGATTATAAATAAAAAATAAAATCCATTTGAAAGTAAAATAAATGTTTTCCTGAAGAAACTATTTTTAAGTATTCAATGTGTTTATATATCAATAAATTAATATAAGAACTTCAAGTGAATGATTTTAATTAAATTTATATATTATATATTCAATGAATTTTTTATCATTCATCTAATTCTTTTCCCAAGCATGAGATAAAAATAAATCTAGTTTTATGAAAAAAAACTATATTTTTCTAAAAAACAATTCTGTTCATTTTTGAAAATTTATTTTAAAATTAATTTTCACCAACTCTAGAAAATTTATTCAAAAAATTTACTTCACTTATTAATTCAAAATTTTTAAATTATATTAGGTTTAATTTTTTATAATTTTATAAAAATATTATTTCTTTTTACGAGTAGTGAAAAATATAACTTTTTATTGAAAACTTTCATTTAATTTAAAGAATCTAAAAGGTTAAATTTTGATTTAAAGTTATTTTAAAAGTAAAATTATATATGATATATTATTATTAATCCAAATTATATCATTAAAATCAATTTTATGTTAACTTTTATATAAAAACATTTGATACATAAGAAAACTTTTCTTTGGAAAACAACTTTTTTCTAACGCTTTCATGTTTAATTTTAAATTAAATTCAACCACTTCTATGAATTGAATTTAATAAAATGGATTACATGTGTTTTATAATAATAATTAATATTATTTAATAAGTTTAACTTTATTTTTTATCATAATTAATAGTAATGATGGTAAAAATTAGTTACCATAGTTAAGGTTAAAATAGAGTTTTGTGCGTTATGTCTACCTTTGTTATTAATAAATTTTACACACATGGTAATTTTATTTGATAAGTTGGATTTAATATTTAGAATATGTGGATCGAAATTATATAATTATTATCATTTATTTTTTTTACTTAATGGATAAATTAACATGGTAAATAAAAAACTAGTTATAATGGTGAAAAATAAAATAGCAAAATTCAATAACATTAGAGGTCAAGGGAATAAATTGTTTAAAACATGTTTTTTTTTGAAGGGTAATCATGAAAATTTATTCCATATAATATATTTTTTATCAATTTTGTAGGAACTTTTTTTGAGAGTTAATTCCCATTATTTTATAGTTTTGGGTATTTACAAAAATCTCACTCCTCCTCTATTGTAAAAAGGAAACCTCTTCCACTCACTTCTTCACACCTCTTATGAAATTTATATTGACCCAAACCCCAGAAAAATATATACCAAAATTCCTAATAAAAAATTATATTACTATTTATCTTCCAAAAATATGAACATTAAGTTCCTTAAAATAGATTCAAATGAGGTTTTTCTAAGCCAAGATAATAGTCTTCATTAAGCTCTTTTGTTTTTAATTCTTCCCATACCACCATTATTAATTTATTAATAACTAAAATATAATAAAATAAGTATTTAAAAAATAATTATATGTTATTATGTTTATGGAAAAACATATATCCATCACCTCCCTCCATTAAATGGGAAAAACCGTTGATCGGGTGTACGACGGACTACAGCGTCACAAACTAGTGTAATTGTTTTCCATAAACACCCCTCAAAGATAGATATAATGATGGATTTAATATATATATATTATATTTATGAGATAATTATACTTCTATAATCATAATATCACATATAAATTCTTAACATCTAATCCGTTGGAAAATGATAATGTCACTCGTGCGTACGTGTAGACTACTGCCTCCACGAACCGATGTGAATCATTTTTCATTTTTATTTTAAATTGGACGGTATAAGGATTAATTTTATGAGAATATATTATTTATTTTATTTAATAATTCTTATATTAAGTATTATTATTATTTACCTCCCTTTCATTTCATCCTTAAAAAAATGAAAATAGTGTTCATGCATTTGTACGACCTACCATCACCATGAATAGTGTAACTCATTTTTTTATACCTAAATTTCAATTAATATTATAATAATTATATAATAAATATATAGAATATTTATATCATGGAAAAAATTATGGTTATTAGTTAAAAATGATCAATGTACAAGGATTAAAATTAACAGACCAAAACATACATGAGAAATAAAGAAATTATCACCCAAAATGGTGTTTTTAAAAAATAATTATTAATAAATGGGTGATAAAATATTATAATTAAGTCATATATGGTATTATATATGTTATTATAGTTCTGTAATAGTAATATAATAAATATATATTTATTATACAATAGTTGTGGAAACTTATGAAGGAAGAGAAACTATAGGTAATGGATTTTTGTATCACTTTTATTTCCATCAGACACATGTCATATTCATGACTTGTCTCTTTTGTGTGGTGTATATAATTACCATGGATTTATTTTATCATTATTATTAATAATTTTATGGTATATAAATACAAATATAATTTATTTATTTCATGGTTCTAAAGATTTAATAGTTTCCAAAGTGGTAAGGGTTTATATCACCATCTCATCATTATTCCAAATTGTTTATGTTTATATATACATGAGGAATAATTTTATATTTATATAATAGACCTAATATATTTTATATCCTATTTTTATTTCTATAAATTATAATTTCCTTCATTTTTCACTCTTTAAGTAATCAAGATACCAAAAATATTATTTCTATGGAAAATCGACTTCATTTCTCTCTTTAGTTGAAAATTATTTATCATTCATTCCCACGTTTTCTAAAATGGTTTTAATTTTTTTTTAATATTATCATATTATTTTTTTAAATCATTTTTATCCATATTTTAATTTTTAAGAAAAAATAGTTAATGGGAATATTTTTTTTATCTTCTGAACATGGTGTTTTGACCTTTTTACAATAGTGTGAAATGAATGTTTATTTTAACCTATGTATGGAATTACCCACCATCCTAACCACACATTGATTTGAATATTCCTTTAAAATTTTATATGGATAAATTCATCGGAAATTTATTTCCAAATATTTTATAAATTTTTAGTTTTTAAATGTTGATTTTAAATTTGAAGAGGGTATTTTCATCAAAAATGTTTTAATGAAATTTTATGGTATTTTTATTAATAAATGACATAAAACCTTAATTTATTTATACTCTAATGAGGGTATGTTGTAATGAAACATTATCATAATTTATCTGAATGGTTTATGATCAGTTTGACTAGGGTTGTACTATTTTGATACCATTATCTATATTACTCTATATAGTTTAAGATTACGTTTTTTGATTGGGGAAATTATTATCATTTCTTATGATGTTTTTTCAATATGAATGTTTAAATTTCTAATGTATCATTCCATTTATATAAGAAATTAATTTGTCTTATTAAGTGATAGGAAATTCCCACTATATCCCCTCAATGCATCAATAGGTCTCATGAGACAAACTAGTTTGGGTATTTGGTCAAGGAGTTACCCATTTATGTAATATGTCTTTGAATGAGGCCTTGAAAGTATATTTATGAAGACCAAAATTATGCATTACATCATTAGGTGATTAGTTATTGATTTCTATGTGATTATTTTAATATTTAAGAATTCCATGGATGAGTTTTAAGCTCATGTGATTAGTAGTATGGAATTATTTGATCAATATTAATTCCTTCCATATTACTCTTAATACTCAAGTTATTGATTAAATGGAATGAATTTTTAGTTATTTACCTTAATATATTGATTAATACTTATTTACTCATGATAGATTTCATATTATGAAACCATTATTGAGTATTTGATCTCACCCCTTAGTTTGTTTCCTTTCTCAAAGATATAATGAATGAATCTTAAATTAGTTCACGGATGTAAAAAAATGTATGATTTTTCTATTATTTTGTTAATTATATTCCTTAAATAATGTTATCTATTTTATTATATAATTATAATCTCAAAAACCATGAAATTTTATTTAAGATTTATCTTTGAAAATGGATGAATCTTAAAATTAATTCTGAATATATAAATCTTTTCATTAAAAATAACCTTACTTTAAAATGAATGTTTTAACCTCACATTGATTCCATAGTCTAAAACATATTGGGAATAATTTTTTTCACTTTAATTATGTCTAATTTCATATAACATTTCATAATTAATAAACCCCATTGTTCCCATAACTTTCCTTATATTATGTAGTTCTATGGTTGGTGAGGAAGATAATAAAAACATAAAGTGTTCATTAAACTATAGTTGTTTATTATTTCATCACTTTATTTACATTTCTTAGTTCTAGAATCATGTTTTTGTTTTCAACTGGAAAACTTTTTTTGTACATTATATAACATTCTCTAAATGTGTATACTTATTCTATGTTTAAATTTACTTTGAAAATTTACCATGATTATTTGGTAATTAGAGTAGCATAGAGTATTAAATCTACCTTTCCATATTGATAAGCATGATGGTTTCTATAATTAATTTATACACAGAATGTGGTATTTTCTTATTTTGTCTTGTGTATTTTATAATGGGATATATATATATCAATTCTTATTATTATAAACTATTAAAATATGTAGGTAGGGCCTGAGTGAGATAATTGATATATGGTATTGGCTTGTAACACCCTTAATATATCATATGATACATGATGGGATTTACTCATTGTTCATTGACTATATTTATCCCATTCTCTTATTCCAAAAGGGATGAGATACAATATATCCCTAATTATTGTATACACCTTTTCCATTTATTATAATAGAGGTTTGTTCCTAACTACCACAGTCTACGTTCCATGGGTTTATCGTGCAGGTAATGAGGTAATGAAACATCTTAACCAACATTATTTAGTTATTTGGTATTGAAATAATGAAGGTAGTGTTCAGATACCAAGTGTTGATCTAAAAAAGTTATGTCAGGTATTGACCCTCTCGATATTTGGAGTGTCGGTTCATGTCTCACTATGGATTCTAGAGTCACGTCACTACTAGTTTTTTGTTACATTATGTTTTTGACTGCCCAAAATTTTTTATTGTATACATATGTAAATGAGTAGACATGTATATTTATACATCTATTTTCTCATTAATTATTTTAGTCTCATTAGCGGTTTCTTACCAAGTATGTATATGTTCGTGACCTGCATGGACACCTCAATGGACTTATTGACTCATCCACTATATTTTTGGAACCTCAATGGCTATAGAGTGTCTGTGTTTACTTGGTATTGGGTGTCATTAGAGATCAGTTATTTAGTAGCATTACTTGGATTTCTTGGTGTGCATATTGAGTTGATGCAGATGAATTTTCCTAGAGATTTTTTCAAGACCCCCTTCTTCCAAAGATACCCCTCTTCGGTTGTCAATGAATAAATAAATATAATGACCCTCAATTACAACCCTCGGTTGGCCCAAGGTTGGAAACTAGTACCAAGGGTATACAAATCTCACAATACACTACTAGAAATTTAGCCTATATCTGTGGTTTGGAACTGTGGGTATAGCCCACAAAACTGTGAGTATAGACCATACCCACAGTTTCAAGGAACAATGGGCAACTGAGGCATCAGTATAACCCTGAGATATACCAATAGTTTTAAATACCTATACTCGATTAGTATTGAGGGAGATATAGCATAAAGAAGTCGGATATATATAGGGTATATATTTAGCTGATTTTTAATTATAAAAACTTATTTTTTTATTTAATTAATGCATTAAATTCCCTTATTTAATTATATAATTTAATTCAAAATATATTACAAAATATATTATTTAATTTTAAAGTATCAATTTTCCTCATTTTAAAATAATAATTTAATCCACACGTTTAATAAAATTTTCATCTCACAATTTCATTAAATTATATGGTTTTTGTTTTATAATATATAACCCATAAATAAATATGGAATTTCACTATTTAATTCTCATTAAAATAATTTAAAACAGATTTATTTACCCCCATTATTATTATTTTAATTATTTCAATTACACCTATTTATTATTATTATTATTAAACATATTTTAATTATATCTTTTTTTGGTTTGGATGTGAAATACCCCCATTGTGTGCCTCCCCCTCTTCTCACGCCTCACCACTTCTCCACTTAGAATTTAAATCATCTCATGTTGGGGCTTTAACAAGACCATCAGGTTAGTTTTCTGGACAAAATTGTGACTATTTTCATTTTTTTACGCTATATCACCAAACTTCAGTTTCTTTATATATATATATATATTTTAATATTTCAAATATATATTTAAAATAAATAAACATTTATTTAGAATTATTTTTATTATATAGATTTATTAACTGATATTTATTAATAATATAAATATACATAATGATATAAATATAACTATTGAAAGTATTCTATATTTTTTGAATTTTATTATAATGTAAATAGTATGTATTTTTTATTATTTATGGAAAATAATTATATAGATATATATAATTTTATTCTATATATATATAATATTTATTTTGGTATTTATTATATTTATTTATAATATGACATTTATTAATTAAATTACAAACTCTATAGGAAAATTTGTAGTGGAAATTTACACTGCAAACTTCCAGTGTAAATTTCTGATACAAATTTCCGTATCTAATTTTCCAAATTTCCTCTTTAAATTTCAAGTGAAAATTTCTACTGGAAATTTCTAGTGCAAATTTACATTGGAAATTTATATTTCTAATTTTCACTTAGAATTTCATTTAAAATATATTAATACATAAATAAAAAATGAAATTTTTTACTGGAAATTTATATTGAAAATTTCCACCACCTAAAATTTATGGTAACATATATAACTAAATACATTCACAAATTCATAGTGTGAATTTCCAAGGAAAAATTACATTGAGAATTTTCTATGAAAATTTTCAATGGGAATTTCCACAGTAAATTTATAATGAAATTTTTTAGTGAAAAAATTCCAATGTATATTTACTATATAACATTAACCATAGATATTTTCACTCAAAATCACACATGTGCACATAGACTGATATTGATATACATCATAATATTACATTGTACATTTTCAGTACATACATATTGGAAATTTATAGTACAAATTTATATAAAAAAAGTTCAAGTGAATGTTTCTAGATTATATTTGAAAGAATATTATAAAAATACATATGTATATGTATAAATTTAAATTTACAATGATATTTTCCAGTAAAATTTTAGACTAAAATTTTTTAGGGCATACATACATACATACAGATAAAATTTCACTAAAAATTGTCATTACAGATTTTCAATGTAATTAGTATATATTGTTTATTATTTATGGAAAATCATTATATAGATATATATATATACTTTTTATTACATATATATATATATATATATAATATTTATTATGATATTTATTATATATTTTTGTAATATCACATTTATTAATTAAATTACAAACTCTATAGTGAAATTTGGAGTGGAAATATACACTAGAAATTTCTAGTGTAAATTCCCAATGTAAATTTCCCTATAGAATTTTCCAAATTTCCACTTGAAATTTAAAGTGAAAATTTCCCCTATAAATTTCCAATGAAAATTTACACTATAAATTTACACTTATAATTTTCACTTAAATTTTCATTGGAAATATATTAATACATAAATAAAAAATGAAATTCTTTAATTGGGATTTACATTGAAAATTTCCACCACTTAAAATTTATGGTAACATAACTATATAACTAAATACAATCACAAATTTATATTGGTAATTTATAGTGAAATTTTACATTGATAATTTTCCATGAAAATTTTCAATGGGAATTTCCACCATAAATTTATACTGAAATTTTTGAGTGAAAAAATTTCCAATATATATTTACTTACAACATGAACTATAGAAAATTTCATTGAAAATAACTCATGTACGCATACAATGATATCGATAAATATAAAAAAAATCATTGGGAATTTATAATACAAATTTTCAATGTATACATACATGATATATTAATATTAATATAAAATAATATAAATTTTTACCCCAAATTTGTACTGACAAATTTCACTGCATATTCCCACTAGAGAAGTATAGTTCAAATATTCACATGAATTTATAGATCAAATTTTCAATACATGTTCCAACACATCATATATTTTCTTATATAAATATACGATGTTTTTTATTGAATGAAAATTTATAGTTCAAATTTTTAGTAAATAAAAAAAGTAATGAAAATTTTATTATTAAAAAATATATTTTCCAATGTAAATATCAAGTGAAAATTTGTATAGGTGTAAGTGTGCACTACAAATTTCAACTTTAAAATTTCAATAAAAAATTTCAGTGCAAACTTCCACTAGAAATTTTCAGTGAAAACTCATACTAGAAATTTGCGGTGCACACTTCCACTAAAAAGTTTCAGTGTAGACTTCCACTAAAAATTTATAACTCAAATATTCCCTTAAAATTAAAATGTAGATATATTAACATATAATTATAAAATATAAAGTGTAAATTTTCAATTCTTGTTGTAATGTCCCAGAATTTCCATATAATTTATTTTTAATTATTTGGAATTATTTTGAGACTGTAAAATTTGACGACACATTATTTTGAGGTCCAGAGTGCCCAGAATGATTCATCAAAAATGTTAAGATTTAAATAGCACACGTGAGTGGTTTACTTGAAAAAATGGAATAATTCTTAAATAGGTGCCCATATCAGAAATCTGAGGGCACCGTTTCATTCATGATGGCAGTTTTACCCTACACGCAACTTAAGTTTAGTCGACATAGGCCTCCGGTGAGAAAACACGAAAATGAAATAACTGAAAATAAAATTATTAAATAAAATTATTTTATTTTTCAAATGATTATAACTCACAAACGGAGACTCAGATTAAAAATATGAGACCACTGCTGAGCTCATGAGGGTATTCTTTCCTTAGGTATATATTAAAATTGGTTAGCATGGGCCAACAATGGATGTTAGTTTTTTTGGCTGTAAATAAAATAATTAAGTAACAATTATTTTATTGTTAAATATTTAACATCTAAATGATAACTCAGATTGAAAATATGATAGTACCATTGAGTTTGTGTGGGGGTGTTCCCCTTAGGTGGAGCCTAACCTCAACCGGCATGAGTTTAGGGTGAATTTTATTTATTTTTGAACTTTTTTTAAGGTACGTTTAGTAAATGTGAAGGAAGCGATTTCTATCTTTTGAATCGATGCTTGTATTAAAAATCCAAGGGTACCGTTGAATTCACAACACCAAGATTTTCTTAGGCAAAGCTTAACTTCGACCAACAAGGGTTAGAGGAAAAAGTTATTTTTTTGGACTTTACAAAAAATAATAAAATAACTCCATGAGTTACTTTATCTCTTTTTTGTAACCATTGAGTGACATGGTGGGACCACAGAGATAATAGGTCATTTAATGACTTGACCCTTGGGTTGTGTAACCTTGACATTGGTTGTTTTAATGGAACACTAAATGCAGTTCATTGATGAACCACATTAATGTTCTGCAACGTGGTTGGTTCCTCACATCTATTTAAACAAAGCTTGGGCATGGTTCTTGTGGACTCACGAGAGAAACCTCTGATGAAGTGTTGGCGACGACTTCCACTAACGTAGAATGGAGCTTCAATGCCTTAGAGGATTCGAACCGGACAGCGATGAATGCCAATGAACACGCTTCGAACGCAGTCTGGTCTTCCTCATCTGCACCGTCTACCAACGTATTCGAGGTGGGGGTTATGTTCTTAATTCCTCCCTTTTCCCATTAATGAATATTATGGAAAACATGGATCAGCCATTCTATGGGTTGATATACATTTTGTTCTTTAATGCGGGAGGATAATGTGGGATTTCTTTATAATGGTAACATAGAGGGTGCAGCTTGAGCTGAATAAGGCTCGGACCCTCCGTCGGTCTTAGGTTGGTGGAGTTCTTCTTTGGAAATTGAGAAATATGGCGGAAAGGTGAAAATTCGAGCCACGTGGTGTAGGTGATGTTCTGGGAGGCCAGTAGGTGCAGATGGGAAAGGAATCGTACCACCGAAGCTTCGTCGGTGGCCTGTAGAAGCATCGTCGGCGCAGCGGTGCCGGAAACTAGAGGAGGCGGTAGCCGTCTACCGCCAACCATGAGAAGGGGAATCACCTGAAGGTGTCGTGGAAAACAAAGGGGTGACCGGCCTTTGTCGGCTGTATCGGAGCAGGGTGGCATGCTGCGGTGGTGCGCTGCGATGGCATGCTGCAGCGGTGCACCATGGAGGAAGGTTGTAGCGGAGGGCAAACTCGTGGTCCACGAGTTCCATAGGTGACCTTCCAATGGGACCAACCAGGTGGTGTGGCTCCAACTAGAGTTGATTCTTTGAATACCCAAATGGATCGGTCATTCGGGAGGGGAGTGGACCCCCTGCGCTCGGCCAGTGGGTTGGTCGGTTCTGCGGCCCGACGAGCGGCGCCAAGCCGGGTGGGCTGGGCTGCACTCACGGCCCAGCGGGCCAGACTAGGCCCAAACAAACCGGACCGATCCTAGCCCCTTCAGGCTGGGTCGGGTCAGTCCGACCAAACTCGGACCCTTTTGGCCTAATTACGCTTAAATGGACATATCTCATAAACTAGACGTTTGTTTGAAGAACCGTCTCTGGAACTAGAACCCTTAGGAAGAGGCGGTCCTTTTGAGATACTCAATGGGAGTTTTGGATAAAGTTGGAGTTTGTTCGGGTTGGATCATACCTGAATCTAACCGGGTCATCAGCACTAAAATTTCTATAACTTACATACTGGGTGTCTGGTTGATGTGTCGTCTATTGCGTTAGAACCCTTATAAAATGGCGGTTCATCGGGTTAATTCCTCGTGGGAATTCATGCCTATATAAATAAAATTGGTCAATTGAGGAGCATATCCTCCCGAAATGAAGTGTGCTTTGTGCGAGAATCTAGTGGATGACTGTGATGTGAAGAATGAATAGTGATTCTATGAGGGTCAGCACCGAGAGATCCTATGTGGGTTAGCACCAAGAGATCATTTTTTGGTCAGTACTGAGTAATCCTGTGTGGGTTAGCACTGAGCGATATTATGTACGATCCAATGTAGGTCAGTATCGAGCGATCCTGTGTGGGTTAGCACCGAGCGATCATGTGTGGGTCTGCACCTAGCAAGCATGTGTGGGTCAGCAATGAGCAATCCTATGTGGGTTAGCACTAAGCGATTCTATGTGGGTCAGCAGCAGATCCTCTTAATAGAATAAGATGAACTAGATTTATTACTAATCATGTGTACTTTTATACTTAAGTTATACCTGGTGTGACCTATATTTTTCTTTGTGCTTTGTGATTGAGATCATGATTTGTGGTTTTTACTTTGTAAAATCTGAGAGACCTTCAGGGGTCTCGCGGTCCCTACTGATTATTGTTATACTCACCCCTACACGGGCTTTGCCCACACCTTATTGTGTGTTGTGCAGATGACGGATAGCTTGACTGAGTCTTGAGGAGTCAGGGTTAGACGGTGCTCAGAGGTGATTTATAGACGATGCACGGAGGTGGTCGGTTGACGTGGAGAGCCGTAGTGACGAGTTGTACCCATCCTTCAGATAGGATATTTGGCAGATGACCTCAGGAGCTGTTTTTCCTTTTTTCTATACTTCTATTTAAGTTGAGATTGTATTATTCCCCCTTTACTTTCAGTACTTACTTTTACACTCAGTGGAGGTTTTTAGTTTTGGTTGTACCATTCTTCTTATATTTTTTTTTCTTGTGCGCAGTGTGCCTTGTCTATGTGTGTATAGGTTTTAAGGCAATGCCTTCTCATTTTAGGGATATTCCTTTCTGATGCTAGTTGACAACCCCTGGCATGTGGAAGGCGGGCTTGGGGTAGTCACAACACGGGCCCTAGCGGACAGGTCCGGACAAAGTGGTATCAGAGGGGTCAGTTCTACCAAAAGAACTAAGAGTCTATGATTTTAATGGAGTATTAGTGTTAAGTGTCTTGAGTTCGGGTTTCAGTTTGGGTGTCTAGTGTTGGTGCAGTGGCCAACGTATCCATACACCAGGACCCTGAATTCGGTTTTTCTACTCGGTACACGAAAACACTAGTTAAATGTGTTTTGAAAATGTTTTTCTATTGATATTTTTTGAGTCATCTCATTAGGTATGACCTTTTAATCATGGTTCATCTTGATTCTCTATCAAGATGCCTCCACGCAGACAGCTAGCCAAGATTCCAGTGCGTGACCATGAGGATGGTCTGCAAAGTTATGAGGCTTTGGTACAGGGACGGTTGCCCGAGATGGTACCTTCGGGTGGTGTCCCAGTAATACCACTATCTGTTGGCCAGTAGTTACTACTGACACTACTAGTAGAGGACACATGCAGCATCAGTGCATTACCTAAGTTTCAGCAACAGATACCCCTCAGTTTCCAAGGTGAGCCCGACTCACAGGTTCTAAGGACTGGCTTGAGGTGGTGACCAAGTTTCCATCTAGCCATGGCACCATTCGATCTGATGGTGGTCCTGGTAGTGAGCCTTCTACGTGGCTCAGCAGGGTGATGACAGGGTTTAGATTACCCTGATCTTATGATGAGGTGACTTTCCTGTGGACATATCTTGAGAACCTTCCTAAGAGAAGGGGTCTCTTACCATAAAATGCTAAGGGGTGTGTGTTCAAAATAGATTCTATAGTTTTGTAAGGATTACATGTTGGTTTATAAGTATTTTTCGAGGCTTACTGACAATTCCAAGTACTCGATGAATATGATATGAATAGTGCTTTAGGTCTTGAACTTCTGAGCGAGATGTGTTTAGGGACATCTGAGATAGAACTATTCCTCTGTGTATTCTTACTTATATTAGGGTGCTAGATAGAACATTTGTATTTTAGTGTTCTTTGGCTGAGAAGATATATCCAGTGAATGTTAGCAGTGGGAAAGTAGGAAACTAATTCCATTCTTAGAGACTTGGTCATGTAAACTGTTTCGAGAAGAGGAAGTGATAGGGACAGATGAATCTACAGGGCAACAGACATGGAATATGGGCTAAGAAATCAGCATGAGGTGGTATACATTTCGACATGTTATAACTACCACCCCAATGTGGTCCCCACCAGGCTCAAGGAGTTGGAGGATAGGGGAAAGTAGTAGCTACATGTGGTCAAGGAGTGTGACCCAAGGGCTCTATGAATGACTCGAGGTATGGTCTGTGCCTACTGCTTGCTGCCATATTAATAGACATAGGTACTAATCTTTCCTTCTCATAAAGAATCTTGTTCAAGACCTAGAGTTTCTAGTTAAATTGTTGACTTGACCTTTATGTCTAGAGATACCTATTAGAGGAGACTCGGTAATCACACTTATGTCATGGTATGATCTGACCCTTGAGGTGAGATTTTCGGTTGGAACCTCTTGGTGGTAGTGTCGAGGCCTTATGAGGTTAGTTTGGGGATGGACTGGCCATCCACAGTTCATGATCAAATTTATTTTTTTATGAAAAATGATGTGGTATATCTAAAACGTTGGAATGAGGTTTTCCTTGGTCTATGAAAAAGGAAACTTAGGAATCATGGGATAAACTCATGCATAGGAGGGTGCAGCCGATCACTCTTGAGTCAGCCAACCTTACCCTCATGGCAGTAGGAATTTTGGGTTTTCAGTTCCCAAAAATAGTGGAAGAGTGTGGGAACATCCTTTCTAAAAATGTTTCTAGGATTACCTCCCTATAGGGAGAGGGACTTATTCATTGTCTTATACCTAGGGACGACACTGATATCTATAAATGCATATCAGATGGCTCCCACGGAGCTCCAAGAGCTGAGATTATAGTTTGGAGACTTTTAGAGGAAGGACTTAGTAAGACCCAGTGTTTGAGGTTATGTGTGGATTACCGGTACTTTAACCAAGTGGTCATGGAGAATGAGTACCTACTACCAAAGGGTCAATGGCACACCAATCAGTTAAAAGGGGTAGACATTCGGGTGGATGGAAAGGTGCCCTTAGTATTTTTAGCAGTTTAGACAATAGAAATGTTTGGAGTTCCACCAAGACTATGACTTCGAGATAGTCTATACTCCTGGGAAGGGGGACGTGGTGGCAGACGCACTCAGTAGTAGCTCTGGTCTGCAATTGCTGAGTGAGGTGACAGAGAAGCTAGCTGTGTTGCAGATATCCCTTGTGGATAGTGATGGAGTAGTTTACCTCCATTCTATGACTATCACTCCCCCACTCTTTCAGCTAGTTAGGGAGGCACAGCTTGGAGATGCGGACTGCGAGACCTGACGTGCACATATATCCTCAAGAAAATATGCTGAAGGATTTTTTGAAGGTGGGGAGAAAATCATCCTTTTCAGAGGATACACCATAGTACCAGTGATTCTATTAGAGGAGGTGTTGAGGGAGTTCCACACATCCCCTTTGGCGGTACATTTGGGTGTGGAAAATATGTATCGGGACCTTCGACATCAGTACTGGTGGTCAGGGATAAAGAAAGTGGTGGTAGATTTCTTATCAAATTGCCTCACTCGTCAGTGAGTGAAAGCTAAGAATCAAGTTCCATCATGCTTGAGCACAAATTTTTAGCCCCAAAATGATGGTCAGATAGAGAAGACCATACAGACCTTGGAGGGAATTCTTTATGCTTGTGTCCTAGATTTTGGTCATAATTGGGAGGATCACCTACCACTGATGGAGTTCGCATGTAACAACAGTTATCACTCCACCATCAGCATGGCACCATTTGAGGCCTTGTATGGGTGACCATACAGATCACCTATATGCTGGACAAACCTAGGGGAGTCATCACTTATGGGTCCAGAGTTGGTACGGGCTACCACTGAGAAGGTACAGATCATCCAGGAGAATATGAAGACTGCATAGAACATGCAAAAGTCTTATGCCTACAGGATATGGAGACCCTTAGAGTTTGATGAGGGAGACCATGTCATCCTATGGGTCTCACCCTGACAAGGATTTTGGAGATTCGGCCGGGGCGGAAAGCTATCTCTAAGGTTCATCGGACTTTTCCAGATTCTCAACAGAGTTTATGAGGTGGATTACCGCCTAGCTCTTCCCTCAAAGATGCAATGGCTGCATAATTTTTTCCATGTTTCATAGTTAAGGAGATGCGTGCATGATCCATTGCATGTTGTCGACTAGGGAGAGTTGGACTTTGATGATGGGGTGACTTTTACAAAGTTCCGGGTTGAGATAGAGGATCGACAGGAGTGAGTCGTCCATGCATAATTGATCCCTCTGGTGCATGTTTGGTGGCATCATGGGAACCTCTAGGATAACACATGGGAGAGGGAGGCTCAGATTCATTCTCAGTACCCTCATTTGTTTGATTTTCCTTTGTTATGGCTTTTTAAGATGTAAATCACTAAGGTGGGGAGAATGTAACATCCTGGAATTCCCATATTATTTTTTTTAATTATATGTAATTATTTTGAGACTGTGAAATTTGACGACACATGATTCCGAGGTCCAGAGTTCCCGGAATGATCCGTCGAAAAATGTTAAGATTTAAATAGCGCACATGAGTGGTTTTTTCCTGGAAAAGTGGAATAAAAATTAAATGGGTTCTTGAATCAGAAATATGAGGGAACCGTTGTGTTTATGATGGCAGTTTTACCCTAGTTATGACTTAAGTTTAGTTGGCATAGGCCTTTGGTGAGAAAACACAAAAATGGAATAACCAAAAATAAAATTATTAAATAAAATTATTTTTTTTTAAATTCTTATAACTCAAGAACAGAGACTCAGATTATAAATCTGAGACATCCACTGATCTCGTGAGGGTATTCTTTCCTTAGGAAGATAATAACATTGGCTGGCACATGCCAACATTAGAAGTTAGTTTTTTTGTCTGTAAATAAAATAATTTAGTTACAATTATTTTATTGTTAAATACATAACTTTTAAATGGTAACTCGGATTGAAAATACGAGAGTACCGTTGAGTTTATGGGGGCATTTTCCCCATGGGTGGAGCCTAACCTCAACCGGAATGGGTTAAAGGTGAATGTTATTTATTTTTAAACTTATTTTAAGATGAGTTTAGTAAACGTACAGGTGATGATTTCTATCTTTAGAACCGGTGCTCAGATTAAAATTTTGAGGACACCTTTAAATTCGTAGCATCAGGATTCTCTTAAGTGAAGCTTAACTTTGACCAGCAAGGTTCGTAAAAAAGTTATTTTTTGGACTTTACAAAAAATAATAAAATAACTCCATGAGTTATTTTATCTCTTTTTTGTAACCGTTGAGTGATGTGGTGGGACCGCTGAGTTAATAGGCCATTCAATGACTTGACCATTGGGTTGCGTAACCTCGACGTTGTTTATTTTAATGGAACACTAAATGTAGTTCATTAATTAACCACATTAATGTTATGCAACATGGTTGGTTCCTCACATCTATTTAAACAATTCTTGGTCATTGTTCTTGTGGACTCACAAGAGGAACCTCTCACGAAGTGTCGGTGACGACTTCCTCCAACGTAGAATGGAGCTTTGACACCTTAGAGGATTCAAACTAGACAGTGAAGAATTCCAACGAACACACTTTCAACATAGTCATGTCTTCCTCATTTTCATTATCTACAAATTTATTCAAGGTAGGGGTTATGTGATTAATTCCTACCCTTTTCTCGTTCTTGAATATTATGAAAAACACGGATCAATTGTCCTATGTGTTGATCCGCATTTTGTTCTTTAATGTGGGAGGATAATGAGGGGTTTCTTTATGGGAGTTTTTATGATTAAATAATCCGTCCCATGTTATAAATCTAACGTGAAGGGTGCAGGCCGAACCGAAAAAGGCCCGGACCCTCCGCCGATCTCGGGTTGGTGGATTTCTTCGTGGGTGACTGAGAAATATGGCGATAAGGAGAAACTTCGGGTTGCGTGGTGTTGGCTCCATACCAGGAGGCCCTTAGGCATAGATGGGAAAGAAATCGGACCACCAATGCTTCGTCAGGGGCCCATAGAAGCATCACCGGCGTGGCAACGCTGGCAACCGGAGGAGGCAGCGGCCAGATACTGCCATCCGTGAGAAGGTGGCAGCACCCAAATGTGTCGCGACTGACAAAGGGGTGACTGGACTTTGTCGACCGCATCGGAGAAGGGTGTCACACCATGAAGGATAGCTGCGGCGGAGGTTGAACCCGAAGTCCGTGAGTTCTTCAGGTGACCGGTCCAGTGGGACCGGCCAGGTGGTGCGGTGCCAACTGGCACCGCTGCTTTGAAGACCCAAATGGATCGACCATTCGGGAGGGGGGAAACCCCCTACGCCCAGCCAGAGGGTTGGGTGGTTCCGCTGACCAGTGGACCATGCCCAATCGAGTGGTCTGAGCTTAACCCGCGGCCAGCGGGCCAAGATCACGGCTGAGTGGGCCGATCCCATAGCCCAGCGGGCCAAACCAGGCCCAAGAAAACTAGAACAATCCCAACCCCTTTAGGCTGGGCCCAGTGGGCCGGGTCGGGTTAGTCCGACCGGGTCGGACCGGACGCAGACCATTTTTTGCCCAGTTACGCTTAAATGGGAATATCTTCTAAACCAGATGTCTGTTTGATGAACCATCCACGGTGATGGAACCCTTAGGATGAGGTGGTCCTTTTGAAATACTCCACATGAGTTTTGAAGAATGTTGGAGTTTGGCTGGGTTGGATCATACCTGAATCTAACTGGGCCTATGACACTAAAATTCCTATAACTTATAGACTGGGCATCTGGTTGTCGCACCATCTATTGCATTGGAGCTCTTATTAAATAGTGGTTCACCGGGTTACTTCTTCGTGGTACTTGGTGATAGTAAAAATACAACTGATGGATTGATGAGCATATCCTCAAAAATCAAGCATGGTTTGTGGGAGAATCTAGTGGCTGGCTGTGACGTGAAGAATGAATAACGATCCTGTGCCGGTCAGCACTGAGTGATCCTTTATGAGTCAGCACCGAGAAATCCTTTGTGCGTCAGCAACAAGCGATCCTCTGTCGGTCAGCACTGAGCGATTCTATGTGGGTAAACACTGAGTGATCTTATGTGGGTCAGCATCGAGCGATCCTGTGTGGGTCATCTACAGAGCCTCTTGATAGAATAAGATGAACGAGATTTATGACTAATCATCTGTACTTCTATACTTAAGTTATATGTAGTGTGATCTGTCTTTTTCTTTGTGCTTTTTGATTGAGATCATGCTTTGTGGTTTTTCCTTTATGAAATTCTGAGAAACATTCGGGGGTCTTGGGGTCCCTACTGAGTATTGTTATACTCACCCCTACATGGGTTTCACCTTCACCTTGTTGTGTATTGTGTAGACAAAGGATATCTTTACTAAGTCTTGAGGAGTCAGGGCTAGATGGTGCTCGGAGGTGATTGACAGATGATGCACGGAGGAGACCGGTTGACGTGGAGAGCCGCAGTGACAAGATGTACCAACCCTTCAGATAGGATCCTTGGTGGATGACCTCAGGAACTGTTTTTCCTTTTTTTTACACTTCTATTTTAGTTGGGCTTTTATTATATCTACTTTACTTTCAGTACTTACTTTTACACTCATTGGCGGTTTTTAGTTGTGGTTGTACCATTCTTCTTCCGTTGTGTTTTTCTTATGCACAATGTGCCCTGTCTGTGTATGTAGAGGTGTTAAAGCAATGTCTTCCTATTTTAGGGATAAGCCTTTTGGTGCTATTCTACAACCCCTAGTCAATGTAAGACGAGATTGGGGTAGTCACAGAATGGGCCCTAGGGGACAGGTCATGACACATATATTGTAGAAATCATTTTCATTTAATATGCATAGTGAAAATTTTCATTGGAACTTTCCATTCAAATTTAAATTATATATTTTTTATCTTTATTATTAACACATTAAAAATATATTTATTGTTAATATTTATTAAAAAATGTTATAAAAATGTTTTTAATCAAAAATGTTTTTAAATATAAAATATTTAATTAAAATATATTGATTAGATTAAGATTCCATGTTACATAAAATTATTTTAAAACATTTAAACATGTCATAACAGAAACTTGTGTAACATATTTTTTATTTATCTTTATCATTAATATTTTATAATAATTATTATTATTAAATATTTTATATTTATCTTATTAATATTTTATAATAACATTTTTAATTAAACATTTTATAGTTATAGTTGTTTTAAAATCATTGCAGATGATGAATGGCATTATGGTTCAACAGTTTCAAATTAATTAATTTGTTTCTTAAAAATCATTACACCAAATCATCATATCAGAAACCACGTTTTTATCTTTCCAGGTGGAGATTCATCCCACCATATACCTGACCCTCAGGTCCAGGCATGGACCTAATACTTTTTACATCCCTCCACATATACCCTCTCTCCAATCAACCATCATTATTCATTTATTATTTATTATTCTCATTATTATTCTCATTATCCTCCACTCTCTATTATCATTGTTCTCATTTAATTTTGGATAAAATTAAAACATCATTTTAAAAGGATAGAGGTAATGCCTATTTTTTTGGAAATAATCAAATAAAACATAGGAACTAAAGAGGACATGGTAAAACAAAGAAATCAACCAAAAGCACAAAAGTTGGCTACCTAAATTTTTCATCAATCTTGCACTTACTTTTCTTTCTCTCACTCAAATTGCATTCTAGTGAGCTCTTCCATAGTAAAAGACACATTATCACATCTTTAATTTTTTTCCATAACTTTAAAATGTTTTGTTTCTATTATATTTTTTCAGCATTTTTATTTTGTTTAAATGTTTTATATTTTTATTTTAATTTTAAACTCTTTGTATATATATATATATAACCATATGTAAATATATATATACTCTCATAAAAAATTTACAATATATATATATATACACAACAATGTGATATATATAAGTAATTTTATACCTATATATATGTATATATTGACATATAAAATATTTCACAACTGAAACATTTTCACAATGCTTAAAATTAATGTCACTCGTGTAAATATATATATATTTAATTACATACATAACAAGTCACTTGATGTGTGACAATTTTATTAACATGCAGTGTTTTTATATTTTTTGAAACTCTATACGCAAGGTTTTTATTTTATGTATTATATATTTTAAAATATTATTTAATAAAAACAATTTAAATATTGAACTAATATTTTTGTGCATAACAAAATTAATAATTGTCGTATGATAACATCATCAATTTTTATCCTTTTTTTATTCTTTTTCCAAGAAATTTATTCAAACATTTTTATACTATTAAAATCATAACTCTCACACACCCACTATTCATTATTATCACATTTAATCTCTTATTTCTCTCTCTTCTATTTAATTCAAATAGTCGCTTTTATTATTATTACACCACACATATTACGCATATTATTATTATTATTAAAATCATTTAATATCCACTATTTTTGTTAACCCCATAAATATATATATAAAACAATACACAAATATATATAACTTTCCGATATATATATATATATATATATTCACACGCATATATATGTATTTATATACATATATATCAATGCTTATTATTCATATAATATTATAATATATATATATATATATGGAAACATCCTATAATGACAAAGTAAGGATTGATAATTTTCTAGACCTTTACATCAGATACCTATCAAACAATTCTCATCCTCAAGAATCAAAATAAAACCATAATGAAAAAAAATAGAAGGGTGGTCCAAACAACCAACCTATGAGATACCTATCATGTTTATCAATATTATAGGATCCCAAATTTTTAAAGAATAATACTTTTTTGTATCTATTAATATTTATGAATAAGATATAATTTTTATATTAAAGGGGACACTTTTTTTGATAGTGTACTCAATACGCAACAACGGGTTTCTCTGAAATCTTACGTTTCACACAACATTGAGTTATACCCAAAAAAATATAATAATATTATTATTTTAAATGGTAGTTATCGCCTAGATATTGTATAGGTGGGATTGAATAGAACTAACTACAATATGATTATACATTTTTGTTAATTGTTTTTACATTTATCCAATAAATTTTAGAGGATTATAATGAGAATGAATCTAATTTTAAGCATAAGATACTATAATATTTTTAAAAGGGCAGTTTGCCACCTTTTGAATGTGAACCCTTTTTTAGATATAGTTTTTGTCACTTTTATATATTCTATTTGACAAAATAAATTTATTATTTATAAATGGGACATAAAAATTTACCTTGGTTGAGATTTTGGTATTTTTTTGATGAAATTCAAATTTTAATGAATAGTTAAAAATACTGCATTTTAATTCAAAATTGATTTTTCGTCTAATTTATTTTTATAGTTATATTATCTTTTTAATTTTCTTTTAAAGTGAAATTGTATTATATTTTTATTATTTAATCCAATTTTGGTCATTGGAAGTAATTTAACATTTAAATTGGACATAAACCCATGTCAATCTTTTGATAGTATTTACTTCTTAAAAACCCATTTCTGGTTTTCACAACTCAAATTTATTTTAAATTAATTTCTTCTAATTATGTGTTTTGAATTTAGAAAAAATGGATTCCATATTTGTAATCATAGGGTCCAAATTGTGTAAATAGTTACCTTTTATTTTTGGACACTATGAAAAGTATCTTTGGTAATTTCTATTTACCATAGTTAAAGGTAAATTAGGTAAATTAGGGTAACACACAATATGATAATGATAATAAAATTATCCTAAAACCTTAAAAAATCCTATTGGATGAATAAAAGTTGAATAATATCACCAAAGTGTCATAATTGATTCATTTAATGGACTTTTTTCCATGAATGTGATGTAATTATTATTAAAACCAAAGAAAGTGACAACATGTCACTCTCTTATCTCTTATAAGTATAATAATTTTAATTTAAAGATAAAATTAATGAAACATTGAAAATAAATAGTTTCCATAAATATAATAAAATTATCTACATAATGGTAATTTATTTTTAAATTTTAGTGATTAAATAATTACCATAAATATTGACACAACGGTGATATAGTAATTATTTTATTAAAAGAAATATTAAATAAATGATATTATAAGTATTAAAATAACTAATATATGACATAATTTATGTAATCTACAAATTGTATGGATTACTATTACATGTTAGGATTGATTTAATGTATTTTTTTTTGAATTAAACAAGTTGGTATGAATTTTTTGAAAAAGTCAAGTATGAATAGTGTCAGAATTGACATAATTCATAACTTAAAATATAAAATAGTTTATAAAATATTTTAAAATTACTAAAAATATAATATTTGGAAAAATGGTTATGATAAGTCGAAATATGTCATAAATAAAAATTTTATGGGTTTTTTGATGTGTTATGGTAATTAAATTAACCCACAAATTGTAAATAATAAAATATCATGGTAAAATTAAAAAGGGTAAAATAAAGGTGAAACCAAATATAAAAGGGTTTAAAAAATATTAAAAACTTGTCTAATTTTAATTGGATTATGGTTATATGACTTAAAACCATCTTATATTTTGAAATAAATGATATTGGAACAATTATAAAAAAAATTTATAATAAAATAATATTTCATGACTTTCCAAAAGTGTCGCTCCTCCCACTTATAAAATTCCAATACTTGTATCCACTTAAAAACGCCTCTCAAGCCCCTTGGATCATCCAAATTATACTAAAATAATCTCCCAACATCTCTCCCTTCCTCCGAGAATATTTAACTTGAGCATAAGGAAATTCAAGAAAGATGTTTGGATCAAATCAAAAAAACTTACCTAATTTAGAGGTAACATTTTCTTTCAACTTCTTTTCTTTTATTTTCCTTCTTCCCTCCCTATAATATTCTTATCCTATGTTTACATAAAAAAACCTCTATCCTCAATATAATATTATTTTTTATGATAAGGATTCTAACTACACTTACACACACCTCCATCTAATGGATACAAACATATTGTTTCTCTGTACGGTCAAGTACTGCCTCACGAAATGATGATTGTTCAGTTTTATCCTACCACCTATCATGGTGACCATTATGATGGAATTGTATTTATATATGATATATATTATATTTATATTTTCTATATTATTCTGTAATTTTTTTATTTTCAGCATTCATTTATGCTTTCCATAATGTGTAAATATGATATTTTCATTTGAGGAAGTGCAGACTACTGCCCCCTCAAAATGATATTTCTCATTCATGATATACATGAAGTGTATAAAGTATATAATTAATGAACTTATCTAACATATATAATGTAGATAATATACTGTAATTTTAACATACCAATGTATGATTTAGTTTTTATTTCATTAATATGATAAAGAAATGAAAGTAGCATTCATGCGTACGTATGACATACCGTCACCATGAACTCTGCATTTCATTTCTTATATCCAACTATTATGGACTATTATAAATACATATACACTATATATATGATATTTAAATTTTTAATATCATTATGTATATGATGAAATTTTTACTACATGGTCAATTTACACCAAAACAAGTTCATTTTCGACTCAAGTACTGAATATCGACAAAACAACTGATATGAACTTGAATAATTATTTGATTGTTTAAACAGGGTAATAATTGATATAAAATTAATAATAAACTTGAAAAGTGTTCTCAAAAAACTATAAATTAACTTAATCTTATTATTCATGAAGAATAAGGAATATATGTGATGATTTGGACTCAAGGTAAGGGACTTCATCTCAATCTCCTTTCATTGAGGCATATTTTGATTTATACATGACTTTGTTTTATATGGTATATAATAAAACCATTGGAATTATAATTTAATTAAATGGTTTTCAAAAGGAACATTTTTCTATGAAGCATTTTACTAAATGACAAAAGGAGTGTTTTTTAACATACGCGACGACAACGGCCTTTTCACCACCGCGAGCATTATTTGATACTTGGATTCCTCTACAAGCCGTAATTTTTTAAAAAAGAAAACTAAATACCATATTCCTTTTTAGGGTATTTTGGTACTAAAAATGGTTTTTATAATGTATTGATTATGTTAATATCTTGACCTGATATCTTGTGATTGGAATGTAAAAATATTATCTTTTCCTTATGCTTGCTTTATGTGTTATGATTATGTTATGGTATTTGGGAATTGTTTACATATATGGGTGGTTCCGTGATAAACCGAGTGCGGGTGAGCCTCTGATAGCTCTCTAATGCATTGGGTAATGTGATGGAGGAAAACGTTAAGGTTTCTCCATATAGCTTTAGGGAATATACTGTGATGGTTATTCCAAACATAACCATGAAGGTTACTCCCTATGTAGTTGTGAAAGTTACAAAGTAAATATGTTATGGATGCCATAAGTTATAGTTATGATTTATAAATTCTATGATTTATTCATAAATATTATGATTTCATGAGGTATATTAAAGAGCTTATGTTTTATGAGTGAAAATTATGATTTATTGATTTTTATGTATTCATGGACTAATGTTTTCTTTCCTTATTTTATAACCCTTACTAAGATTTTTATTCTCATCCCATTTTTTTGAAATATTTTTCATAGGGGATAAGGAAGGGTTTGAGAAATGAATAATTCAAGAATATTTTTATCAAGAAAATAATTCTTGTTTTTTAAGGCATTCTATTATTGTGAAAAAAATGGATAGAGTATAAGTGTCTACTTTGAAATATTTGAGATTTAATTTAATAGTTATGGCCTAATTCTCTAAAACTCAAAACCTAAAAAGATCCTTAAAGTGAAAGAAATTATATTCTTGATCAAAAATCAATATTATGTAAGGTATAAGGTTAGGGCCTTATAGTTGGTATCAGAGGTTGATTTAGATTCCTTTAGATGTTAGGATATTGTTAAATTAATATCCATAAATTATTTTTTACTTTATGGAAGGATTGAAATGATATAACATTTGAAGATTACCATGTCGCTTCATCTATGATATGTCTATTTTCAAATTGGTTTTTCTTAGAGGAAATAGGGAAGCTATGATGGGAGGACATCAAGATGAAAACAACCTACCAAAACAGCAACCAAAAATGGTTGGAATCGAAACTGAATAGTTTATTACAGTGATGGCATAGTTGACTCAAGCTATAAATGGTGGTGGAATATATGCATGAGATTATCCATATCAACCACAATGAAATATGTCAGTAGTGGATCATTTCATGAGGAAACATCTCCCATTATTTATAGAATCATCTTACCTCATTCTATCTGAAGGGTGGATTAAATCACTTGAAAATATTTTCAATGTCATCGGTTATTCAGAACATAAAAAGGATAGTCTTGATGTTTTCCATTTTGAAGGTGAATTTGATCAGTGGTGGTTGATGGTTGCAAATATCAGGGATAGTGAGGATATTTATGCTCTTTATTAGGATGCATTCAAATGTATGGTCCTTTATAAATATTTTCCTAAGGCGGTTTGACTTAATATGGAAAAAAATTATTGGAATTGAGGTAAGAGGATGACTCAGTGGCTTCTTATGAAGAAAAAATCACTCAAATGGAAAGGTATGATCCAAATTTCATAATATATCTTGATTGTAAAATCAATCATTTTTACTCACAGTTAATTCCAAATTATCGAAGGTCATTAGCTTCTCGTGAGTTAAAAAATTATATAAAACTTGTTCAATGTGAGGAGAAGGTGGAATGGAGTTCACCGGTGATTAGGTTTTCTTTGAAAAACAACAAAATAAGAGTTCAAACGAAAGGGAAGAAATCTTCAAAAAAATCTGATGGAAAGAAACTTAAGTTTACAGTTTGTGAAAATTTTCATAAAAAGAACACTAGGGAATGACTTTTAAATTCTGGTAAGTGCTTTTGATTTGGTAAAATGGGAAATAAGTCTCATAATTTCACTGGAAAAGATCAGGGTAGTGATACGACAAAATATGATTTACAGTCATTAAAATGTTTTTAGTACAATGAAATGGGTCATTATGAAAATGAGGGTCTGACAAAGAACTCAAATGATGGAAAGCAGCCAGACTACAAGTAGAAAGGGGTGGTGAAATCCTTTTCAACTACTTCAGTAGATGTTGGGCCATCAAATGAAGTAGTATCAGGTATATTGTCTGTTTATTCAAATTATTCCAATGTGTTGATTGATTCCGGGTCTACACATTTTTTCATTTCTGAGAAATTTTCTAGTAAATTGGGAATTCCATCTCAAGATATAAATCCTCAACTTGTGGTAAAAACACCTAGGGGAAATTTTGAGACAAAAAGAAATTATAAGAACCTTCTTGTCCTTATGTGTGGAAAGAATCTACCTACAAACCTTATTGTTTTTTCTCTAGTAGAGTTTGATGTTATTTTGGGTATGTATTGACTTTCCATTTAACATACTATGATTGACTATAGATCTAAAGAGGTTTCTTTTCAAAAAGAATTTCAGTTTGTGTAAAAGAAAGAACATGTAATATTGATAACATATCTGGAAGCTGAGAAACTAGTAAGAGATGTAAATTAATGTTACCTTACACATATTGTTTAAAACAAAGGAACTGTTCAAATTAATGATGTGTCAGTGGTCAATGAGTATCTTGATTTTTTTCTTGATGAGTTTCCTAGTATAATACCTAATCAAGAAGTTGAATTTATTATTGACTTGGTTCTTAATGCTAAGAAAATTTCAAATCCCCCTTATCTAATGGATCAAATTCAACTTTTAGAGTTATAGAAGCAATTTTAGGAGTTATTATATAAAGGTTTCATTCGACCTAGCACATCACCATGGGATGATACTGTCCTATTTGTTAAAAATAAATATGGTTCAATGAGACTTTTCATTGAATATAGAGCCTTGAATAACATCACTATTAAGAAAAAGTATCGTTTTCCTCATATCTATGACTTGTTTGATCAGCTCTAAGGAGATCATTATTTTTTGAATATTGACTTGAGGTCATGGTATTATCTATTAAAAGTAAAGGAATCATCTCAAGACCATGTTTCATACTAGATATGGCCATTATGAGTTTGTAGTTATGCCTTTTTGGTTAACCAGTGCACATATTGTATTCATGGATCTTATGAATTGAATTTTCCATGAGTTCTTGGATAAGTTTGTGGTTGTGTTTGTTGATGATATTTTGTTACGTTATAAAAGTAAAGAGAAGCATAAATGTTATTTAAGTTTTGTCTTGAAAAACTTAATAGAAAATAAACTGTATTGGAAATTGAACAAGTGTGAGTCTTGGTTACAAAAAAATCCATTCCTTGGTCACATTGTTTCTAAAGATGGCATAATTGTTGATCCTACTAAAACAAAATTTGTTGAATAATGGCCAAGACCCACAAATATAACCAATATTTATAGTTTTCATAGTTTATTAGGTTATTACCAGAGGTTTGTTGAAAATTTTGAACAGTTATCTAGCCAATTGACTAAGTTAACTCCAAAAGTTGTTAAGTTCATTTAGATAAAATAATGTGATGAATATTATCAAGAATTGAAAAGAAGATTGGTGAATGCTCCAGTTTTGGAAATGCCTTCTAGAAATAGTGAATTCATTATCTATAGTGATGCTTTATTGAAATGACATGTTTGAGTCTTAATGTAGAATGATCAGGTAATTGATTATGATTAATGTCAGTTGAAAACTCATGAGTTAAATCACCCTACACATGATTTGGAATTAGTTTCCGTTGTTTTTGCTTTAAATATTTGGAGGAATCATCTATATGGCGTGAATTTTAAAATATATAATGATCACAAAAGTTTGAATTATATATTCATTTAGAAATAATTAAACCTGAGACAAAGGATATGACTGTAATTAATCAAGGATGATGATTGTACAATTCATTAACATCTTGGAAAGGAAAATAAAGTGGATGATGCTTTGAATCAAAAGAGTAATTCTATATTAACCATGCTGCATTTGGAATGAGATACTTTGGTTTTTGATTTGATAAATTTTGGAATTGTAAATTTTTGGTGTAGGGAATTCCTTTATTTTGTTTCAGGTGGCAGTGAAATCATCTCTATTAGATAGAATTAAGAAATCATAGAAAGAAGACAGTGAGTTGCATAAAAAAGTATAATTGGTTCATAAGGGTATGTTACCCAAATTTGAAATTGATAAAGACTTTGTTTTGAGGTTTGGAAAAATATTGTGTGTTCCTTGTGATTCATAGTTTAAGAAAGTGTTATTATGTGAAGCTCATAGTTCTCTGTTTTCAGTTCATCCTGGCAGTACTAAGATGTACAGAGATCTTCAATAGTATTACATGTGGGATGGAATGAAAAGAGATATTGCTGACTTTACACTGAGATGTTTGATTCGTCAACAGGTTAAAGCAGAGCAGTAGTGTAATGGCCCGGACCTCTCCGGCCCATTCCTTTGTCAAAAAGAAGGCCACGAAGTGTTCTGGAGGGTAGAATGGACTTTTCCCACACTTTCCAGAATTTTGAAACTACACGCCGTGTAGTTTGGGTACACGCTGTGTACAACCTTGCCGGGTATACCCCGTGTTGAAGGTCGTTTCCTTTCCATGTTAAATAAATGGGTACACGCCGTGTGTCCAATACTACATGACGTGTAGTCTCTCTCCGCGTACGCGTTACCATATGTTGACTGGTCAACGGCCGTGTGCCGTGTTGGAGCCGTGTGAAATAAATGAGTACACACCGTGTGTCCAAACTACACGTCGTGTAGTCCTTCCCTACGTACACGTTACCGTGTGTTAACCAGTCAATGGTCGTGTGCCATGTTGGAGCCGTGTGAAATAAATGAGTACACGTCGTGTGTCCAAACTACACGCCATGTAGTAATTCCCCGCGTATGTGTTACCCTCAAACCGTGTGTTGACCAGTCAATGGCCGCGGAGCCATGTTGGAAGCCGCGTGGAGACCATGTGAAATAACCAAGTACACGTCGTGTACCATAAAGTACACGTCGTGTACTTTTTATTTTCTCACCTATAAAAGGAGGGGTCCCCTCCTCCTTTTCAACTCACCCCTCTCCTCCCCTTTCTTCTGAGCAGAGTTCTCCCAAGAGACTCAAAGGCTCTTTCTTCCATAACTTCTTCGTCCAAGCTCCGATTTAAGATCCACCAGCGGCCACGAGATCGTAACGACGAGGCAGAACTTCCTACCTTGGATCCTTTTTCTTTCCTTTGGCCTTTCCTTTCCGACTTCCACCCGAGGAGGTTTTGTCGGGACCCGAAAGAAGTGAAGGACGTCGACAGACATCTTATAAGGTTGATCTGGGAGAGCGTTGCGATTGGAACCTGTTGAGGTAGGGATATTACCTTCATCTCTCTAAATTGTGCATCATGCGGGGTGGGTATCCTCTTGTTTTCATGAGAAATAGTTGAACCATTAAATAAAGATAATAACTGGTTAAAGAATGGGTATGGGAAAGTTGTTATGTTTATCTTTGTTTATCCTATTGTTTTGTTATGAATTGAATAGGCTTATGCCTACTGAAAATCACGGTTGTTGGGGGCCTTTGCTTGTGCAATTAAATGTTTCCCTATCTTTTTAGATTGTTTTTGTGGATGGAACCTTGTGGAATGTGGAATTTGGTTAATCACGTAAAGTTGGATGATTTAAAATATGGAACCCCTGTGTGATCACCCCGGTTGAAAAAAATGGAATAATGAACATGTGGGTGTTGGATTGGACATGTGGTATGTGATGGGGGTGTTTTGTGGGTTGTTGTGGTTTGGGTGAGCAGAGGGACTACGGTTGGATTGGTTGTGGGTTGGTGTGAATGCTATGTTAGTGATGGGCAGCGGGGCTGCAATAAATGGTATTAAAGGGATAATGATGTACGGGTTTCAGTGCAGTTGTGGTTATGGCAGTTGGCAGTGGGGCTACAGGGATGGGTTTGAATGTGAACAGACTATGGGTTGTGAATAATAAATAAAAAGTGGAAGAGTTAATGAATGGTGCGTCATGGTAATGGAACAGGATTAATAATCAATGGGTTGGTTGGTTGATAATAAGGACTTAGTTGTGTTGCTTGTGTTTTCCTAACTTGATTTGTGGATGGCAGGGATATGTTTTACGAATGATCGATGTGATTGGTTGTGGATAGTTGCCCAGTAGTTAAGGAACTAAATAAACTAATTCTTCAAAAATGTGAAAACCTAAATGGGGTTGGGGTTGGTTGTTGTATGCATGCTTCGTAGTATCCATGTCGAGGCACGTGCTAAGTTTCTCTGTTTAGAAGCCATAGGTTGGGCTGTGTGTTGGTTATACATATATATATCTATATCTTTTGTGTTTTATCGCACCCCACCCATGTTGAGCACTTAGTGTCGAACACTCCCATTTCATGGGAGAGGGTGTTTTCCCTTAGTTACTAGCTTCTTCCTGCTCCTTCTCCCCTAGGCTGTGATGGCTTGAGGCAACCTTACACCTAAGACTCTTCGGGTAGGTTTCGATTGAGGTGGTTTTAGCTCGAGACTCTTCGGGCAGGTTCTACTGTTTCCCAAGAATCTTCGGGATGAGGCCCAGGTGTGTGTGGGTGGGATACGTGGTTGTGAGGCCCAGGTGTGTGCGGGCGGGATACGTGGTTGTGAGGCCTAGATGTGTGCGGGCGGGATACGTGGTTGTGAGGCCCAGGTGTGTGCGGGCGGGATACATGGTTGTGAGGCCCAGGTGTGTGCGGGCGGGATACGTGGTTGTGAGGCCCAGGTGTGTGCGGGCGGGGAGATTGTGGCAGCGTCAGGATGTTCTCCATTAGGAAGAGCAGCTAACTAATGGGAAATAGTGCGGGGTACCCAATACTCTTGTTCTTATATACTAATACCTGTTGTGATTGTGTTTTTGGTGAGTGTGGCTGGTGAGGTTGGGTGGATAGAATTCCTTGCTAGGTTTCTTCTGTTGTTCTCACGGTACATTAGGATGTCTCCCCACTTATGCACGAGAGCTTTAGGTTTCCCTACTGAGTATACTTGTATGCTCACCCTACGTTTACTTTCAGGTTTCCAGGAGGACTACCAGGGCCGTGCGGGACCCTACTAGTCAGACAGTTGGAGTTGTTGCAGTTTTTGTACTCTTATTTTCTTTTGGTATTGTACTTTGAGCTTTCTTGTACTTGTAACTTGTTATAAAATTGTTTAAACATGCATGTGGGATTGGTTTGGGTTTATTTATATACACTGGTTCTTTTCCTTTTTGGTGGTTGACTTGTCCTATTTCCCGATCCTAGATAATAAAAAGGGTAATGCCTCCCATATATGTGAAAACTCATACCCTTGGTGCTAGTCGCCACCCCGGGGCCTACTGGAGGCGGGACTCGGGGGTCATTATCTCCCTTTCACCATTTCCAGCTCAAGAGGGGCATCTTTGGTGGGAGGGGGTCATGACAGAATGGTATCAGAGGTGATGGTTGATATATTGGATGGAGTCTGGAGTTAGGCACAGTGAGGATTGCATGGGATGGTAGGGAAACAGTGTTAATTAATCTTGGTGCGTGACACAGGCCAAAGGATACTGGCAAGGACACGAGATTTTAGGGCCCCCTGTGATCTGATCCAAGGAATCTGAGCCTACCGAATGACCAAGTGAGACTACATTGATTGCAGGGTAGAGACCCTAGGGATGGTACATGCATCATCATGATTGTGTTTTACTTGATTTGGGTGTTCTGGGAAAGAAATTGAAATGAAAATAATAAAACCTTGAGAAATTTCCTTACTACTTGGGCTTAGGCGATCATTGTTTACCGTACAGCTATGGCACCTGGACATCGTCCCCGGGTGGCTCAGATGGCCGAGGCCTAGCAGATTCAGGTGGTCGATCAGTTGAGAATTGACTGAGAGGTGGAAGATAGCCAGTGGTAGAAGACTCTTTGTTCTTTCTAGTGGAAAACCCTCAAGAAGTACGAGGGTAGTACTTAGGATACGGAGATGGAGGTGTGGCTTGAGGAGCTAGGGATCGCTTTTACCTTGATTCATGCTCTGAGGGAGTATTGGGTTCCCCTAGCAGTTAGTCAGCTGAGAGGTGCGGCGCGACAGTGGTGGACGCTCTACCTCGGAAAGAGGATAGAGGAAGAGGTTCCATGGGTTGACTTTGAGAAGGAATTCTGAGAGGAATTCCTTTCTTCCATGATCAAGGCAGAGAAGCGGCATGAGTTACTCTCCCTTCAGCAGGGGAGTATGTCAGTACGAGATTTGGGGATCAAGTTCAAGGATCTCTTGCACTTTGCTCCAGATCTCTTTCCGAATAAGGAGTCTTGGGCGAGACGTTTGGAGGAGGCGCTTCGTCCTTCGCTCCAGTATGTTGTCACACCCTTCACCCTTCTGATGTACTTGGCGGTATAGAATAAGGAAGAGATTGTAGAGAGGATTCACTCGCTGGGAGGTGCACCACAAGAGGGGATCCAGCCGGGATCATCGAAGGGGAAATCAGTCATTAGCAGGTCTCCTATGACGGGACCTTCTAGGTTCAGGACAGTGGGGAGCAGGCCCCAGTAGTTCCAGTTCAGATCTTTGGGTCCTCGTCCCTTTTTCATGATCCCAGGACCGAAGTATTTTTCTTATGGAGGTTTTGGGCACGTTCAGATTCGGTGCCCGACTTGAGCTCAGTACAGTGGAGGTGGGCAGGTTCAGCGCCCACCTCAGCACCACCAGTTGCTGACGAGTCCCTTCCAGCAGCAGCAGGACCATGATCCTCTGAGGGCAGACTTTGCAGGAGGAGGCCGACCTCGGGGTGCTCCTCAGGGACCTCGACCAGGGCGTGGTCGGAGAGGTGGATGACATCAGAGAGGCAGAGGAGCTGGGCATGGACAGTTTCATGCAACAGAGTTGACAGCTCCAGCAGGACCAGAGGTGGTGTTAGGTACGATTTGTTTTTTCAGCACTCTTGTTTCTACTTTGTTCGATTCGGGAGCTTCGCACTCCTTTGTTGCACCTGGTCTAGCCCATTATTTGGGAATATATGTAGAGAGACTTTCCATACCACTGGTGCTGAGTACACCCATTGGAGGCCAGACCAGTGTATCTTGTGTTTGTCGGGGATGTGGGCTGACGTTGGGACCACATCGTTCTAGTGGGGACCTTCTTCTATTACAGATGCATCCATACGATGTCATCCTAGGAATCGACTGGTTTTTTTCTGTTAGTTTCATTATCTACTGCTTTCGGAGAAGAGTTGTGTTCTTCAACGTGGATGGATAGCGCGTATCTTTTGTTGGCGAGAGGAGATATCAGGTGTGAAGTTGGCATGTGAAGCCTCTCCTTTCCTTGTTAGGCGGGTTATCAGTGTTTCCAGCTGATACAGAGATAATGGATGTCCCGGAGGATGTTGGGGAGTTCCTCGATGTTTTTCCTGAGGAGGTTGTGACTCTACCCCCCCCCCCTAACGTGACATTGAGTTCGGGATAGACTTATAGCCTGGTGCCCATCCGATTTCGATGGCCCCTTATTGGATGGCACCTTCGGAGTTGCGGGAGTTGCGGATCTAGATTGATGATCTGATAGAGAAGGGTTTTGTTCGACCCAGCGTATCGCCATGGGGTGCTCCAGTTTTGTTCGTGAAGAAGGCAGATGGTGGTCTCAGGCTATGCATAGACTACCGAAGGTTGAACCAGGTAACGGTCAAGAACTACTACCCCCTTCTAGGGATAGATGATCTCTTTGACCAACTAAGGGGAGCAGGTTGGTTTTCCAAGATTGATCTTTGATCTGGATATCATCAGCTGAGGGTAAAGGACAGTGACATCTTGAAGACGGATTTCAGGTGTAGGTATGGTCACTTAGAGTTTGTAGTGATGTCGTTTGGAGTTACGAATGCACCGGCTGTGTTCATGGGACTTATGAACTTTGTCTTCCGAGAGTTTCTGGACCGGTTCGTCATTGTGTTTATCAATGACATCTTGATCTGCTCAAGATCAGAGGAGGAGCACGTTGAGCATCTCAGGGCAGTCTTGGAATTCCTTCAACACCACCAGCTTTACGGGAAATTGTCGAAGTGTAAGTTCTTGATGCAAGAAGTACACTTCCTTGGGCACGTGGTGTGTCAGCATGGAGTGTCGGTGAACCCATCGAAGGTGGAGGCAGTTGTTTCTTGGGCAGAACCCAAGAGCGTGGCAGAAGTTCGTAGTTTCTTGGGGTTAGCAGGTTACTATTGGAGGTTCATTTTGGACTTCTCTCGAGTTTTTTCTCCATTGACAGCTCTGACTAGGAAGAACCAGGTCTTCTTATGGAGCGAGCAGTGCCAGAAGGCTTTCGACTACCTGAAGGAGAAGTTGGTCAGTGCTCCCGTACTCAGGTTGCCAGAGGAAGGGTTATTGTATGAGGTGTTTTTTGATGCTTTTGGACTTGGTCTGGGGTGCATGCTGATGCAGAATAAGGGAGTGATCTGTTATGGGTCTAGACAGTTACGCCCTCACGAGCGTAACTATGCCACCCATGACCTAGAGCTTGTAGCAGTAGTGTTTGCACTGAAGTTGTGGCGACATTACCTCTTTGGGGAGTGCTTTGTGGTCTTCTCAGATCACAAGAGCCTGCGTTATATCTTCTCCCAGCGTGACATGAACCTGCGGCAGTGGAGATGGGTCGAGTTTCTCCAAGACTATGACTTTGAGATCTCTTACACTGAAGGTAAGAGCAACGTTTTGGATGATGCCCTGAATAGTAAGTCGCATAAGGAAGTGGTTCGGGAATCCATTGATGCTTGGAAAGCGATGGGAGAGTTGGTCACCTTGCACTTGGATGCAAGGGTAGAAGGGGTTAGAGGCTGTTTGTTTCAGATGACGGTTCAGTCCTCCTTGTTGCAGCAGGTGGAAGAGTCTCAGTGGGGGGACTCTGAGGTGGAAGTGATTCGGGATCATGTCGACCAAGGGAACGCTCCAGAAGGATGGTCAGAGGACAGATGACATCGGATTCTTTTCCATGGAAGGTTGTTTGTCCCGGAGACAATGCGTGAGGGAGTTCTCCATGAGTTCTATAGCTCAGCCTTGGCGGTACATCCAGAAGTTTCAAAAATGTACTGAGGCTTGAGGGAACAGTTTTGGTGGCCCGGGTTGAAACGGGTAGTGGCGGAGTTTGTGGCTAAATGCCTAGTGTGTCAGCAAGTGAAGGCTGAACACCGTGTTCCCAGTGGTTTGTTGCATCCTTTAGATGTCCTCGAGTGGAAGTGGGATGACATCTCAATGGACTTCGTCACAGGACTACCCAGAGCTCATGGTGGTTATAATGCTATCTGGGTAGTGGTGGATCGACTGAGGAAATCAGCTCACTTCTTAGCAATTAAGGAGTCAGGCCCGGTGAGTACCTTAGCACAGGGGTACGTAAAAGAGGTGGTGCATTTTCATGGAGTCCCGAAGACTATCATCTCAGATCGGGATACTCGGTTTACCTCATGAATCTGGAGGGGGTTACAGCATGCTTTTGGCACCCAGCTACGCCTTAGCACTGCTTTCCACCCCCAGATCGATGGGAAGACAGAGTGGACTATCCAGACGTTGGAGGACATGTTGCGTGCATGCGTTCTGGATTTCGGAGAATCATGGGTATGACACTTGCCTTTAGTAGAGTTTGCCTACAGCAACAGATTCCACTCTACTATTGGCATGGCACCGTTTGAGGCTTTTTATGGGAGACCATGTATTTCACCCATTTACTGGGCAGAGGTTGGTGAGACAGGTGCTCTTGGGCCAAAGGTAGTGCAGAGCACCATAGAGAAAGTCCAGCTTGTACGTGAGAGGATGAAAGCAGCTCAGGACCGACAGAAGTCTTATGTTGATCATTGGAGGAGGCCCTTGGAGTTCAAGGTGTGAGATCATGTGTTCTTGAAGGTTTCCCCTTGACAGGGGCAGTGGAGGTTTGGGAAAGGGAGCAAGCTCTCCCCTAGGTTCATCAGACCTTTTGAGGTGCTGAGGCGAGTTGGCGAGGTGGAATATCAGCTGGCCCTGCCACCTCAATTAGAGAAGGTTCATGACGTCTTCCACGTCTCCCAGCTTCGTCGGTACTTACACGACGACTCCCATGTTATCGACTGGGGAGAGTTAGATATCGGAGACGACGCGACCTTCGAGGAACGACCAGTAAGAATCGAGGATCACAAAGAGAATGTGCTCTGTGTATGAACCATTCCATTGGTTCGTGTGTTGTGGAGGCATGGCGGCCTCGAGGAGAGAACTTGGGAGCGGGAGACCCAGATGCATGCTCAGTACCCGGATTTGTTTTGACTTGTATTTTCCCTTGTTCTTCCTAACTTTGTGTTGATGTTATACTCTGTAACTTTGATATATGGAATTCTTGGCTCGTCGGTTGTGAGACCTTTTGTTTCCTTGTTCCCTGGTAATGTGTAACATGTCCGGATGTGTGGGGAAAGGGAAAAACTTGATCCTTAATTGAGATGAATTAATGCAGATGCGATTGAACCCGTGCAGGTGAGTCAGTGCCACCTAAAGCGGATAATATCTCGACATAGGAGAAGGAATTTTTCACCAAACCACATGTTCGGGAAGTGTGTTGGTTGTGTGGTGTTGGGGGTAGTGCAAGTTGAAAAATCCTAATATATGGAAGTGGGAAGGCCCAATCCTTAATCGAGACGCATTAACGAGGATGTGATTAAACCCGTGTAGGCGAGTCAGTGCCGCCTAAAGCGGATAATATCTTGACATAGGAGAAGGAATTCTTAACACATATGATTAGGGTTGTTGGTTGGGTTCCTATTATAACAATAACCCTAAGAGGTATCTTTTTTGGTTCCTCTGGGTTGGTTTTTGAATTCTCGGGGACGAGAATGTTTTAAGAGGTATCTGATGTAATGGTCCAGACCTCTCCGACCCATTCCTTTGTCAAAAAAAAGGCCACGAAGTGTTCTGGAGGGTAAAATATACTTTTCCCACACTTTCAAGAATTTTGAAACTACACGCCGTGTAGTTTGAGTACACGACGTGTACTCCCTTGCCGGGTATACCCCGTGTTGAAGGTCGTGTCCTTGCTGTGTGAAATAAATGGGTACACGCCGTGTGTCCAATACTACATGCTGTGAAGTCTCTCTCCACGTACGCGTTACTGTATGTTGACCAGTCAACGGTCGTGTGCCGTGTTGGAGCCGTGTGAAATAAATGAGTTCACGTCGTGTGTCCAAACTACATGTCGTGTAGTCCTTCCCCGCGTACACGTTACCATGTGTTGACCAGTCAACGTCCGTGTGTCGTGTTGGAGCCATGTGAAATAAATGAGTACACATCGTGTGTCCAAACTACACGCCGTGTAGTACTTCCCCGCGTATGTGTTACCCTCAAACCGTGTGTTGACCAGTCAACGGTCACAGAGCTGTGTTGGAATCCGTGTGGAGACCGTGTGAAATAACCAAGTACACGTCGTGTACCATAAAGTACACACCATGTACTTTTTATTTTCTCACCTATAAAATGAGGGGTCCCCTCTTCCTTTTCAACTCACCCCTCTCCTCCCCTTTCCTCTGAGCAGAGTTCTCCTAAGAGACTCGAAGGCTCTTTCTTCCATAACTTCTTCGTCTGAGCTTCGATTTACGATCCGTCAGTGGCCACGGGATTGTAACGACGAGGCGGAACTTCCGAGCTTGGATCTATTGTCTTTCCTTTGGCCTTTCCTTTCCGAATTTGACCCGAGGAGATTTTTCTGGGACTCGACAGAAGTGACGGACGCCGACGGACGTCTTCTAAGGTTGATCTGGGGTAGCGTTGCGATCAGAACCTGTTGAGGTAGGGATCTTACCTTTGTATCTCTAAATTTTGAATCATGCGGGGTGGGTATACTCTTGTTTACATGAGAAACAGTTGAACCATTAAATAAAGATAATAACTGGTTAAGGAACAGGGATGGGAAAGTTGTTATGTTTATCTTTTTTTATCCTATTGTTTTGTTATGAATTGAATAGGCTTATGCCTACTGAAAATCACGGTCGTTGGGGGCCTTTGATTGTGAAATTAAATGTTTCCCTATCTTTTTAGACCGTTTTTGTGGATGGAACCTTGTGGAATTTGGAATTTGGTTAATCACGTAAAGTTGGATGGTTTAAAATCTGGAACCCTTGTGTGATCACCCCGTTTGAACAAAATGGAATAATGAACATGTGGGTGTTGGCTTGGATACGTGGCATGTGATGGGGGTGTTTTGTGGGTTGTTGTGGTTTGGGTGAGCAGCGGGACTATGGTTGGATTGGTTGTGGGTTGGTGTGAATGTTATGTTAGTGATGGGAAGCGGGGCTGCAATAAATGGTATTAAAGGGATAATGATGTATGGGTTTCGGTGCAGTTGTGGTTATGGCAGTTGGCAGTGGGGCTGCAGGGATGGGTTTGAATGTGAACGGACTATGGGTTGTGAATAATAAATAAAAAGTGAAAGAGTTAATGAATGGTGGGTCATGGTAATGGAATGGGATTAATAATCAATGGGTTGGTTGGTTGATAAGAAGGACTTGGTTGTGTTCCTTGTGTTTTCCTAACTTGATTTGTGGATGGCAGGGATATGTTTTACGAACGATCGATGTGGTTGGCTGTGGATAGTTTCCCAGTAGTTAAGGAACTAAATAAACTAATTCTGCTGAAATGTGAAAACCTAAATGGGGTTGGGGTTAGTTGTTGTATGCATGCTTCGTAGTAGAAGTGTCGAGGCACGTGCTCAGTTTATCTGTTTAGAAGCCTTAGGTTGGGTTGTGTGTTTGTTATACATATATATATCTATATATTTTGTGTTTTATCACACCCCACCCATGTTTATCACTTAGTGCTAAACACTCCCATTTCATGGGAGAGGGTATTTTTTCCTTAGTTACTAGCTCCTTCCTTCTCCTTCTCCCCTAGGCTGTGATGGCTTGAGGCGACCTTACACCTAAGACTCTTCGGGTAGGTTTCGATTGGGGTGGTTTTGGCCCAAGACTCTTCAGGAAGGTTCTACTGTTTCCTAAGAATCTTTGGGATGAGGCCCAGGTGTGTGCGGGTGGGATACGTGGTTGTGAGGCCAAGGAGTGTGCGGGCGGGATACGTGGTTGTGAGGCCCAGGTGTGTGCGGGCAGGATACGTGGTTGTGAGGCCCAGGTGTGTGCGGGCGGGGAGAGTGTGGTAGCGTCAGGACGTTCGTCGTTAGGAAGAGCAGCTAACTAACGGGAAATGGTGCGGGGTACCCAATACTCTTGTTCTTATATACTACTACCTGTTGTGATTTTGTTTTTGGTGAGTGTGGCTAGTGAGGTTGGGTGGATAGAATTCCTTGCTAGGTTTCTTCTGTTGTTCTCACAGGACATTAGGATGTCTCCCCACTTGTGCACGAGAGCTTTAGGTTTCCCTACTGAGTATACTTGTATGATCAACCTACGTTTACTTTCAGGTTTCCAGGAGGACTACCAGGGTCGTGCGGGACCCTACTAGTCGGAAAGTTGGAGTTTTTGCAGTTGATGTACTCTTGTTTTCTTTTGGTATTGTACTTTGAGATTTCTTGTACTTGTACCTTGTTATAAAATTGTTTAAACATGCATGTGGGATTGGTTTGGGTTTATTTATATACACTGGTTCTTTTCCTTTTTGGTGGTTGACTTGTCCTATTTCCCAATCCTAAATAATAAAAAGGGTAATGCCTCCCATATTTGTGAAAACTCATACCCTTGGTGCTAGTCGCCGCCCCGGGGCCTACTGGAGGCGGGACTCGGGGGTCATTATCTCCCTTTCACCATTTTCAGCTCAAGAGGGGCATCTTTGGTGGGAGGGGGTCGTGACAAGTAGTTATCGAAAGGGATGTTTCAGCCTTTTCTAGTTCCAAAGTTGAAATTGGAAAATGTGTCCATGGATTTTGTAGTGGGATTACCGAAGACTTCTCGAGGTAACAATTCAATCTGGGTTATTATTGATCGGTTGACTAAATCTACTCATTTTCTTTCTATTCAAGATACTCTGTCTCTAGATAAAATTTATTGATTTTATATTAAAGAGATAGTCAAGTTACATGGAGTTCCGCTCTCCATTTTATATACTCATGATCTCAGGCTCACTTATAACTTTTGGAAGGGCCTTTAGAAGTCATTGGGTATTGAATTAAATTTTTGTACATATTTTCATCCGAAATTTGATGGGAAGTCATATAAAATAATTCAAACATTGGAAGA
The DNA here is from genome assembly GCA_963277665.1 of Viscum album. Lineage (NCBI taxonomy): Eukaryota > Viridiplantae > Streptophyta > Magnoliopsida > Santalales > Viscaceae > Viscum > Viscum album. The sequence continues at coordinate 483,254,506 of OY728126.1, forward strand.
TATGGTACATGCTTGTTCAATGGATTACCATGGAAGATAGAAGAAACAAATTTCTTTGGTTGAGTTTTCTTATAATAATAGTTCTCATTCCAATATTTAGATGGCACTATTTGAATAATTATATGGAAAGAGGTGTTGAAATTCATCTTTTTAGGATGAAGTAGGTGAAAGGAAGTTGATGGGACCAGAATTGGTAGAAGAGATGGCATAAAAATTTTAGTTGATTCAGAAGAACATGATAACAGCTCAGAGTAGGAAGAAAATTTATGCGGATAACTGGAATAAGGATATTTATTTTTAGGTTGGTGATCATCTCTTTCTCAATATTTCTCCATGGAAAAGTGTGATGCATTTTGGTAAGAAGGGAAAGCTAAGTTTGAGGTTCATTGGTTCCTATGAAATCCTAGATAAAGTTGGATAAGTTGACTATAGGGTGGATTTAACTCCAATTTTATCCCAGGTACATGATGTATTTCATGTTTCAATGTTGAGAAGGTATATTTCGGATCTATCTCATGTTTTGAGTCTAGATTTAGTTCACTTGGAAGAGAATATTTCTTATAAGGAACAACCAATATAGATTCTTGACCACAAAGAGCAATTGTTGCAGAATAAGATAATTCATCAGGTAAAGGTTTTTTGGAAAACCCATATGGTTGAAGAGGCAATGTGGAAATCTGAAAATACTATGAGGGGTAAATACCCCATTTTACTTGACAAGTAAATAAAATTGTGGGGACACAATTTCTCAATGGGGGGGTGATGTAGGATCCTAGGTATTTATAGTACAATAATTTTTTATATCTATTAATATTTATGAATAATATATTAATTTTACATTAAATGGGACACTTTTTTTGATAGTATACTCAATATGTAACAAAGGGTTTCTCTAAAATCTTACGTTGCACACAACATTGAGTTATACCAAAAAATAATATAATATTATTATTATTTTAAATGGTAGTTAATGCCTAGTCGTTGTATTGGCGATAATGAATAGAACTAACTACAATATGATTATACATGTTTTTTAAATGTTTTTTACATTTATCCAATAAATTTTAGAGGCTTAAAATGAGAATAAATCCAATTTTAAGCATAAAATACTCTAATTTTTTTAAAAGGTCGGTTTACCACCTTTTGAAGGAGAATCCCTTTTTAAATCTATTTTTTGTCACTTTTATATATTCTATTTGAAAAAATAAACTTTTTATTTAGAAGATGAACATCACAATTTACCTTGGTTGAAATTTTGGTATTTTTCTGATGAAATTCATATTTTTAATGAATAGTGAAAAATACTGCATTTTAATTCAATACTATTTTTTCATCTAATTTATTTATATAGTTAATTATCTTATTAATTGTTTTTAAAGTTTAAATGGATTTTTTTATCATTTAATCCAATTTTGGTCATTAAAAGTAAATTCACATTTAAATTGGACATAAACACTTGTCAATCGTTTGATAGTTTTTACTTCTTAAAAACTCACTTTTTGGTTTTGACAATATGAATTAATTTTAAATTAATTTATTCCAATTATGTGTTTTGAATTTGGAAAAATGGATTCCATATTTGGAATCATAAGGTCTAAATTCTATAAATTAGTACCTTTTATTATTGGACACTATGTATAGTAACTTTGGAAAAAAATTATCACAATTAAAGGTAAATCATGTAAATTAGGGTAACAAACAATATTATAAGGATAATAAAATTATCCTAACACCTTCCAAAATCCTATTTGATGAATAAATTAAAGGCTAAGAGATATAATTCTAAAGGGATGTTTCAAAAATTACCTATAAAATAATTGAAATGGGAAAAAAATCAACATGGATTTTGTTTTTAGACTCACCAAAACATCAAAATCCGATAATTCTATTAGGGTTGTATTAAATAACATTATTAATTAAGAATAATTCATTTTTATCTTATATAATTATCCCTTAATCATCCTTTTATAATATACATTATGGAGGTGGTATGTTTTCATGGAGTACCATATTCTATTGTGTCTGATTAGGATATGAAGTTTACCTTAATGTTCTGGAAAATTCTTCCACAATCTTTAGATACAGAATTGAGTTTCACAACTTCTTATCATCCTTGGATAAATGATCTATATTATGGGACCATTTAAACTATAGAATACTTTTTGATAGAATTCTCTATGGATTTAAAATTTGTTTGGGATCAACACATTAATTTTGTGGAATTTTCTTACAACAATGTTTTTCACTTGAGTATTCAGATGACTCCTTATGAATCCCTCTTTCTTAAGAAGTGTTGAACTAAAAAAAGTTATAATGAAGATAGAGAAATAAATATATTTGTACCTGATCGAGATGATTAAATGGAATAGAAGGTTATATTTATTCAACAACACATAATGGAAGTTCATAGTTGATAAAAATTTATGTTGATAATCATAGATGAGATCTTGATTTTGAAGTTAGTGGGAAGTAATTTCTATGAATTTTTCCATAGAATAAGTTAATGAGATTAAATAATAAGGAAAATTTATTCCCTATATATATTGGCCTTTTCATAATTATTGTTTGTATCGAGACACTAGATTATCACCGGGAACTTCCACCAAATCTCACTCAATTTAATGATGTGTTCCTTATCTCTCTCTTAACGAAGTATATACCTGATCCTTCATTTGTAATGAAATCAATATTCATACCAATGCATCAAAATATATATTTTTAGGAATAATAAATATATATTATGGATCATAGAGAAAAAGTGATATGAAATAATACCACTCAAATATTCAATGCTTAGTGATGAAATCATAAAATAGAAGAATCTATATGGGAACATGAGGATAAGATGAGGAAAAAGTATTATACGAACCTGACCATAAACATTACATAATCTTGAGTTTTAAGCCAAGAATTCATTATCTTACATTTGAGAATATTTTCACAGTTATATTTTTAGATAATTATCTCATAACTCATACATAACAAAACCATATAATACAAACTGGAGACTTCCGTTCCATATCCATTTTTTCCACCATATAAAACTTTTAAAACAAAAAATTATTTTAATTCACGAAAAATATCTACAAATTTCAACCTGACCTCTAACTTTACCTTATACATCCTTAAATCCAATGCTTTCTTTTAAAATTTTGGAATGAGAAGAAAAATATCCATAAGAGACATAAAAAGAAGAAAACATTTAGTCTAGTAAAAAAATTAAAAACCATGAAAGAAATTTCTTAAAAACATAACTTTTTTCTCAGAAAGTAAATTATCATTTCGTTAAAAATATTATATATTTTACCTTTTAAAAACAAATTATTTTAATGCCCTAATGGCCTGAAGTCCTTCATTTTTATTGATTTTTGATCACCCCCCTTTCAAGGGATGAGGGGGAACCCTTACAAGGCTCGTAGGCTTAGATGTTGCATGGCATATAGGCTTGAGAGACATTACATGACCCTAAGGTCTTAGGGAATTCAACCAAATTAACTACAAAGAACTTCCCCTCCCCAGCATCTTCATCATGATGTTAGCTCTCCACCTTCGCATGGTCATCTGGATAAGCTTCTTGTGTAAGAATAAGCTAGTCCCGATAATGTAGACATACCCTCTCATTCTTTCAAATCCATTGGTTCTGCTCTGGTGAGTGCACCTACTCTGAATCCTCCTCTAGGGATTCTCCTTTTTTTCTAGAGTATGTTTGGGGTAACTGCACTGATCATGAGACCTGAAGGACTTGAGGTGTCTTGAAGTCCTTAAAGGTGGCCTGAAAGCCTTACTAACCCAATGTCCTAGGTGGCCTGAAGGCCTTAAGGATTCCAAGCCCAAACCAATGGCCCAAGGTGAATAGATCTGGCTACTACAGTACCGAATTGTACTGAACGATACCAAATAGTACCTGCTATAGTGCCTGCAACAGTAACTCAAAATTATTCCTCCGCCTAGTTTTGAACTTGGGTCTCATGGATGCACTTAGAGAGACCTCACCAACTGGGATGAGTCTCATGTTCACAAATTATTTCAAAGAAAATTCATTAACAGGCATATAAAAATCATGTATGTAACTTGGTACATCATCTCATATAACCCTTACACAACACTTACAAAACCCTTACAAATTGGAATAATGTTACAACAAACTTCCAATATAATTCTCTAGAGAACATAATCATTACCCAATGCATTGAAGTGTTATCTAGGTTCACCCATTGTATAAGATATAACAAGATCCCCATGTGATATCTAGGTGCAACCATCATATATAATTTCTAAGAACCACAACATTAATAGAACATTTAATTATTTTAATTTTTCATAATTAAATGTTTGAAAAACTTTTTTAAACCTATATGAAAATCACTTCTAGATATCAAAATATCATTTTCATTTAAAAAACGCATTTTCAATAAACAAATACACAAAAATGGGAAAGATATCTTTTCATTGAAAAAAACATGAAACCTTGGAAAGGAATATTGAAATAAAATAATTTTCATGGTGGTAGAAAAATTCATTGTTGTTTTGAAAGATAAAAATAGAACATTTCTTTTATTGTTTTTCAAAAACATTCCATATAAAATACATAATAATATTCATTTTAAAACCCTTTTTAAATAAAGTAAAAAAGATACATAAAGTTTACTTTTATAAACCTTTTATGTCCAAATGAAATATTTCATAGAATAATTATAAAAACATGTACATGGAAAAGGAAGAGTTGGAAGGAAAATATTGAAATATTATTTTGTTTAAGGAAATGTACCTTATCACCTTGGAAATATTTGAATCATAAACCACATTAAATAATAATATTAAAAAAATTAAATACAATTATAAGAGAGAAATTAACAATGTAATATTTCAAAGGGTTTATATATACACCTTGTAAAAGAATACAGGTTCAAAATATCAAAATATTCCACAATGAAAGGAAATTGAGACGAAGTCCCTTACCTTATGTCTAATTCATCACATATATTCTTTATATTCATGAATAATAAAATTATGTTAATTATTTAATTTCTTAAGAAAATTTTTCAATTTTATTATTCTGTTTATTTAACTTATTAATAAGATATATATGTTTACATAATTAATTAAGTTTACTTCATATGTTTCTATGATATTTGGCTTATTTGTCAAAAATGAATTTGGTAGGATGAATGTGGTGAAAGTGGATATTATTCAAACAAATACTAAATAATAATCAAAACATAATTATCTTATTTATACATAAATTATTCATTTAAAACCAATCACTAATGATGGTTTTGATAAGTGAAGTACGTTACAATCATATAGATGGTAGGTCGTACGTATACAAGAGTGACATTTCTAATTTTCATCAATCATTATGGAAAGGAGTGAAGTAATATTTTATATTTCCATAGTTATAATAATATAACATATACCATATTATTTAGTTAAATATACTTATATATATCATCCATGTGGAATGGTGATGAAAAGAGAGTCGCATCACTTCGTGAAGGCGGTAGTCCACACATTCACGAATGATGTTATCATTTTTAATGAGTGAAAAGGTGAAAAATAAATTGATATATTATATTATAATAATGATAAAAATGTAATTAGTATCATAAATATTTCATTTATATCAAATATATTCATTATATTTAGCCTTATCGACTACTGTAGTAAAGCGTTAGTGAAAAATGAATCACATCACTTCATGAGGTGGTAGTCCATCGTACACGCAAGTGACATTATTGTATCACCTATGAAATGGAAATTAAAACATTTATATATGATATAATGACTCTATAGATATAATTATGTTATAAATATAATATATATACTTTATATCCATCATCATACCCAACCATGAGGTGTGGTAATGGAAAAATGAATGACATCAGTTCAAAAAGCGGTAGTCCACCGTACACAAAAATGATGATTTCATAACCCATTCGATTGAAGAGGATAAGGTTTTAGGTTATATAATTTATATAAAAACATATAATTATATTTTAGATACAAATTTTATTATATAATAATGGTTTAAGAATAAATTATGGGCATTGTGTAAGAAATAAAAAACACTTGTTGAAGAACATTACATTTTCTCGGAGTAACTTCTGTTGGTTTACACCAAAAATATTATTAGGTTGGATCTATGGAAAAAATAATTCTCATAGGAAGATATAAGGGAATTAAATAATTTTTTTGTTAGGGATTTTCATAACCAAATGTTTTTGAATTTGTGAATAGGAAAGGATAGGTTGTGGCCTTTTATAAGTGACGTGAGTTGCACACTTGTAATTTTTGAAAAGAAAAATGTGTATCAACGTTTTTCAAATTAAAAAGGGTCCAAAATGGAGTGTTATCAATAATTATTCTGGTTAAAGTTTAAATATGAACATGAAATAGATTTTAGATAAGGTTTTAGGTCATTTTAATCTTTATCATTTTAGTTCAACTGCCCAGTAAATCCATTTTTAACTTAACCGCAGTAATTAATTTTTACTATTTTCACTATTAATTTTGGTTAAAAATTAAGTCAAGAATATTAGATAATATAAATTATTATGGGTAAAAATATTGAACCCATTTTACCAAATTTAATTCACATAAGTTGCGATATTAAATTTAAAACAAAACCTGCAGACACAATGAAAAATCAGATTTTCAAGAAGTGTATTTCTCAAGAAAAAGTTGATTTTATATTAACTCTATGAATAATAATAAAAATTGTATGAATATATGTTAATATTTATTAATATATAATCTAAAATTTTCATTTAAATCATTTTTAGTATATATTTTTATAATTAATTAAAATGTAGAAACATTATGCATTTTAAAACCAATTTTAGAAAAATCCCGTTTTTAAACCCAAAAAAACTTGTAATAAAAACCAATATAAAGATTATTCAAAAGTAAATAATTGAATTAAATATAATTAAATAATACCTTTTTACTTTAAATAATATTAAAAAACATATTGTGACTTATAATATATACATTATCGAAAATAAATGACTTTTTTATAAATATCGGTATTTTTCAATATTCACTGAAAAACAATATTTTACAAAAAATAAATATTTTATGAAAAATAAAAAATTATAACATAAGTAAATTTTGATATTATGATTTAAAAAATTATGTTAATATTTTAAAATTCAATTTATAAAATTTATAAATTAAACTTTTAAGTAAAACCTTATAAGAAAAGAGTTTAGTTAAAAACTTTTCATTTTTGATTTAAAAATTACTTAATATTTTTATAAATAATATGAATATCTAATTCATGTTAATATATTATTAAATTATTTATTATATCATTAACTGGTTTTTTAAATTCTTCCCCCCTTTGATGAATTATATCCTCATAATTTTATTCACTTATTAAACAGGTGGTGGTATATTTCCCTCATAGCATTTTTAGATTCTCATGTTTCCTATTCAACTATATAGTTTTTCCATAAAATTTTAACTAGTTGAATCACCTTATTTATATAAAATTTCTCTCTATTTTCAAGAATCTAAATTCGATGTTCCTCATAAGAATGATTCACTTTCAACTGAACTACTTTAGGCCAAAAAAAATGAGATGAATATGGTATATATTTTCTTTACATCGAAACATTAAATACGTTGTGTACATAAGATAAACTCAAATGAAAATTCACTTGGTAGGAAACCAATATAAATTTATCCAGGATTTCATATGGTCCAATGAAAAATAGATTTAGATTTCCCTTTTTACAAGAACACTTAATACTTTTCCATACATATACTTTGATAAAGACAAGATCACCTACCTCAAAAGAACTATCTTTGCTATGGTTATTTGTATAACTTTTAAAACTACTCTAACTCATCCTAATATATTTTTGAATCAACTACACCTTTAATTCCATTTACTATAGGAACTCTAGTCCCATCAACTTCAATTATCCTACTTCATCCCAAAAATATGGTGTATGAAACCTCTTTTAATATAATTCCTTAAATGGTTTTATATTTATACTAGAATGAAAACTATAATTATAATAAATTCAACCAATTAAATATGTTTATCCTAACTTCCCTGGTAATCCATTAAATAAGAACGATGCATATCTTTCATGGTCAGAATTTTTCTCTTATATCGTCTATTAGATTGAGGATGAAAAGTTATAATGAAATTTAATTTAGTACCCAAAAAACATCTTAAGTCCTTTCCAAAAATTAGATGTGAACTTGGGGTTATAGTTTGATATAATGGAAAGAGGAAGTCCTTGTAACTTCACTATCTCCTTATGATATAGTCGATAAATATGATCTAAAGATATTATATCTCAAATGAGAAGTAAATGTTAAGATTTATTTAATCTATCAATAAAAACCCAAATCAAATTATTACCTTGTGAAGTCTTTGGAAATACTACTAAGAAATCCCTTGATATATTTTCCCATTTCCACTCTGGCACTAGAGGTATAAGCATTCTCTTCGATAGCAGTCATTATGCTTTAACCTGCTCTCAATTCACACACTTCATGGTGAATTCAACAATATCTCTTTTCATTCCATCCCAGTTGTAATACTCCCAAAGGTCTATAAACATCTTAGTTCTACCCAGATGAATATAAAATAAAGAACCATGAGATTCACTCAAAAAATTTTCTAAAAATGGGAATCATAAGGAACCCATAATCATTTTAAAAATTGTAAAAAACCTTCTTAATCAATATTAAAATCTAGAAACTTACCCTTCTTAACAGATTCTAACTTTTCCTGTAATGATTGGTCCTTTATTTGAGTTTGCTTAATTATTTCTAACAAATTCAACCGTACTTAAACCCGAAACAAAACATAGGATACCCATGAATCCACAATATTGAGGAAAAAATTCATCAAATCATTATCCAAAGATTCATGTTCTAAATATATCATAGTTAATGTAGCATTATTATTTCTACTCAAACCATCAACCACTTTTTTTTCTTTTCCAAGATGATAATGAATTGTGAAATCATAATACTTGATCAATTGTATTCATTGTATCTATCTCATGTTTAATTATTTTTGAGTGAATATACACTTCAAAATTTTGTGATCATTATATACTTCAAACTTTACTCCAAAGGGATGATGCCTCTAAATTTTTAATGAAAAAACCACAATAACTAATTCCAGATCATGTATAGAGCAATTTAACTCTTGATGTTTCAACTTTCATAGAACATAGGTAATTACATTGTCTTTATGAATTTTTAAAAACCCAATTCCTTTCCAAGAATCATTACTATACATGAAAAATTATCTATTTTTGGAAGTTAGGGCCAAAACTAGCGCATTCACCAATAATCTTTTTATTTCCTAAAAACAATTATCACATTATTTTTTATAGTTGAATTTTACTAATTTTCAAGTTAAATTAGTTAGTGGGATATACAACTAATAAATTTTTTCCACAAACCATTAGTAACAACCTTTAAATTCAAGATTCAACATCCTCCATCAGAAGCCATTAAGCAGTGCCCTAAGGCATTTGGTCACATGACCTCAAGTGCACCTCCCCATACACCAGAGGATTCTGACTATCATTGAGGGCCTAGGGGGTGTCCATGATGATATTATTCCCTCACGAGTTAGAGTTTAACACAATAGTAAATAATAATTAAGAAACATTAGTAGTAGTAATAAATAATAAATAGATGAATAATAAAGCATACAGATAAAAAAATAGGTAGAAAATGAATTATAAATTTATACAAAATGATGATGGTCATGTTACGTGGCTATAAAAAAAAGTAAGTACATCAGATATAGAGGAAAAATACATATTCCACATGATATACAAAAATAGAAAAATACCAAAATCTACCACAACTATCATTATGAGTATAGAATCAGTCCTCTTCTCCAATACTCCATCCCAAAATTCAGAATCAGACATCCTAAGTTAGAAATTTCCCTTTATATAAACTGATAATAATGAAGTGTATATGGGTACCAAGGGAACCCCAATCAGGGTATGAGATATACTTAGTAGGACACCCCCCAACAGTGTCTAGAAAATTCAGTCTATACATATAAAATAAGAATTGTTCCAATAATAATAAATACAAGTAAATAAATTAATAAATACACTAGACCAGGATCCCTGTGGATACCCAGACAAAACCAGTTGCTTCATCCTAAGCCAGATGTCTCTATAAAAATTTGAACTATTATCAATCATGGCATGGTATAACAATTTTTCCACCAAGACCATCCATAGTAACTCCCCGAGGGAACTAGTGTCACTCATAAGGAGGTAAAGAATCTACATGGTGATCCTTTCTAAGGCATACTAAGTATAAATCCTTATATATTTACCACTCATCAATAAGTTCTAATTATACATAATGATGAGACCGTCCAAGGAGATCCATTAATGGAATCCCAAGTATTAATCTCAACATTACATGAAGGTATGGTTCAACTATCTAGATCTAATAACATTTCATCAAGGCATTACATTAATAATACTTTAACTAAGTTGGAAAATTAATTTAATTCAAGAAAAATAACTATTGAATAAATCATAGTGGAATAACTCATGACCTATCATCCATCTATAGTTTATTACACATTTCGATACATTTATTACAATGGAAAACATGCACTAAAAAATGTGGTTTAACAATTTAAGGAAAATGGAATTTAGGCCTTTAGAGAAGGTCGCACTAATGGGGTGGCTCATGTCAAGGAAATCAACCAAGGTGCTGATTATCTATTAGCTAAGACTACATGGGGCATGAAACCCATTTAAATTAATTTTACTAAGAGTTTTGGAGGCATCTCTAGAGAATTTTGATACATGGAAAAATGAAACATAATATAAAAGCAATGATACATTAGGGAATAGAACTAAACCACCTACCTTAATTCTATAGTACTCCATTTATCTAGTTTTGGCACTTGAATCGAGCTATAATGGGATAAATCAGAAGAATAAACTAAAACCAAGAATATAGGGTATATAATCTTGAACCAAAATAGTGTAGAATATGGGAAGATAAATGATATAAGGAAGTAAGAGGAGTGTATATCTTACCATTTTTAATCTAAAAAATTGATGGTGAAGAAAACTAAGCTCGGATAGTGGAGATCTAGATAAACCTAGGTGAGGCACCAGTTTTTTAAAAACTAGCCCCAAAATTTACATGATGTGTAAATTCATTACAGATCATGTAATTATCAGGTCCTTAACCCCTGGATAAAAAATACATAGATATAAATTCATTAAATGTCATTTAATGCTTTGTTTTGTTCCCTCCCAGGGAAAAACCAATTTACAACATGCAAGGGAACTGGCCAGCCAAGTTCAAATCACGTATTATAAATAGGCACTAAGTATTTAAAATAAATTGCATGTATTTGGCTGAAACTAGACTCCAGACATTCCACTTATTCCCTTCTAGAAATAATTAACTGACATTAGGGATTGGTCACCAGAATATAAGACAAAAGATGAAATAAATAAGGGTTTAATAAAAACTAAAAGAAAATTCACCTCACTGAAATGATGGGATGTTACAACCTCCCTTCCTTAAAACAAATAATACTCGAGTTTCTCTTTCGAGTTTGGTAAAATTTCATTCGAGAAAATTTTTATCCACTGAGCACATACATCGAACTCTCTCTCCCTGATCTTTTCTTATGCCCAACTATGTGCCATAGCACCCGAACTAGAGGAACTAACCTTCCTTAGAGAGTGTTCATGCTCTGATCAATGATAATTATCATATTATATTTAAAGGATGTATTCACCTTTAGCTCTATATCCTTGGGTTCAAACGAATGATACCGGTTAGAATGATTTCAACAAAGCGATAATATGTGGAATTCGTCATGCATTTCATGATATCTTTGAGGTAACTATAATTTATAGGCTACCATCCTGAATCTATTTATGTTCTTAAAAGGTTTTACATAACTAAGAGATAGATTTCCTTATCTCCATATTAATCTATGACCAAATCTAGGTGAAACTCATAGAAAGAACTGATATCCCACGTCAAACTCTAGAGATCAACAGTGACGATCGGTATAATACTTCTTCTTGGACTGAGTTGTATCCATACATTTATGGATCATATGTACCTACTCTAAAGTCTCTTGAATGATATGAGGACCTAGTAGCATGGTCTCACCTACCTCTAACCAGCACATAGGTTAATGACACATCCTACCATAAAGGGCATCATAAGGATCCATTTGAATCATTTACTAAAAAATATTATTATTGGAAAACTAAAAAAGAGGTATATCTTTTCCTATGAACCTCCAAAATCATGGAATCATTCCTAGATCATGTCCCTTAACACTTGTATCATTTTATCGGATTTCCCGTCTATCTGGGGGTGATATAATGTACTCAGGAGTACTCGAGAACCCAATGCTTCTTATAACACATGCCAGAACCATGATGTAAACTGAGCATCTTGGACCCATATGATATAATGGGAAACACCATAAAGTCACAAAATATCATAAATATAAAGCCTTCCAAACTCATCAACCAAGAAGGTGTCTTAGATTGGTAGTAAGTATGTGACCTTGGTCAATCTACTGATGATCACCCATTCTATATAGCTACCTCGAGGGGATCTAGGAAAACCCATCACAAAATACATAGTGATGTAATTACATTTCCACTTAGGAATATATTGAGGATTTAGAAGTCCAGTAAGTCACTGGTTTACCACCTTCACCTGCTGAATGGTGGAACACCTCATGATGAAACTTGTAATCTGCCTCTTCATATCTGGCCATCATTACTATCAACACACATCTCAGTTCATCTTGGTAATCCCATGGTGAACTACCAAATAAGGGAATGATATTCCCACATAAACTCTTCTCATATGTATGAATGAACATAGATATTCTCATAGAAGTGCATAATATCATTCTCATAAACAACCCAACCAAGTGGTGGCTCTCACTAGAGACACTTTCCCTTAGGGAGAGGCCCTTAGGATCTGAAATCTATCTCATCTGAAACCATTCTATAAGGGAATATGTCACTTCCAAATATGATATAACATGTTTCCAATGACATTCATAAACCTCCAGGTGTATCTTAGAAAATAGATCTATCAACTTCCAATCACTACTGGCCTCCTGGATGGAATATGTCTGAGTCTTCCAACTCAGTGCATCAGCAATAACATTTCGCTTTCCGATTGTATAAGAGAGATCAAAATATGATGAGTTCAAGTATTCTACCCACCTGTGCTAGATGATATTCAAATCACAATGTGTGGAAATAAATTTGAGACATTTTTTATCCATGTAATAAATGAACTACTCACCCAATAGATAATTCCTCCAAAAATATAAATCATGAACTACAACTGATATCCCAAGGTCATGAATAGGGTAGTTTTTCTTATGAGGTATCAACTGGCAGGACCCATATACTACAACACGATATCACTTCATCAGAACTTATTCTAGACTAATTCCTAAAGCATCACAATAAACTATATATCCTATGCCTTAATTTTCTAGAATCTAGATCAGCACTGAAGTTAGTATCCCTTTTAACTCATGGAAGGTTGTCTCACAAGAATTAAACCAAAAGAACTTCACACCATTTTTTGTCAAACCTATAATAGGAGATTATAGGTGTGAGAAGTATTGAATTAATTTCCTATAATAATCATCTTTACCCAAGAAACTAGGTATATCAAATACATTCTTGTAATTCTCCTTGGAAAAATGGTACTAACATTATCTGGGTTAGTAGAAAATCCATCCTCCAAGTTTATATGACCCAATAAGTGAAGCTTATCAATCTAGAAGTGTAATTTGCTGAGTGTAACACACATCCGATGCTATCTCAGTGTACCCATCATGATCTCAAAATGATTGGAATGGTCATGTTAGGTATGGTAATACCCCAAGATGTCATCTAAAAATACTACCCTAAAAGAATCTAGATACCTATGGAGAACCCAATTCATCAGATCCATGAAAATGGCTAGAACATTTGTAAGAACAAACAACATAACTGGATACTTTTACAAGTTGTATCTACTCCAAAATGTTGTACATGGTATTTATGATGGTCACACATAAAACTAATGGTATAACTCAAATTTATCTTAGATAAAACATTCAATCCTCAGAGCTGTTTGATAAGGTTGTCTATACAAGTTAGTGGACACTAGTTCTTCACTGTAAGTTGGTTCAACCATCGGTAATCCATGCACAACCTGATGGTACCATCTACCTTCTTGGAGAAATGTAAATGTGAACCCCACAATGAAGTATTGGGTCATCTAAAACCCTTTTACTCTAAGTATTCCAATTACTTCTTGAGTTCTTGGAGATCTATATGTGATATTATATAAGGATGAATGGACACCAGTTCCGCTCTTGGAAATGGCTCAATGGTAAACTCTACCCCTCTCATAGGAGTAAAACCATAGAAGTCATTAGGGAATGCATCCCTGACATGATCCACAATAGGATGGAATTCTATACACTACATTCCATGATCATTCATAAGGGGACTATCCATCTAGGTTTTCAGTCCACTTTTCCCATAATGCTCAGGTCTAGCTTAACTCACCTATACATCCCATTCTAACTTATGAATATGAACACTTCCCTCAGATGATGTAAAATACACCATATGGTGATAAAAATCAATATGGGCATAATATGTAACTAAATATTCCATCCCATGAATGTTTTCAAATATCATCATCTCTAGTACAAATAAATTCTACAAGAATTGGTACTCGCCTATCTCAAGGGGGGACTCTTTCCACTAGTGTACACTCTCTAATCAAACCCCTAATAGTGTGTCGAGATTCATCATTCTATATAATTACTCTATTTCTTAGCCCATTCTTTCCATAATTAATATAGATATATAAGAGTGTGATAGACCAATGTCAGATAATTCAAAAAAAATTAGAGGCTTCTAGAATATTTCCCTGAACTGTAGAAGGCCCTGGACTCTGATCCTTAGGTGTAGGATACATTGTATAAGTATGATCTAATCTGAGGCCCTAAGTTGAAACCAGAAAAACTTGGGTATGCATTATATACTGAAACTAAACCTGTAAAATTTTAATAACTTGTACACGACTACCTTATCAGCCTAATTGACTAGTAGAAAACCAGCTCTCAGCCTAATGTGGAGCTCCATATCCTGTAACCAAATGCAGGTTCGGTACAAATCACTTCTCACTAGGAATGAGAGGAAAAACTTAGTAGAAATTCTGAAGTTGAACCATCTCGCTTAATTATTGACACTTTATTTGGTTCCTCATATAGTGGGGCATCTTATAGTCATCCCTACCACACTCTTGACATGCCATATAGCTTTCATTGAGTGTCGTATGGTTGGAACTTCACCCACATACACCCTATAAAGGATGCTTCCTATTACTAGAAAAACCATATCCCTATCTTGAAGTTGAATTTCCCTGGATAAAATTGATAGCTTCCCTTAGGTTCTACTCTATGACGAGTTTCTAGTTCCTTATCTTAGAAATGGTGTTCATTCTGAAAACATTTACCTATGATCAGATGGTGTACACAAAAACATACTCAAAATTCATCACAATTTTCAACTCTTCATTGGTTATTATAGGTGAAAAATGATAAATATTAGTAAAATTAGCTAAATACTTCATCATTGACACAGTTCTATCCTAAAGGTTTATAAACTCTTTGGCACCTTCTATTATCATTTTCTTGGAAAAAAGTAGTCATAAAAGTCTATCTAAACGTCTGCCCATACCATACTACGATGATGACCATACTAATTGATGAAATCCCTCCAAACTCTTGGTAGAATCCCAAATCATAAAGGTAGTGATATTGAAACTCCCCTCTTTAGTTGTCTATAAAATCTCAAATATCGAAAACATGGACTCGATACATGACACACCAGACTGAGGGCTACCATCCCCCAAGAATGTGGGAGGATGTTGTTGCTCTAATTCCCGCAATAACTCATCCATAATATGGAAAGGTCATAGAGATCCCTATATGAAATGGATGAAGCGTAAAGAGATATCTCTGAACTGATCATCGGTGCCCAGTGTAATATCAATAGGAGGTACCTTAGGTGGAACTATTGTAGATAATATTTGTGGCTTGGGGACCACCACCTCTAGAGCATGGTCATCGCCACCCTCCCAGTGTTTGACTTGAGGAAATCATGAATAAATATCTCTACAATTTCTAGGCAGACACCTCAGATAATAATTAACAGCATATAAGAAACAAAAAAATCAGGAAAGGATAGGTATAATTCCTTCTTATTAATGATTCACACCTATTAAAATACTCCTAAATATAGGTCCAAGTGATAATAAGGATCAAAAAAACCATATGATACATTACATACTTCTCACTATATTGTTTGGGTTGGGTCATTGTCTCATATAATACAGCATAGGTTCTAGTATTTGGAGTGAACATTACAAGGTATAGAGTAAAACACCCTTTACTTTTCAATTGGCATCCCCATTTAATGGTAACCTTTTCATTTTTAACTTTAAATTTATTTAAAATCATATTTAATTATAATTATATAGATATTATAGTCAAGTTAGATGCGTCACAATTCTTAATTTATAAAGGCCCATACTCTTTATAAATTTCAATAAGTACACCAAGTAACTATGACCTAACATTTACATCTGATATCAGTATGTAATAGGTCATGTATAATGATTTGATTAAATGAATCACCATTCACAATTTATATAAATACATGCTTCATAAAGTATAATTGGAATTAATGTAATGTAATAAACTAATGTTTTAGTCCATAGGATTAATGTTTCATGGCTCAATCATGTAATAATTGGTTGATAAAGGCATAATTACGAATATATGTAGGAAAACACCATATATATTTATCTAATAAATTTAATTAATCTTATTATCTTAACCATATAAGAATAATTGACACATTTCCATATATAATAACCCAAGAACTAACTATATGTAGTAAAAAATGCATGCATAATGTAGACATGGCATAGAAAAATTCATGACATATAATCCCTAAAGTGCCTATAATGATTCATGAGATGATACCCCCTTTGCATAATAGGCCAAGGAAAAAAGTAAATCCATAATAATAATATAAGAATTAATAATTTCACAAAACATGTGTGTCAACCAATGGTGAAATTAGTACAACTGTAACAGTCATAAACCAATAACAACAATAACCCATCCCAGGTAATTTGGGTTTCCCCTGTATGTAGGTTATCTACTCCTAGGAATATGCTCATTACCAAATTCTTATACATCCTAGTATCCTATCTAATTCCCAAATATTGATACAAAAGGAAACAATATGCTATGATACCACTTTTTAGTTTCCCACCCTGGAAACCACTAAGTGGTGCCCCGAGACGGTTGTCCATATAACCTCAAGTGTGCCTCCCTATATACTAGAGGCTACTGAATAGAAGAAAGGTCTTAGGGTATGTCCATGGGGAGAAAATTCCCTCATGATTCAGAGTGTAACATAATAATAAATAATAATTTGGAAATAATAATAGCATTAATAATCATGAAACAACAGAATAATAGACAATACAGATAAATAAATAGGCAGAAGTTAAATTATAAATGGATACAAAATGATGATGATCATGTCATTTATCTATAAAAAAATAAAATCCAAGAGATACATGGGAAATATTCATATACCATGTGATATATAAAAAAATATATAAGACTAAAAATATTCCACTACTAGCATCAAAAGCATAAGCTCGATATTCTGTTCTCATACTCCATCCTGAAACTCAAAATTAGACATTATAAGATAAAATCTTCCCTTTATATACACATGCAATCATGAAGTCTGTTTGGGTACCAAGGGTGTCCCTAGAGGGGTATGGGATATACTCAGTAGTCTAACCCTAATGGTGTCTAAAACAATTGAGTCTATGCATATAAAATGAGCAGTGTGACAATAATAATAAATAAAAGGCAATAAATAAATAAATACATCAAAATGGGTTCCTCGTGGATACCCAAATTACACTACTTACTTCATCCTAATACTAATTTTTCTAAACAAAGGTTAACCTATGCAGATATTATATGAGTTTAATAAAAAGGGGTCATCATAAATCAAGTTTCCAGAATTGACTAAACCCAAGCATGTTATTTGGCTTGGTAGACACATCCTTTGATTTTAAAAAATTAGCATCCTTGTAATTATATAAAAGGAACCTCTAAAATTTAAATAAGTTCCATCTTGGTCCCATCCTAGGAAAACCATATCAAGGAACCCATTTATCACACTATGAGCACAATAAATACTCAACACCATAATAGTCTATCCAAGGAGATCCATAAATAGAATCCCAAGTATCACTCCCAATATGGTGTGAAAATAATAACCTCTAAGCCCATCCATGGTATCTCACACAGAGGACCGAATATCAGTAGTGGAATGATATAACTATCTTTCAACTGATCTCGTCCATGGAGAATCCCCTAGGTAATGTACATCACTCATAAGGAGGTAGATAATCTTCATAGTGATACCATCCAAGGAATAGAAAGTATCTCTCCAGGTGTATTTATCATTCATCAAAAAATTCCAATTATAAAATATGATCAGACCATAAAAGGTGATCCATAAATGGAATCCCAAGTATATCTGTCAATATGTCAGGAAGGTATGGTTCAAATATTAGGATCTTATACCATTTCATCCGGGAATTATAGGCATAATACTTTAACTAACCTGGCCAATTTATTTAATTCAATAAAAAAACTATGGAATAAATAATAGGGGCCTAACTCATGGACTATCATCATTCTATAGTTCATTTTACATTCTGATACATTTATTAAAAGGGAAAATACACATCTAAAAATGTGGCTTAACAATTTAAGGTAAAGGGAATTTAGGACTTTAAGGAAGGGCACACCCATGGTGTGGAACACATAAAGGTGATCAAAAATGGTGTTTATTTTATATTATCTAGGATTGTATAAAACATAGAAAACCATTTAAATTAATTTTACTAAGAGTTTTGGTGGCATCTCTAAAGAATTCTATCATGCAGAAAAACAACACATAATATAAAAGCAATGATACGTTAGGGAAAATAACTAGACCACCTACCTTAATCTCACAGCACTCTCCTCATCATGTTTTGGCCCTTGAATCAAGATAGAATGAGAGAAATCAAAATAAATGACCAAAACTCAGAAAATAGGGAATATAATCTCACACAAAAATAGTGAATAATATGGGAAGATAGATGATTTAAGGAAAGAAGCTGAGTGGAGAGTTTACAATTTTATATCCAACACTCCTAACAATTAAGAAAACAGAGCTCCAAAAAATGAGATCTAGATGAACCAAGGTGATGTGTGAGGATAAGTTCTCACATGCTTCTCCTTCTTTGTGAGAGATAAAAATAAACCCATATAAGAAAAAATGGGTTAGGCCCATTTTTTTAAACTGGCCCCAATATTTAAGGGATATGTAAATTTAACACTTATCATGTAATTCTTAGGTCCCCTCCCCTGGGTAAAAAGAAATTACACAGTGTGTAACTACATTTTATGTCATGTAATACTTGGTTTTGTTCCCTCCTAGGGAAAGACCAATTCATGACATACAAGTGTCCTGGATAACCAAGTTCACATCTTGTATTGAAAATAAACACCATGTATTTATAATAAACACCATGTATTTTGAATGAAACCAGCCTCCAACCTTTTTACCTATTACCTTATGGAAAAAAACATCCAACCTAAGAGAATTGTCTGTAGAATCTAAGCTAAAAGATAAACTCAAAAAGGGTTTAATTGAAACTAAAATAAAACTTATCTTACTAAAAATATGAATGTTATATAAGAAAATGACAAATCTTTATGATATTTTTGGGTATTTTCCATTATTCAAAAAAAAATTATAATGGTTAACTTTTATGCAATATTTAGAAATAAAATGTCCTTGTAAATAAATTTTTCCCAACCAAAATTCAAACTTACTAAATTTTCCATATACTTTATTTTCTTTTAGGGTTTTTAAAACAATACTTAGGTATCTTTATTATTCCCCCTTAATTTTACAATATACCAAAATTTCATCAATAATAAAGACCACAAACTTGTCCAAGAACTCATGAAAACATCTATTCATAGGGTCTATAAATACAATAGGTATATTAGAAAACTCAAAAAGAATAACTAAAAACTCGTAGTGCCCATATTAAGTCTGAAATACACCCTTCATAAATTTATCCTCCTTTACCTTTTGTTGACGGTACCCGAACCTCATGCCAACCTTCAAAAAAATATTGTTCTCCATAAAGATGAAAAAAATCATCGATATGAGGAAAATGATACTTGTTCTTAATAGCAATTTCATTCA
This sequence comes from Viscum album, assembly GCA_963277665.1. Taxonomy (NCBI): domain Eukaryota; kingdom Viridiplantae; phylum Streptophyta; class Magnoliopsida; order Santalales; family Viscaceae; genus Viscum; species Viscum album. Next base: position 483,274,902 of record OY728126.1, read on the forward strand.
AACCTATATACTCATTGCAAAGTATCCTTAAACCATTTTTATTTTTTAACAAACAAAATAGGAGTACCCCATGGTGAAGTTATAGGTTTAATTAAACCTTTATCTAATAATTCATGTAACTTATTTTTAAATTATAAAAGTTCCACTTGAGTTATTCAATAAGGGGGTTTAGAAATAAGATTAGCATTAGAATATAAGTCGATAGTAAACTCAACCTTGTTATTATACCAACTATAAGGACCCATCCATAAACATTACATAATATTGAGTTTTAATCAATAATTAATTATTTTACATTTTATTATATTCTCAAGTTTATAATTTGAGAGAATCAGGTCATAATGAATATATAAAAAACCATATAATATAAAGTGGAGACTTCTATTCAGAATAAATTTTCCCACTATAAAAAAAATTATAAAAAAACATGATTTCTTTTCATGAAAACTTTTCACGACATTCAACTTGACATCTTCCTTTCCCTTAACTAAAAGTAAATCTTGTTATTTTTTTAAAAAAACATGGGATGAGAAAAAAAATCTTAGTAATGTACATAAAAAGGAAATAACTTTTAGTCCAGTGAAAATCATTAAAACCCATGAAAAAACTTTTCTTAAATGTATAATTTTTTACCTAGAAAAGGAATTAACATCCCATTAAAAAGATAATTTATAATAACTTTTGAAAAAGGTTCTCCTTGAAAAATAATTAACAAGAATTATAAATTCATGAAAGTAACTTGGGACTTGTACTCATATACCCCTTATAAAATCCTTAAAAACCCCTTAAAAATTGTAATAACCATACTGGGAACTTCCGAAATAATTATATAGAGAACATGATCATTACCCAACACATTAGGGAACTATTTGTGAACACCCATTGTATAAGATATAATGGTCTTACCTAGTGCTATCTGGGTGAAAAAATCATATATAATTTCCAATAACCTCAACATGAATAAAACATTTAATTCTTTTTCTTTTTCATCATAAAACATTTGAAAACACTTTTAAACTTGTATAAAAATCACTTTTGGATATCAAAATACCATTTTAATTTTGAAAAACATTTTCAATACCAAAATATCCAAAAATGAGAGAGGGTTTTCATTAAATAAAACTTTAATTCCTAAAAAGGAATCCTGAAATCATATAATGGTCATGACAGTGGAAAACATTATTGTCGATGTGTAAGTTAAAAACCAAACATTCCTTTTGTTGTTTGTCAAAACATTCTGTATAAAACACATAAAAATATTAATTTTAAAAAACATTGAAAATAAAAAAAATGAAATATAATATAATATATAATCCTTTTATATAAACATAAAAATATTCAATTAAGTTTAGGTTGGATGTTTCGATGATAACATCAAAATATGCCTCAAGGAAAGAAAATTGAGATAAAGTCTAATACCTTGAGTCTGAATCATCACATTCATTATTTATATTATTGAATAATAAAATTATGTTAATTATTTAATTTATTAAGAAACATTTTCATGTTTATTATTCCCTTTATTTCACTTTTTACAATGTTATGTATGATTACTTAATCAATTAAGTTTAGGTCGGATGTTTCGACAATATTTGGTTTATGTGTCAAAAATGAATTTGGTAGGTTGATTATGGCCAAAGAGTTCCTTATTTAAACATATAAAGAATAATAATAATGAAATTATTATCAAATTTATATTTCTATTATAATTTTAATAACATTAATTAAATATGGTTTTTATAAATTATGAATGTTACAATCATGGAGACGTTTGGTCGTATATACAAATGAGTTGCGTTTTAAATTTTCAATGATTATTATGGAAAGGAAGTATGTAATATGTTACCTTTAAATAATGATAATAATATAATATATACTCTAATATTTCTTTAAATATACTTATATAAATCATTCATATCTTGTGACGATGAAAAGAGAGTCAAGTCGCTTCGTAAAGGCTATAGTCCACACGTTCACGAACGACATTATCATTTTTCCATGAGTGAAATGGAAAGAAATAAAATGATATATTATCTTTTAATAACATTAAATATTTCATTAATATCATTATCATGTCATGTATATCACATTTATTAATTATCTTTACCCTTTTTATCTGCCATGTAATGCATTAGTGAAAAAAATCACATCTCTTTGTGAGGCAGTAGTCTTCCATACACACGAGTGATGTTATAGTATCCCATAAGAAATGGAAATTAAAAAGGTTTATATGATATAATTAATGAATAAGTATAATTATGTTATAAATATCATATATACACATTATATCTATCATTATAGCCAACCATGATAGGTGTTAATAGAAAAATGAATGGCCTCAGTTTGTGAGGCATTTTTCCTTTGTACACGTGAATGATGATTTTGTAAACAATTTGATAGAATAGGAGAACAATTTAGGCTATTAAATTTAAATAATAACATCTATTTATATTTAATATACTTATTTTATTATATAATAATGTTTTAAGAAGAATTTAAGTGGGTGGTGGAAGAAATAAAATAAAAACACTCATTTAAGATCATTATCTCTTCTTCGGGTAAATTATTTTAGTTAGCACAAAAAGGCTTATTATTTTGTATTTAATACCAAAATAATAAATATATCAAGAGATTATGGAAGTAGGGAATTTATTTGGGTAGGTCTTGGCTGAAAAAAATGGCTTTGAATATGACAAACCTGTTATTTTTTACACATTAATTCATAATTTATTACATAAGATTACACATAATACAACCTAAAAGATAGAAAATTCTAGTATATTTTGGAATTATATACATTACATAACAACTTAAATCATGGAATATATTTCCATTATTTAAAACTTCCTTAACATGCTCATATTATTCCATCATACTTAAAATTGCATTGGATAACCGAGGGACATACATAAAAATGGGTGATATATAATGCCCAGTAAGGGAATAAACATGGAATAACATGAATAAAGTAATACATGTTAGAAAATATTCATATTAATGAGAAATAAAATTGGTTTTAATTATAAAAATTACCAATTAGGCATGTTATAACATGATAACATAAAGGCAACATGTGAAATGTCGAAACAACTTAAAACATGGCATCATAAACATGAGTCAAGGATAACTGCAAAGACATCATGATGTACAAAGTCCAATGATGGATTATGTTCACTTTTTAATAACTTTAATGATGTATAATTATACTAAAACATTACCCAATTCATTGGAGAACTATATAATTCCAGTCATACCTGTCACTTTCACTTCATTCACATATATAAGTATGTCAGATAGATCATACAACATGGAATCATTTATCATAAAATTTTATTCCATGATCAAGGTTTATGGAATACATAAATTTAAGTCAAAAATAAAATAATTATAATTTAATCATGGTTAAAATTCTTGACAAAAAATGGGTACGGTTATTCACTACACATTTGTTTGGCAAGGAAAAATCGCAGTGAAATTTATGTAGCATAATGAGGGTGTATAAATGTTAATGGAAGGGATTAATGATATTAAAATGTGAATATCATAATTTATACATAAAATTTAAATTTATAAGGATATTTAATAAAATATTCCAAAATTAGTAATTGGAGATAAAATAAATAAGATAATGAAGATACTTGAATGAAGAGGATAAGGAAAGGATCCCTTACTAAATCTCAGCATAGTAACGACGCGGTAAATGATATAATGAGAGGGGATAAATGATATCTCATTATTATGGAATAAATTTTAAATTATAGTAATATTTATTGGATCATTATAGCATAACCAATTGAGAATAAAATGGATAATTACAAATAAAGATCTTGAATGGAAAAGAAGAGAGAGAAATCTCTTACTAAATTTTGACATGGTATCATTTTAGGTAAAGGTAAAAAATGAAAGGGTATAAGTGATATCTAATTCAAATAAAATAAATTGGATATTAATATGTTTTTTATAAATTCATTATAATATAACAAATTTATATTCAAAATGATAATTATAATGAAGGTTCTTGAATTAAAAAGAATAGGGAGAGGTCCCTTACTAAATTTTGGTATGGTAATAGGTGAACATAAAGGTTCATGAGAGGGATTAATGAGAGTGAAATGGGTCTATAATAACATTTAAATAAATTGGTAAGTAATAGGGATGTATAAAAACATACCCAAACAATAAATAATGAAAATTAAGAGGCATAACATAAAAGAGGTGCTTGGATGAAATAAAGAGAGGGATATCCATTACTTTGAGTGGGTGATTACAAAAGATCGAGAGGATATTCTTGAGAGATTGGGGAACATTTGGAGGAATATAGAGAGGTTATAGTAGATTAAATATATGATCCTTGTTTTATAGTGAAGAGTAATGAGAGCTTGGATGGATTTATATAGAAGAAGAGAGGGGAGTTCTTTATTATTTCCCAAACATAGGTTTTGGACTCTATATAATAAAATAATAAAAAACACAAAAATCACCCTAGTATTTGAACATGGTTTCCTAGAAATAGATTTGGTTTTAATTATTTTATTTGAAAAAGGACTGAATGTATTAAAATATCACTCCTGATGATGTGGAAGTGAGTCTTTTTTATAAAGAAATGAATTTAAAACCATAAAATATAATATAGGTTTTGGATGATTCATAAAGGCTTTATAAATTTAATTAAATAAACTTAAAATCATATTATTTTGAAGGGAAAACATATATTTTGTTGCATATACTATTTTTAGTATTTCTTAAATCATTTTTGGGTCTTTATGATGTTATAATACACACATGTATTTATACAATATTTAATTTTTACCCGAAAATTCGACTGTCTCTGAAAATTATAAAAAATTAACCATATGACAATTTAGAAATTATGAATCCAAATATAATATTTATTTATTTTTCAAAATAAGTCTCTAAATATATGAATTTTAAATTTTAAAATATAATTGACATTTATAAAGAAATGCTGGTTTTTTTTTAAATAACAGTTTTTGAACCATTATAAAAATTACATTGGACATCATAAAAATGATATTATAATTTAAATTTTACAAAAATAATTTAATAATAATATTTTATTAAAATATAATTTATTTAAAAAATAAATTAATTCATCACATGGAATATCTTAATTGAAATTTCATATTACTCTAAAATACAATTTGTGTTTTTCATATCAAAATATAATTTTTATCAAAATGATTTATCAATAATTTATAATGTTAAAATAATGAGGAATAAATATAATAATTATTTCATTAAAAGTAAATATAAATATCTATACTATTATGGTTACTTTATTCTTAGTCTTTGTTAAATTATTTATACCCTTAATTAACCAATTTTCTTTTTACCATGTTAATAAATATTTACTACAGTTACACTTCATATTGTATAAAAACTATGTTAACCTTATCACCTGATATTAATTATGATGATTAAAAATATGGAATCCATTTTATCAAAATCAATTCACAGAGGTGGAATAATTTAATTTAAGGAAAAACTCATTTTTGTAAGGAAAATATTATTTTACATTAACTCTATAACTAGAAATATTCATTATATGAATTTAAATTATTAAATATAGATATATAATATAAAAATTTAATTTAAATAATATCTTATTAGGGGTTATTTTAATTAATTATAATAAAGAAACATTATACATTTTAAAATAGCTTTAAGAAAAAAAAAATTGAAGCCTAAAAATAAACCTATATTAAAATATAATATAATGATAATTTAAATGTAAATAAAATAACTAAATAATTATTATTTTACCTTTAAATAAAATTCAAAGGATAATTTTACTTTTAAATTAATTAATCTATTAAAAGAAATGATAATTTTACATAAAAACGGTATTTTCACTATTCACTAAAATATATATATTTTTTAAAAAAACCCAAATTTTCATCCTAAGTTAATTTTGAAATGCTCATATAAAAAATAGAATTATATTTATCAAATAAATTTTCAAAAAATTTAAGAAAATAATTAAAATATTTTTTCATGAAAATAAATATAAAAAAATTTGAAGAAAACATATTTTGAAAAACAAAAAGACATTACCAAAAATTGATTGATTATTTACTAAGAATTTATAAATATATTTAGGAAATATATATATATTTTACAAATTAGTTAATCATAATAATTTATGAAAAATTAATGGAAATAATAACATGATCATATTTAAATAATTATTGTTTATTTAGGTTCGGTGTTTCGTATCACATATACTATCAAACATAGTTTTATATTTTAAAATCTTGGGGTGTTACATTCTCCCCCTTTAATAAATTATGGCCTCACAATTTAAACTTGAACTCGGTAATAAAAACTTGAAAATATCCATATTGAAAACTCACATCATAAAAAGTTTTAATAAAACTTCCACTTGAAAAGAGAGAAAGTGGAGTATGAAGGACATCATATAACTAGGTTTTAAAGTATGATAACATTAGCAGGAGGTGAAAACATGGACATGGAAGAGAAAACTAACACCATAGAACTAATATAATGTGATAGAGAAATGGTTAATATAAATTCAATGAAAAAAACATAAATCTGTGATTGTTGAAAATTCCATCCATTCATCATAAATGAATGTAATATGAAAACATTTTTGTTTCAAGATTATCTTCATAGAGTTAAGGAATTCCTTTTTCATATTGACTAAAAACATAAAGAAATATTATTTATTGAAAAGTATAATTTCATCATTTAATTAATTTTCATAACAATCTAATATTTTTATCCAAATGAAGAGAATTCAAGATAGGAAATGTTTTTATTCCTAAAGCACTAGAATAAGCTTCTAACGAATCACATAATCTACAAAAGAATAAAAATATATTCCTCCTTTCTTTACTAAATCCAAAAAGTTTATAATAAAGTAATATAATAATGAATATAAATAAACCTTACTACATTAATCTCTAAAATTCCCAAAAAAATCCTAATGGTTTAACATAGATCATTCCTTAAATAAATACCCATATATGAAACTAATAAACTCAAAATAAAATAATTTTTTAACTTCAAAGGTTATATTATTCACCTCATATTACACCTTTAAAACATAATATCATTCTTCTCAAATAATCCTAATGGTCATATATCCCTCAACCTAAATAAAACATCTCCAAAAATATCATTAATCCTCAAAATCAAAAAAATTTGATCCTATAATATGTTTCCCAAAAATATCATACTAAACATTCATCACATAAATATTCAAAAGTTATATCAATGATTTTAAACATAATATTATCCTTATACATATAATCCCAAAACTCTTTAGGTTTATCCCATAATCAAACCCCTATTAAGGCATGTAAATCCTTTAATCATGTGTTTTCTAAAATATCACTTTATCACTAAATCACTTTTATAGGTTATCAGTACTATTCAACATATTTTTTTCTAAAAACATTAAAAAAACTTGTCGTGGATCAATCCTTATATATCTCATGATTCTAAAATCCATAATGTCTTTTATATATTACTTATATTATACAATTCTCAATTAAATATACAATATCTATTGATCAGTTATCACATTTCCCTTCACATTTGTTGTTGACTTGGTTCTTCCTATTTCCATCTACTGACTATAATAAATGGAAAATTAGGGATGAGTAATTTTAAACTATTAAACATATAAAAGGTGATCCAATAACATTAAAAGGATAAATAATAAATGAAATTTATTTCCTTAACTTATGAATTTTAAGGATTCAATATAAGTTATCCATGATCTATTTCCTAACATAGACTCTTATGGACATTCTTGTTCTATTAATAATGGTTCATAATGAGCTCAAAAATTTAACAAAAAATATCCATCAGGAGCATCAAACCAGGTGTGAAACAAGTACCATTATCATGCACCGGTTCTTGATTTAGTTTCTCTCAATATGGTGTTCTCGGGTTTAACATCTATATACATCTATACAAGAGCCACATCCACTTATAATATCTAGACAAGGATGTATTTTCTTAGAAACCACTTACTCTATACTTTAGAAAAATTTAGGTATTTCTTATTATTTTTAGTCTTATCCCTGAGTCTTTCTCTAGATTTTTCTAATCCTAATCCCAAAAATAACTAAACTTTCATTTGAATCCAACTATGACAATCCTACTCCTTATTACACATTAATTCATGATTTATCACATAATATTACACATAATACAACCCTGAATATCGATAACTATAGTGTATTTGGGAATTAGGTACATTGCATAAGAACTAAAAATAGGTAATACATCACAATTATTGAAAACTTCCTTAACATCCTCATATTATTCCATTATACTTAAAACTGCATGCACTTGGGGACATACATAAGAAATTGGTGAGCTATAAAGATCGGTAAGGGAATAAGCATTACATAACATGAATAAAGTTATATATGTTAGACAATATACATATAAATAAGATATAAAATGGGTGAGAATAATAAACAAGAATAATGAGACATGATATAACATGATAACATAAAGCCAACATGGGAAATGAGAAACAAATTAAAACATGGCATCATAAACATAGGTCAAGGATACTTACAAATACATCATGATGGAAAAATTCCCATGATGGATTTTTTTCACTCCCTAATCCCTTTCATGATGTATCATGAGAATAAAACATTACCCAATGCATTGGAGTGTTATATAATTTTGGGCGCACCTATCACTTTTATTTCATTCACATGCATAAGTGTGCCACATAGATCATACAACATGGAATCATTTATCATAAAATTTTATTCCATGATAAAGTTATGTAGAATAAATACATTAATTTCCCCAATCAAATCATTATAATTTTATAAAGGTTAACACCCTTGATAGGAAATGGGTACGGGTATTCACTACACATTTGTTTGGCATGGAAAAACTGCGGTGAAATTTCTATAGCATTACGGTGATGTATGAATTTTCATGGAAGAGATTAATGAGAGTGAAATGGGTATCTCATAATTTTTAAATAAAATGTAAAATAATGGGGATATGGAATAACATATCCCAAATTTATTAATTTGAGATAAAAGACATAAGATAATGAAGATACTTGAATAAAGAGGAGAAGGAAGGGACCCCTTATTAAATTTTGGCATCGTAACGACATAGAAAATACTATAATGAGAGGAGATACATGATATCTAATTATAATGGAATCAATTTTAAAATATATTTATCTTTATTGAGTCATTAAAACATATCTAATTGAGATTCTAAAAGCTAATTATAAAGAAGGATCTTGAATAGAAAAGAAGAGAGAGAAGTCTCATACTAAATTTCAGCTTGGTAACAACATAGGTAAAGGTAAAAATGAGAGGAGATAAGTGATATATCATTAAATTAAAATGAACTAGACATTAATTGGGTGTTTATAAATTCATGAAAATATAACAAATTCAGATTCAAAAGGATGATTATAATGAAGGTTCATGAATTGAAAAGAAGAGGGAGAGGTTACTTACTAAATTTCGATATGGTAACGAGTGTACATAAAGGTTCATGTGAGTGATTAATCATAGTTAAAGGGTTATATAATCACATTAAAATAAAGTTATAATTAATAGGGATATATAAAAACATACCCAAAAAATAAAAAATGTAAATTAAGAGGCCCGATATAAAATAGGTGCTTGAATAAAAAGAAAAGATGGAGACCCCATACCTAGAGAGGGTGACTCCAAAATTTGGGAGGAGATTCTTGAGAGCTTGGGGGAAACATGGGAGGAAACTAAATATGGGAGGGATGATTAAGGATGTAATCTATGGTTTTTAGTGCAGATTAATGGGATATTGGGTGGTTTTATATAGTAAAAGATAGGAGAGTTCTTTATTATTTTTCATATATAGGTTTTGAACTCTATAATAAAATAATCAAAACCAAAAACCTTACCATGGTATTTGAACATGGTTTCTTCTAAATAGAGTTGGTTTTAATTATTTTATAAGAAAAATTTCTGAACTTGTAAAAATATTACTCTTGCTAATGTGCAAGTGAATCATGTTTATAAATAAATTATTTTAAATTCATAAAATATAATATAGGTTTTGTAGGATTCATAAAGGATTTATAAAATTAATAAAATGAACTAAAAATCACATTATTTTAATGGGGAAATATATATTTGGTAATGGAAACAATTTATAATATTTTTTCATCTTTTTGGTCTTTATGATTTCATAATACACACTGTATATTTATACCATATTTAATTTTTACTAGAAAATTTTATTGTCTCAAAAAATTATGAAAAATTAACAATTGGGTAATTTGGAAATATTGATTCAAAAAATAATATTTATTTTATCAAAATAATTTTTTAGATATTTGAATTGTCACTTTTAAAATAGAATTTAAATTTATTAAGAAATACTGGGTTTTTTGACAATAAGAGTTTTTGAACCATTAAAGAAATTACATTTGACATCATAAAAATTATATTATCATTTAAATTTAACAAAAATCATTTAATAGTAATATTTTATTAAAATATAATTTATTTAAAAAACACATTAATTCATTATAAGTAATATCTTAATTGAAAATTCATATTACTCAAAAATATATTTTGTGTTTTAGCGTATCAAAATATATTTTTTATAAAAATGATTACTCAATCATTTATAAAGTTAAAAAATAAGGAATAAATATAATCTTGATTTAATTAAAATTAAATATAAATATTTATAATATCATGGTTACTTTTTTCTAGTCTATGTTAAATTATTTCTACTGTTAATTCACATTTTTCTTTTATCGTGGTAATAAATATTTACTACAGTTAATGTTCATAGTTTCCAAAAAATAAGCTGAACTTATTACATAATATTAATTATTATTATTATAAATATGTAATCCATTTTATAAAAATAAATTCACACAGGTGGAATAATTTAATTTAAAATAAAACCTGCAATCATGATGGAAATAATTTTTCTAAAAAATGCATTTTTAAGAAGTATATAATTTTAATTTAACTCTATTACTTGTAATATTCATTATATGAATTTAAATTAATAAATATAGATATATAATTCAAAATATTTCATTTAAATAATTTTTCAATAGGGGTTATTTTAATTAATTATAATGGAGAAACTATAAGCATTTTAAAACAGCTTTTAGAAAAAAAAATATTTTGAATCCTAAAAAAACTTATACTAAAATATAGTATAAATATGATTTAAATGTAATTAATATTACTAAATAATTATTATTTTACCTTGAAATAAAATTAAATGTATAATTGTACTTCAAAATTAATTAATTTATCAAAATAACTAATAATTTTACATAAAAAGGTATTTTCACTATTCACTAAAAAATCTATATTTTTCAAAAAAAATACACAATTTTCACCCTAAGTTAATTTTGATATTATGATAAAAAAATTAATTGATTTTTTATTAAAAAAAATCAAAATGTTTTATAAAATAATTATAAAATTATTTTCCTAAAAATAAATAAATATCATTTTTGAAGAAAACATATTTTGAAGATCAAAAAGAAATTACCAAAAACTGATTGATTATTTAATAATAATTTATAAATATAATTAGGACATATATATATTTCATAAATTATTTAATCCTAATCAATTGTGAAAATTTAATGGAAATGTTAAAATAGCCATATTTAAATAATCAATATTTTTTTAAGTCCGGTGTTGTGTATCGCATACGCTATCAAACATTATTTTCTATTCTAAAATATTGGGGAATTATATTGAAGGTGTGAATATGAAAGGATACGGGTGAAATTTTATAAGTGAGGTGAGTGGTACACTTTCAACAATTGAAAAGAAAAAGGTGTAACATTGTTTTCCACATTCAAAAAATGTAAAAATAGTTTATTCTTGAGACTTAGAAATTTTAAAGTCAAATTATTTTCATAAAATATATTTTAGAAAAGTTTTTAGTACATTTTAACTATTATAATTTTATTTTAACCCCTGGTAAATCTATTTTTACCTTAACCATAATAATTAATTCTTATTGTTTACTATTCAATTTGGTTAAAAACTAAGTTAAACTTATTAGATAATATAAATTATTCTAATTCAAAATATGGAATATATTTTAAAAAATTAAATTCAAATAAGTGTAAAAATTAAATTTCAAACAAATCTCGCATATTGACGAAAATGCAGGTCTTCAAGAAGTAAATTTTTTAAGAAAAAATTGATTTTATATTAAATCTATTAATAATAATAATCATTATATGAATATAAATTTATATTTATTGATATATAATTTAAAATTTTAATTTAAAACATTTCTTGTTATTTATTATCTTAATTAAGTAAAATGTAGCAACATTATGCATTTTAAAATAGTTTTTAGAAAAATCCTGTTTTTAAACCCAAAAACAAACTTTTACTCAAAACCAATATAAATTTAATTAAAAATTAATTAAGCGTATTAAATATATAAAAATAATAATTATGTTACTTAAAATCACATTCAAAATATATTTTTTATTTTATAATACTTAAATTATTAAAAAGAAATAATTTTTTTACACAAATTGATATTTTTCACTATTCATTGAAAAATCAATATTTTCTAAAAAATCCCAATATTTCACAATAAGTAAATTTTGATATTATGATTTCAAAAATTATATTCATATTTTCATTAAATTTATAAAATTTATAAATTAAACTTTTAAATAAATTTTTATAAGAAAGGATTTTAGTTAAAACTATTTCCTTTTTGATTAAAAACTTAATTAATATTTTTATAATGAATATAACTATCTAATTCATATTAATAAATATGAAAATTATTTATTCTGTATTTATCTGGGTCATAAAAATTATAATTAGTTGTTTAAATTTTAATGATATAATTTCAAGGGTGAAATCCTAATAATGGGGTAAAATATAACACATTGATATTTTTTCACATATTTATTTTTTTGGAAAAATTAATTTCTTTAATGGCTTTCATTACAAGAAGAAACGAGTTTAATTGAAATGAAATATTCTATGATAACCTAAACATTAAAATTTATGGGTATGAATGGGACTAACTAATTTTTTTTAAACTTTAATTTTGTGCCTATATAAAATGAATTCATTAGTTATTAATTAATTAGAAATGAAAATAAAAATCATTTGAATGAAAAAAATATGCTTCTCTATAAAGCTATTTTTATGAAAAAAATTATTTTGATTAAAATAAATTAAATAAATCACTATTGGTGAATGGTTTTATTGAAATTTATATATTATATATTAAATAAATTTTATTAACATTCATTTAATGTTTTTGCTGGGAATGATATATGAATAAATATATTTTTATGCATAAAAATGAATATTTCTTAAAATTATTTTTCATTGTGTTTTAAGTATTTATATTAAAACTATTTTATGAAATTTCTATAGATTGAATCTTAAAAAATGGATACCATATTTATAATTAGTTGGTTCATGTTTTTTAAATAGGCTCGTTTTATTTTTTTCATTATTAATAGTAACCTTTATAATTTGTGTCACCTTAGTAAGGATAAAATGGGTAAAACAAGGTTTAAACCTTGATATAAAACTATATAATTTCTCTAACACCTACCTTTATTCTATTGGATGAGTTTATGTCAGTCATTTATATCTATTTTTGGATTATATTGACACTTTATGATGACACGATCCTTATACACATATCATTACATGATTTCTAAAATTAAATATCCATTAATACAACACAAGGATCATGAGGCCTAGTGTGTTTGGAAGACTAGGATCTTAATATAACAAAGTAAACTAAAGAATGGAATATATCTATTTTTCTCTTCCTTAGTGAGCTTCTAAACCAATTTGAGCTCCTAAAACTGCATAAGATTACATAAGAAATACATAAAAGAAATGGGTGAGTTGGAAATCCCAATAAGAGAATAAACATGATAAGGAAACGTAACATATAAATCAAAGATATGACGTGATATCATAAAATTGAAGGCACCTGAATAATATAATTGAATAATAACATAAAAACTTGGTATCTTAAGTTCATGGTATCATAAGAAATGTTTAAGTAACACAAAACATGTCATAAACATGAGTCAAGGATAATTACCTAGATAATATCACATGGTGGACAAAGTCCCATAACGGATTAGGTTTACTACCTAATACCTTACATGATGCATAATAAGAATCAATATTTACCCAATTAATTAGTGTGATATCTTGGTTTACCCATCATAAAATGTTTATGATCTATGTGTTCCAAATAAAGGAAGTAAACCATAAGTTGTAACATAATAATTGCCTATAGAGAGGAAATCGGTGGCATAATCTTGCTTCATATCATAATCAAATGAAATTTCAAAATGAATTCATTTGATAAATGATAAAAACAATATATTAACCCATCAAAGGAAGGTAGAATAATCTAGGTGTATATGTAAGAGAAATATATACATAATTCAGTAGCATTCCATAACATTAAGGGTTATTTCCATTGATGAATACAAATTATTCTTGATGAAAATAATATTTCCATTTTGAAAATAATTTTTTTTTAAACTAAAATTCAAAAAATATTTTGGAAATTTTTTCTTCAAATATAAAAATGGAAATTTTAATATAATCATTAAAATATTTAGTGGTCATGATGGCAGTAAATTCCATTCATGTCTTACACATTTAAAACAAATATCCCTTTCACGGTTTCAGTAAAATAGAAACAAACATTGTTTTTTAAAGAGATGTGAATATTCATTAGTATTTTTTTTTGTAAAAATATAAAAAGAGGTAAAATATAGTTTAAGAAATCATAGAGTAAAATTAGAGTATTTTTTAATTTTTTTAGAAAACATAGACATGGAAGGAAATAGTTTTCAACCAAATAGAGAAATAAAGTCACTTTACTTTAAAAACATTTCCTTAGTCATTTTATATACCAAAGGGAGTAAAATGGTATTATTACTTGTAAATTTCATGAATATAAATTGGATAATAAAATTAAATTGTTTTATTATAAAATTATCAAATAATTTCCTACAATATAAATTTAAGAATAAATAATCCCGATTAGAATGAGATTGAAAGACAAACCCTTACCGCTTTAGTAACTTTTGAATCATAACATCCCATGAATAAAATAGATAAATTGGAAATTAAAATATAATTCATAATGAATAATTAATTATTTAATATGAAAATGGAAATTATATACACTATTTAAATGAAATTAGTTGTATAAAAGGACATGCGTCTTAAAGAAGGAAGCTTTGAGACGAAAACACTTACAAAGTTCGTGTCATTGATGTAGGAGTTAATCAATGAGGAGATTATGTGTAACAAATGTATATATACACAAATAAAAGTTTAAATAAAAAATAAGTTAATAAAATTTCATTTTACACATAATCATGGCATAATATAATAAACTATGCAAACATATAACCCATTGAAAGGAAATTGAGTTAAGAAACTATTTACCTCGTGTTTCCCTTTAGTTGGGTGTTCTTTAACCTTATGTATAGTAGTTTTGAAGATGTTATTTACTCAAATGAGAAAAATATTAATATTTTTAATATCATATATCATCCTTTTATAATATTTAATTACCTTTTAGTTATAAATCTTTCATTATCACTATTGTTTTGAGTGTTAATTGCATTCTTTTTATGTATTTTTTGTCCTGAAAGTTTCAGATCATGAAAATAGGTTATAGTTACATTGTATAGAAAATTATATTAATGATATAATATTATTTTTTTAATTATATCCTTATTTATAATCATTATTTAATTTTAAACCTGTAGAATGAATCAAATCGCTTCGTGGAGATGGTATGTCATACGTATGCATGAGCGACATAATCATTTCTTTAACGGGTGAATGGGTAAGAAAGTGAATGGTATATTAATTTTATAGAATAAATATAATTACATATATATCACATATATTAATTAAATATATCCTTTTATTACCATACATTTAAGGCATTAATAAAGAAAAAATCACATCACTTCGCAAGCCGGTAATTCGCTGTACACATGAGCAACGTTATCGTATTTATTATGGAATAAAAAGAAAGAAGGTATATATCATATTATAATTAAAAAAAGTATCATTATATGTTAAATATTATATATAATCATTATATACATCATTATATCTATCTTTGAGAAGTGGTTATGGAAAAATAATTACATCTATTCGTGAGGCGATAGTCCGTCGTACACACAATCGATGATTTTATTTAACATTTGAGGGAGGAGGAGGTGGTTGTTTGTAATAACCCTAAAATAAAAATATCTCATTATATAGAATATACTGAGTTTATTATATAATCATTTTTTAATTATATTTGAATTATGTGGAAGAATAAATAAAATAAAATGCTTGGTTAAGGATGCAACCTCTTCTTCAGACAACATCATTTGGTTTGCACCAAAATCCTTCCTATGGTGGTTTTCTGAACAAAAAAATTATTATTTAATGATTATATGGAATTATGGAATTTATTTTGGTAGGTATTGGTAGAACCAAGGTTTTGGGAGTGTGTAAAGAAGATTATGGGTGTTTCCATTTATAAGTGGGGGAGAGGACACACTACATATTTTTGAAAATAAAGAATTACTCTCACATTTTTAAAATGAAAAAAGGATCCAAATGGAACAATTTAAAAAATTATAAGATATAAGGTATAAATATGATTATAAAATAGTAATTAGATAGATTTTCATCCATTTTTAACATTTATTTGTGTAGTTTAACCCTTGATAAACTCATTTTTACCTTAACCGTGGTAATTATCTTTTAGTTTTCCACTATTAATTATGGTAAAAATAATGTTGAAATTATTATATAATACAAATTATTTAATTAAAAATATGGAATCCATTTTTCCATACACATCCAACATAAGTGGCATAATTTAATTTAAAATTAAACCAGTAGAGGCGATGAAAAGGCGGTTTTTCAAGAAGTGTATTTTTAAAGAAAATGATGACATTAAATTTACTCTATTAATAGTAATCACCAATATATGAATTTAAATTAATATGTATTTAATAAAATATATTTATTTAATTTAAATCATTCCTCGTTAAAGGTTGTTTTAATTAATTAAAAATGAGAAGCATTATGCACTTTAAAATAGTTTTCATAAAAATCCAGTTTTTAGACTCAAAAAAACATAAAATAAAATCCAGTAAAAGATGATTTAAATGTAATTAATTAGATTTAATATAACTAAATAATACATATATTAATTTTAAATCAAATTAAAATAATATTGGTAATTAATTTATTAAGAATAAATTACAATTTTATAAAAATCTTTATATATCAATATTCATTTAAAATTAATATTTTATAAAAAATATAAAAATTTCCCTATAAGTTAATATTGATATAATGATTACAAAAATGATTTTTTCCAAATAAATTTTCTAAAACTAATAAAAATTAATTTTAAATTATGAGTGCAAAGAGTGACTAAACGGCCTTTTAGAAAAACATAGCTTTTTTGAGAAAACATTTTATTTTTTAAATAGTACTTTTCTTATTTATAATAAAAATACTATCATTGAATTAAATTTTTTACATGTGTAAACCATATAATTTTAATAATTTTTTTAAAATCTATTCATACCCAATAGCTTAACATCTAAGTTATAACGATAATGTTTAAATAATAATATTTTAATAGTGTCATTATTCATTTAAACTCAGTGTTGCGTGCATCTCAAGCTATTGAAGATATTGAAACTATTTACAAATAAATATTTTATAAAGTATTGGGGTGTTACATTCTCTTCTAATATTGGTTTTCCATGTCATATATCTTATCCAACATGATGATCCTCTTTTCAAATCTCAAGGAGTTACATTCTACCACCCTTAAATAAATTACGAAGTTGAAATTTAATATTGATTATGGTAATGAATGGTGTGAAATTTGAAAATAACTTTATTATAAACCTACATTATAAAAAGGGTTAATAAAAAATTCTATTGATAAGAGAGAAATGGGTGTACGAAGGTCATCCAGAATAACACATTATTAGGTATCTATGTAGGAGAAAATTGGTGGAAAGTAAAGATATGGACATAAACGAAAATTGTAAATAATTATAAACAGTGACAGATATCATTGATCATAAGAATGTGAATGATCAATGGAATGTTAAGGACCTAAAAAACATAAATTTATGAAGATTTAAAATACCATTTTATTCATCAAATATGAAGGTAATGTGATAATATTTGTGTTTCAATATCCTTTTCCTAAAGTCAACGTGTTATTTTAATGTCTGAGAATATAATGAAATATACTTAATTGATATATTTATATTTTATAATTACAATTTCATCCTTTGGTTGTTATTTGATCAATTTCCACTTTATCTCTTACTCCATGAAATGAATATAAAAAACATATTTATATACTTAAAGAACTAAAATTAACTTTTAATATATCACAATATCAATAACAGAGTAAAATTTTATTCCTCCTATATTTATTAAAAACAAAACTTTTATAAAATGGTAAAATAATATCCAAAAATTATATAAATATATTAATCTCCAAAACTCAACAGTGAAACCAAAGGTTTAAAATAGATCATTACTTAAATAAATGACCCTATATCACAAATAACCTCAACATGAAATAAGGTGTTCAACCCAAATTTTATATCATACCCTTTCAAATTACATCTCAAAAACATAATTTCATTCTTCCCAAATAATCTGTTTCGATAAAACAAAAGGTTATATATGCTTCAACCTAATAAAACATCTCCCAAAATATCATTAGTCACCCCAAAATCAAATGAATTGATCCCATAATATGTTTCCCAAAATCATCCTAATATTTAACCTTTAAACCATATAATTAAAAACAATGTTATAGTAAATAGTACATCATTTAGGCCATTCGTAAGTGATGCACCCTTATCACCCTTCGGTTGTGGGTTCAAACCTAGTGTCCTTGCTAAAAGCAATGGGTTGTCACCTGGATTATGAGTTGTCCTTTTTTAAATAATATGGAAAAACATATGTTATGATCATATTAATAATTAAACATGATCCTTTAACATTCAGAAGAACATGATGATCATCTTTAAGAATAACATAAGTCATCAAGTTACTTTTTAAACCACTATGGTTTTCTATACAACTCATTATTTTCCACATTTAAAATATTAAACAGTTGATGGTGCCTTATCAAAATAATTATTCTCATCCATTTCATTAAATGAAGATTTCATTTTTCCCCTGAAAATTACTTACTTTGTACTCCTATTCTCCATACATAAAACATATTATCATTATTTTGAGACATTAATTTGAGTGCTTCTTCCTGAATTATCAACATATAAGAAACTGAATCTTCCTTACTCTATAGTCTCCACTATAAAAAATCTCATTGAACTCTATCCTTATCTTTCTTGGTGGTTCCAAGAGTTGGTTAAGGTTTAAGTTGTACATAATATATCGCGATAATCAATTAGTAAAAATCACAATATCCTTTACTCTAGTCATCATACCATTTGGTTTCTTATCAATATAGTGTGTATCAAATTTAATGTTAACCATGTTCCTTCTAGTTCCCTCCATTGAAAAAAAACCACAAATCATAGTGTGACAAAAAATAATCATATCTAGATACCACATAATCATGAAAAATAATTTATTTGATGTCTAAATAATGAAACAATATTTTCAATATATTTAAACTTAGGTTTATCCTAGGTCATTCAGGGTTATCATCTATTCAAATCCTTCATGATGGTTCGTAAAGATATTGTAAATTTCTAAAGAATATCCCCTAGGAGTATCAAATTGGGTGAGCAGTAAGGCCCACTTCCATATACTAGGTAATTATAGAGTGAATATCTATAGTCATTTATAATATTTATTACCCCTTGATACATATATAACTGAACCACATCCACTTTTAGTATCCAGATAGGGATTTCATTGCTCAAAAACTACTCACTCTAAACTTCAAAAAAAATCTATTATATTTTACAATATATAGAATTATACTAATACTTATAATTATACTTATGCTTAGACTTATATTTAGGATTCTTACTATGGTTTTCTCATCCCAGTTTCAAAATGTTAACCAAACCATTCCTCTGACACCAACTATGATGACCTATGACTTTTACACATATTATTACATAAATTATAAACATAAATATTCGTTAATAAAATATAAGGATCTTGATGCCTAGTGTATTTTGAAGACTAGGATCATAAAAAAATCAAATGAAATTAGTTCTTGGCGTACTTATATTTTGTTCTCTTAGTGAGATCATAAATCCATTTGAGCATCTAAAACTGTATAAGATGACCTGGGGAATACATAAAATAAAGAGGTGAGATATAAATCCCAATAAGGGAATAAAAATGATAAATAAACATAATATATAAATTAATGATATATCATGATATCATAAAATAAAGGGAACATGAGTAATAACATGTAATAATAACATAAATAACATGGTATCATAAGATAATGGAATCATAGGAAATGTTCCATCAAAATAAAACATAATATAAACATGAGTCAAGGATAAATTCCTAGACAATATAACATGGTTGAAAAATTCCCATAACAGATTAGGATTACCTCCCAACCCCATACATGATGCCTCATGAGACTAAATATTTACCTAATCCATTGGATTTATATCTGGTCACATACATCATAATGTGTTCATGATCTATTTTTCAACATAAATTATATAAAACATAAGGAATAACATAATAATTACCAATGGAAAGGAAATGGGTTCCATAATCTTGGTTCATATAATAATCAAAGGAAATTTCATAATAAAGGAATTTTATAAATAATCATAAGTCATTCATTACCTAGTCAAAGTAAGGGAGAATAATATAGTAATACATGTGAGAGAAATAGTTACAAAATTTAGCAGTAATCTATAACATCAAGGTTTTTTTTCATTGATGAATAGGAAAAAAACATTCCTGAGAAAAATAACCTTTCCACTTTGAAAATAGCTTTTGGGAAAACTAAAAATAACAAAATATTTTAGAAATTATTTTCCATGAAAATAACCTTAGAATCCTAAAATGGGATCTTTAAAACATTTATTTTTCATTATAGAAGAAAATTATGTTCATGTCATACATGTTTAAAACAAATACTCCTTTTACATTTTTGATAAAATCCAAACTGGTCTTATTTTTAAAAATGATATGAATATTCCTTTTAAAAAAAATTAAAAACCAAAATGGGGAAAAATTAACATGACATAATCATAGAGAAACATTAAATAACTTTAGATTTTTTTTTTTTGAAAACATGGACCTAGAAGAGAAAAGGTTTTTGACCGAAGAGAGAGATAAATACGATTTTCCTTAACAACAGTTCCTCAATCATTTAAGTACCAAATGGTAAAAATAGTAAATATCAGGAATAAACATAATATACTAAAATAAAATGGGTTTATTATAAAATTATCAAATAATTTCCTCCAATGGTAATTCAAGCATAAACAATCTCGATTAAAATGAGATTGAAACATAAATCTTTACCAGTTTGGTAACTTTCGAATCATAAGTTCTCATGAATTAAATAGATGAATTGTAACATGAAATATCAATATGTATGATGTAATTGTGGCATATTTTTTAAATGGTTAGTTTATAAACCATTTAAAACAAATTAGGTGTATAAAAGTACATGTGACTCAAAGAAGGAAGTTCTGAGATGGAAACCCTTTCAAAGTTCATATCATTGAGGTGAGAGTTAAACCATGATGTGATTATGTGAAAAAAAGTATATACAGACAAATAAAAGTGTAAATATAAAATATTTTAATAAAATTTCATTTTACACATAATCTTGGAATAATATAATCAATGAAGTCAACGTATAACCTAATGAATGGAAATTGAGTTAAGAAACCCCTTGCCTCAAGCTCCCATTTAGTTGAGCATTATTTAACCTCATGTATATAGGATTTAAATATGTTATTAACTTATAAAATAACCATATTAATATTTATAATATCATACATGATCCTTTTATAAAATATTATTACCTATTTTTTAATAATGTTTTGTTATCACTATTATATCAGGTGTTAATTGCTTTGTTTTCTTATGCATGTTTTTTCGTGAAAGTTATGAATATAAAACATAGGATATAGTTATATCATATTAATAATTATATTAATTTTATATATATATATATATATTCACTATATTATTATTTATAATAATTATTAAATTTTGAACATGTATAACTAATTACATCACTTCTTAGAGATGGTAGACTATACATATGCATGAGCGACATTATCATTTACTTAATGGGTGAGAGGGTAAGGAATTGAATATAATATAATTTTTCTATAATAAAAATCATGTCATATATATCACATATATTCATTAAATTTATTATTTATTACCTTCCATGTAATTTATTAGTGAAAAACATATTACGTCGCTTCATGAGGTGGTAGTCCTCCATACGCACGAGCAACATTATTGAAATTCCTACAGAATGGAAATTAAGAAGGTATAAGTGATATTTTAAATACTTAAGTATAAATATATCATAAATATTATATAAAATCATTATATACATCATTATATTTTTCTGTGATAAGTAGTGATAGAAAACGAATTATGTCAGTTTGCGAGGTGGTGGCCCTCCATATACACGATCAACAGTTTCGTTTCCCATTTGAGCGAGTAGGATATGGTTTTAGGTCATTCCATTAATATAAAAATATAAAAATAGAGAATATATTTAGGATAATATATCATCATGTATGAATACTATTTTAAGTAGGTGGTATAATTAATTAAATAAAACCATTGATTAAGGATGTTTCCTCTCCTTCAGACAACTTGTTTTGTTTTAAACCAAAATACATACTAGGGTGGATTTATGACAAAAACAAGGAATATAAGACGAGTTTATGGAAGTGGGTAAGTTATTTTGGTAGGTTTTTCTAAACCAAATGGTTTTTTAAGTGTGTGAAGGAGAGGAGTATGGGTGACCTTTTATTTTTGGGGGAGAGGATATACTTTATATTTTGGAAAAGAAAGAATTACACCCATGTTTTTATCCTGAAAAATTAATCCAAAATGGACCATTTTAGAAACATGGAATATATAAGGTTAAAATATGACCATAAAATATAAATTATATAATATTTGGGTCACTTTGAACCCTTATAATTTTAGTTTAACCCATGGTAAACCTGTTTTTATCTTAACAGCAGTAAATAATTTTTACTATTTTCACTATTCATTATGGTAAAAAATTAAGTTGAACTTGTCATATAATATAATTTTTTATTATTAAAAATATTTAATCCATTTTTATAAATTCATCTCACATAAGTGGAATAATTTAATTTAAAATTAAACCTGCAAACGCGATGAAAAAGGGAGTTTTCAAGGAGTGTCTTTTTCAAGAAAATGATGATTTAATATTAAATCTATGAATAGTGATCATAATTGAATGAATTTAAATTAACATTTATTTATATGTAATATATATATATATTTATTTAATTTAAATCATTCATCATTATGTGTTTTTTTATTAATTAAAAAGGATAAACATTATGTACTTTAAATCAATTTTTGTAAAGATCCATTTTTCAGACCCAAAAATAAAATTATACTATAATAAAGTATAAATATTATTTAAATGAAATTAATTATATTTAATATAACTAGATAATACTTATGTTAATTTTAAATAAAATTAAAATAAAAAAGATAATTAATTTATTAAAAATAAATGACAATCTTTTTAAAATCATTATTTTTTACTATTTACTAAAAAACTATATATTTTCTAAAAAATCAAAAAATTACACTATAAGTTAATATTGATATTATGATTCAAAAAAATGAATATTTTTAAAAAAAATAAAGTTTTTAAAATCAGAAAAAATAAATTTTAAATTACGTGCATAAAGCATGACTAAACAACCTTTTTGAAAAATATAGTTTTTCAAAAAGTGTTTGTTTTTATTTTAAATGGTTATTATTTTATTTAAAATAAAAATATAACCATTGAATTTATTTATTTTACATATGTAAACTATATAATATTAATAATTTAATTTTTCTATTTATACCCTCTAACTTAATGACTAGGTTATAATGGTCATGTCAAAAAAACTAATATTTTAATAGAGTATCACATTTCATTTAAACATGGCATTACATGCATGAAAGATATCAAAAACATTGAATTTATTTAAAATTAAATATATTCTAAAGTATTGGGGTGATAAATTATCTTATAATATTGGTTTTTTATATCATATATGTTATCCAACATTATGTTCCTCTTTTAAAATATCAAATTATAACACACTCGGTGCTATTTTTCTTTGATTGTGAATTTTATATTAATTTTAGAAAATATTAAATACAAAATGTAACTCTCTTGACTTTAATAACACTCAATTTTTATTATAAGAATAAAAATAGGATAAGTTTAGTTCTAAATTTTTTATTTTGTTAGGACCAATAGGGGCTTATATACCCTGAGAGGGGGGTGAATCAGGGTATGGATATTCTTTTCAAAATGCTACATGCCCCACTAGATCATGACCTCTTTATTAAAAGGGTCCCTTTTTTGCACTAGTGTGTTTATTATGATCACTTATTTTCTTCTTTATCTGATGATGATGCTTTTAATGCAATGCAGAAAAGCAAGTAGGCAAACAGAGAGATTTTTACTTGGTTCACCCTCACTGGGATACATCCAAGAAGCATACAACAGTGATGTGTCATTGTACCAAATACACTAAAGATCACTGCCAATAATTTTTGGGCTAGATCACTTCTATGCATAGGCTCACTTCATTTACAATGTTTAGGGTCAGCTCACTACTTTTCCAAGGGTCACTCCCTATTTCTCTCTCTCTAGATCACTGCCGGTAGAAAGGATAACCTCCTTCCTCTTCCTTTTCTCACTGCACTTGGAAGGGATCCACTCACAGCTTATAGACCTACAGGTCTCTTCATTTGCATGAATAAATGCATCATTAACTATTGATAGATGCTCTGTTAAAGTCCAAATTTCATCCACTGATGAATACCCATTTTCTAGTGATCACTGGGCAACACACTTTGGAAATACCTTCGCAAATCACCCTACTTTGCGAAGCTCCTAATTTTACAAAGCTCAAACAAGCCTTCGAGAAGTTCCTGCCTCTTCATGAAGCGCACGCCTTCACAAAGCTAAGGCCATCATGGAGCTCAAGTCATCATAGAGCGACTTCCTTCATGAAGCTCACTGAGCCAATGTGGAACTTACCACTTTCACGGAGCTTGATTAGCCTCCACGAAGCTCATTCTTTCGCGAAGCACACTACCTTTGCGAACCACCTTCACGGGTCAAGAGCAACAAACGTTTCTTGGAAAACTCTCTACTTCACTCGAGGGGGTTGAGGTCTATTTATAGGTGATTCCACCGACCCTTGAACCTTCCACGCGAAGTCAGATCCATGTCATCTCAAATCATGAAGCTCCAAAATTTCTAATTAAATTCTCTCTATATCGCAAAGCACCATGGAAATTTTCAGATCACAGAGCTCATCGTAATCGCGGAGTATTATTTCAATTCCTCTGTGCCTTCGCCGCGAAACTCCACTTGCAATGCCCTTCATCGTAGCAATTCTCTTCAACGCTTCTATTCGCAAAGCTCATTGTAATCACAAAGAATGCCGTCAAATTTCTTCATGTCTTTACAAAATCCACATCAAGAAGCCCATATTCGCAAAACTCACCCCTTTTCCATATTTTAATGAGATCTTCAAGAAAATCCAGATTTTTTTTGCTCACTAAACTCCAAATTTTGGACCCCAAAAATTTAATAAACATTGAAAAACAGCGCCACCTTGTATCTATTCTTTCATACCACCTCCAGATTGTTCATTCCTTTGTCATGGTTCTTTGTCAACAAGGATTGTCAATAACATCTCTGGACCTTGACAATTCACCATGGAAACCTTCTTTGTCAACAAACACAAGCAACCCAAAAATGCTGCAATGTTACCTTGAAATATTTTTTCCAAACATATTTTAATTATAATCTAGTTTTTTATAAATGTTAATAATTTATATTTTTTAGTTATTAAATAATTATCTTAAATGCTTATGAAATGCCGATATAGTACTTATTCAATTAACATAAAAATAAAATAATTGATTTTAACAATATTAAAAGTGATAATATTTTTTTGAATTATTATAATCCAAGACTTTTTTTAGATAAATATAACATATTTGGGATGTGTGAACATCTTAGATTATAACTATATATTTTTTTCACCTCTTTAAAGTCAAATTAAAAAAATAATCTCGAAAATGAAATTGATGATATCTTATGAGAATTATATTTTATTAAATTATTAAAAATACATAAAAATATTAAAATTTTAAAAGGAAATAAGATACTATCTAAAATTTCATCCCTTTTCTATTTATGAGCCAATTATTACATTAAAAGTAAAATTATAACCCTTTAACATTAAAAAAGTCATTACCATAGTTAAGGTTAAAATTGGTTAACTGTGGGATTAAACCAAAAGATAAATTTTAAAATGATAAAAAAACTATATAAATTTGATCAAATTATTATATTTAGAAATTTTTATATTTTTGTTTAATCTATATCTATTTGGAGGAATTTTTCTTCAGAATGAATTATTTATATTTTAATCACTCTAGAAATTCCAAGTGTTCCCTTTCCCTCCCTTATAAAAGGAAACTCATTCCCTCATTTCTTCACACCACAATAATCCATCTATCTTGACAAAAACCTACATAAATCCCTACCCAAAATCTGTATTCATATTAAATAGGTTTTTTTTTAAATAAAGACCATCCCTAGGTTCCTGAAAAGGAGATCTAAAGGAGTTTTTTCAAAAAGGAGTTAATCACCTTAACCGATCACTTTCTTTTTACTTATTCTTTTAACTCCTCTAGCTTGAATGGCCTGAAGGACTTATTTTTTATTATGGATAATCCCCCTTTTAAGGGTTGGAGGGGAACTCGTACATGACCCATAGGCCCAAGGAACAAGGCCTGACTGACCCGTAATACATGACCCAAAGGCCCAGAGGCATACCATTCCCATTACATGACCCGTAGGCCCAACCCACTGGAACTGCCCCTCCACAGATTTTGCGTCATTGATCACCTAGCTCCCCACCTTACATTGCTGATTGGCTCGCACTGCCCTGTACAAAGTTGTATGGTGCTTGGTCCCAATGGCAGCTACCATACCCTCTCATTATTCCAATCCAGTTAGCTCTTCTTCTATTGGTTGCTACTCTTGTTGCTCTAATCCTCTTCTGGGGTCTGTTCTGTGAATTAGGCTACTCCATGGTTTTTGTGGCCTGAAGGCCTTTGATGACCCAAAGGGCCTTGATACCCATAGGCCCAAAACGGTGGCCCGAAGGCCCAAATTAGGTGAATAGTTCTGGTTTCTATAGTACCAAACAGTAATTTCTATAGTAACTACTACAGTAATACTATAGTTAAATGATAACATCACTTGTGCGTACATATGGACTACCACCTCCAAGAAGCTATATGATTTTTTTTTTCATTTGTGCTTTACATCAATGGAAACAAGGATGGATTTAATTATTATATAAGATATATATGTTATAATAATGATTATGTGAAGGTGAATTATTATTTACCATTATTTTTTTTATCCACCAAAAAGTTAAAACATCATTTATGTGTATATATGGCTTATCATATCCATCAACAGTGTAATAAAATTTTATATCTCTAAATTTTATGGATTACTCTAAATAAATATAGAATGAATATAAATTATATTTAAATCATGATTGAAATTTTTTATATGATTTAACTACAATAAAATTATAAGGTTTCAAACTACCAAACCAAAATGTTCATGAAAAAATAAAGCAGATAACACACACAATTTTTATTTTAATAAATAATTGTTAATAAATGGGTAATAAAAGTTTATAAGTATATAATACATGGTAATATATATATTATTATGGTTCGGAAATGGAATTTTTTTAACTATACTGCATGAAAGGAATTTCTCATTGTCATGAACACTCAATGATTTAAATATTTACTTATAATTTTACAATTTTATATTAAAATAAAATATTTTACTTAATATTTGGAGAATTTTATATTTCAAATAACTGGTTAAAAAGTGAAAAGGGTATTTTCCACAAGAAGTTTTTCTATGATCTTTTGAATTTATTTTCATATGTGTTCATATACTTTATTTAATATTATTATTTACTAAGAATATATTATAATGATAACATAACCCATATTTTTTTTGGATGGTTTATGATTAGTTTCATGGGGGAAAGTATTAATATTTTGAATAATATTTCTTCCAATACAAAAAGTTGTTTTTTTAAGAAATGTTGAATTATTTGTATTATTTATTCATATGATGAATAAAATTGACTTATTATGTGATAGATGGAGCCTTGAATTATATATCCCCTCAATGAATTAATAGGGATCATGATAAAAAATAGACTAGGTATTTTTTTTGAGGCCTTACACATTTTTTAGATGCCTTGGCATGAATAATTGATGGTATTTGTAGATTTTTTAGCACAAGGTCTTGATGATAAGTGTTGTTCCAAGGTAGGTTCAAGACCACTAGGGGGTTAATCAATGGTTCCTTTTTATTTATAAGAATTTCCCTCAGAATTATTAGAAAAATTTATTAACCTAAAAAACCTATTAAAGTTATGATCCACTAAAATAAAAACTTATCAACCTCACCTTTCATATGAAACAAATATAAAGAGAAGGAAACACATGATATTTACAAGTTTGAGTACAAATACCTACTCCTTTCCATGTTGGATAGTCCCACCAACGTGGATTCTTTCACTATTTTCTTTTTGGAATACAAATATACAAGTAGTGAATAGTTCTACGATCCTGGTAGTAAATTTTCTATTATATTAGGTTATAACCCCAACTATCCTTTTTAGTATCCACATTCCCACAACTAGTTATACATCCCAACAATACAATCCTTTACATCAACTAGTAAGTATCCACAGTTATGAGATCCACTTTCCTTATTATTTTCTAATTCACTTTATAAATTCTTCACTTACTACACAAGTAATCCGAATCAAACTTTACCTACATACAATATTCATTAACTTCAACAATTATCTTAGGAACTTGTTGGTCTGGAAACATTCTCCATAAACTCTGTCAAAAAGACATCCACATCAAAATTTAGTTTGATCTGCATGATTATGATGACATCTATCCAAAGGTCTCCATCCAATTGGCCTTGGTTCAGTTATCCTTCTACTTTTATTTATTCAATTGAGTAGAAACTCAATCGGTAGCTCACAATTCCACATTATGATGGAACTCAATCTGATGAACCTGCCTCTAATGGTGTCACTCTAATGGGCTCACTCATATACACTTATTCTAATGGAACTTCATCTATTTGAACTTTCTCCAATGATTGGATTGAACCTCATTCCAATGGATCTCATTCCGATGGAAATTCCTTAGTATCAAATAGAAAAACAAAGAGTTTGATCAGAATATCAATACTCGTTCCATAATTTTTGAAGCTCTTACACATGTGAACAGTTCAAGTTAGCTAAGTATAAATGTAATGATCTCTCCATTTATAGGAACCCCATAACAGTAAAAGCGATAAAACCAATTTCAATTCTTACTCAATGAAATTCATAAATCCTTACATTATCATTATTTTAGGTCTTCCTCTTTAACCTTTTCAACTCTTCTCAATCCTTTTAGGTTCTTCTTGAATCTTCTCAAATATTCTAAAAACTTCAGACTTCTTCAAGTTTACAAACATTTATTTAGTCCGATTCTTAATTTTGATTCATTATTATAATGAAAACATATGCAATATTGATGGCCACCCATTATGGTGAACTATTGTAAACACAAAAAGTATTCTCATACAAATGCTCCATATCAACGGATATATCTTCAATTCCTCAGACTAATGATTCTGATTCTGATGACTTTATCTGTGTCAACATGTGTCTGATGGTCGGTCTCTACTCTACTCCTATAAATCAGTGTCAAGTATTGTTTTATGATTCTTGAACCCCTTGGAAAACAAAAAATACTTTTGTTATTGACCTAATTGTAATGTAATTCAACCTGATGAAAGAGGATGACTATATTTTATATCTTCATCCATTTGATTGGTCTTTTAATCCTTCTCATGGATCATAATTTCCAACAATCCAAAATTTTTCAATCATTATTCATCCAATAAGACTCTGCTTTTGATATATAAAGGATATAAAAAATATGAATCAGTGTCAGAATATATTAAGATAGATCTGTAGCATACCATATCTGATGGACCGGTGTTGATAGTGACTTATTTTATTCAACAAGATCATTCTTCCAGCCTTACTATATTGTCACATTGATGATTCTCACATTGATGATATTTATCCTTCTATGTACAGTGTTCCTTAATCTGATATGCAACAAAAATAATACTTCATATTTTATTCCACTCTCTTCCACAAACTCTAGCATCTTCTTTATTTCCAAATGAGCCTCAATATGATTGGCATCAATAGATCTCCCCCTTTTCTTCATAAGGATATCATTACAAGTTATAAGCCTCATTTGTATATATACTTTTTTTTCATTTATTCGTAGTTTTTCATTTAATTATTCAACAATTCATGTGTTGTGTGTCTAATTTTGTAGGAAAAATCTTCATAGGTTTTCAAGAAAGAAAAGACAAAAATAGTGAAAATAGGCTATGTGCATATCGTGATGATGAAATTCGCATCATGTGCTTGAGGATCATAGCCTAACCGAAGTCATGAAGCCAGTTTGTGACCACGAAGCTAGAAGGAAAAAAAGATACTACACGTCGTGACTAAACCAGCCACGTTGTCACACCCAGTCAAACCGGTTAGCAAGAAATCCATGAGGATTCTACACAAAAGATACCACATCGGAGTACATGTTGTGAAACATGTCAACGCGTCATGTACCTGGTCAAAAATCCAACCCGTGAGAACTGTGTGCCATGCTGGAGATCTGAAAGAAAATGACACTGATCGAGGGTACGCATCGTGTATCATAGGTACATGTCGTGACCAAAAACACCTATATAAGGAATGGAGTGGCAGAGCATTATGAGATATAGAGAGAGAGATCTTCCTTATCCCCTCCCGATTCTCTATAATCCATTATTACTATTTTCCCTTTTGAACTCAATTTCTTTATAGTTTTTTCACATTTCTTTCGATTCAAGAGTCGTGGAGCTTACTTTCTTCAACACCTTCTTTTCCCCATTCTGCTCTTAAATTTCAATTCTGATTTTTGTCTTAAGTAATTAATTTAGTTTAATTAATAATTCCATTATGCATGTTTTCTCTTCTTCATCCTAGAAAATCCTTTTTTATAAATCTGTTAAGCATGATTTATCTAGTTTATTTTATTTTTCCAATATCCCTAATGAGTAGCTAAATTTCTTAAGGGTGGGGATTAAGCTCGATGTATTAGCATAATTAAATATACCTTTTAATATAAACTTGGAAAGCCTAATTGAATTAGTAACTAGGATATAAACCCCCAGTCTATCCCATTTGTGTGAACGTCCCTTACCACGGGATACTCAAACAAACAAAGCTATCCTAATTGTATTAGACTAAGATATGACCACTAGATTGGGATATTTTATTCTCAAAAATCTCAACTTAATGCACCTAGGCCGTCGCTAACTCCTGACCACAGAATAGATACTTCCTAGGTAGGACTATTAATCCAAGACCAAAGTCAACTAGTGACCCATATTTGCTTCACATAATAACACATAGGATCTTTCCAAGGTTAGAATTAAAATACATCCTTCACCCAGATACTCTACTTGATCCTGACCCCTTATTTATCAATTTAAATTCATCCCAAAATAGATCTTAGAAAAAACTCCTAAACAAAATACTTCTAGAAAGGACTCCCTTATAAGTTTAGAAACTAAATCCTCTTGAAATTTAACAACATTATCCCTGTGGTTTAGACCTCGTACTCCCACTACACTACATCTTAGTATTTGGTGAAAGTTTGGGAAAAATTATAAATTCAAATTGGATCCATGCTGGAGGAAGTAATGACACCACCATGCAGAGTCCATCAAATTTTTGGCACCGTAGCTGGGGAGACTGGTGTCATTTCGTAGAAGAACTTTGGGTTAAGTTAGGATTACCTATCTCTCACCCTTTTCTATATTTCATTTCTAGAAACCCTTGCGTCTTCACCTTCATCTTCAATGCATGTACCAAGGTCCCTTGACCCAATCAAGTAACCTTGAATCACAATAATTGTTGGCCTTTGATCCCAAGATCGAAAGGCATCTTATTTCACTCCACTGGTCAACAATGGCCAAGCAACATCACAATGTGGGAACCAACTCGCTAAATCATCAAATCATACCAATAGAACACCTGATGGACCCTGAAAAGACCATCATGGACCGTGTCTTTCCATTAATACATGGGATACACCAAGCATCGTTCTCCCTAGAATTCATGCACATACCTTTTAAATCAAGCCTAGTCTCATCCATATGATCCATAACATGGGACAATTCAGTGTTCTTTAGATAGAAGACCCACATGAGCATATCTCCAATTTCATGGACATTTGTGATACGTTTCATAACCAGGGAGTTTCTTCTAATGTGATAAGACTATGTGTCTTTCCTTTCTCATTAAGATATAGAGCTAAGGATGGGCTCAAAATCCAATATCCTAATTCAATCATGACTTGGGATGTGCTTGAAAAAAATTTCTTGATAAATACTTTCCACCGATCCAAACCTAGAAACTCTGGAATGAAATTTAAAACTTTACACAAGTAGATAGAGATTCTACATGGGAAGAATGGGATCGATTCAAAGAACTCATGAGGAAGTTTTCACATCATGGACTTAAAACTTGGATTAAAATGAAAATATTTTATCAAGGACTCCAGCTAGCAGCACGAACAGTTTTCAGTGCTACCGCCGATGGTGGTTTGATGTTCAAAACACCTGACGTAGGAAGAGCTATTTTGGATGAAGTATCCCACAATGACAGTATGTGGAAAAGTGACTGTGGACCACCAGGATGTGGAATCCATCAAGTTGATGAGACCACCCAGTTATCAGCGCAAGTCAAAGCACTAACCAAGAAACTTGGGTCATTTCAAATACCAACCACACAACCCCCTCTTACCTCATTCATGGAAATCCAGTCATGTGAGATGTGCGATGGACCACACCAGTATCAATATTGAAAAGCAGGATATGAGGAACCACAAGATTGTAATTATGTTAATTATAATCAACAAAATCAACAATTTTAGAAGCAACATCAACAACCATATTTTCAAAAGAGGCCTTCTCAGTAGTATCCTCAGAACAATTAAGAATATTTTTAGCAGCATAGTGGTCATGCTTAGTTCTACAACTAGGGACCACCAAGGTATCCTCCAATGAACCCTATTATGAGACCACAACAGTATATATATCCACAGAAACCATTTCCAAGGCCCCAAAAATGACAAAAATAAAAAAAAATCCACATGTCTATCCAAGACCACAACAGACACCTCCACCACAACAATGTAACTTGGAGAACCTCTTGACATCATTCATTGAAAATTCATATCAAAGGGTGAGCACACAGGAGACAGAAATGCAAAATCAGTGAGAAACTTTAAGAAACATGGATATGAAAATGGGGAAGATCTCAAAAACCTTATTTGAAATATTACTAGGTACTTTACCCAGAAACACTGAGACATACCCATGAGAGGAAGCTAAGGATGTAGTGCTGAGGAGTGTAAAATTATTATATTTACAATAATCGAAGGAAACAAGGCCACAAGAATAGCCCAAGAAACTACCATAAAAAGTAAAACCAATACCATCTGAGAAACATAAAGCCTTGGAAAAACCAAAGGAACCCATTTATGTAGCCCCACATCAATAAAAACCACATATTCCCTTTCTATAAAGAGCAAGGCAAGGTAATCAGGTGGCTCGATACAAAATGTTCCTCAAAATGTTCAAACAATTTCATATCAACATTCCTTTTTCTGAGGCAATCACTCAAATTCATGTTTTTGAGAAATTTATCAAAGACTTTCTATCAAAAAAAATATAGAATATTTAGGAATCATCTCATTAAATGAATAATGTTCTGCTATTTTACAGTAGAAATCCAACCAAAGATGAGATATCCTGGAAGATTTTCAATTCCACATGCAATTGGAGAGTGAAAATTTGGAAGAGTGATCTATGATCTTAGAGAAAGAATTAACCTGATGTCGATGAGTGTTTTACAAAAACTCAGACTCCAAGAGCTTAAGGAAACAAGAGTAGCAATAAAGTTAGCTGCTCATTCAGTTAAGTAACCATGTGGTATTCTTGAAGATATTCTAGTTAAAGTTAGAAAATTCATTTTTTCAGTAGAATTTATAGTTTTAAACATGGAATAAGAAGGATATGTCCCAATAATTATCGAAAGACCCTTCCTAGAAATAGGAAAGGCCTTTATTGATGTTAATCAAGGAAGTATCATCTTCATATTCGGAGAAGAACAAGTAGTGTTCAACCTGATAAAGCATGCACAACATTCAGATTATATGGTGGACGGTAATGCCATATCTCTTACTCAGTAAGGAGAGGATTACATGGCCATTGAGGAAGAGACTGATGATTTAGGTTCATAACAGGAAGAAGACTTTAACTTTAAGGAAGTCAGCTTTATTGAACCACTTACCAGAGACACTATACTGCCATTTATTCCATATATCATTTATCCACCCAAGTTCGACTTGAAACCTTTACCTTGTACGTTGAAGTACTCATACATAAGATATTCATTATATTTATCCATCATTATCAACGTTGAACTATCTCAGGCTCAAGAGGAAAAACTGGTTGATTTCTTAAAAATACAAAAACAATCAATTGCCTAGGGTTGGTGGATATTAAGAGAATAAATCCTTCAAAGTGCACCCACCGGATTTTACCTGAAGAATATGTAAAACCAAAAATAAAACCTATAAGGTGTCTTATGCCACCAATGAAGTTGGTTTTCATAAAGGATGTGTTGAATATTATGTATATCGAAATAATATTTCCTATCTTAGATAGTCAATCGGTGAGTCCCCTCCAAGTTGTTCCCAAAAAGGGGGGACTCACTATAGAAAAGATAGTTGATAATGAACTCATTTCAACACACACCATCACGGGATGGATATTTTTTATAGATTATAGATGTTTGAATGCAGAAATAAGGAAATATCATTTTCCTTTACCTTTTATGGATCAAATTCTTGATAGGCTAGTGGTAAATTATTTCTACTATTTTCTAGATGGTTATTCAGGATACAATCAAATTGTAGTAGACCTCACTGACTATCCCAAAACCACCTTCACATGCCCCTTTATTTCTTTTTCATATAAACGCATTTCATTCGGTATGTGAAACACACCATCAATATTCCAAATATGCATGCCACACATATTTCATGATATGGCTGAATAATTTCTCAAAATATTTATGGACAATTTCTCCATCTATGGAAGATCATGTGATATCTGTCAAAGAAATATAGAACTGGTTCTTCAATACTGTGAGGATAAATTCTTAGTGTTGAATTGAGAAAAATTCCACTTCATGGTGCAGGGAGAAATTGTGTCGGGACACAAAATATCTAAAGAAGGCATTGAGGTTGATCCTTTGAAAATCAAGGTCATCAAGGATCTGCTGGAACCATCAACCGTAAAAGGTATTCAAAGTTTCCTTGGGCATTATGGATTCTACATGTGCTTCATAAAATATTTTTCTAAAGTCACATGTCTATTGACACACTTTTTGTCAAAGGACATTCCATTTGAATTCAATGAGGACTGTCGACAAGCTTTTACAACACTGAAAAATAATCTAATTGTATCTTCAGTTATCATTACACCAAACTAGGAAAAGGATTTTGTGTTTATGTGTGATACTAGTGACCTTGCTATAGGATATGTGATCGGACAATGTGTTGACAACATCTTATTCCCAATATATTATGTCATCCACACATTGAATGAAGCCCAGATAAATTATACAACTATAAAGAAGGAGCTCTTAGTCATCGTATATGCCTTTGAAAAGTTTTGTTCATACCTCGTTCTATCCAAAATCCTCATCCATACAGACCATGCTACCCTTCAATACCTATTAAACAAGAAAGATGCAAAACTAAGATTGATACATTGGATTCTTTTGCTACAATAATTCGACGTCATAATCAAGGACACCAAAGGGAGAGAAAATGTCATTGGTGACCACCTCTCATGATTACCCCTAACCATCATTAAAGAAGATGGCGAGATTGATATTGAAGTATATTTTAAATATGATACATTATTTAGTTTCAAAACCAAACCTTGTTTCTTAGACATGGCCAACTATCTTGCCACATGATATCTCCATCATGATCTCTCATACTAGCAATGCAAGAAGTTTTTATCTGATGCCAAACACTACTTTTGGGACGAACCGTTTATATTCAAGTGTTGTGTCGATGGACTTTTACAACACTACATCCTAGAGTAAGAGATAAAAAATTTGATATAAATGTGACACACATCTCCAACTAGTGTCCATCATGGACCATAACACACGGTGGAAAAGATCCTACAAAGTGGATTCTTATGGCCCTCATTACATCATGATGTTAGGGTATTCTGTCATCAATGTGATAGATGTTAAATAATAGGTAACATTGGTAAAATAAATGAGATTCCAAAAAAAACATTCTATAAGTTTAACTTTTTTACATCTAGGGTATTGACTTTATGTGACCATTCTTCCCATTACATGGCATGAATTACATTCTAGTTGCATTAGACTATGTTTTCAAGTGACTTGATGTTGAAGCCAAAACACATGACACAATAAAGGTAGTCGTGAATTTTCTTCAAAATAATGTGTTTACACATTTTGTATTTCCATGGATACTCATTAGTGATCGTGGAACACATTTCTCAAATCATCCAGTATAAAAAATTCTTCAAAAATATGGCATTCACTACAACACTAAAACCCCTATCACCCACAAACAAGTGGGTAAGTTGAATTTTCAAATAGGGAGGTGAAAAAAATATTATAAAAGGATATCAACATTAGTATAAGTGATTGGATCCTAAAATTGGATGATTTATTATGGTCATATTGAACTGTGTACAAAACACCCATAGGCACCACCCCATTTAGACTGGTTTATGGTAAACCATGCAATATTCCAGTGGAATTGGAACATCATTCATTTTGTGAAATTAAAAATATTAATCTAGATTTAGAAAATTCTAGAGAGTAATGATTATTGCAATTAACCACATTGGAAAAAATTAGGAGAGATGCGTATGAAAACAAAAGGTTTTATAAGGAAAAAATGAAAAAATTGCATGACAAATGAATTACAAGACGTACCTTCATTCCAGAGAATAAAGTTTTGCTATGAAATTTTGGATTAATACTATTCCCATGGAATTTGAAGTCATGATGGTTGTGTTATTTTTAGGTTTTCCACGTTTTTCTTATGGAACAATTGAAATTCAACGAGATGGAGAACCATCATTCAAAGTAAATGGTCAAAGGTTGAAGATATTTCAGGAACCGTTCCAGGAAGGGTGTGTCCTCAACCTCAAGTTACTCTAAAATTTAAAAGGATTCAAGCTCCCAACTTTAAAGGAAGTGCTGACTGGGAGGAAACCTAGGTTAGTGACTATTTAGGTAAGTTAGATTAGGATATTTGATGACAACTCTACAGTTTCAAGGAAGATGAAGTACGAAAGAAACAAAGAAATCAGAAAAACCATATCTAAATACACATCATGTACCTCATGATCATGATGTGTATCTTTTTAGCCTAGAAAAAAATAGATAGAACTTCAATTCATTACGTGACCAATTTTTACACATCGTGACCTCTTTCAATTCAATTTTTAGAAAATTGAAGGTCATGACCCACATTGTCATGACCCGCGTCCTTTTTCCCTAACACCTCACCTCCCCTACCCCTCTACCTAATGGTCGTGACACCCCAACCCAACCCCTCCCTCTCCCTCACTCTCGTGCTCTAACCCCTTCCTATCCCTCACTTCCGTGCTACCCACACCCGTCCCTCATCCCGCTACACCACTCCCTTTCCCTAACTTCTACAGTACACCACCCCTCCTACACCAATGGCACGCACCAAACATCCACAGCCCACCTCTACGACATCTTCCTCCTCCTCATCCTCACTATCCAAGGAATGAACTACATATAAGAATCCATAGACTACTGCTGAAGAACCTTCTGCACCAGTAACAGCCCGCGCAACACCAGCCCCCTAGGCGCGGTCTGACACCACCACGACTTCCAATTATAAGGACATGAACCTGCACCCCATCTTATGTTTCTCCAACCCAATACACAGGGTTAATATTATCAGGTTACAAGTGAAGACCATGCATACAAATAAGACCCTAGACATGAGGATCCTAACCCGGCTAAATATTATAGATGCTATCGCTGACCTCCTCAAGGCTCTTCACATTTCCACCATTCTCAAGGTCTGAGAGGAGACATACAGGGAGTTGTTTTTGGAGTTTTTGGCCACCTATGAGATGGGCGTCGACAGTATCTATTTTATCCTAGGTGTCCATACACATGAGTTGACTTTTTTGAGTTTGGGGTTAGTCTTTTCATATATACTGAGGAGTTTGTCATTTCGGACATTTATCTAATACTTTATCTCTAGCAACCTTGAGACATCTCCATGAAATTATGGCCTTTGATAGCCTATGAACCTCAGTCACATCATCACCCACATATGACCAAGTCAACTCATCTACAAATTCTATCTTTATGCATCTTACATTGAGCCATGGCACATGGCTGGTTTTCCCAGGGTGAGAGTCATGGAAACATCATCCGGGTGGATGTGATGATTCTTGTAGTAGTAGTAGTGGGTGGCCCGACCATCAACATGGACACCTAGTTCATTCAGTACTATAGGACTATGGCATAAAGGATGTGTGACACACTCATGGGTGGATCTTTCATCACCTTCTTGGCTAGTTACCTAGAGGTTTTTTATGCTTTGCAGCCTGTCACCTTTGTTGGACCACTTGAGCTGATCGATCTTGTACTTCTGCACAAGATGAGGATGCAAGTGAAGGAGGGAGACTTATATTTATGGGAACAAAGCATCCAGGAGCCTACCCTTGTGGTCTCATTCATTGATCCAGCTGCCAAACCCATGACCCTAGTCCGGATCATGACTTCACCACCCGCCACCCCAACCTATCCCCATACCTCCACCGCCACACCACCCATCGCCGCTACACCTCCATCCTCGACTGCTACTGATACTGATGCGACTATCCCCAGCTAGTTGATCGAGACATTGTGCAGTGGGATGATGCTCGAGGAGATTTTTAGAGTTGATATATGATATACCTTTTATCTATATTTTGGGATTTTTGGGAGTTTTCCATGTACTTGGTCTAGTTGTATTTTCATCATTTTGTATCCCACACTTGTACAGACTTAATAATATCTATATATACTTGGGCCTTCATTTTTACATATTTTTGTGTTTTGATTTTTCATGTATTTTATTTATCATGTCAAGATCCTCATAATCATCTATCATCCTCAATGTTTTAGTCTCTCTAGCAGTCTTAGAACAACGGGTGCTCGAGCATGTTTTAGACATTTCCCAACAACTTCACAAGCTATATTTCTCCATTAACCAACAATAAGATCCACTGTGACCAATGATTCCATTATTACCACACCTCATCCATACTCACATGACTGTGACCAAAGTAATCAACCCACTAAAGAGACCACGCGAGCTTGAGTACCCTGCCTCTAGCAATTGTAAAGAGGAAAAGGAGCAACTGAGTCAGTGGACCATCTGACAACAATCTCCTTCCACCTGTCTGGATGAAGATGTTTAGTTAGCGCTTTATGGGAGTAAACCCATAGTTCATCTCTACTTTGTGGAATTTTCATTTTCATTTATAGTTCATTCCCTTTTCATTTTTCATTTATGTATTGTATGTAGCTATATTGTAAACTTATCAACATTTCAATAAAATGACTCTCTCAGTTTCTCACTATGTGTGCCTACCCTTTTATCTATTATTATGACTATTTATACTAGTTGACTAATATTTGTTATCTAGTGCAGGATTTCCTTCTCTAACACCTTTTCAGGTAAACTAGATATTCATGTTATGACAACACAAACACCCTCATGGCATACCACATTTCTCAGGGAGCTCTCGATTTGCTTTAATTTTCATTTTATCTAATATTCCATTTCAAAAAACATTAGAAATCATTTCCACACCACTCTCACCTATTTTTCATTGAAAGTAGTGCGACTGTCTCATTTTAAGTGTGGGGGGGTCTTCTCACAGTTTCACTGATGATACACATGAATTTTTATTATTCTCACTTATCTAGGAGACATTTTTCTGAATAATAAGCATTCTTTAAACATAAGAATCATTATTTCCTTTTAATTAAAGAAAAATTTAAGTGTAAAAGGGTTAATTACTCTGCTTCACTCCTGATTATATTGGTTTAGAATGATTTTTTAGTTTAAGGAATTAATTCAAATTCAAAATCTTCCAAATAATGACAAATTAACCTATTATGTAGGATTTATGCCCTTTGAGATTTCCCATGTTTTGTTGATTCTCACTAACCAAGAGGACTTTAAGCCTTCAATTTCATACTATTATCTAATCATATTTATTGTGAGATACCTGGGACCTATAAACCAACTATAAATTTCACTATGATCTTATCAAAACAACGAATGAACAATTTTGGATTTAAAATGATTGAGGCATTATTTGATAGCCAATTTCCCTAAGACCCACCTGATATCTATCCTCCATTTAGACCATAGTTACCATGAATGGCCTATTAGAATGAATCTATTCCAATCCTATTTCCCTTCCTACCTTGCTCTGGTACAATGCTCATAGATATCTTTGAACAAGTGTGGAGGAGACATTCAGACGGTATGGGATGATTCGGCTTTTAGAGATGCATGGTGTGCTCACCCAAATATGAGGTTGTGATCCATATATGATTTTTTGTAACTCATTCATATTTTTATCCCTTGAAATTTTTAAAAATAAAGAAAAAATGATACGGTTTATGTACTAGGAAGGTCAAAAATCACCATTTCCTAGACTGATAAATCCCTAGAAGAATCATATGTGGTTAGGTGATGGATGTGAGATCTATCCTAGGCATAACTTTTAAAAAATAAAATTCCAAATGAAAAAGAAAAAAGTAAAGGAATAGAATCAATTCGTTTTATACATACTTTCCATACATATGGATCCAACCCAAGCTAATGGAGTATGGACTTGACCAGCCAAAAGGAGGAACTTCATCACACTTTTTCTTTCACTTTTTGCATTTTACTATAGATCTTACCCTCCATTTGAGCCTGAATTTTCACATTCTACCTACCTACCCACAGCTGTAGAGTAATTAGAACCTGATTTCTTAAATCCCTCAAGATTAATCTTGTGCTTGTATTTACATAGTAGAGATTATAAAACCATTACAATCCTATAGATAGGAATAGGTACTTAGGGTATGAGCATACCTCTACTCACATTCTCTACCATGAGTGATAAGAGAAAATAATGGTGAGGTAGATTACAATTAGGAATATAATTTAAGGAATAGGTAAGAGGTTATGATTAGAAGACTAGAATTTGTTTTCAAAAGTAGACTGTGAGGCATGACTAACTCTATATATAGGCTTAGTTTTGGAAATTGACTTTTCTCTACTTACACCTAATGGAATTTCATGGAAATAATGAATATTTATTTCTTGAAGAATTTATTATCCTTTATGAAGTCATTATTGAGACGTATTACTTGAGGACAAGAAATTTTTCAAGTATGGGGGGATTTTATAAGCCTCAATTAAATATATAATTTTCTGTCATTTATTCATAGTTTTCATTCAATTATTCGATAATGCATGTGGTATGTGTCTAATTTTTCAGGAAAAATCTTTAGAGGTTTTCAAGAAAGAAAAGGTATAAAAAGTTAAAAATCTTCCAAGTACACATTATAAGGATGAAATTCACGTCGTTTACCTAAGGATCACAGCCTAACCCAAGCTGTGAATCCAAGTTGTGACTACGAAGCCAGAAGGAAAAAAGCTACTACACGCAATGACCAGACTATCCATGTCGTGAAACCCATTCAAACTGGTTAGTGAGAAATCCATAAGGATTCCACACAAAAGCTACCACACTGGAGTACACATCTACACGTCATGTACCTAGTCAAACATCATATCCATGAGAACTGCATGCCATGATGGAGATCTGAAGGAAAATGACATGGATCGAGGGTACACATTGTGTATCATAGGTATATGTCGTGACCAAAAACTCCTATATAAGGAATGGAGCGAAAGAGCATTATGAGATATATAAAGAGATAGAGATCTTCCTTCTCCCCTCTCAATTCCCTATGATCCATTCTTACTCTTTTCCATTTTGAACTCAATTTCTTCATTGTTTTTCTTCATATTTATTTCAATTCAATATTTGTGGAGCTTACTTTCTTCAACACCCTCTTTTCCCCATTCTGTGCTTAAATTTCAATTCCAATTTCTATCTCAAGTAAGTAATTTAGTTTAATTCATAATTCTCTTATGCATGTTTTCACTTCATCATCCTAGAATCTATTTTTTTATAAATACGTTAATCATGATTTATCAAGTTTATTTTATTGTTCCACTATCCCTAATGAGTTTATAAATATCTTAGGGGTGGGGATTAATCTCTATGTATCTACATAATTAAATATACCTTTTAATATAAACTTGTCAAAACTAATTGAATTAGTAACTAGGATATGAACCCCCAGTCTATCCCATTTATGTGAACGTCCTTGAGCATCAGATGGTCAAACAAATGAACCTATCCTAATTGGAGTAGACTAAGATATGAACACTATCTTAGGATACTTTCTACTAAAAAATCCAAACTTAATTCACCTAGGCAGTTGCTACAACCTAACCATCGAATAGTTATTTCCTAGGTAGGACTAGGAGGCTAAGACAAAAGTTAACTAGTGACCCCTGTTTTCTTTGCATAATAAGACATATGATCTTTCCAAGGTTAGAATTAAAATAAATCCTTCACCTAGATACTTAACTTGATCCTGAACCCTCATTTATAAATTTAAAGGTATCCCAAAATAGATCTTAGACCAAACTCCCAAACAAAAGACTTCTATAAAGGACTCCCTTATAAGTTTAGAAACTATATCCTCTCGAAATTTAATAGAATTCTCCCTATGGATTTGACCTCGTACTCCCATTACACTACATCTTAGTAGTTGGTGAATGTTTGGTGCAAAATATAAATTCAAATTTAATTCATGCTGGAGTAACGGTGCCACCATGCAGAGTCCATCAACAAGTTTTATAAATTATTTGTGATTTATGAAATATGAAATAGAAAATAATCATCAAATCCAATACTTGGAAGTTCTATTACATCCCAATATTTTAGTATCACTTCATATCTGATGAGGTTGATTATTCCAAATACCAATTTCAAGCAGTCTTTGAATTTTTACCAATATCCTAATACGATGGATCATATTGACTCATGCCAATGTGATGGATTTCATTTTCATGTTGATGATCTGGATGTGTTGGATCCTATTTTTATGTCGATTGTTCTGGATCTAGTTTAAAACTTCACATATACACCTTTCTTGAATTCGTATTTCCATTACCTTCTCAACATAATTTATTTTTTCAATATAATAAATATATTTATCTATTGAAAACAAATACAACCAAAAAAAATTATCCATAACAATATCCCCCACTGTGTTTGTTTTCAATTCCCA
Source organism: Viscum album (assembly GCA_963277665.1). NCBI lineage: Eukaryota > Viridiplantae > Streptophyta > Magnoliopsida > Santalales > Viscaceae > Viscum > Viscum album. Next base: position 483,318,934 of record OY728126.1, read on the forward strand.
CTTCAACCACTTCAAAACAATACCACTTGTTTTCTTTTATCACTTTTTATTCTTACTATTTCTTTATTACTCCTCCAATTTATTTTATCCCCCCATCATTGAAAATAAAATTCAAAGGTGACATCATGACAAGTATCCTCCCTTATTGACAATCAAATTCAAAAGGTTAAAAATTTTCATCTCAAAATATTGAATCTCTTATTTAGTATAACATAAGTGTCACACGATTTTCTAAATAAAGAGCCTTTAACTAAACAACTCTAAGTCTACATAGGAAAACTTGGTGTAGAAAATAAGAGTGTATAATAAAAATTATCAATTTTTTTCATAACAAAACTCTCATGTAATAAATTTTTTATGTTTCTTTCAACATTATCATAACTGGGGAAAACTGGAAAGGATTTGTTTAAAATAAAAGTAACTTACACTTGTCTTAACAAACATACTTAAAAGTTCATGGGTATAAACCCAACTTTCAAAAACTGATTTTTCATAACCTCATTACTTTATTTTTCAATAATAGTAAGATAATCATCAACATTAGCTTCATTATTTAAACTTCTTAAATTCCCTAAATGTTTGTACAAATACAAATTTTTTTGGAATAATGAGGAACCTCAATTGTTTCTTAGAAGAATATTTCAGAATGATAGTCCTCTCTTAGATTTTCATTTTTCTTCTTCTTCTTGGATTTTTCATTAGATGCATTTTCTCCCATCTATTAATCCTTCAAAAAAAATTTAACAGGTTTCTTCACTTCTATAGATTCTTCTGATAAGGATGTAAAAATATTTTCTTCTTTTGTAACCTTTTTTTATAGTGAGTTTGTAATAACTCTTTCATGACTTCCTCTTATTATAGTAAGATAGTGAAATAAATTTTATTAAAATTCCCTTCTTTATCACATATCATGCATTTTTTTGAATTTTCAAACCACAATATGTTGATATCTTTTTATCAAATTTGATCAAATCTTCAAAAACCTTTTTCTTCCCCTTTCCTTTGATTGATTTTTTTGATTCTTCTAACTTTATATCTATGTTAACTTGTTTTGGAAAAATAACTAGTCACTCCTTCTTTTTGAACTCAACATGTTTTTTTATCCACTTTCTTCACATATTAAGATTTCTTCATATTATGAGTTTCATTTTTTCAGTTCCATATAATTTTTAGGATCATTTGACCTTATTTTATCATCATATCTCCCCATTGATTAATACCCATTTCTTGGTAAAGACATGTTATGACAGTGTGAATAAGATTTGTTCCTGAAAACTATAAAACACCAATAATGACCTCGGAATCTTTATTTTTTGGATTGATAGTGAACTTTTTCATAATTTTATTGTTGTTTTTTATTCACAAATTGTGGACCAATTTTCTTAGTAGGATAATTTCTTGATGAATTCCAATATTTCTTGGGGACATATTTTCTCGGACAAACCTTATTTTGTAATATTTTCTTTTCAACTTCTTTATAAGTTTCACCTTTAACATCAAATGCCTTAGTGAAGTTTTGTCTCATCTTTCTTAACTGACTTTATATTGTAAGAAACATTGATTGTGTTTCTAATAACTCTTCTTCTTTCTCATCTAACTTAATTTTTAGAACATATATGATTTTTTTGTATTCAGTTATCCTCGACTTTTTCTTTTTACTTTATTCAACAAGTGTAGATTCTATCTTATTGAGATTCTTATTATTAACTGACTTTTCTTCAGAACTTTTCAGTTTTCTTTCAAGTTCATCATTCTCAAAAACTATGTATATAACATCTTTATACAACATCTATTTTTCTTTCTTGATTTGATTATTTTGTTCAAGTTCATTTTCCAAATTCCTTTTGGGAATCCATTCCATTTATTCCATCTCAACAAAATCATCATCACTTAGAAATGAATAACTTTCATATCTGACTTGAGAGATGTATTTTATTTGATGATCATGTTCATCACTAGATGTGTAATTATCCTTATTTTTTATAATTAGATAAATGTTATTCTTATTATCATAAATAAATATTTCCTTATGTTTCTTCCACTTTTATTTCTGAGATTTTTCATTATATTAATCAGAATCAAACTCTTCAACTTTCTTCCTAGGATAATTCTTTGAAAAATTTCTATTCCCTTCATAATTCCAGTATTATAGGGGTTTTATTTTCCATTTTCCTATATTGTATTTCTTATAAATAATGGAAACTATTTTATTAAATTCTTTAGCTTCTTCCTCTACTTCCAAATCACTGGATTATTCTTTAACTTATTTATCTATGTTTTTACCTTTTAAAAAATATTTTAAGGACATTTCTTGATCATCATTTTCTTTAATTTTCATAACCTTCTCTTATATCATTTTATAAGAGACAAGAGTACTGTGAATATAATCCAAATATAGAGTTTTAGGATCTATATCTTCTAAAGATGAACCTTTTGAATCAAAATTATCTGGAACAATTATCAAAATCTTTTCAAAAATGGTTGAGTCTTCTAGATTATCACTAAGACATTTTATGGTGTTAACACTATAATTTACCCTTTAAATAAGTCACTAATAGATTCATACTCATCCATTTTTAGATCTTCATACTTTAGTCTCAAGATTTTTAATTTTTCATTCTTAACCTTTGTATTGACTTCATAATTTTTTTTCAACTTATACCAAATACCTTTGGTAGTTTCAACTCCCTTTACTCTATAAAACTAAAATTTAGATAGTGATAAGATTAAAACATTTTTAGATATTCCATCATTCTCAAGATTTTTTTTATCATAAAAATTAAGAGGATAATTATCAATATGAGGATTAAATCCATATGTAGTAGCTTCCAAAACATAATACCCAAGAGACATAAGATATTCCAGCATTCTATCTTTCCAGATATGATAGTTCTTTCCATTGAAAACTAGAATCCCATTATAGTTCATCAAATTGGAATCATCCATTCTTAGAGATGGATATTTTAGAGCGAACCTAGGCTCAGATACCAATTTTTGTTCCCATGTAGGATCAGGAACACTGAGTGGGGGCTGATTCAGTAGTTCCCTTTTCTTTTATAAAAATTTTCTTAACATGTTTAGAAAACTTTATTAATATCTGAAACTGGTTAAAGTAATGATCCACTAAAATAAAAACTTATCAACCTCACATTTCATATGAAAAAATATATATATAATAAAGCACACAATATTTATAAGTTTCAATATAAATACCCACTCATTTCCATGTTGGATATTCCAACCAACATGGATTCTTTTGCTATCTTCTTTCAGGAATGCAAAGGCACAAGAAGTGAATAATTAAACAATCCTAGTAGAAAATTTCCTACTATAGTTGTTCATACCCCCCAACTATCCTTTTCAATATCCACTTTTATGTAGCTCGATATAAACCCCAGCTATGGAATCTTGAATTTTTATTACATAAATTTTCATTAAATTATACAAACAAAGGATATTTTAAAGTGTAGTTTCTTAGAAATAGGGTAAATAATACATGAAAACATAAAATATTCTTTTAATCCACTTTAAAATATTCTTCATTGGTTGATCCAAATTAAATTTACTACATCTCATAACCTGGGGACATACATCAAAGGAAAGGGAGATGATAAGGCCCGGTAATGGAAAACAAGGGGAACAGTTTACATGTGATCTTGAGAAATATTAATAAGAAAATGAGGAATGTCATTATGGAATGAACAAGAGAACATGATGAATAACATTATAAAAATTACATGAATCATAACTTGGAAATTTGACTACAATATTTAATTTAGACATCAATAATAATATCACCAAGGATAATCACCATGGTTAATCACCAAGGTGTCATAAATGAAAAAATTACCAAGGTTATTCACTAAGGTATCATAAAACATGTCATCTATAGAGATTAAATTATTTACCCAATGCATTGGAGAAATATCAAGGCACACCCTCAATATGTATTAATTTCATTTGATCTACATAGATCACAATAAAACATTTCATAAATAACCCATGGATAAGAAAAGAAATGGATTTCATATTAAAATCACATCATTTACAAAGTGCTTAAAAAAATAATCATTATGTCATTTTCATCCCATAGAAAATGAATGTGGGTTTAATGTATGTTAAGCATAGAATCAAATAAATCATTTTGACATCTAGGTGAATACCCTTTGAAAATAGAAAGTCTTGGGTATTCACAAAAATAAAATAAAAGAAAATTTCTTAAGGGGAGAAGGGAAATTTTGAGAAGTAAATTCAGCAGCATAATAGGTATAAAACTTGGTTTTTAGAAAAGGGTAAAATGATAGAGGACAAGGGACTCACATTGATAAAAATAATTTCATAGTATATTTATGACCAAAATGGTAATATAAGAGAGTAATCATAAAAATTAGACGACACATACAAAAAGAGGTTCTTGAATCGAAAAGAATAGAAGGATAGTTCCCTAACCTTAAAAAGTAACTCCTAAAACATGAGTATTGGGATATTGGGGGAATGAAGATACCTTGGGAGGTAAAACTACCAGATCTTTGTGGAGGATGTATTTGGAGTGAAAGGAAATGTAGAACTATGTAGGTATTTATAGAAAAATCAGAAGATTTTTTTATTAATTTCCAAATATAGGCCTTGAAAATCTAGGTTGTGGAAAATGAAAAACCATTATTTTATCATAATAATTATCTTAATATGAGAATTTTAATTTTTAAATATAAAAATCCTTATTTATTAAAAACAATAGTGGGTTAAAAATTCATATTAAAATTTTCAACACCTAAAAAATTTGAAAATATTTTATCATTTATATTTAAATAGAAGTGTTCTTATCATACTATTTTCTTAAAATAAGTTTTATTCATAATACATTTGTTTATTATAAAAATTTATACCATTTAAATAAATAATTATTTTAATGAAAATTAACAATTTAATTGGATAATAAATATTCAGACCATTATAAATATTACATTGGGATTCATTAAAATATAATATCATTTATAAATCATTTATTATAATTATTAGATGATATCACATTTTATTTAATACTTCTATATAAAATTAAAATTTGTGTCTAAAAAAATTATCAAATTTCATCTCAATTAAACATATATTTAATTAAGAGAACTATTCTTTAATGTGTATATCCCATTGTTGTTCATAGTTGTACTAGTCCAAATTTATGCATGATTTAGGATGTTCTCATGAAATAAAAAGTTGTTCTATGTGCTTTTATTGTAAAACATAATAAAAAGTTTTTGGGAGGAAAGAGATCCATAAATAAAAAAAGTAAATTTTTTAGGTCATTACATTCTTCCCCCTTAAATGAATTGTATCCTCATAATTTTATCTTATTGATCGATACCATTAATTCTATAGGAAAAAATAATCTTAATATTTTCCAATATCATGCTTCTAGGATGATATACTTAAATCTTAATAAAAATTTTATATTATCTTTATATCCTTCATAATGGTCTGTACAAGCTTATGATTAACCAAATCATATCCCACGAGAGTGTCAAACTAGGAGTGCAGCAAGGCCCATTTTCATACACCAGTTCCTATTCGAGTCTATATTGAATTAGTGTTTTTGAGTGTTACCCCCATATGCATTTATGTCAGAGCTACATCCACTTCTTTGAATCTGGACAAGATTTATTTTCTCAGAAAATATTTCACCAAAATGACAGGATGTTTTGCTAACATTTTTATAAGGATCATCCTAAAGTTTCAAATCTGAATTTCAACAAATAACTAAACCATCCTATGATACCAACTATGGAATCCCATCTTTTTATTACATAACTTTTCATTACATTAAACAAATAGATGATCTTTTAAAGTTTAGTTTCTTGGAAATAAGGTACATAATACATGAAAACATAAAAAAAATTTCTAATACACATGAAAATATTCTTCATTAGTTAATTCAAAGTAAATTTACTGCATCTCATAACTGGGGGACATACATAAAAGTAAAGGGTAAGCATAATTCTCGATAAGGGAAAAGAATGGGAAAATTTTCATATGATCTTAAGAAATATCAATATGAACATGAGGAATATCATTATGGAATGAGAAAGAGAAAATGAGGAATAAAATAAAAAAATAACATGAATCGTAACTTTTAAAAGTGTCTACAACATTTAATTTAGACATTAATAAGAATATCACCAAGGTTAATCACTAAGGTGTAGTAAATGAGAAAATTACCAAGGTTATTCGCCAAGGCATCGTAAAACATTTCATCTCTAGAGATTAATTTCTTTGCCCAATGCACTGGAGCGCTATTAGGGAAAACCATTAATATATATTAATTTTATGTGACCCATATATACTTGAATCAAATAACTCATAAATAATCTGTGGAGAATAAAATAAATGGGTTTCATAATAAAACCATGGAACTTCTAAATTCTTTAAAAACATGATAATTATGTCATTTTCAGCCCACAGAAAAGGAATGTGGGTTTTATGTATGTTAATACTAGAATAAAATAAATAATTCGTATATCTAGTTGAATACCATTGGAAAATATAAAGTCTTGGGAATTCACAAAAATAAAATATAATATAATTTATTTAGGTGGAGTGGGAAATCTTGAGAAGTAAATTTGACAGCATAACGAGTATAAAACCTGGTTTTTAGAAAAGGGTAAAATGAGAGGGGATAAAGGTCTTCTGTTGATAAAAATAATTTTATATTAGGGGTATGATCAAAAGGTTAATATAAGAGAGTAATCATAACAATTAGAATACACATACCAAAAGTGCTTCTTGAATCAAAAAGAAAATAAAGAGAATTCCCTTACCTTGAAAATTAACTCCTAAAATATGATAATTGGGATATTGGGGGATTGAAGAAACCTTGGGAGGACTTCTTGAGAGGTAAAACTACATTATATCCATGTATTATGGATTGATATTTAAATTAAATGGAGAAATGGGTGGGTATTTATAGCAAAAGTGGAGGATTTTTTTATTAATTTCTAAATATAGACCTTTGAAATCTAGCTTGTGGAAAATGAAAAACTTTGGGCTTTACCATGTTTTTTCCCATGGTTTATAAAATTTGGGACATATCATATGTTATTTTAATCCATAAGAGTCAATAATCATATTATATTACTTATTTTGTCATGAAAAATTAATGTTTCCTCTAAAATAATGTTTATAATGTTAAAGTTTCCATTTTAGACTTTGGAAAGTAAATTATAGGTTTGGAAATTGATTAAAACCTATTAAAATACTTGATATGAATAAAATAAAATATTTTATGTAGATTATTGTGTTTAACTAATTATTAAATCATTATGTAATAATTATTAAGTCATTAAACATACTGAAAACCACAAACTATATTTTTACTATTAATGAAAAAACAAAATATTTTTGAAAATTATGATAAATTCACCCTAACCTAATTTCAACATGGTAATTTCAAAAAAAAATATGTTTATTTTATCATAATAATTCTTTTAATATTATAATTTTAACTTTTAAATATAAAAATTCTTCTTTATTAAAAATAATATTGGGTTGAAAAGGCATAGTAAAATTTCTGACACCTAAATTTTTTAAAATTATTTATCATTTATATTTAAATAATAATACTTTTATCATACAATTTTATTAAAACATTTTTTATTCATAAATACTTATTTTATTATATAAATTTATATATTTTAATTAAATCATTATTTTAATGAAAATTAACAATTCAATGGGATAATCAACATTCAGACCACTATAAAAATTACATTGGGATTAATTAAAATATAATATAATTTATAAATAATATATTATGATTATTAGATGATATCACATTTTATTTAATACATCTATATAAAATTATATTTTGTGTTTGAAAAATCAATTTATAAAATTTCATCTCAATTAAACATATATTTTATTAAGAAAAACTATTCTTTAATGTGTATATCCCATTGTTTTCCATAGTTATACTAGTATAAATTTATTCATTATGTATGATTTTATCATGAAATAAAAAATCATTAAATGTGATTATATTGTAAAACATAAGAAAAAATTATTGGGAGGAAAGTGATCCATAAATAAAAGAAGTACATTTTTTGGGTTGTTACACAAGAAAGACAAGCCTTTTCAGCAACTGGTAAGTATCCACAGTTACAAGATTCACTTTCCTTATTATTTTTTGATTTACTTCCTAAATTATTCACTTCTTCGAAAGGTAAGCTAGATAAAACTTTATTAGAAAACAATATTAAAGAACCTGAACAATTCTCAAAGTAAATTGTTGGTCTTGAGACATTCTCTAGAAACTATATCCAGAAAACTTCCTCAACAAAAAGTATATATGATCTACCTAAGTCTAGAAACCTCTATCTGATGGGCTTCATCTTATTAGCCTCATTTTGATTCTCCTTGTACTCTTATTTACCCAATTGATTATAAAATCATTCAGCATGTCTCAATTCTTCTATCTGATGAAACTCAGTATGATGAACCTTGCTCCAATGGGTGTCACTCTGATGGGATCACTCTGATGGACTTATTATCGTGGAACATTGTCTGTTGGAACTTTATACGATGATAGGATTAAACCTCACTCTGATGGATCCCATTCTGATGGAACTTCCTCCACATTGAACTACAAAACAAATAGTTTGATTAGAATCTCAATACATATTCCACAATTGTTAGAGCTTTGGCCCATGTGAACTATTCATGTTAGATAAGTAAAAATGTAATGAGCTCTCTATTTATAGGCACCCAAGAATGGTAAATGCGGGAAAACCAATTTCACTTCATACTCAATAAAATTTATAAATCCTAAATTTCTTATTCATTTAAGTCTTCATCTTTGACTATTTCAACTCTTCTCAATCCTTATGGGTACTTCTCAAATATTCTCGAATATTCTCAAAACATTAGATTTCTTCATGTTTATAAAAATTTATTCAGTCTGATTCTTCAACCTAATTATTAATTATGATTATTTATTATGATGAAAATATATTCAAGAATGATGACGACCCATTATAATGATAACTTGTAAACACCAAAAGTCTTCCCATGTAGATTCTCTATATCAACCAATATATCTTCAATTAATTTGACCAATGATTTTGATTCTGATGACTTTATTTGTGTTAGAATTTGTCTGATGGTCGGTCTTTACTTTACTCTGATGAATCAATGTCATGTATTGTTTGATAACTCTTAATCCACTTTGAAAAAAGCAATAAGTTTTTTCTTGACCCAATTGTAATGTAATTCAACCTGATGAAAGAGGTTGACTATATTTTTTATCTTCACCTGGTTGATTGTTATTTGAATCCTTATGATGGATCATTATTTCTAACAATCCAAACTTTCTCAATCATTCTACCTCTGATAATGCACTAAATCCAATATAAAAAGGATACTAATAATATGAATCAGTGTTAGAATCCAATATGATGGATCAGTGACATACGAAATCTGATAGACCGGTGTCGGCAATTACTTCCTTTCCTCATAAAGATCAATCTTCCATCTTTCTAATATTGTCACACTAATGATTCTCATACCAATTATCTTTATCCTTATGTGTCCGGTGTTCCTCACACTGATGTGCAACATCTAGAATACTTCACATCGTATTCTACTCTCTTCCAAAAACTTTGGCAACTTTTTCTTTCCAACTACGTCTCAAAATTATTGGCAAAACTAGGTCTCCCCCTTTCCCTCATATGGCTAACATTACAAGTTTTCCAGATAACATATGATTTATGAAATATGAAATATAAAAGAATCATTTGATTCAATACTTGGAAGTTATATTAATTCCCAAACTTTTTATCTCACTCAATATCTTCTAAGGTTGATTCTTTTATATACAAATTCCCAACAGTCTCTAAATTTTTATCAGCATCCTAATCTGATAGATCATATTGACTCATACCGATGTGATGGATCTGATTTTTATACCGATGATCTGGTTGTGTTGGGTCTGATTTTCATACTGATGGTTCTATATCTGATTGACAACTTCACATAAACATCATTATTTAATATGTATTTACATTACCTTATATTTATACTTTCTTTCTTCAATATAGTAATCATACTGATATGTTGACAAAAAATAAAACCAAAACACAACTTGTGCCTAATAATAAGTTTCATATGTCCCAACTTATGAATTTCATCATTATTAAATCAACTTTTAATTTATATGTGATTATTTTTTGGATAGTTATGATATCCATGGATTAGTTTCAAGATCATGTGGTTATTTTTATGTCATTATTTGATAATAATTTATTCTTTCCATATTATTTAGGCCTTATTTAGATTTAATTATATGCATTCCCTTATTGAGAATCTAATTACACCAATTTCTTATGTCTCCTTTCCCTACGATTCTAGGATTTTTTTATTATTGATATATGGGGACATGATAAAGGTAATAATGGAGTAGTCAAATAAAACTATAGGGTGTATTATATATTCTCATATGTAATTTGGGATTCAGGTATTTATTTATTTTACTAAAACTACTAAACTACTTGGTCCTTTGAGATGTGATCAATTGTATCTAGGTCCAACATAATAATGTAACCATAGGCTCTGTGCTTCCAAGTTTGGGGTCCTTACAAATAGAGTGGGTAAAGGTGGGGTAGAAATCCATCCATTCACACCAACCTAGATATTGGGGAAACATCCTACACAATCTATTAGTGTTAGTTTCCCTACCTAAATGGGTGTGGAAGCATATGAAATCACATAAACTAAGGAATATATATATCTCACAAACCATAGTAAGGGAATCTATCTTGACTTAACCCCAACTACATCCACCACCTATCAGACACCCAGAAGCCACTTCTATGGACTAGATATCCTATAAGCACACCTCAAATCTCTTTTTTTCCATTTTCAGAGTAATCCACTTTAAGGGTGAGTGGGAACCTCACAATAGGCCAAATTTAAAACAGCAATAAACCAAGAACCGATTCAACGCAATCAATAGCACAAAATCAGTTGCATCTCCTCCATCCATATTGTAGAATCTTCACAAAATAGATAAAACATCCTTCACGCTCCACTATTTTCAGAATCACAAAACCCAAATGAAATCAACAGTCATACTTGGTACCATGCCGCAGCCGCAACGTCGGAGTAGATCAATCACAAAATAGGTATCCAGATCCAAACCACAAACCAAAATCCCATCCAAATCACAGAACAAGAAGCCGAAAACGCAGACATGAAAGAAGAAAACCCACCATAAACCTGAACCGCAAACTTGCTACCGCCTTCAAGCCCAAACGCTGCGACCAGATCCACCCAACGCAACCAGAAAAGGAGAAATTGTGACAGCATCCACACCGCAGCAGCAGAAATCCAACTCAAAGGGCAGGGAGTGAGGAAGGTTGACAAATGGTTGTTGAGCTACTCGAGATGATGCTTCCATAGGAGACGCTGTCATAGGAGACGCTTCATGCCATGAACCCACTGCTCCAAAGTGTCGATGGGAATCTGAGCCGCAGCGGGGAAGAGGAAGACGGTGATGGGGGGAAAACTACTTTCCATACAGGCATAATTCAACCACATTTAAGGTCCCTCAAGGATTATCATTATTTTTCATTCTGTTAAGATACCAACCACATGGGTTAAATCATTTGACTTTAATATTCCATAATTATGGTTACTCTAAGACTCATTCTTATCTACTAAAAAATATTTATAAATCATACACATCTATCCATGTTAGGAACTGGTGTGAGGAATGTAGAAAACCATAAACCCACCCATCTGGCCTTTATAGAAGATTTATTAATAATTATAATCCTATCATTAAGCACAAAAATCAATGAGAAATCCTAGATTCAGCCCATTCCATAAGTCATGGTGTGGTACCTAACTCTACTATGCATCACTATCAATATTTCCATCAGATACGCCAACTAATTCCACAACCATGGGTATCCCTACCCATGTATCACCATACCATCAGCCTTCCAAGGCTCACATCACATCACCTATAAAGGATCTCAATCCAAAGAAATCACAAGGAATAAAAAAATTAACAAATAGTTAATAGGGAATCTAGGCCTTAAAACTAAGGTATTGGACCTTCATAATAATATAGTATCATTCAAATCCAAATAATTATTGTTATCAAACAACCAATTGTTTATCATTTTCAATTAATTGGTTCCATTTTCGTAGTTTATTTCCATTAATAATTTAATGAATCAACTACAAATAACTATGAATTATTTAATCTTACTTAAAGAATAACCCCAATTTCAATCAATTTTTGGAAAAAATGATTATAATTAAAAAAAGACTCTTTTTATTTATCCCAAAATAATTTATAGGTATAATTTATTTATCCAATTTTCAAGTTATAATATCCCAAATTCTACAAGAATTTGAAATTTTCAATTTGGTGGGTGATTTATTTATAGAACCAAGTTTTAGAATGATAATACTAAAGTTTGTCCATATTGAGTTGATGTTTTTAGATTATATCTGAGGACCAAGATGTGACTCAGGTTTCAATAAATTCTTAGGGGAATCAAGTTGAGTTTCAGATGTTTTTAGTGAAATATGATCATAGTACACGATTTAGGTTGAACGGTTTAGATAAAATTAATCATGTAGCCTTAAATAGAAGGGTTATTTAGTTAAATTTCTATACAGAATGTTTAGTACATAGTTTTGGGAAAATTATATAGATTCAATGGAAAAATGTGAAGCTTGGTTTGGGTTGGATGCTTGACACACCATTTTTACATGGTTGTAGACAATCCATAAAAACATTTGTTGAATGACATAGTATTAATTCACATGGTTATCCCATGGTTTGTAAAACCAAGAAACCCTACCACGTGATAGGGGTGTGCTTAGGTTGATCCCACCACATGGTTGGTTCATGGTTTTTAAAAACATGTATCAAAACTATGAATCCTATTAAAATGTGTTTAATTTCCTTTTTCCTCTACTAGTTTTAGGATGGAAGCCCCTCTTTTCCACCATCTATATTGAGCACATGCCCCAGCTAACCTCATCATCCTCCCTCCCTCAATTAAACCTATGTTTAGGGTGATTATAGGTCTATAATTTGGTGATTCAAGGTATGTATCTCCCTCTTATGGTATTAATTCCTTTTATCTTCTTCCTATTCTAATTTTATTTTCTCTTAGCTTAGGGTTTGGTTCCATTTACATGGGAGTATAGTGGAATCATAAAAATGAGATCGGGCTTCCCTACAACTTAAGATGATAGCATTCCGAGATTTCATTTTCTCTTGGTTTCTCAGTGATTTGATATGGAATGTCATTATCATGGATTTTCTTTTGTTTTCTCAAATTTTAATTAAATTGTTTATATGTTGTGTGTTATAGTTTGGGGTTTTTCATCAAGTTGGGTTTATGGGTGTGTTAGGGGTGTCCATCACCTTATTTATAAAACTTTCAATGGGTGATTAAGGCCAATGACTTATTATTCATTATTTCATGTCTAAATTGAATTAATTAAATAATTATATATTTATATATATTAATTATTTAATTTTTTGATGTTTGGATTGAGTTGTGAACTTGGCCCATTGAGAGAATATTGACAGATCATGGACAAGGGTGGGTGGGCTTAGAAGGTCCTTACAAGAGCTACCATCTTATGGAAAGAAATGGGAAAATCAATTTTTGATTTAGGTGGCCCCACTTACACACCCAATGGTTTATGAATTTGATTATAAGAATTTTGTCACATGGTATCACCACCATAGAGGGATCAACCTATAAATTAATAAAATTGTTAAATGATTTAAATCAATTGATAAATTTATAATATATTAAATTGTTAACATAATTATGTGAAATGGATAATAATAGAGTGCACAAACTATCTTGGACCATTGTGGGCCCTTAGACACCATTTGGTTGCCTCGTCCATCAATGGAAAAAGGATTAAATGATTAAATTATGATATCATGTGATACATAGACCCATTGGATATATTTAGACTAGGTGGATAGATCGTAGGTTATGGACAATGAGTTGGGTGATTATACTGAACTTGTGGGACCTTAAGGATTGAGATGGGCCATGTGACATCTCCTAAGTGTTTTCAATATGACATACCTCATGTATACAATGGGGTTGTGATATCTTAATGATGTTGTTGAGGTATATAGTATCCTCTAGGAAATAAATGTTAACCTAAGACCTAGTTCAATACTAAGGATCCATGTGAGGATACCTCTACCATATTGTGATATAGGGTACCCTAGTGCGTACCCTTGTGACTGAAGAACACAAGGATAGTACATATAGCTATGGGTAGATATAGTAATCAATTTCAACCTAGATCCTAAAACTATGTGAATTCCCGATGGGGTTATGATTAACGTGATGCACCAAAAAAAATTCCAACCAATCTTTTATATTTATTACATGTTTATTTGTGTTTATTCTTAGTGATAAGTGATTTCCCAAGATTCTTGTGAACCATCCATTAGTATTCTCATTGATGTGATTGTTAGGGATTCCCAGGAATCATATCTTTACATAGATAAGATCTTGAGACACCAATTATGATTAGGATCTGGTCTCATATCATAGTGGGGGTGAAATCTGAACTCGGATAGCATCTGATGATTTTGTTGTTAAGAAAAAATTGTGTTTTGGTTTTATTTTTTTTCAATAGATCAATGTGTTTATTATTTGGAAAAAAGATTATTTTTAGCAATTAATGGAAATTAATATTGAGTAAATTTGTTTGTGATGATAAGAATCAGATCTAGAACCATCGACATGAAGATTGGGCTCACCATAGTAGTTAGGAAGATGTTTGTTTCATAGGTGTTGTCTTTTGTTGTCGAAGGAAATAAAACACCTCAATTTGTAAAAATATTTGGGTGATTGGATTGACCATAATATTCAGAACACCAAACTCACAATTCTTAAGGAATTCCATCAGATTGGAAATATGTTTACTAGAATAAAAATCTCATCAGACTCACCTTGGTTCCAAAATGAAGTTCTGATCGTAATGAGGAAGGGAATCAAATTCTGCATAGATCAGATGTGAATCTGATGATGCTTTTCTATTTTGTAATTCACAAAAATTATAAGTATTCTGTAAAACTTTTGATTCAAGATTGATGATTAAAATGAGGAGAAAAGGTGCGGAAAATAATATTTAGGACAATCGTATTCAGGTTCATATTGGAAAGAAAGAACTTTCTAGAAGTATGGGAAGTTACAATACTTTACATTGTAATTTAGATGATGTTGAAGTTGGTCTTTAACATATTAAAAGTCATTAGGAAGTTATGATACAATCATATTCTTATGAAAGAAGAAATTTTATTGAAGCCAAATATTTCTGGTCTAAGTCCATCGGTGTGAGAACATCAGATGTTGAATTTTTTTGGATGAGAAGGTTGATCAGAACATGAAGTTAAGAAGATGATGGTTTTCTATTAAACTAATAAACCATGAGATAAAAATATTCAAAGAAAGAATCTAAGAACTAAATGTTCATTGGTATCATATTTAGATAAGGAAGTAAGTTGTTGTTGTCAAAGTTGCTAGCACTGATCCATTGGACGTGGTATTCCACTGATCCATCATAATGTATTTGGACACTAATTCATATTATTGGTATCTTTTTTATGCAAGATGTAGAGTTTTATCAGAGGTATACTTTTTTGTGAGAATTTTTTGGGACTAATAAAAAGAAAATAAATTATTAGTTTTTTGGAACCAATAAATTCAAAAAATAAGAAAAGATTGTGGTGACTGATATAAAGAAGAAAAACTAAGATAAATCAACAATGTAGTCGACCATTCTCATCAAGATGGATTGTTGATTATTGTTCAAGTGGTAATTTTTTTCCCTTAATCTAGTGGTTCAAGAATAAAATGAATAAATTTTATTTATTTTCATGAGTTTTATTTTGTATCAAGTGGGTCAAGACTATTGGGCTATAGAAAACACTAATGACTTAATCAAACTCAATATTGTCGATATGGGAAATAAAGAAAAGGATAATTTCTTAAATCTTTTCAATGTGATATCAAGGGGATTATATAAGTGGTTTAATAAATTTTTAGGATGGTATTCATATGTTTCATTTTGTGTAGAGAAATGTAATGAAAAATCAGTTGTCCCCATCGTAATGAAGAAATAAAAATGGTTTTAATATCTTTAAGAGATCATTATAATGATAAGTCTTTAAATTTGATGAATTTTTAAGTTTTTCAAGGAAAATCATAGTGAAAAAAATTCTTATATCATAATAGAAAAATAGGAATGATAAATTGGAATCAAACTAAGTTTTTGAAGAAGGTATGAAGAGAGGTGAAATTTTGATAATATTTAAAAAGGTTTGAGAAGAGTAGAGAATAATTGAAGAAGTGATAAATAAATCCAGAATTCAAGGTAAATAAATATTTATGGAAATTGGATGAGCGTGAAATGTTTTTAGAATCCCTACCAAACCATTTTGGGTTTCTTATAAAATAAGAAAATACCTTTTACATCCCTAACATGAGTACTGTTCAAAAAGGTAGAGAGATAAACTTTGAAATTCTAGGGAGAAGAAGTTTATGGATTGTTCTTACTTAAGGATGTTTTCTAGACATAAGAAGGAAAAGAAACGAGATAATATCATATTTAACTGATGGTCATATTGGTATGGATAACTAGAATAGGAAATTCTTATTGAGATTTTTGGAATGAGGAAGAATGAGGTTAGAATTGTTTCAATGGTATTCTGATAGAGTTATATTTTCTGTATTTAGAAATCATACATGGGAATTGGACTAGAGAATCAGAATATATATTATTAAAAATTCCAAGAAGTTTATGCCTACTGTGGAGTAAGAAAGTGGAGAATTTTTTTTGAGGAACAAATTTATGAAAGTTGATCAAGCATCACCGGAACATATTTGTGACACAAAATTTTAATACATATTTTGTGCTATAATGAGAACATGCACTATTTGGTTTTTTACATAGTTTTACATGAGTGTAAGGGAATATCCAACTCATTGTATTCCATACAAATAGATTATTTTATAGTGGGTTATGTGGTATCAGATTATTTCTATACCATACCAAGGACGAAGATACTCTTATTGAGTTGTGAACCATGTAAATTATTATGTTTATATGGATTTGTGTTTGAAATTTTTTTATTAGGGAAATAAATAATTAATAATAGGTGAAATTTGTTTCATTAATAAGGTAACTAAAAAGAAAAATATTTCACTCATTCACTCATTCCCCCACTTAGTGATACTTGGATCCTATCTGGACACTAAAAAGTGGTATCCAAGGGAAGGTTCCCTTCGTTTATTCTTTGATGAAGTTTTGAAAGAGAAGTTCTGATGGAGAATCTGAATTATGTAATCAGTAAGGGGATTCAAATATTAAATCTTAGGAATTATCATATCTAGAGAGTTAGAATGTTTCTCTATCAAATTTCATTAGTATATTATGTTTCAAAAGCTCTAAAAGATGGTTTTCACCTCATGATTAGAATACACCTATTACAAATGATGATAAGGAAAACCTTGAGAATGATATAAGAGATAAGAATTATTTAATCTCATCGCCTTATAAAAGTGAGTTTCTGAGTGTAAAAGGAGTTTCCACTATCAAAGGTATCCTAGATAAGTTTGAGAACATTTATGAATACAATAAAAAAGTAAAGAAGGAAAATTTGTAAATTTGGAGATTGAAGTATGAAGATCTCAAGATGGGTGAGCATGAATCTATTGGTGACTTATTTACCAAGGAAAATTATATTATTAGCACTATTAGATATTTTGGTGAAGAGTTGTAAGATTCAACTGTTGTTTAAAAGATCTTGAGAATTCTTGATGAAAATTTTGCTACTAAAGTTTCCTCATTGTATGATAATGATCCAGAAACATTATCCATGGATGAATTGCATATTACTCTAATTACATATGAAATTATTAGGGAGAAGGTAATGAGAGTAATAAAAACAAAATTTTATCATGAAATTTCTTTCAGGGCTTCCAATAAAAAGATCCCAAGAAGATTCTTGAAGAAAAATATGCATATTTTTATCCCAAAAATGAGGAATGTGAAAATCCTATTGATATGTTATCCTTGTTTTCTAAAAATTTGAAAATAGGTATAAGAAAGTATAAAGGGAAACTCCCATTCAAATGTTTTGGATGTAGTTACATTGGGAACTTTGTTTCCAATTGTCCTGAAACTGGTGATAAAGAAGAAAGTGATGAAAAAGAAAGTGATGGAGAAGAAATAAGGACAATAAAATATTGGAATTAACATGGTGATAAATAAAAATTCTATTCAAATAAGAAAGATAAGAAGTTATCCAAATCAAAAAGGATAAGTTTTTTCTCTAAGGATGATGATTGTGAGGAATTTAAAAATGGTGCTAAAGAAGACTTGTTTATTTCAATAGTTAATGAGGAGAGTTTTGTTAGGAGTTGAAGTAGTTGTTATGAGAAGGAAAATAGTGAATCTGAATCTAAAAAGTCTATTGAGATGACTAGAGAGAATAATTTCATTAAAACAGTGAATGATACAAAATTTGAAAACAATAGTTTTGAAGAAGAGGAATCTCAATTAAATTTTCATTTGAAAGAATAATTGAATGCATGTTGAGAAAGATTGAAAGTCTTGATAAAAAATTAGGAAGTTGAAAAGTAAAGACTCTTCAAATAACAATCAAGAATGTTTTCTTGATGATAATTTCAAGCTTCTAGAGGAGATTTATGTTTTGAAAAAATATCTAGGGAATAAAAATATTCATAATTAACATATGGATATAAAGTTGAAAGAAGAAGAAGAAGAGTTGGAACTCACCCAATAAAAACTTCCTGGTTATGATAAGGCTAAAAAGAAAACTGAGCTAAAAAGGGAAAACTAAATTGATAAAAGAAAGGATGGTGGTCAGGAATTTTCTTTTAAGAAATATGAAAAGGTTGCTGAGAAACATGTTAGCAATTCAGGATAGTATGGAAGTCATAAAGGATGGTATTATTTCTCTGGGTATTGCTAGCATTTTGGTGGATTCAGAAACATGGATAATATGTGTTGGTTCAACCAACAACATTACAACATTTACATAAGTTATAAAAGAAATAGTTTAAAGGGGATCCAATCCTCTCCAAGTAAGAAAGTTGTGGAAGGTATTTTGAAACCTAATAAAAATAAACATATTAAGTCTTAAAATAGAGTGTTCCTAGTTATTTTTCTAGAATAAGTAATAATGTATATAAAGTTTGAATAAGCAAAAAAAAGCTGAAGTAAAGGGGAATAAAAATGTATTGGAAAACTATAATAAAGTTGATAAAAAGATATTAATAGATTTTGAATTGATTAACCAGAAAAGATATAAGATATGTGATCGGGATGGGTATGTTACTAAAAGTTGTTTGACTATCTTACCAGCCCAAGAATAATACATGAAGAAAATGTTACAAACTAACTATAAAAAATATTTTACTAAAGTTTAAGAAAAGTTGACATCCTCGTTAGAAGATTATAAAGATGATAATAAAGTCATCGCAAAATCTGAGAAGGATGAATAGAAGGAATAAAACACAATCTGTGAAAAATCTATGAAAATAAAGAAAAAGTAAAGAATAAGATAGGACTCTCAGTCCAATTGTTTCTTATAAAAGACAATTGAGTTTCCTTCATGTTACCAAAAAAATTATATTTACTTACAGGGAATTGAAGGAGTCGAAATAAGGAAGCTAGTGTTGATGAGTCTCTTTATATTCTTTCAAAGTAAAGTAATGAGGTTATTAAAAATATGAGTTTTTGTAAAGTTGTATTTTTATACACCTAAAATTTCTAATATGTTCGTCGATATGGGTTTAGGTTAATTTTATCTTTAAAAAAATCCTTCAATGCTTTCCCTAGTCATGAGAATGTTGAAAGAGACATGAAAAGGTATTACATGAAGGTTTTGTAATAGAAAACATTGATAACCTTTATTATACCCTCTTTTTTTCTTCACCGGGTTCGCCAACATGGACTTAAGGTTGCTTAGTTAAAGGCCCTTTGTTAAGAAACTCATCGTATACTTATGTTCTCCTGAAGAATAATTTTAAGATTATGATGGCCCCTTTGAATTTGATTGTTAATAAGGGGGGAGATAAGAAATAAGGGGAGCATAAAAGGAATGAGGAAAATAAAAATTGATAAAGTAAAACATCAAGTGGTATTTCTTAGAAGTGATTATTCGGTATTGAAGTGGGTATTGACAACAAAAAAAGGGAGATTGTTAGGTCCAAGTTGTGTTTTTGTTGTATTTATTATCAATATATCAACATTTTGATTATGTTGAAGAAAAAATAGTATGTTTATAAAATTAATGGAAATCTTTATTGAGGAAAGTTGTGTGTGAAGTTGAGAATCAGATTCAGAACCATTATCATGAATATTAGACTCACCATCATAATTAGGAAGATGTTTGTTTCATAGGTTTTGTATTTCGTTTTCAAAGGAAATAAATCGACTCACATTGTAAAAATATTTAGGTGATCAGACTAACCATTTTATTAATAACATTAGACTCACAATTATTATGAGAGTACATCAGATTGGGAAGATGTTTACTAGAAGAAATGGCTTATCGGAATCACATTGGGTTCAGAATTAGGTTTTGATCATAATGAAGAAGGGAATCATATTCTGAATGGATATGATGTGAATAAGATTATGATTTTCTATTTTTTAATTCAAAAAAAGAATAAGTATTCTATAAAACTTGTGATGTAAGATTAATTAAAGAAAGGTGGGAAAAGGTGCTGCCAATTGTACTCATGCCAATCATATTCAGGTTGGTATTGGAAAAGAAGAAGTTTCTAGAAGGATGGTAAGTTACAATAATTTACATTGTAATTCAGAGGATGATGAATCTATCTTTTATCATATTCAAATACATGAAGAATTCATGATATAATTAGAGGTTTTTGAATGAATAAAATTTACTAAAGTTGAAGATTTTTTGTCTGAGTCCATTGGTGTGAGAACACTGGATGCAAAAATGTTTGTTGGCTGAGAAGGTTGATTAGAACATGAAGTTATGAAGATGATGGTTTTCAGTTAGGCTAATAATCCATGAGATAAAAATATTCAAATAATTAATTTGGGTACTAAAATTTCATTGGTATCGTATTCAGAGAGGGAAATAAGTTACTGAAGTCAAATCTTCTGGAGTCGTTCCATCAAATGTTGTATTCCACTGATCCATTGTAATGGATTCTAACACTAATTCAAATTATTTTTATCTTTTGTATTTCAGATGAAAAGTTTTATTGGAGGAATAATTTTTTGTGAGAATTTTTAAGGACCAATAAAAAGAAAAGAAATTGGGAGTTGTTGGAACCAATAAATTTAAAAAATAAGAAAATATGTTGGTGATCGATGTGAAAGAAAATTCAAGATCAATCAAAAAATTTATCGACCATTCTCATCAATATGAATTGTTGATTTTTTTTCAAGTGGGAAATTTTTTTTCCTTATTCAATTGGGTCAATAATGAAATGAATAACTCTTATTTATTTTTAATAGTTTTATTTCGTATAAAATGGGTCAAGACCATCAGACTAGAGATGACACTGATGACTTCATCCGACTTAAGATCATTGGTTTATTAAAAGAAGAAAATAATAATTTCTTGAAGCTTTTCAAAGTGTTATCAAGGGGGTTATAGAAGTGGTTAAATAATTTTGAAGAATTTTTTTTTTTTTTATGTTTTATCTAGTGTATAGAAACATAATGAAGAATCTATTTCCTTCATCATAATGAAGAAATAAAAATGGTTTTAACATCTTCAAGAGATCATTATAATGGGAAGTATTTAGTTCTGATGAATTTTCACATTGGTCAAGGAAAATTGGATTGAGAAAATTCTTCCATCATAATGGGAAAATATAATTGTGAAATTAGAATCATACTAAATTTTATGAAGAAATTATGAAGTGAGCTGAATTCATGATAATATTCAAGAAGGTTTGAGAAGAGTTGAGAAGCATTGAAGAAGTCATAAATGCATCTAGAATTTAAGAGAAATAATGATTTTTGGAAATTTTACTGGGGGATAAACATTTTCAGAATCATGCCCAAACCATTTGGGGTTTCCTATAAAAGTATAAAGTAGATTTTACTTCCTTGAAATGAGTACTATTCATAAAGTTAGAGAAATAAGCTTTGAAATTCTGGGGAGAATAAGTTGATAGATTATTCTTCATTGGTTTATCCAAATTAAATTTACTACATCTCATAACCTGGGGACATACATCAAAGGAAAGGGAGATGATAAGGCCCGGTAATGGAAAACAAGGGGAACAGTTTACATGTGATCTTGAGAAATATTAATAAGAAAATGAGGAATGTCATTATGGAATGAACAAGAGAACATGATGAATAACATTATAAAAATTACATGAATCATAACTTGGAAATTTGACTACAATATTTAATTTAGACATCAATAATAATATCACCAAGGATAATCACCATGGTTAATCACCAAGGTGTCATAAATGAAAAAATTACCAAGGTTATTCACTAAGGTATCATAAAACATGTCATCTATAGAGATTAAATTATTTACCCAATGCATTGGAGAAATATCAAGGCACACCCTCAATATGTATTAATTTCATTTGATCTACATAGATCACAATAAAACATGTCATAAATAACCCATGGATAAGAAAAGAAATGGATTTCATATTAAAATCACATCATTTACAAAGTGCTTAAAAAAATAATCATTAAGTCATTTTCATCCCATAGAAAATGAATGTGGGTTTAATGTATGTTAAGTATAGAATCAAATAAATCATTTTGACATCTAGGTGAATACCCTTTGAAAATAGAAAGTCTTGGGTATTCACAAAAATAAAATAAAAGAAAATTTCTTGAGGGGAGAAGGGAAATTTTGAGAAGTAAATTCAGCAGCATAATAGGTATAAAACTTGGTTTTTAGAAAAGGGTAAAATGATAGAGGACAAGGGACTCACATTGATAAAAATAATTTCATAGTAGATTTATGACCAAAATGGTAATATAAGAGAGTAATCATAAAAATTAGACGACACATACAAAAAGAGGTTCTTGAATCGAAAAGAATAGAAGGATAGTTCCCTAACCTTAAAAAGTAACTCCTAAAACATGAGTATTGGGATATTGGGGGAATGAAGATACCTTGGGAGGTAAAACTACCAGATCTTTGTGGAGGATGTATTTGGAGTGAAAGGAAATGTAGAACTATGTAGGTATTTATAGAAAAATCAGAAGATTTGTTTATTAATTTCCAAATATAGGCCTTGAAAATCTAGGTTGTGGAAAATGAAAAACCATTATTTTATCATAATAATTATCTAAATATGAGAATTTTAATTTTTAAATATAAAAATCCTTATTTATTAAAAACAATAGTGGGTTAAAAATTCATATTAAAATTTTCAACACCTAAAAAATTTGAAAATATTTTATCATTTGTATTTAAATAGAAGTGTTCTTATCATACTATTTTCTTAAAATAAGTTTTATTCATAATACATTTGTTTATTATAAAAATTTATACCATTTAAATAAATAATTATTTTAATGAAAATTAACAATTTAATTGGATAATAAATATTCAGACCATTATAAATATTACACTGGGATTCATTAAAATATAATATCATTTATAAATCATTTATTATAATTATTAGATGATATCACATTTTATTTAATACTTCTATATAAAATTAAAATTTGTGTCTAAAAAAAATTATCAAATTTCATCTCAATTAAACATATATTTAATTAAGAGAACTATTCTTTAATGTGTATATCCCATTGTTGTTCATAGTTGTACTATTCCAAATTTATGCATGATTTAGGATTTTCTCATGAAATAAAAAGTTGTTCTATGTGCTTTTATTGTAAAACATAATAAAAAGTTTTTGGGAGGAAAGAGATCCATAAATAAAAAAAGTAAATTTTTAGGTCATTACATTCTTCCCCCTTAAATGAATTGTATCCTCATAATTTTATCTTATTGATCGATACCATTAATTCTATAGGAAAAAATAATCTTAATATTTTCCAATATCATGCTTCTAGGATGATATACTTAAATCTTAATAAAAATTTTATATTATCTTTATATCCTTCATAATGGTCTGCACAAGCTTATGATTAACCAAATCATATCCCTCGAGAGTGTCAAACTAGGAGTGCAGCAAGGCCCATTTTCATACACCAGTTCCTATTCGAGTCTATATTGAATTAGTGTTTTTGAGTGTTACCCCAATATGCATTTATGTCAGAGCTACATCCACTTCTTTGAATCTGGACAAGATTTATTTTCTCAGAAAATATTTCACCAAAATGACAGGATGTTTTTCTAACATTTTTATAAGGATCATCCTAAAGTTTCAAATCTGAATTTCAAAAAATAACTAAACCATCCTATGATACCAACTATGGAATCCCATCTTTTTATTACATAACTTTTCATTACATTAAACAAATAGATGATCTTTTAAAGTTTAGTTTCTTGGAAATAAGGTACATAATACATGAAAACATAAAAAAAATTTCTAATACACATGAAAATATTCTTCATTAGTTAATTCAAAGTAAATTTACTGCATCTCATAACTGGGGGACATACATAAAAGTAAAGGGTAAGCATAATTCTCGATAAGGGAAAAGAATGGGAAAATTTTCATATGATCTTAAGAAATATCAATATGAACATGAGGAATATCATTATGGAATGAGAAAGAGAAAATGAGGAATAAAATAAAAAAATAACATGAATCGTAACTTTTAAAAGTGTCTACAACATTTAATTTAGACATTAATAAGCATATCACCAAGGTTAATCACTAAGGTGTAGTAAATGAGAAAATTACCAAGGTTATTCGCCAAGGCATCGTAAAACATTTCATCTCTAGAGATTAATTTCTTTACCCAATGCACTGGAGCACTATTAGGGAAAACCATTAATATATATTAATTTTATGTGACCCATATATACTTGAATCAAATAACTCATAAATAATCTGTGGAGAATAAAATAAATGGGTTTCATAATAAAACCATGGAACTTTTAAATTCTTTAAAAACATGATAATTATGTCATTTTCAGCCCACAGAAAAGGAATGTGGGTTTTATGTATGTTAATACTAGAATAAAATAAATAATTCGTATATCTAGTTGAATACCATTGGAAAATATAAAGTCTTGGGAATTCACAAAAATAAAATATAATATAATTTATTTAGGTGGAGTGGGAAATCTTGAGAAGTAAATTTGACAGCATAACGAGTATAAAACCTGGTTTTTAGAAAAGGGTAAAATGAGAGGGGATAAAGGTCTTCTGTTGATAAAAATAATTTTATATTAGGGGTATGATCAAAAGGGTAATATAAGAGAGTAATCATAACAATTAGAATACACATACCAAAAGTGCTTCTTGAATCAAAAAGAAAATAAAGAGAATTCCCTTACCTTGAAAATTAACTCCTAAAATATGATGATTGGGATATTGGGGGATTGAAGAAACCTTGGGAGGACTTCTTGAGAGGTAAAACTACATTATATCCATGTATTATGGATTGATATTTAAATTAAATGGAGAAATGGGTGGGTATTTATAGCAAAAGTGGAGGATTTTTTTATTAATTTCTAAATATAGACCTTTGAAATCTAGCTTGTGGAAAATGAAAAACTTTGGGCTTTACCATGTTTTTTCCCATGGTTTATAAAATTTGGGACATATCATATGTTATTTTAATCCATAAGAGTCAATAATCATATTATATTACTTATTTTGTCATGAAAAATTAATTTTTCCTCTAAAATAATGTTTATAATGTTAAAGTTTCCATTTTAGACTTTGGAAAGTAAATTATAGGTTTGGAAATTGATTAAAACCTATTAAAATACTTGATATGAATAAAATAAAATATTTTATGTAGATTATTGTGTTTAACTAATTATTAAATCATTATGTAATAATTATTAAGTCATTAAACATACTGAAAACCACAAACTATATTTTTACTATTAATGAAAAAACAAAATAATTTTGAAAATTATGATAAATTCACCCTAACCTAATTTCAACATGGTAATTTCAAAAAAAATATGTTTATTTTATCATAATAATTCTTTTAATATTATAATTTTAACTTTTAAATATAAAAATTCTTCTTTATTAAAAATAATATTGGGTTGAAAAGGCATAGTAAAATTTCTGACACCTAAATTTTTTAAAATTATTTATCATTTATATTTAAATAATAATACTTTTATCATACTATTTTATTAAAACATTTTTTATTCATAAATACTTATTTTATTATATAAATTTATATATTTTAATTAAATCATTATTTTAATGAAAATTAACAATTCAATAGGATAATCAACATTCAGACCATTATAAAAATTACATTGGGATTAATTAAAATATAATATAATTTATAAATAATATATTATGATTATTAGATGATATCACATTTTATTTAATACATCTATATAAAATTATATTTTCTGTTTGAAAAATCAATTTATAAAATTTCATCTCAATTAAACATATATTTTATTAAGAAAAACTATTCTTTAATGTGTATATCCCATTGTTTTCCATAGTTATACTAGTATAAATTTATTCATTATGTATGATTTTATCATGAAATAAAAAATCATTAAATTTGATTATATTGTAAAACATAAGAAAAAATTATTGGGAGGAAAGTGATCCATAAATAAAAGAAGTACATTTTTTGGGTTGTTACACAAGAAAGACAAGCCTTTTCAGCAACTGGTAAGTATCCACAGTTACAAGATTCACTTTCCTTATTATTTTTTGATTTACTTCCGAAATTATTCACTTCTTCCAAAGGTAATCTAGATAAAACTTTATTAGAAAACAATATTAAAGAACCTGAACAATTCTCAAAGTAAATTGTTGGTCTTGAGACATTCTCTAGAAACTATATCCAGAAAACTTCCTCAACAAAAAGTATATATGATCTACCTAAGTCTAGAAACCTCTATCTGATGGGCTTCATCTTATTAGCCTCATTTTGATTCTCCTTGTACTCTTATTTACCCAATTGATTATAAAATCATTCAGCATGTCTCAATTCCTCTATCTGATGAAACTCAGTATGATGAACCTTGCTCCAATGGGTGTCACTCTGATGGGATCACTCTGATGGACTTATTATCGTGGAACATTGTCTGTTGGAACTTTATACGATGATAGGATTAAACCTCACTCTGATGGATCCCATTCTGATGGAACTTCCTCCACATTGAACTACAAAACAAATAGTTTGATTAGAATCTCAATACATATTCCACAATTGTTAGAGCTTTGGCCCATGTGAACTGTTCATGTTAGATAAGTAAAAATTTAATGAGCTCTCTATTTATAGGCACCCAAGAATGGTAAATGCGGGAAAACCAATTTCACTTCATACTCAATAAAATTTATAAATCCTAAATTTCTTATTCATTTAAGTCTTCATCTTTGACTATTTCAACTCTTCTCAATCCTTATGGGTACTTCTCAAATCTTCTCGAATATTCTCAAAACATTAGATTTCTTCATGTTTATAAAAATTTATTCAGTCTGATTCTTCAACCTAATTATTAATTATGATTATTTATTATGATGAAAATATATTCAAGAATGATGACGACCCATTATAATGATAACTTGTAAACACCAAAAGTCTTCTCATGTAGATTCTCTATATCAACCAATATATCTTCAATTAATTTGACCAATGATTTTGATTCTGATGACTTTATTTGTGTTAGAATTTGTCTGATGGTCGGTATTTACTTTACTCTGATGAATCAATGTCATGTATTGTTTGATAACTCTTAATCCACTTGGAAAAAAGCAATAAGTTTTTTCTTGACCCAATTGTAATGTAATTCAACCTGATGAAAGAGGTTGACTATATTTTTTATCTTCACCTGGTTGATTGTTATTTGAATCCTTATGATGGATCATTATTTCTAACAATCCAAACTTTCTCAATCATTCTACCTCTGATAATGCACTAAATCCAATATAAAAAGGATACTAATAATATGAATCAGTGTTAGAATCCAATATGATGGATCAGTGACATATGAAATCTGATAGACCGGTGTCGGAAATTACTTCCTTTCCTCATAAAGATCAATCTTCCATCTTTCTAATATTGTCACACTAATGATTCTCATACCAATTATCTTTATCCTTATGTGTCCGGTGTTCCTCACACTGATGTGCAACATCTAGAATACTTCACATCGTATTCTACTCTCTTCCAAAAAATTTGGCAACTTTTTCTTTCCAACTACGTCTCAAAATTATTGGCAAAACTAGGTCTCCCCCTTTTCCTCATATGGCTA
This sequence comes from Viscum album, assembly GCA_963277665.1. Classification (NCBI taxonomy): domain Eukaryota; kingdom Viridiplantae; phylum Streptophyta; class Magnoliopsida; order Santalales; family Viscaceae; genus Viscum; species Viscum album. The sequence goes on from OY728126.1 coordinate 483,347,360, forward strand.
ACATTACAAGTTTTAGAGATAACATATGATTTATGAAATATGAAATATAAAAGAATCATTTGATTCAATACTTGGAAGTTATATTAATTCCCAAACTTTTTATCTCACTCAATATCTTCTAAGGTTGATTCTTTTATATACAAATTCCCAACAGTCTCTAACTTTTTATCAGCATCCTAATCTGATAGATCATATTGACTCATACCGATGTGATGGATCTGATTTTTATACCGATGATCTGGTTGTGTTGGGTCTGATTTTTATGCTGATGGTTCTATATCTGATTGACAACTTCACATAAACATCATTATTTAATATGTATTTACATTACCTTATATTTATACTTTCTTTCTTCAATATAGTAATCATACTGATATGTTGACAAAAAATAAAACCAAAACACAACTTGTGCCTAATAATAAGTTTCATATGTCCCAACTTATGAATTTCATCATTATTAAATCAACTTTTAATTTATATGTGATTATTTTTTTGATAGTTATGATATCCATGGATTAGTTTCAAGATCATGTGGTTATTTTTATGTCATTATTTGATAATAATTTATTCCTTCCATATTATTTAGGCCTTATTTAGATTTAATTATATGCATTCCCTTATTGAGAATCTAATTACACCAATTTCTTATGTCTCCTTTCCCTACGATTCTAGGATTTTTTTATTATTGATATATGGGGACATGATAAAGGTAATAATGGAGTAGTCAAATAAAACTATAGGGTGTATTATATATTCTCATATGTAATTTGGGATTCAGGTATTTATTTATTTTACTAAAACTACTAAACTACTTGGTCCTTTGAGATGTGATCAATTGTATCTAGGTCCAACATAATAATGTAACCATAGGCTCTGTGCTTCCAAGTTTGGGGTCCTTACAAATAGAGTGGGTAAAGGTGGGGTAGAAATCCATCCATTCACACCAACCTAGATATTGGGGAAACATCCTACACAATCTATTAGTGTTAGTTTCCCTACCTAAATGGGTGTGGTAGCATATGAAATCACATAAACTAAGGAATATATATCTCTCACAAACCATAGTAAGGGAATCTATCTTGAATTAACCCCAACTACATCCACCACCTATCAGACACCCAGAAGCCACTTCTATGGACTAGATATCCTATAAGCACACCTCAAATCTCTTTTTTTCCATTTTCAGAGTAATCCACTTTAAGGGTGAGTGGGAACCTCACAATAGGCCAAATTTAAAACAGGAATAAACCAAGAACCGATTCAATGAAATCAATAGCACAAAATCAGTTGCATCTCCTCCATCCATATTGTAGAATCTTCACAAAATAGATAAAACATCCTTCACGCTCCACTATTTTTAGAATCACAAAACCCAAATGAAATCAACAGTCATACTTGGTACCATGCCGCAGCCGCAACGTCGGAGTAGATCAATCGCAAAATAGGTATCCAGATCCAAACCACAAACCAAAATCCCATCCAAATCACAGAACAAGAAGCCGAAAACGCAGACATGAAAGAAGAAAACCCACCATAAACCTGAACCGCAAACTCGCTACCGCCTTCAAGCCCAAACGCTGCGACCAGATCCACCCAACGCAACCAGAAAAGGAGAAATTGTGACAGCATCCACACCGCAGCAGCAGAAATCCAACTCAAAGGGCAGGGAGTGAGGAAGGTTGACAAATGGTTGTTGAGCTACTCGAGATGATGCTTCCATAGGAGACACTGTCATAGGAGACGCTTCATGCCATGAACCCACTGCTCTAAAGTGTCGATGGGAATCTGAGCCGCAGCGGGGAAGAGGAAGACGGTGATGGGGGGAAAACTACTTTCCATACAGGCATAATTCAACCACATTTAAGGTCCCTCAAGGATTATCATTATTTTTCATTCTGTTAAGATACCAACCACATGGGTTAAATCATTTGACTTTAATATTCCATAATTATGGTTACTCTAAGACTCATTCTTATCTACTAAAAAATATTTATAAATCATACACATCTATCCATGTTAGGAACTGGTGTGAGGAATGTAGAAAACCATAAACCCACCCATCTGGCCTTTATAGAAGATTTATTAATAATTATAATCCTATCATTAAGCACAAAAATCAATGAGAAATCCTATATTCAACCCATTCCATAAGTCATGGTGTGGTACCTAACTCTACTATGCATCACTATCAATATTTCCATCAGATACGCCAACTAATTCCACAACCATGGGTATCCCTACCCATGTATCACCATACCATCAGCCTTCCAAGGCTCACATCACATCACCTATAAAGGATCTCAATCCAAAGAAATCACAAGGAATAAAAAAATTAACAAATAGTTAATAGGGAATCTAGGCCTTAAAACTAAGGTATTGGACCTTCATAATAATATAGTATCATTCAAATCCAAATAATTATTGTTATCAAACAACCAATTGTTTATCATTTTCAATTAATTGGTTCCATTTTCGTAGTTTATTTCCATTAATAATTTAATGAATCAGCTACAAATAACTATGAATTATTTAATCTTACTTAAAGAATAACCCCAATTTCAATCAATTTTTGGAAAAAATTATTACAATTAAAAAAAGACTCTTTTTATTTATCCCAAAATAATTTATAGATATAATTTATTTATCCAATTTTCAAGTTATAATATCCCAAATTCTACAAGAATTTGAAATTTTCAATTTGGTGGGTGATTTATTTATAGAACCAAGTTTTAGAATGATAATACTAAAGTTTGTCCATATTGAGTTGATGTTTTTAGATTATATCTGAGGACCAAGATGTGACTCAGGTTTCAATAAATTCTTAGGGGAATCAAGTTGAGTTTCAGATGTTTTTAGAGAAATATGATCATAGTACACGATTTAGGTTGAACGGTTTAGATAAAATTAATCATGTAGCCTTAAATAGGAGGGTTATTTAGTTAAATTTCTATACAGAATGTTTAGTACATAGTTTTGGGAAAATTATATAGATTCAATGGAAAAATGTGAAGCTTGGTTTGGGTTGGATGCTTGACACACCATTTTTACATGTTTGTAGACAATCCATAAAAAAATTTGTTGAATGACATAGTATTAATTCACATGGTTATCCCATGGTTTGTAAAACCAAGAAACCCTACCACGTGATAGGGGTGTGCTTAGGTTGATCCCACCACATGGTTGGTTCATGGTTTTTAAAAACATGTATCAAAACTATGAATCCTATTAAAATGTGTTTAATTTCCTTTTTCCTCTACTAGTTTTAGGAGGGAAGCCCCTATTTTCCACCATCTATATTGAGCACATGCCCCAGCTAACCTCATCATCCTCCCTCCCTCAATTAAACCTATGTTTAGGGTGATTATAGGTCTATAATTTGGTGATTCAAGGTATGTATCTCCCTCTTATGGTATTAATTCCTTTTATCTTCTTCCTATTCTAATTTTATTTTCTCTTAGCTTAGGGTTTGGTTCCATTTACATGGGAGTAGAGTGGAATCATAAAAATGAGATCGGGCTTCCCTACAACTTAAGATGATAGCATTCCGAGATTTCATTTTCTCTTGGTTTCTCAGCGATTTGATATGGAATGTCATTATCATGGATTTTCTTTTGTTTTCTCAAATTTTAATTAAATTGTTTATATGTTGTGTGTTATAGTTTGGGGTTTTTCCTCAAGTTGGGTTTATGGGTGTGTTAGGGGTGTCCATCACCTTATTTATAAAACTTTCAATGGGTGATTAAGGCCAATGACTTATTATTCATTATTTCATGTTTAAATTGAATTAATTAAATAATTATATATTTATATATATTAATTATTTAATTTTTTGATGTTTGGATTGAGTTGTGAACTTGGCCCATTGAGAGAATATTGACAGATCATGGACAAGGGTGGGTGGGCTTAGAAGGTCCTTACAAGAGCTACCATCTTATGGAAAGAAATGGGAAAATCAATTTTTGATGTAGGTGGCCCCACTTACACACCCAATGGTTTATGAATTTGATTATAAGAATTTTGTCACATGGTATCACCACCATAGAGGGATCAACCTATAAATTAATAAAATTGTTAAATGATTTAAATCAATTGATAAATTTATAATATATTAAATTGTTAACATAATTATGTGAAATGGATAATAATAGAGTGCACAAACTATCTTGGACCATTGTGGGCCCTTAGACACCATTTGGTTGCCTCGTCCATCAATGGAAAAAGGATTAAATGATTAAATTATGATATCATGTGATACATAGACCCATTGGGTATATTTAGACTAGGTGGATAGACCGTAGGTTATGGACAATGAGTTGGGTGAGTATACTGAACTTGTGGGACCTTAAGGATTGAGATGGGCCATGTGACATCTCCTAAGTGTTTTCAATATGACATACCTCATGTATACAATGGGGTTGTGATATCTTAATGATGTTGTTGAGGTATATAGTATCCTCTAGGAAATAAATGTTGACCTAAGACCTAGTTCAATACTAAGGATCCATGTGAGGATACCTCTAACATATTGTGATATAGGGTACCCTAGTGCGTACCCTTGTGACTGAAGAACACAAGGATAGTACATATAGCTATGGGTAGATATGGTTATCAATTTCAACCTAGATCCTAAAACTATGTGAATTCCCGATGGGGTTATGATTAACGTGATGCACTAAAAAAAATTCCAACCAATCTTTTATATTTATTACATGTTTATTTATGTTTATTCTTAGTGATAAGTGATTTCCCAAGATTCTTGGGAACCATCCATTAGTATTCTCATTGATGTGATTGTTAGGGATTCCCAGGAATCATATCTTTACATGGATAAGATATTGAGACACCAATTATGTTTAGGATCTGGTCTCATATCATAGTGGGGGTGAAATCTGAACTCGGATAGCATCTGATGATTTTGTTGTTAAGAAAAAATTGTGTTTTGGTTTTATTTTTTTTCAATAGATCAATGTGTTTATTATTTGGAAAAAAGATTATTTTTAGCAATTAATGGAAATTAATATTGAGTAAATTTGTTTGTGATGATAAGAATCAGATCTAGAACCATCGACATGAAGATTGGGCTCACCATAGTAGTTAGGAAGATGTTTGTTTCATAGGTGTTGTCTTTTGTTGTCGAAGGAAATAAAACACCTCAATTTGTAAAAATATTTGGGTGATTGGATTGACCATAATATTCAGAACACCAAACTCACAATTCTTAAGGAATTCCATCCGATTGGAAATATGTTTACTAGAATAAAAATCTCATCAGACTCACCTTGGTTCCAAAATGAAGTTCTGATCGTAATGAGGAAGGGAATCAAATTCTGCATAGATCAGATGTGAATCTGATGATGCTTTTCTATTTTGTAATTCACAAAAATTATAAGTATTCTGTAAAACTTTTGATTCAAGATTGATGATTAAAATGAGGAGAAAAGGTGCAGAAAATAATATTTAGGACAATCGTATTCAGGTTCATATTGGAAAGAAAGAACTTTCTAGAAGTATGGGAAGTTACAATACTTTACATTGTAATTTAGATGATGTTGAAGTTGGTCTTTAACATATTAAAAGTCATTAGGAAGTTATGATACAATCATATTCTTATGAAAGAAGAAATTTTATTGAAGCCAAATATTTCTGGTCTAAGTCCATCGGTGTGAGAACATCAGATGTTGAATTTTTTTGGATGAGAAGTTTGATCAGAACATGAAGTTAAGAAGATGATGGTTTTCTATTAAACTAATAAACCATGAGATAAAAATATTCAAAGAAAGAATCTAAGAACTAAATGTTCATTGGTATCATATTTAGATAAGGAAGTAAGTTGTTGTTGTCAAAGTTGCTAGAACTGATCCATTGGACGTGGTATTCCACTGATCCATCATAATGTATTTGGACACTAATTCATATTATTGGTATCTTTTTTATGCAAGATGTAGAGTTTTATCAGAGGTATACTTTTTTGTGAGAATTTTTTGGGACTAATAAAAAGAAAATAAATTATTAGTTTTTTGGAACCAATAAATTCAAAAAATAAGAAAAGATTGTGGTGACTGATATAAAGAAGAAAAACTAAGATAAATCAACAATGTAGTCGACCATTCTCATCAAGATGGATTGTTGATTATTGTTCAAGTGGTAATTTTTTTCCCTTAATCTAGTGGTTCAAGAATAAAATGAATAAATTTTATTTATTTTCATGAGTTTTATTTTGTATCAAGTGGGTCAAGACTATTGGGCTATAGAAAACACTAATGACTTAATCAAACTCAATATTGTCGATATGGGAAATAAAGAAAAGTATAATTTCTTAAATCTTTTCAATGTGATATCAAGGGGATTATATAAGTGGTTTAATAAATTTTTAGGATGGTATTCATATGTTTCATTTTGTGTAGAGAAATGTAATGAAAAATCAGTTGTCCCCATCGTAATGAAGAAATAAAAATGGTTTTAATATCTTTAAGAGATCATTATAATGATAAGTCTTTAAATTTGATGAATTTTTAATTTTTTCAAGGAAAATCATAGTGAAAAAAATTCTTATATCATAATAGAAAAATAGGAATGATAAATTGGAATCAAACTAAAGTTTTTGAAGAAGGTATGAAGAGAGGTGAAATTTTGATAATATTTAAAAAGGTTTGAGAAGAGTAGAGAATAATTGAAGAAGTGATAAATAAATCCAGAATTCAAGGTAAATCAATATTTATGGAAATTGGATGAGCGTGAAATGTTTTTAGAATCCCTACCAAACCATTTTGGGTTTCTTATAAAATAAGAAAATACCTTTTACATCCCTAACATGAGTACTGTTCAAAAAGGTAGAGAGATAAACTTTGAAATTCTAGGGAGAAGAAGTTTATGGATTGTTCTTACTTAAGGATGTTTCTAGACATAAGAAGGAAAAGAAACGAGATAATATCATATTTAACTGATGATCATATTGGTATGGATAACTAGAATAGGAAATTCATATTGAGATTTTTGGAATGAGGAAGAATGAGGTTAGAATTGTTTCAATGGTATTCTGATAGAGTTATATTTTCTGTATTTAGAAATCATACATGGGAATTGGACTAGAGAATCAGAATATATATTATTAAAAATTCCAAGAAGTTTATGCCTACTGTGGAGTAAGAAAGTGGAGAATTTTTTTTGAGGAACAAATTTATGAAAGTTGATCAAGCATCACCGGAACATATTTGTGACACAAAATTTTAATACATATTTTGTGCTATAATGAGAACATGCACTATTTGGTTTTTTACATAGTTTTACATGAGTGTAAGGGAATATCCAACTCATTGTATTCCATACAAATAGATTATTTTATAGTGGGTTATGTGGTATCAGATTATTTCTATACCATACCAAGGACGAAGATACTCTTATTGAGTTGTGAACCATGTAAATTCTTATGTTTATATGGATTTGTGTTTGAAATTTTTTTATTAGGGAAATAAATAATTAATAATAGGTGAAATTTGTTTCATTAATAAGGTAACTAAAAAGAAAAAGATTTCACTCATTCACTCATTCCCCCACTTAGTGATACTTGGATCCTATCTGGACACTAAAAAGTGGTATCCAAGGGAAGGTTCCCTTTGTTTATTCTTTGATGAAGTTTTGAAAGAGAAGTTCTGATGGAGAATCTGAATTATGTAAGTAGTAAGGGGATTCAAATATTAAATCTTAGGAATTATCATATCTAGAGAGTTAGAATGTTTCTCTATCAAATTTCATTAGTATATTATGTTTCAAAAGCTCTAAAAGATGGTTTTCACCTCATGATTAGAATACACCTCTTACAAATGATGATAAGGAAAACCTTGAGAATGATATAAGAGCTAAGAATTATTTAATCTCATCGCCTTATAAAAGTGAGTTTCTGAGTGTAAAAGGAGTTTCCACTATCAAAGGTATCCTAGATAAGTTTGAGAACATTTATGAATACAATAAAAAAGTAAAGAAGGAAAATTTGTAAATTTGGAGATTGAAGTATGAAGATCTCAAGATGGGTGAGCATGAATCTATTGGTGACTTATTTACCAGGGAAAATTATATTATTAGCACTATTAGATATTTTGGTGAAGAGTTGTAAGATTCAACTATTGTTTAAAAGATCTTGAGAATTCTTGATGAAAATTTTGCTACTAAAGTTTCCTCATTGTATGATAATGATCCAGAAACATTATCCATGGATGAATTGCATATTACTCTAATTACATATGAAATTATTAGGGAGAAGGTAATGAGAGTAAGAAAAACAAAATTTTATCATGAAATTTCTTTCAGGGCTTCCAATAAAAAGATCCCAAGAAGATTCTTGAAGAAAAATATGCATATTTTTATCCCAAAAATGAGGAATGTGAAAATCCTATTGATATGTTATCCTTGTTTTCTAAAAATTTGAAAATAGGTATAAGAAAGTATAAAGGGAAACTCCCATTCAAATGTTTTGGATGTAGTTACATTGGGAACTTTGTTTCCAATTGTCCTGAAACTGGTGATAAAGAAGAAAGTGATGAAAAAGAAAGTGATGGAGAAGAAATAAGGACAATAAAATATTGGAATTAACATGGTGATAAATAAAAATTCTATTCAAATAAGAAAGATAAGAAGTTATCCAAATCAAAAAGGATAAGTTTTTTCTCTAAGGATGATGATTGTGAGGAATTTAAAAATGGTGCTAAAGAAGACTTGTTTATTTCAATAGTTAATGAGGAGAGTTTTGTTAGGAGTTGAAGTAGTTGTTATGAGAAGGAAAATAGTGAATCTGAATCTAAAAAGTCTATTGAGATGACTAGAGAGAATAATTTCATTAAAACAGTGAATGATACAAAATTTGAAAACAATAGTTTTGAAGAAGAGGAATCTCAATTAAATTTTCATTTGAAAGAATAATTGAATGCATGTTGAGAAAGATTGAAAGTCTTGATAAAAAATTAGGAAGTTGAAAAGTAAAGACTCTTCAAATAACAATCAAGAATGTTTTCTTGATGATAATTTCAAGCTTCTAGAGGAGATTTATGTTTTGAAAAAATATCTAGGGAATAAAAATATTCATAATTAACATATGGATATAAAGTTGAAAGAAGAAGAAGAAGAGTTGGAACTCACCCAATAAAAACTTCCTGGTTATGATAAGGCTAAAAAGAAAACTGAGCTAAAAAGGGAAAACTAAATTGATAAAAGAAAGGATGGTGGTCAGGAATTTTCTTTTAAGAAATATGAAAAGGTTGCTGAGAAACATGTTAGCAATTCAGGATAGTATGGAAGTCATAAAGGATGGTATTATTTCTCTGGGTATTGCTAGCATTTTGGTGGATTCAGAAACATGGATAATATGTGTTGGTTCAACCAACAACATTACAACATTTACATAAGTTATAAAAGAAAAAGTTTAAAGGGGATCCAATCCTCTCCAAGTAAGAAAGTTGTGGAAGGTATTTTGAAACCTAATAAAAATAAACATATTAAGTCTTAAAATAGAGTGTTCCTAGTTATTTTTCTAGAATAAGTAATAATGTATATAAAGTTTGAATAAGAAAAAAAAAGCTGAAGTAAAGGGGAATAAAAATGTATTGGAAAACTATAATAAAGTTGATAAAAAGATATTAATAGATTTTGAATTGATTAACCAGAAAAGATATAAGATATGTGATCGGGATGGGTATGTTACTAAAAGTTGTTTGACTATCTTACCAGCCCAAGAATAATACATGAAGAAAATGTTACAAACTAACTATAAAAAATATTTTACTAAAGTTTAAGAAAAGTTGACATCCTCGTTAGAAGATTATAAAGATGATAATAAAGTCATCGCAAAATCTGAGAAGGGTGAATAGAAGGAATAAAACACATTCTGTTAAAAATCTATGAAAATGAAGAAAAAGTAAAGAATAAGATAGGACTCTCAGTCCAATTGTTTCTTCTAAAAGACAATTGAGTTTCCTTCATGTTACCAAAAAAATTATATTTACTTACAGGGAATTGAAGGAGTCGAAATAAGGAAGCTAGTGTTGATGAGTCTCTTTATATTCTTTCAAAGTAAAGTAATGAGGTTATTAAAAATATGAGTTTTTGTAAAGTTGTATTTTTATACACCTAAAATTTCTAATATGTTCGTCGATATGGGTTTAGGTTAATTTTATCTTTAAAAAAATCCTTCAATGCTTTCCCTAGTCATGAGAATGTTGAAAGAGACATGAAAAGGTATTACATGAAGGTTTTGTAATAGAAAACATTGATAACCTTTATTATACCCTCTTTTTTTCTTCACCGGGTTCGCCAACATGGACTTAAGGTTGCTTAGTTAAAGGCCCTTTGTTAAGAAACTCATCGTATACTTATGTTCTCCTGAAGAATAATTTTAAGATTATGATGGCCCCTTTGAATTTGATTGTTAATAAGGGGGGAGATAAGAAATAAGGGGAGCATAAAAGGAATGAGGAAAATAAAAATTGATAAAGTAAAACATCAAGTGGTATTTCTTAGAACTGATTATTCGGTATTGAAGTGGGTATTGACAACAAAAAAAGGGAGATTGTTAGGTCCAAGTTGTGTTTTTGTTGTATTTATTATCAATATATCAACATTTTGATTATGTTGAAGAAAAAATAGTATGTTTATAAAATTAATGGAAATATTTATTGAGGAAAGTTGTGTGTGAAGTTGAGAATCAGATTCAGAACCATTATCATGAATATTAGACTCACCATCATAATTAGGAAGATGTTTGTATCAGAGGTTTTGTATTTCGTTGTCAAAGGAAATAAATCGACTCACATTGTAAAAATATTTAGGTGATCAGACTAACCATTTTATTAATAACATTAGACTCACAATTATTATGAGAGTACATCAGATTGGGAAGATGTTTACTAGAAGAAATGGCTTATCGAAAACACATTGGGTTCAGAATTAGGTTTTGATCATAATGAAGAAGGGAATCATATTCTGAATGGATATGATGTGAATAAGATTATGATTTTCTATTTTTTAATTCAAAAAAAGAATAAGTATTCTATAAAACTTGTGATGTAATATTAATGAAAGAAAGGTGGGAAAAGGTGCTGCCAATTGTATTCATGCCAATCATATTCAGGTTGGTATTGGAAAAGAAAAAGTTTCTAGAAGGATGGTAAGTTACAATAATTTACATTGTAATTCAGAGGATGATGAATCTATCTTTTATCATATTCAAATACATGAAGAATTCATGATATAATTAGAGGTTTTTGAATGAATAAAATTTACTAAGGTTGAAGATTTTTTGTCTGAGTCCATTGGTGTGAGAACACTGGATGCAAAAATGTTTGTTGGCTGAGAAGGTTGATTAGAACATGAAGTTATGAAGATGATGGTTTTCAGTTAGGCTAATAATCCATGAGATAAAAATATTCAAATAATTAATTTGGGTACTAAAATTTCATTGGTATCGTATTCAGAGAGGGAAATAAGTTACTGAAGTCAAATCTTCTGGAGTCGTTCCATCAAATGTTGTATTCCACTGATCCATTGTAATGGATTCTAACACTAATTCAAATTATTTTTATCTTTTGTATTTCAGATGAAAAGTTTTATTGGAGGAATAATTTTTTGTGAGAATTTTTAAGGACCAATAAAAAGAAAAGAAATTGGGAGTTGTTGGAACCAATAAATTTAAAAAATAAGAAAAGATATTGGTGATCGATGTGAAAGAAAATTCAAGATCAATCAAAAAATTTGTCGACCATTCTCATCAATATGAATTGTTGATTTTTTTTCAAGTGGGAAATTTTTTTTCCTTATTCAATTGGGTCAATAATGAAATGAATAACTCTTATTTATTTTTAATAGTTTTATTTCGTATAAAATGGGTCAAGACCATCAGACTAGAGAGGACACTGATGACTTCATCCGACTTAAGATCAGTGGTTTATTAAAAGAAGAAAATAATAATTTCTTGAAGCTTTTCAAAGTGTTATCAAGGGGGTTATAGAAGTGGTTAAATAATTTTGAAGAATGTTTTTTTATGTTTTATCTGGTGTATAGAAACATAATGAAGAATCTATTTTCTTCATCATAATGAAGAAATAAAAATTGTTTTAACATCTTCAAGAGATCGTTATAATGGAAAGTATTTAGTTCTGATGAATTTTCACATTGGTCAAGGAAAATTGGATTGAGAAAATTCTTCCATCATAATGGGAAAATATAATTGTGAAATTAGAATCATACTAAATTTTATGAATAAATTATGAAGTGAGCTGAATTCATGATAATATTCAAGAAGGTTTGAGAAGAGTTGAGAAGCATTGAAGAAGTCATAAATGCATCTAGAATTTAAGAGAAATAATGATTTTTGGAAATTTTACTGGGGGATAAACATTTTCAGAATCATGCCCAAACCATTTGGGGTTTCCTATAAAAGTATAAAGTAGATTTTACTTCCTTGAAATGAGTACTATACATAAAGTTAGAGAAATAAGCTTTGAAATTCTGGGGAGAATAAGTTGATAGATTATTCTTCATTGGTTTATCCAAATTAAATTTACTACATCTCATAACCTGGGGACATACATCAAAGGAAAGGGAGATGATAAGGCCCGGTAATGGAAAACAAGGGGAACAGTTTACATGTGATCTTGAGAAATATTAATAAGAAAATGAGGAATGTCATTATGGAATGAACAAGAAAACATGATGAATAACATTATAAAAATTACATGAATCATAACTTGGAAATTTGACTACAATATTTAATTTAGACATCAATAATAATATCACCAAGGATAATCACCATGGTTAATCACCAAGGTGTCATAAATGAAAAAATTACCAAGGTTATTCACTAAGGTATCATAAAACATGTCATCTATAGAGATTAAATTATTTACCCAATGCATTGGAGAAATATCAAGGCACACCCTCAATATGTATTAATTTCATTTGATCTACATAGATCACAATAAAACATGTCATAAATAACCCATGGATAAGAAAAGAAATGGATTTCATATTAAAATCACATCATTTACAAAGTGCTTAAAAAAATAATCATTATTTCATTTTCATCCCATAGAAAATGAATGTGGGTTTAATGTATGTTAAGCATAGAATCAAATAAATCATTTTGAAATCTAGGTGAATACCCTTTGAAAATAGAAAGTCTTGGTTATTCACAAAAATAAAATAAAAGAAAATTTCTTGAGGGGAGAAGGGAAATTTTGAGAAGTAAATTCAGCAGCATAATAGGTATAAAACTTGGTTTTTAGAAAAGGGTAAAATGATAGAGGACAAGGGACTCACATTGATAAAAATAATTTCATAGTAGATTTATGACCAAAATGGTAATATAAGAGAGTAATCATAAAAATTAGACGACACATACAAAAAGAGGTTCTTGAATCGAAAAGAATAGAAGGATAGTTCCCTAACCTTAAAAAGTAACTCCTAAAACATGAGTATTGTGATATTGGGGGAATGAAGATACCTTGGGAGGTAAAACTACCAGATCTTTGTGGAGGATGTATTTGGAGTGAAAGGAAATGTAGAACTATGTAGGTATTTATAGAAAAATCAGAAGATTTGTTTATTAATTTCCAAATATAGGCCTTGAAAATCTAGGTTGTGGAAAATGAAAAACCATTATTTTATCATAATAATTATCTAAATATGAGAATTTTAATTTTTAAATATAAAAATCCTTATTTATTAAAAACAATAGTGGGTTAAAAATTCATATTAAAATTTTTAACACCTAAAAAATTTGAAAATATTTTATCATTTATATTTAAATAGAAGTGTTCTTATCATACTATTTTCTTAAAATAAGTTTTATTCATAATACATTTGTTTATTATAAAAATTTATACCATTTAAATAAATAATTATTTTAATGAAAATTAACAATTTAATTGGATAATAAATATTCAGACCATTATAAATATTACATTGGGATTCATTAAAATATAATATCATTTATAAATCATTTATTATAATTATTAGATGATATCACATTTTATTTAATACTTCTATATAAAATTAAAATTTGTGTCTAAAAAAAATTATCAAATTTCATCTCAATTAAACATAAATTTAATTAAGAGAACTATTCTTTAATGTGTATATCCCATTGTTGTTCATAGTTGTACTAGTCCAAATTTATGCATGATTTAGGATGTTCTCATGAAATAAAAAGTTGTTCTATGTGCTTTTATTGTAAAACATAATAAAAAGTTTTTGGGAGGAAAGAGATCCATAAATAAAAAAAAAGTAAATTTTTTAGGTCATTACATTCTTCCCCCTTAAATGAATTGTATCCTCATAATTTTATCTTATTGATCGATACCATTAATTCTATAGGAAAAAATAATCTTAATATTTTCCAATATCATGCTTCTAGGATGATATACTTAAATCTTAATAAAAAATTTATATTATCTTTATATCCTTCATAATGGTCTGTACAAGCTTATGATTAACCAAATCATATCCCCCGAGAGTGTCAAACTAGGAGTGCAGCAAGGCCCATTTTCATACACCAGTTCCTATTCGAGTCTATATTGAATTAGTGTTTTTGAGTGTTACCCCCATATGCATTTATGTCAGAGCTACATCCACTTCTTTGAATCTGGACAAGATTTATTTTCTCAGAAAATATTTCACCAAAATGACAGGATGTTTTGCTAACATTTTTATAAGGATCATCCTAAAGCTTCAAATCTGAATTTCAAAAAATAACTAAACCATCCTATGATACCAACTATGGAATCCCATATTTTTATTACATAACTTTTCATTACATTAAACAAATAGATGATCTTTTAAAGTTTAGTTTCTTGGAAATAAGGTACATAATACATGAAAACATAAAAAAAATTTCTAATACACATGAAAATATTCTTCATTAGTTAATTCAAAGTAAATTTACTGCATCTCATAACTGGGGGACATACATAAAAGTAAAGGGTAAGCATAATTCTCGATAAGGGAAAAGAATGGGAAAAATTTCATATGATCTTAAGAAATATCAATATGAACATGAGGAATATCATTATGGAATGAGAAAGAGAAAATGAGGAATAAAATAAAAAAATAACATGAATCGTAACTTTTAAAAGTGTCTACAACATTTAATTTAGACATTAATAAGAATATCACCAAGTTTAATCACTAAGGTGTAGTAAATGAGAAAATTACCAAGGTTATTCGCCAAGGCATCGTAAAACATTTCATCTCTAGAGATTAATTTCTTTACCCAATGCACTGGAGCGCTATTAGGGAAAACCATTAATATATATTAATTTTATGTGACCCATATATACTTGAATCAAATAACTCATAAATAATCTGTGGAGAATAAAATAAATGGGTTTCATAATAAAACCATGGAACTTCTAAATTCTTTAAAAACATGATAATTATGTCATTTTCAGCCCATAGAAAAGGAATGTGGGTTTTATGTATGTTAATACTAGAATAAAATAAATAATTCGTATATCTAGTTGAATACCATTGGAAAATATAAAGTCTTGGGAATTCACAAAAATAAAATATAATATAATTTATTTAGGTGGAGTGGGAAATCTTGAGAAGTAAATTTGACAGCATAACGAGTATAAAACCTAGTTTTTAGAAAAGGGTAAAATGAGAGGGGATAAAGGTCTTCTGTTGATAAAAATAATTTTATATTAGGGGTATGATCAAAAGGGTAATATAAGAGAGTAATCATAACAATTAGAATACACATACCAAAAGTGCTTCTTGAATCAAAAAGAAAATAAAGAGAATTCCCTTACCTTGAAAATTAACTCCTAAAATATGATGATTGGGATATTGGGGGATTGAAGAAACCTTGGGAGGACTTCTTGAGAGGTAAAACTACATTATATCCATGTATTATGGATTGATATTTAAATTAAATGGAGAAATGGGTGGGTATTTATAGCAAAAGTGGAGGATTTTTTTATTAATTTCTAAATATAGACCTTTGAAATCTAGCTTGTGGAAAATGAAAAACTTTGGGCTTTACCATGTTTTTTCCCATGGTTTATAAAATTTAGGACATATCATATGTTATTTTAATCCATAAGAGTCAATAATCATATTATATTACTTATTTTGTCATGAAAAATTAATGTTTCCTCTAAAATAATGTTTATAATGTTAAAGTTTCCATTTTAGACTTTGGAAAGTAAATTATAGGTTTGGAAATTGATTAAAACCTATTAAAATACTTGATATGAATAAAATAAAATATTTTATGTAGATTATTGTGTTTAACTAATTATTAAATCATTATGTAATAATTATTAAGTCATTAAACATACTGAAAACCACAAACTATATTTTTACTATTAATGAAAAAACAAAATATTTTTGAAAATTATGATAAATTCACCCTAACCTAATTTCAACATGGTAATTTCAAAAAAAAATATGTTTATTTTATCATAATAATTCTTTTAATATTATAATTTTAACTTTTAAATATAAAAATTCTTCTTTATTAAAAATAATATTGGGTTGAAAAGGCATAGTAAAATTTCTGACACCTAAATTTTTTAAAATTATATATCATTTATATTTAAATAATAATACTTTTATCATACTATTTTATTAAAAAAAATTATTCATAAATACTTATTTTATTATATAAATTTATATATTTTAATTAAATCATTATTTTAATGAAAATTAACAATTCAATAGGATAATCAACATTCAGACCATTATAAAAATTACATTGGGATTAATTAAAATATAATATAATTTATAAATAATATATTATGATTATTAGATGATATCACATTTTATTTAATACATCTATATAAAATTATAGTTTGTGTTTGAAAAATCAATTTATAAAATTTCATCTCAATTAAACATATATTTTATTAAGAAAAACTATTCTTTAATGTGTATATCCCATTGTTTTCCATAGTTATACTAGTATAAATTTATTCATTATGTATGATTTTATCATGAAATAAAAAATCATTAAATGTGATTATATTGTAAAACATAAGAAAAAATTATTGGGAGGAAAGTGATCCATAAATAAAAGAAGTACATTTTTTGGGTTGTTACACAAGAAAGACAAGCCTTTTCAGCAACTGGTAAGTATCCACAGTTACAAGATTCACTTTCCTTATTATTTTTTGATTTACTTCCTAAATTATTCACTTCTTCTAAAAGTAAGCTAGATAAAACTTTATTATAAAACAATATTAAAGAACCTGAACAATTCTCAAAGTAAATTGTTGGTCTTGAGACATTCTCTAGAAACTATATCCAGAAAACTTCCTCAACAAAAAGTATATATGATCTACCTAAGTCTAGAAACCTCTATCGGATGGGCTTCATCTTATTAGCCTCATTTTGATTCTCCTTGTACTCTTATTTACCCAATTGATTATAAAATCATTCAGCATGTCTCAATTCCTCTATCTGATGAAACTCAGTATGATGAACCTTGCTCCAATGGGTGTCACTCTGATGGGATCACTCTGATGGACTTATTATCGTGGAACATTGTCTGTTGGAACTTTATACGATGATAGGATTAAACCTCACTCTGATGGATCCCATTCTGATGGAACTTCCTCCACATTGAACTACAAAACAAATAGTTTGATTAGAATCTCAATACATATTCCACAATTGTTAGAGCTTTGGCCCATGTGAACTGTTCATGTTAGATAAGTAAAAATGTAATGAGCTCTCTATTTATAGGCACCCTAGAATGGTAAATGCGGGAAAACCAATTTCACTTCATACTCAATAAAATTTAGAAATCCTAAATTTCTTATTCATTTAAGTCTTCATCTTTGACTATTTCAACTCTTCTCAATCCTTATGGGTACTTCTCAAATCTTCTCGAATATTCTCAAAACATTAGATTTCTTCATGTTTATAAAAATTTATTCAGTCTGATTCTTCAACCTAATTATTAATTATGATTATTTATTATGATGAAAATATATTCAAGAATGATGACGACCCATTATAATGATAACTTGTAAACACCAAAAGTCTTCTCATGTAGATTCTCTATATCAACCAATATATCTTCAATTCATTTGACCAATGATTTTGATTCTGATGACTTTATTTGTGTTAGAATTTGTCTAATGGTCGGTCTTTACTTTACTCTGATGAATCAATGTCATGTATTGTTTGATAACTCTTAATCCACCTGGAAAAAAGAAATAACTTTTTTCTTGACCCAATTGTAATGTAATTCAACCTGATGAAAGAGGTTGACTACATTTTTTATCTTCACCTGGTTGATTGTTATTTGAATCCTTATGATGGATCATTATTTCTAACAATCCAAACTTTCTCAATCATTCTACCTCTGATAATGCAATAAATCCAATATAAAAAGGATACTAATAATATGAATCAGTGTTAGAATCCAATATGATGGATCAGTGACATACGAAATCTGATAGACCGGTGTCGGCAATTACTTCCTTTCCTCATAAAGATCAATCTTCCATCTTTCTAATATTGTCACACTAATGATTCTCATACCAATTATCTTTATCCTTATGTGTCCGGTGTTCCTCACACTGATGTGAAACATCTAGAATACTTCACATCGTATTCTACTCTCTTACAAAAACTTTGGTAAATTTTTCTTTCCAACTACGTCTCAAAATTATTGGCAAAACTAGGTCTCCCCCTTTCCCTCATATGGCTAACATTACAAGTTTTCTAGATAACATATGATTTATGAAATATGAAATATAAAAGAATCATTTGATTCAATACTTAGAAGTTATATTAATTCCCAAACTTTTTATCTCACTCAATATCTTCTAAGGTTGATTCTTTTATATACAAATTCCCAACAGTCTCTAACTTTTTATCAGCATCCTAATCTGATAGATCATATTGACTCATACCGATGTGATGGATCTGATTTTTATGCCGATGATCTGGTTGTGTTGGGTCTGATTTTCATGCTGATGGTTCTATATCTGATTGACAACTTCACATAAACATCATTATTTAATATGTATTTACATTACCTTATATTTATACTTTCTTTCTTCAATATAGTAATCATAATAATATGTTGACAAAAAATAAAACCAAAACACAACTTGTGCCTAATAATAAGTTTCATATGTCCCAACTTATGAATTTCATCATTATTAAATCAACTTTTAATTTATATGTGATTATTTTTTGGATAGTTATGATATCCATGGATTAGTTTCAAGATCATGTGGTTATTTTTATGTCATTATTTGATAATAATTTATTCCTTCCATATTATTTAGGCCTTATTTAGATTTAATTATATGCATTCCCTTATTGAGAATCTAATTACACCAATTTCTTATGTCTCCTTTCCCTACGATTCTAGGATTTTTTTATTATTGATATATGGGGACATGATAAAGGTAATAATGGAGTAGTCAAATAAAACTATAGGGTGTATTATATATTCTCATATGTAATTTGGGATTAAGGTATTTATTTATTTTACTAAAACTACTAAACTACTTGGTCCTTTGAGATGTGATCAATTGTATCTAGGTCCAACATAATAATGTAACCATAGGCTCTGTGCTTCCAAGTTTGGGGTCCTTACAAATAGAGTGGGTAAAGGTGGGGTAGAAATCCATCCATTCACACCAACCTAGATATTGGGGAAACATCCTACACAATCTATTAGTGTTAGTTTCCCTACCTAAATGGGTGTGGTAGCATATGAAATCACATAAACTAAGGAATATATATATCTCACAAACCATAGTAAGGGAATCTATCTTGACTTAACCCCAACTACATCCACCACCTATCAGACACCCAGAAGCCACTTCTATGGACTAGATATCCTATAAGCACACCTCAAATCTCTTTTTTTCCATTTTCAGAGTAATCCACTTTAAGGGTGAGTGGGAACCTCACAATAGGCCAAATTTAAAACAGCAATAAACCAAGAACCGATTCAACGCAATCAATAGCACAAAATCAGTTGCATCTCCTCCATCCATATTGTAGAATCTTCACAAAACAGATAAAACATCCTTCACGCTCCACTATTTTCAGAATCACAAAACCCAAATGAAATCAACAGTCATACTTGGTACCATGCCGCAGCCGCAATGTCGGAGTAGATCAATCGCAAAATAGGTATCCAGATCCAAACCACAAACCAAAATCCCATCCAAATCACAGAACAAGAAGCCAAAAACGCAGACATGAAAGAAGAAAACCCACCATAAACCTGAACCGCAAACCCGCTACCGCCTTCAAGCCCAAACGCTGCGACCAGATCCACCCAACGCAACCAGAAAAGGAGAAATCGTGACGGCATCCACACCGCAGCAGCAGAAATCCAACTCAAAGGGCAGGGAGTGAGGAAGGTTGACAAATGGTTGTTGAGCTACTCGAGATGATGCTTCCATAGGAGACGCTGTCATAGGAGACGCTTCATGCCATGAACCCACTGCTCCAAAGTGTCGACGGGAATCTGAGCTGCAGCGGGGAAGAGGAAGACGGTGATAGGGGGAAAACTACTTTCCATACAGGCATAATTCAACCACATTTAAGGTCCCTCAAGGATTATCATTATTTTTCATTCTGTTAAGATACCAACCACATGGGTTAAATCATTTGACTTTAATATTCCATAATTATGGTTACTCTAAGACTCATTCTTATCTACTAAAAAGATTTATAAATCATACACATCTATCCATGTTAGGAACTGGTGTGAGGAATGTAGAAAACCATAAACCCACCCATCTGGCCTTTATAGAAGATTTATTAACAATTATAATCCTATCATTAAGCACAAAAATCAATGAGAAATCCTAGATTCAACCCATTCCATAAGTCATGGTGCGGTACCTAACTCTACTATGCATCACTATCAATATTTCCATCAGATACGCCAACTAATTCCACAACCATGGGTATCCCTACCCATGTATCACCATACCATCAGCCTTCCAAGGCTCACATCACATCACCTATAAAGGATCTCAATCCAAAGAAATCACAAGGAATAAAAAAATTAACAAATAGTTAACAGGGAATCTAGGCCTTAAAACTAAGGTATTGGACCTTCATAATAATATAGTATCATTCAAATCCAAATAATTATTGTTATCAAACAACCAATTGTTTATCATTTTCAATTAACTGGTTCCATTTTCGTAGTTTATTTCCATTAATAATTTAATGAATCAACTACAAATAACTATGAATTATTTAATCTTACTTAAAGAATAACCCCAATTTCAATCAATTTTTGGAAAAAATGATTACAATTAAAAAAAGACTCTTTTTATTTATCCCAAAATAATTTATAGCTATAATTTATTTATCCAATTTTCAAGTTATAATATCCCAAATTCTACAAGAATTTGAAATTTTCAATTTGGTGGGTGATTTATTTATAGAACCAAGTTTTAGAATGATAATACTAAAGTTTGTCCATATTGAGTTGATGTTTTTAGATTATGTCTGAGGACCAAGATGTGACTCAGGTTTCAATAAATTCTTAGGGGAATCAAGTTGAGTTTCAGATGTTTATAGAGAAATAAGATCATAGTACACGATTTAGGTTGAACGGTTTAGAGAAAATTAATCATGTAGCCTTAAATAGGAGGGTTATTTAGTTAAATTTCTATACAGAATGTTTAGTACATAGTTTTGGGAAAATTATATAGATTCAATGGAAAAATGTGAAGCTTGGTTTGGGTTGGATGCTTGACACACCATTTTTACATGGTTGTAGACAACCCATAAAAAATTTTGTTGAATGACATAGTATTAATTCACATGGTTATCCCATGGTTTGTAAAACCAAGAAACCCTACCACGTGATAGGGGTGTGCTTAGGTTGATCCCACCACATGGTTGGTTCATGGTTTTTAAAAACATGTATCAAAACAATGAATCCTATTAAAATGTGTTTAATTTCCTTTTTCCTCTACTAGTTTTAGGAGGGAAGCCCCTCTTTTCCACCATCTATATTGAGCACATGCCCCAGCTAACCTCATCATCCTCCCTCCCTCAATTAAACCTATGTTTAGGGTGATTATAGGTCTATAATTTGGTGATTCAAGGTATGTATCTCCCTATTATGGTATTAATTCCTTTTATCTTCTTCCTATTCTAATTTTATTTTCTCTTAGCTTAGGGTTTGGTTCCATTTACATGGGAATATAGTGGAATCATAAAAATGAGATCGGGCTTCCCTACAACTTAAGATGATAGCATTCCGAGATTTCATTTTCTATTGGTTTCTCAGCGATTTGATATGGAATGTCATTATCATGGATTTTCTTTTGTTTTCTCAAATTTTAATTAAATTGTTTATATTTTGTGTGTTATAGTTTGGGGTTTTTCCTCAAGTTGGGTTTATGGGTGTGTTAGGGGTGTCCATCACCTTATTTATAAAACTTTCAATGGGTGATTAAGGCCAATGGCTTATTATTCATTATTTCATGTTTAAATTGAATTAATTAAATAATTATATATTATATATATTAATTATTTAATTTTTTGATGTTTGGATTGAGTTGTGAACTTGGCCCATTGAGAGAATATTGACAGATCATGGACAAGGGTGGGTGGGCTTAGAAGTTCCTTACAAGAGCTACCATCTTATGGAAAGAAATAGGAAAATCAATTTTTGATGTAGGTGGCCCCACTTACACACCCAATGCTTTATGAATTTGATTATAAGAATTTTGTCACATGGTATCACCACCATAGAGGGATCAACCTATAAATTAATAAAATTGTTAAATGATTTAAATCAATTGATAAATTTATAATATATTAAATTGTTAACATAATTATGTGAAATGGATAATAATAGAGTGCACAAACTATCTTGGACCATTGTGGGACCTTAGACACCATTTGGTTGCCTCGTCCATCAATGGAAAAAGGATTAAATGATTAAATTATGATATAATGTGATACATAGACCCATTGGGTATATTTAGACTAGGTGGATAGATCGTAGGTTATGGACAATGAGTTGGGTGAGTATACTGAACTTGTGGGACCTTAAGGATTGAGATGGGCCATGTGACATCTCCTAAGTGTTTTCAATATGACATACCTCATGTATACAATGGGGTTGTGATATCCTAATGATGTTGTTGAGGTATATAGTATCCTCTAGGAAATAAATGTTGAACTAAGACCTAGTTCAATACTAAGGATCAATGTGAGGATACCTCTACCATATTGTGATATAGGGTACCCTAGTGCGTACCCTTATGACTGAAGAACACAAGGATAGTACATATAGCTATGGGTAGATATGGTTATCAATTTCAACCTAGATCCTAAAACTATGTGAATTCCCGATGGGGTTATGATTAACGTGATGCACCAAAAAAAAATCCAACCAATCTTTTATATTTATTACATGTTTATTTATGTTTATTCTTAGTGATAAGTGATTTCCCAAGATTCTTGGGAACCATCCATTAGTATTCTCATTGATGTGATTGTTAGGGATTCCCAGGAATCATATCCTTACATGGATAAGATCTTGAGACACCAATTATGTTTAGGATCTGGTCTCATATCATAGTGGGGGTGAAATCTGAACTCGGATAGCATCTGATGATTTTGTTGTTAAGAAAAAATTGTGTTTTGGTTTTATTTTTTTTTCAATAGATCAATGTGTTTATTATTTGTAAAAAAGAGTATTTTTAGCAAGTAATGGAAATTAATATTGAGTAAAATTGTTTGTGATGATAAGAATCAGATCTAGAACCATCGACATGAAGATTGGGCTCACCATAGTAGTTAGGAAGATGTTTGTTTCATAGGTGTTGTCTTTTGTTGTCGAAGGAAATAAAACACCTCAATTTGTAAAAATATTTGGGTGATTGGATTGACCATAATATTCAGAACACCAAACTCACAATTCTTAAGGAATTCCATCAGATTGGAAATATGTTTACTAGAATAAAAATCTCATCAGACTCACCTTGGTTCCAAAATGAAGTTCTGATCGTAATGAGGAAGGTAATCAAATTCTGCATAGATTAGATATGAATCTGATGATGCTTTTCTATTTTGTAATTCACAAAAATTATAAGTATTCTGTAAAACTTTTGATTCAAGATTGATGATTAAAATGAGGAGAAAAGGTGCGGAAAATAATATTTAGGACAATCGTATTCAGGTTCATATTGGAAAGAAAGAACTTTCTAGAAGTATGGGAAGTTACAATACTTTACATTGTAATTTAGATGATGTTGAAGTTGGTCTTTAACATATTAAAAGTCATTAGGAAGTTATGATACAATCATATTCTTATGAAAGAAGAAATTTTATTGAAGCCAAATATTTCTGGTCTAAGTCCATCGGTGTGAGAACATCAGATGTTGAATTTTTTTGGATGAGAAGGTTGATCAGAACATGAAGTTTAGAAGATGATGGTTTTCTATTAAACTAATAAACCATGAGATAAAAATATTCAAAGAAAGAATCTAAGAAATAATGTTCATTGGTATCATATTTAGATAAGGAAGTAAGTTGTTGTTGTCAAAGTTGCTAGAACTGATCCATTGGACGTGGTATTCCACTAATCCATCATAATGTATTTGGACACTAATTCATATTATTGGTATCTTTTTTATGCAAGATGTAGAGTTTTATCAGAGGTATACTTTTTTGTGAGAATTTTTTGGGACTAATAAAAAGAAAATAAATTATTAGTTTTTTGGAACCAATAAATTCAGAAAATAAGAAAAGATTTTGGTGACTGATATAAAGAAGAAAAACTAAGATAAATCAACAATGTAGTCGACCATTCTCATCAAGATGGATTGTTGATTATTGTTCAAGTGGTAATTTTTTTCCCTTAATCTAGTGGTTCAAGAATAAAATGAATAAATTTTATTTATTTTCATGAGTTTTATTTTGTATCAAGTGGGTCAAGACTATTGGGCTATAGAAAACACTAATGACTTAATCAAACTCAATATTGTCGATATGGGAAATAAAGAAAAGGATAATTTCTTAAATCTTTTCAATGTGATATCAAGGGGATTATATAAGTGGTTTAATAAATTTTTAGGATGGTATTCATATGTTTTATTTTGTGTAGAGAAATGTAATAAAAAATCAGTTTTCCCCATCGTAATGAAGAAATAAAAATGGTTTTAATATCTTTAAGAGATCATTATAATGATAAGTCTTTAAATTTGATGAATTTTTAAGTTTTTCAAGGAAAATCATAGTGAAAAAAATTCTTATATCATAATAGAAAAATAGGAATGATAAATTGGAATCAAACTAAAGTTTTTGAAGAAGGTATGAAGAGAGGTGAAATTTTGATAATATTTAAAAAGGTTTGAGAAGAGTAGAGAATAATTGAAGAAGTGATAAATAAATCCAGAATTCAAGGTAAATCAATATTTATGGAAATTGGATGAGCGTGAAATGTTTTTAGAATCCCTACCAAACCATTTTGGGTTTCTTATAAAATAATAAAATACCTTTTACATCCCTAACATGAGTACTGTTCAAAAAGGTAGAGAGATAAACTTTGAAATTCTAGGGAGAAGAAGTTTATGGATTGTTCTTACTTAAGGATGTTTTCTAGACATAAGAAGGAAAAGAAACGAGATAATATCATATTTAACTGATGATCATATTGGTATGGATAACTAGAATAGGAAATTCATATTGAGATTTTTGGAATGAGGAAGAATGAGGTTAGAATTGTTTCAATGGTATTCTGATAGAGTTATATTTTCTGTATTTAGAAATCATACATGGGAATTGGACTAGAGAATCAGAATATGTATTATTACAAATTCCAAGAAGTTCATGCCTACTGTGGAGTAAGAAAGTGGAGAATTTTTTTTGAGGAACAAATTTATGAAAGTTGATCAAGCATCACTGCAACATATTTGTGACACAAAATTTTAATAAATATTTTGTATTATAATGAGAACATGCACTATTTGGTTTTTTACATAGTTTTACATGAGTGTAAGGGAATATCCAACTCATTGTATTCCATACAAATAGATTATTTTATAGTGGTTTATGTGGTATCATATTATTTCTATACCATACCAAGGACGAAGATACTCTTATTGAGTTGTGAACCATGTAAATTCTTATGTTTATATGGATTTGTGTTTGAAATTTTTTATTAGGGAAATAAATAATTAATAATAGGTGAAATTTGTTTCATTAATAAGGTAACTAAAAAGAAAAAGATTTCACTCATTCACTCATTCCCCCACTTAGTGATACTTGGATCCTATCTGGACACTAAAAAGTGGTATCCAAGGGAAGGTTCCCTTCGTTTATTATTTGATGAAGTTTTGAAAGAGAAGTTATGATGGAGAATCTGAATTATGTAAGCAATAAGGGGATTCAAATATTAAATCTTAGGAATTATCATATCTAGAGAGTTAGAATGTTTCTCTATCAAATTTCATTAGTATATTATGTTTCAAAAGCTCTAAAAGATGGTTTTCACCTCATGATTAGAATACACCTCTTACAAATGATGATAAGGAAAACCTTGAGAATGATATAAGAGCTAAGAATTATTTAATCTCATCGCCTTATAAAAGTGAGTTTCTGAGTGTAAAAGGAGTTTCCACTATCAAAGGTATCCTAGATAAGTTTGAGAACATTTATGAATACAATAAAAAAGTAAAGAAGGAAAATTTGTAAATTTGGAGATTTAAGTATGAAGATCTCAAGATGGGTGAGCATGAATCTATTGGTGACTTCTTTACCAGGGAAAATTATATTATTAGCACTATTAGATATTTTGGTGAAGAGTTGTAAGATTCAACTATTGTTTAAAAGATCTTGAGAATTCTTGATGAAAATTTTTCTACTAAAGTTTCCTCATTGTATGATAATGATCCAGAAACATTATCCATGGATGAGTTTCATATTACTCTAATTACATATTAAATTATTAGGGAGAAGGTAATGAGAGTAAGAAAAACAAAATTTTATCATCAAATTTCTTTCAGGGCTTCCAATAAAAAGATCCCAAGAAGATTCTTGAAGAAAAATATGCATATTTTTATCCCAAAAATGAGGAATGTGAAAATCCTATTGATATGTTATCCTTGTTTTCTAAAAATTTGAAAATAGGTATAAGAAAGTATAAAGGGAAACTCCCATTCAAATGTTTTGGATGTAGTTACATTGGGAACTTTGTTTCCAATTGTCCTGAAACTGGTGATAAAGAAGAAAGTGATGAAAAAGAAAGTGATGGAGAAGAAATAAGGACAATAAAATATTGGAATTAACATGGTGATAAATAAAAATTCTATTCAAATAAGAAAGATAAGAATTTATCCAAATCAAAAAGGATAAGTTTTTTCTCTAAGGATGATGATTGTGAGGAATTTAAAAATGGTGCTAAAGAAGACTTGTTTATTTCAATAGTTAATGAGGAGAGTTTTGTTAGGAGTTGAAGTAGTTGTTATGAGAAGGAAAATAGTGAATCTGAATCTAAAAAGTCTATTGAGATGACTAGAGAGAATAATTTCATTAAAACAGTGAATGATACAAAATTCGAAAACAATAGTTTTGAAGAAGAGGAATCTCAATTAAAATTTCATTTGAAAGAATAATTGAATGCATGTTGAGAAATATTGAAAGTCTTGATAAAAAATTAGGAAGTTGAAAAGTAAAGACTCTTCAAATAACAATCAAGAATGTTTTCTTGATGATAATTTCAAGCTTCTAGAGGAGATTTATGTTTTGAAAAAATATATAGGGAATAAAAATATTCATAATTAACATATGGATATAAAGTTGAAAGAAGAAGAATAAGAGTTGGAACTCACCCAATAAAAACTTCCTGGTTATGATAAGGCTAAAAAGAAAACTGAGCTAAAAAGGGAAAACTAAATTGATAAAAGAAAGGATGGTGGTGAGGAATTTTCTTTTAAGAAATATGAAAAGGTTTCTGAGAAACATGTTAGCAATTCAGGATAGTATGGAAGTCATAAAGGATGGTATTATTTCTCTGGGTATTGCTAGCATTTTGGTGGATTCAGAAACATGGATAATATGTGTTGTTTCAACCAACAACATTACAACATTTACATAAGTTATAAAATAAAAAGTTTAAAGGGGATCCAATCCTCTCCAAGTAAGAAAGTTGTGGAAGGTGTTTTGAAACCTAATAAAAATAAACATATTAAGTCTTAAAATAGAGTGTTCCTAGTTATTTTTCTAGAATAAGTAATAATGTATATAAAGTTTGAATAAGCAAAAAAAGCTGAAGTAAAGGGGAATAAAAATGTATTGGAAAACTAGAATAAAGTTGATAAAAAGATATTAATAGATTTTGAATTGATTAACCAGAAAAGATATAAGATATGTGATCGGGATGGGTATGTTACTAAAAGTTGTTTGACTATCTTACCAGCCCAAGAAAAATACATGAAGAAAATGTTATAAACTAACTATAAAAAATATTTTACTAAAGTTTAAGAAAAGTTGACATCCTCGTTAGAAGATTATAAAGATGATAATAAAGTCATCGCAAAATCTGAGAAGGATGAATAGAAGGAATAAAACACATTCTGTGAAAAATCTATGAAAATGAAGAAAAAGTAAAGAATAAGATAGGACTCTCAGTCCAATTGTTTCTTCTAAAAGACAATTGAGTTTCCTTCATGTTACCAAAAAAATTATATTTACTTACAGGGAATTGAAGGAGTCGAAATAAGGAAGCTAGTGTTGATGAGTCTCTTTATATTCTTTCAAAGTAAAGTAATGAGGTTATTAAAAATATGAGTTTTTGTAAAGTTGTATTTTTATACACCTAAAATTTCTAATATGTTCATCGATATGGGTTTAGGTTAATTTTATCTTTAAAAAAATCCTTCAATGCTTTCCCTAGTCATGAGAATGTTGAAAGAGACATGAAAAGGTATTACATGAAGGTTTTGTAATAGAAAACATTGATAACCTTTATTATACCCTCTTTTTTTCTTCACCGGGTTCGCCAACATGGACTTAAGGTTGCTTAGTTAAAGGCCCTTTGTTAAGAAACTCATCGTATACTTATGTTCTCCTGAAGAATAATTTTAAGATTATGATGGCCCCTTTGAATTTGATTGTTAATAAGGGGGGAGATAAGAAATAAGGGGAGCATAAAAGGAATGAGGAAAATAAAAATTGATAAAGTAAAACATCAAGTGGTATTTCTTAGAAGTGATTATTCAGTATTGAAGTGGGTATTGACAACAAAAAAAGGGAGATTTTTAGGTCCAAGTTGTGTTTTTGTTGTATTTATTATCAATATATCAACATTTTGATTATGTTGAAGAAAAAATAGTATGTTTATAAAATTAATGGAAATATTTATTGAGGAAAGTTGTGTGTGAAGTTGAGAATCAGATTCAGAACCATTATCATGAAGATTAGACTCACCATCATAATTAGGAAGATGTTTGTTTCATAGGTTTTGTATTTCGTTGTCAAAGGAAATAAATCGACTCACATTGTAAAAATATTTAGGTGATCAGACTAACCATTTTATTAATAACATTAGACTCACAATTATTATGAGAGTACATCATATTGGGAAGATTTTACTAGAAGAAATGGCTTATCAGAATCACATTGGGTTCAGAATTAGGTTTTGATCATAATGAAGAAGGGAATCATATTCTGAATGGATATGATGTGAATAAGATTATGATTTTCTATTTTTTAATTCAAAAAAAGAATAAGTATTCTATAAAACTTGTGATGTAAGATTAATGAAAGAAAGGTGGGAAAAGGTGCTGCCAATTGTATTCATGCCAATCATATTCAGGTTGGTATTGGAAAAGAAGAAGTTTCTAGAAGGATGGTAAGTTACAATAATTTACATTGTAATTCAGAGGATGATGAATATATCTTTTATCATATTCAAATACATGAAGAATTCATGATATAATTAGAGGTTTTTGAATGAATAAAATTTACTAAAGTTGAAGATTTTTTGTCTGAGTCCATTGGTGTGAGAACACTGGATGAAAAAATGTTTGTTGGCTGAGAAGGTTGATTAGAACATGAAGTTATGAAGATGATGGTTTTTAGTTAGGCTAATAATCCATGAGATAAAAATATTCAAATAATTAATTTGGGTACTAAAATTTCATTGGTATCGTATTCAGAGAGGGAAATAAGTTACTGAAGTCAAATCTTCTGGAGTCGTTCCATCAAATGTTGTATTCCACTGATCCATTGTAATGGATTCTAACACTAATTCAAATTATTTTTATCTTTTGTATTTCAGATGAAAAGTTTTATTGGAGGAATAATTTTTTGTGAGAATTTTTAAGGACCAATAAAAAGAAAAGAAATTGGGAGTTGTTGGAACCAATAAATTTAAAAAATAAGAAAAGATATTGGTGATCGATGTGAAAGAAAATTCAAGATCAATCAAAAAATTTGTCGACCATTCTCATCAATATGAATTGTTGATTTTTTTTCAAGTGGGAAATTTTTTTTCCTTATTCAATTGGGTCAAGAATGAAATGAATAACTCTTATTTATTTTTAATATTTTTATTTTGTATAAAATGGGTCATGACCATCAGACTAGAGATGACACTGATGACTTCATCCGACTTAAGATCATTGGTTTATTAAAAGAAGAAAATCATAATTTCTTGAAGATTTTCAAAGTGTTATCAAGGGGGTTATAGAAGTGGTTAAATAATTTTGAAGAATGTTTTTTTTATGTTTTATCTGGTGTATAGAAACATAATGAAGAATCTATTTCCTTCATCATAATGAAGAAATAAAAATGGTTTTAACATCTTCAAGAGATCATTATAATGGGAAGTATTTAGTTCTGATGAATTTGCACATTGGTCAAGGAAAATTGGATTGAGAAAATTCTTCCATCATAATGGGAAAATATATTTGTGAAATTAGAATCATACTAAATTTTATGAAGAAATTATGAAGTGAGCTGAATTCATGATAATATTCAAGAAGGTTTGAGAAGAGTTGAGAAGCATTGAAGAAGTCATAAATGCATCTAGAATTTAAGAGAAATAATGATTTTTGGAAATTTTACTGGGGGATAAACATTTTCAGAATCATGCCCAAACCATTTGGGGTTTCCTATAAAAGTATAAAGTAGATTTTATTTCCTTGAAATGATTACTATTCATAAAGTTAGAGAAATAAGCTTTGAAATTATGGGGAGAATAAGTTGATAGATTATTCTTACCAGAGGAATTTTACTGGATAGAAGAAGAGAATAAGAAGAGACAATATCATATTTAATTGACTATCGTATTGGGCTGGATAATTCAACTGGGAAAATCATATTGAATTTTCTAGACTAAGAAATAATAAATTTAGAATTGTTTCGGTAGTATACTTATACAGATATATTTTTTGTATTGTGTAATTAGACTTGAGAATCAGACTGGAGAATTGGACTAAGTATTATTACGAAGACTAGGAAGTTCTTTCTAGTTGCTGGGTAAGAAAATGAAGAATTTTTTTTAAAGAATATATTTGTGATTTTTTATCAAGAAGCATCATAATATGTTTGTTACAAAAAAAATTGTATTACATAATTTGTTCTGGAAGGAGTAAATGTGACAAACTAGGAAGGTTACTATTCATATAGTGATTTGGGACATGGGGTTACAAAGTGGTATCATATCAATTTTTTTTATTCACATTTTAGGATTGGTATACGGGAGACATAGAGATGTGTTGAAGATTGTGATGGAACCTAGATTGGGGTGTCATGAACACCTTTTCTTGTGGAAGTCTATGTGACCATGAGTATGGGATTTGTGTTCTTTGTTTTTGTTATTAAGGTTATTATGATTTTACCATTTCATGATGCACATGGGATTTAAGATTTATGGTTATTCATTATTGGATCTTGTATTGTTTACAAGAATCTAGTCGTGGATTTTTCTTCATGGCATGTAAAGGAAATTGGGATCACATGAATCATTATAGTCATGTAATATTTTCATTATACATGTGTTTGGTAGTATATTTTTTATCATTGGTGACTAAGTCTCAGCTGTTCAAAGTGTCAGAAACTTCTCATATGGTGTTTTCCCATATATATACTTGGTTTAATTCTATTTAGTTGGGATGAATTATATATGCATTTCATTCTGAAGGTAGTTTGTGTGGATCTATTATAGAATACTCATTGACAATGATAATGGTGTGGATTCATGTACATATGAGGTGAAAACCCCTATTGGGTCATTAGAGTCATATGATGCCTTAGTTGTAACCCCTTATGGGTTGTTAGAATTTAGGTCATGTTATTTAAAGTTCTAAACAACTTATATGGTGTTTTCCTAAATAGAAAGTAATGGAATTATATTAAACTGAACCTTGTGTTAATTTTTATTTAGCATGGATCATCTAGGATTATGTTGTTATGAATATGACCCAGTATGAGTTAAGATTCTTGAGGGATCAACCTCGTGGGTGGATTCTCAATGAGAATCAATGTCTGGGAAGGATGATAACTTGGAATGATGACCCCAATAGATATGGATATGGGACTCAAGAGTGGTTGTTTTTGAATTCAAGATGATATGGAATATTTGGTGAAGGGGGCATGGATGACGTCCCATGGGTAGTGACTTTTCTTGAGACCTTACTTGTTTGTCTAGGTGGGATACCCTATTGTCCGTTGAGATGGAATTCAATGTTTAGTGAGTAGAAACCATTTTATAATTAAGGGAAACTCTTTAGAGGGTTTAGTATAGTGTTTGTGAGATCCTTGAGTAAGGATTTTTGATTAAGTGATTGTAATTGATATTAATATATAAGAGGTGTTATTAGGGATGTGGTATGGGTATAAAGATTCCTTGGAAATGTTTTGTGAGGAATAAACCTTGAGTGTTTCTTATTTGGGAATCGAGGTTTGGATAAGGGAATGATAATTTAGATATCTATACCAACATATTCTAGATTCATTCTGGAGTGGTAGAATGATAGTTTTTGGATGGATGCTTATGCTTTTGGAATGATTCCCCAATGGCCAGGGATTACAAGTTATAACTGGACATGAGTAAATGCCTCAACTTTGAGAAAAGGGCACATGAGTGATTTATTTTTTATGTGATTGGAATATAATAGATGATGGTCTGTTGTTTTGGTGTGTGAGCCTAGTTAATACAATATTCAACTCATTAGATCATGGGTCAAGTTAAGTGACTGGGTGGTAAGGATGTGTGCACCTATTTTTTCAACGAGATAAATTTAGAATGCACTAGATTTTCATGGGGATTGTGCATTTTTGAATTAGGTAGTGGTCATGTGAAATATGAGGACTGATGGTATAAATGAGATTTTTTTTATCCTAGTTTCACGAGAGTTTTGGTGAAAATTTTAAATTTCCCTCCATGGTATTAGAGGCATCGAAAGTGGATCAAGTGTGGTGGAATTTCCAATCCAAGTTAATACTGGAAAAGTGTTTATTGGAATAGATGATCATAGATTAGGAGGAGTGTAATTCACATGGTTATTGATCATATTGAAGAGTAACTTTAGTATTAGTATAAGTGAATCCTTATTATTGGGAGTTTACCACTAGAAGATTAAGGGTGGCGACCCTTGTTATGAATTGAATTTTGGTTAGGATGGTGGATAAATATATCATGGGATAAGAATGGTTGATAAAAATAGATTTTTGTGTTAGTTATTAGGTGTGATTGTGATGGTAATATCTTTTCATTACATGTAGTAATGGATGAAGCATAAACTGTGGAGGTATTTACCTCACACTAAAAGGGTCATTGGCATATTTGGACAAGTCATTGGATGGTCGAGGTGGAACTTGGATGCTAGTGAGATATAAATATTATTTATTTGGTCTTCTATAAATAATATATTATATATTTTAATGATAATATGGATGATTTAGTATATTTTAATCATTCTATGGAAGTTTTTGGTATGATCTGATAGTATTTCATGCGGTGAAACTCATTTTTTGAAATAGTTCAAGGGGTGAACCAGTTTCATCACATGATTATACAAGTGAATCTTATGATGAAATGTTTTGAATGTGTCTATTATGAAAAGAATATTTGGAAATAAAGGTAATATCTTACCATGATTCAAGTACATTATATTTGGTATGATGGAAGAATTACAAGGTCTATTCAGGACCATTCAAGGAATGGAAGGTGCATTTGGGCCCTATGCGTTGGTAGTGGATACTCATCTGATTTAGTTTGTAATCATATATTATAGTTATTATAAGATTATAGTGGATTTTTTTATATATTTTTGGGGGAATTGAGCTATAAATAGAATCAATTGGTTCATGGTGCCACTAAGAATGTGTTTGATAGGAAATTATGATAGTGGGGAAAAGTTGTGAGTCAGAATTGACTATGATGAGTTGTTTTCTATAATGGGGAGAACAGTGATTTTAATTATGAGGTTGATGATGTAAATTTTTCCTAATATGTATGGGTTTTATTGAGTTCCCTTTATATGTACCGGTGATGGTTTCAAAAAGTGGGTTGAGTTTTTATTAGTGACGTGACTCATGTTTGAAGTTATGAGATGGGAGATCATTCAATATTCTGAAGTATATCATAGAGAAACTAGTATGGATTGGTCACTTGGGTAGGATGTGTGTTTGATTTAATTATGTATGAAACTTATTTTGGACAAAAAGTCTTATGGTGTCATTTTTTTTAATATCTCTTGTGTACGAGTGGGTTTCAAAATTCAGGAGGAATTTGAAATTTTCAATTTTTAGAAGGTTCATTTTGAGAACTAGATTTCAATTTGATAATAAAAAAGTTAGGGCATCCTAAGATGTTGTTTTAGGATACATTTTGAGTTCAATAGGTGACTTGGGTTTTCAATCATGTCTTGGGGGCAATGAGATGACTTTTAGAGATTTTTGGAGAACTTTGATTAGGGTGCATGGTTTCGGAAGCACGATTTAGAGAAAAATGTGAGTGTACCCTTACATCGGAAGAGTTTTTATTTAAATTTCAATAGATCTTGGTTATATAAAATTTTTATCACTTGGTTTGGAATATACTATGTATATTCAAGGGGAAACCATTCAAATTAGTTTGGGATGGTGGCTTGGCACATGGTTTTTAAATGGTTGCAAACAAACCATGAAAAATATTGTAGCCTATAACAGTTAAAATTCACAGATTTGGCACACAGTTTGGAAAACCATGATACTCAACCACATTAATGGCGTGTTAATAAGTAGATCCCACCACATGGTGTGTTCTTGTTTTTTCAAACCCTGTATCCAAACCATGTGAAAAAATGGGAAAATTTACTTCTACCCCTATGGGTTTTAAGAGGGAAGCCCATATTTTCATCCCTCTACCTCATGTTCATTCCAAAACCAACCTCTTTCTCCTCTATCTAATGATTCCTCCTCTATTTAGGATGATTATATTTGTGTTCTTCAATGATTCAATGTATGTCTCTCAATATGGTGGTCTTCATTCCTCTTCACGTATTTCCATTCTAAATTTACTTTCTATTAACTTGGGGTTTGGTTCTGATTCCACCAAAGCATGGTGGAATCAGCCAAATGATATAGGGAATTCTTCTTACTTTAGATAATAGAGTCCTAACATTATATATCCACTATTTTTCTTGATTATTTGATAAGGGAGGACAACATTATGGATTTTCATATGTTTTTTACAAATTTTAATTAAATTTTTTATGGTTCTGGTGTCGTTGGTTTTTTTTGGATTGACATGGGTTTAAGGGGTTGTTAGTGTTGGTTGGGACCCTCTTTCTTGAAGTTTTGATGCGAAATTAATGGTTATTAGTTATTTAGAACCATTCCATGTTTAAATTGAATTAATTAATTTTAAATGTTATAATTCATTAATTATTGATGTTTTAAATCATTTAAGAGTTCAGGTCACTGATAAAAGATTAGTTGATCATGGATGAGTATATTAGGCCTTAGATAACCCATGGAAGTCCTATAAACATATGTAAATAAATTAAAAAATCAAATTTTAAGGTAGGTGGTCCTTTATACACATCATATGGTTTATAGATTTTATTATATGAATTATGGCATAGGGCATCGCCACTTTAGAGATATTGGAATCTGAATTAAGAAAAAAAATTAATGATTTGAATCAATTGTTAATTTATCATTTATTAAATTGAAAAGATAATTAAGTGAAATGAGTAAGGATGGTCTACACAAGGTGTCTAGGGCCACTATGAGACCTTAGACACTAGCTGGTTTCATCGGTCACTAATGGATAAAGGATTAAATGATTAATTCATGATTCTATTTGATAGATATATCCCTTAAGATATTCTTGGATGAGGTGGATAAACAATAGATTATGGGTAATGGGTTAGTTTAACAGATACACATTGTGAGACAATAAGGAAGTAGATAGGTCATATTCCTTCTCTTGATTATTTCCAATGTGACATACCCAATGTTTCTAGTGAGTCCATGCTATATTAATGATGATGTTGATGGATGTAGTATCCTTCAGGGCTCAGGCGTTTACCCAAAATGTATTTTGATATTGAGGACCCATGTGAGGATGCCTCTATTATGTTATGACCTAGGGGACCCCAGTGAATTCCCTAGTGATTAAACAACCCTGATTTGGTTCATATGGATAAGGGTAGATATGGTTGTGGGTGTCACCCTATAACCCAAAATTATGTATAATACCAATGGCCATGTGATGACAGTGGCACAAATGGGTGTTTGACCAACCCAACATATTTTTTTTCAAGTTTCTTTGTGTTTTTTCATGATGATTTTTGGTTACCTAGAATGCCTAGTAATTGGTCATTGGGCCTACCATTTATTTCATTTACCATGATTCCTATGAATCACCTATTGATATAGATAAGACCTTGGGATGTCTAGTATGTTTGGGATATAGTCTCATAGTATAATGAGGGTAAATACCTAGATCTAATAGCATCTATTGATTTTGTTAATGTAAGAGTGGAAACCTAGAGGCGATACCTTGTATATAGTATCAAAGATTGTTTATGAACATGTATACATGAATTCCTGAGATATTTGGGATTCCTCTAATACAAGGTAACCCTTTAAAATTACAAGGGTGAATGGAATATGAATGTAGATATTTTTAGACCATTTTTAATTCCTTACAATCATTGAATATAAAAGGGTGTATTAGGTGTCAGTTGGGTACATATATCCCCAAACATAGATATTTAAAATCTTTTGGATGTTAGTTTTATCCACTCGATCGATTCATAGGATACCCTCTAGGATAAGGTGGACACACCAATGATGGTTTGGGTGAGGAGAAAAAATATATTAGATAGCCATAAGATTGGTTCTGGGATCTAGGGAGGGTATTCCCTTTGATTTCATTGGTATCCCATGATCTAGTAATGCCTAGACCTATAGGATTAGCTAGGCTTCCCATAGGAATTAGATATTATACTGAAATTGAAAATTCCCAGTTACTACCTTGTAGTTTAGCTTGGGGGATTGAGGATGAGGTATTCCTAGTGAAACCCCAAGGTTAGCTACTCATCAGTGGAGGTGTGTGCATGGTAACCCAAGAGCGTGGGCAGAGGTCCCATGAGTCGATACTCATGCTCATAGATATTCTAACAAGCTTCAAATTAGGTATGTTTAATCAGGGTCACAAACCTTAGGGTTGAACATGGTATTTGGGAATGGCCTAGGTTATATGTGTATTCCCTTGTGCTGGTAGTGTTACATTGGTTTGTATGGTCATCATTACAAGGTCATAGATATTCTAGTATCTTTATGAAGTAGGTATTTATGGTGTTTTATTTATTTATTATTCTATATTCCTTTATTTTTTTATCTGAGCATGCCATATGCACATATCAAAACATTTTATGGTTAGTATGTGACCGCATTGGTGGTACCCTACTAAGTTTTATACTCACACCCTACTTAGAAAGTCATTTCACATGGGTAAAGGAGTAGAACTCACTAGTTGAAGGCATATGTAGGGATGAGGCTGGGGATTATAGTTATGATGTTCAAGTAGGATGGATTGAATGAGATTATATATCAATATGTGGTATAAATGGGGGTGGTCATAGATCCAACATCTATATTCTCATTTATTATGGTCTGTATATATGATCGGCCAAGTGAGTTGTATGTTTTGAATATATTACGAAAAAATTTATTTTGAATCATCGGTCCAATTTATTTGTTATTTTTTTATACTACTATATATATGGAACTTGGTTTCTCTAATTTTTATTTTGTACTCATATACAAGGGGTATAGTCACCCCATAGTTCCTCTTTAGTCCCCTATTCATGGTCGGTAGACTCTGGCATTTGAGGAGGCATGATTGAGGTTATGTGGTGAACAAGTTTAGGTATTATTCATTGAGTGATTTAGGAAAGGGTGTTACAAAAGATATAAAATATCCAAAACCATATCATAACACAATATCTATAAAATTAAGAGGCAAACCATTGTCAGGACATAAACATTTGATTTCTGCAACCCAAAACCAATTCTTTTATTATTTTATTGATTAGTATTCAGTAAGGTTAATTCCACCATTAAATAATGAGATAAGTCATGATAAATTTAAAATTTCACTTGAAAACATGGATAAATAATGAATCCTCTAAGTGAATGTTATCAATGTTCTTTGAATAATAATGGAATAATAATATCGATCACTAGTCAACTATCTACATGGAGCTGATAGTCTCTTTGGGTTATACAGAATGAACACACAAAAAAATAGAAATATATCCATGATAACAAAGTATATCATTAACCATAGCATGTAATGATAGGTCAGGAGAGAATAAAACCAAATAGAGAATAACCCATAAGAGAAAGGGGGAAAACTCACATCAGATCGCCATGGATTGATCTCTAGAAGGTGGGGGTTAAATCTGAACAAAGGGGGATTCAAAGGCCATAAAAAACTCTCATGTGCACCAATCTTCCATGAGAAAATTATAGGAGAAACTCATGTTCAAAGGGGGTTTATGAATTTATAAGCAAACTAGAACTTATAAGACCATGACGCATCACCTTACACTAGGGAGAAAAGTTGCTGACATAGGAAAAAACTACACCATAAGACAAGAGAACACCCTATAATAAACCTATTTAAAGTTTCATTCGATAAAATTATCATGTTATATACTTCATGTAACCCCATAAACTTTTATAATATATTTATCTTTATGTAAATTTTATTTTTATGATAGCTTACTTTAAACTAAACACAATGTTTAAATGAGCCCCGATATACATATTATTATTTAAATGTGAACATTATAGCATAGACATTGAAATTAAATATATGAATAAGAATAAATAAAATATGAAAAAATATGGATAAAGGTTTTATATAATATGAATTCATTATAAACAAATACTTAATTTTCATTAAATTTGTTTTATATTTCAAAAATGGTTTTTATTGATTTTTTTGTGGGAAAATAATATAATTAATTTTTCCAACATTTATAAATCAAATTTGATAAAATTTATATCATTTTTTAAATTATTATTTAAATATTATCTTATGGTAAAATTTCAGGATTTTTCTGAAAAGACTGATTTTAAACTGAA
This sequence comes from Viscum album, assembly GCA_963277665.1. Lineage (NCBI taxonomy): Eukaryota > Viridiplantae > Streptophyta > Magnoliopsida > Santalales > Viscaceae > Viscum > Viscum album. The sequence continues at coordinate 483,386,954 of OY728126.1, forward strand.
TAGTGAAAAATAATGATTTTTTTTTAATTTTTTTTCATTTCAAGCATTTAAAAAGGTAAATTTTGATTTAAAATTTTTTAAAAGTAAAATTAATTCAGTTATATTATTAATAATCCAATAAATCTCATTATAATTAATTTTATTCTAGATTTTGGTATAAAAAAATTTTATACATATGAATACTTTTTTTCTAGAAAACAACTTTTCATCACGTTTTTCTAGTTTTATAATAAATTAAATCCTACTAATTATATAAATTTAATTTAATAAAATGTATTAAATATTTTGAATCATTGTAATTAATATAATTTAATATGGTCAATTTATTTTTTTGTCATTATGAATAGTAATCATAGTAAATATTTTCCTCTTTGATAAAAGAGATAAAATTATGTTAAATAATAGGGTAATGATTTAAAATATATAAAAAACCTACCACTATCCTATTATATGGATATCTTTTGACCAATTAGTTTTTTATGGAGTTAAATAATGTATTTAAAAACATTATTTTTAAATTTTGGAAACCTATCTTAACTTTTGGGAAGACAAGTCATATTTTAGTCAAACTAAAAACTATTTATGGGTATTTAAATCTAGTTGCATGTTCAGAAGACACCATTTGGTTTTAGATTTATAAAAATTATAAAATAATTAATTTTTTATTATTTAAACAAATAAATTTTGGAAACCATATTGCTACTTTATTTCAAGTTGAAATGATTTTTCTCTTAAAATCATGTATTTTCCTCTAAACTATTATTCACATGTTTGTCTTTTTCTATTAAAAGTTATTTATTACACCTATAGAAATTGAAATTGATAAAATGGATTCCAAATTTTGAATCTTAATTTTAAAATTTGGTTATTATTACCCCTATACTTTGGTTCATATAATTTTTTTGTCCAGGTAAAAAGTTCAGTTATGAAGGTTAAGGTTCAAATGAGTCTAAAGTAGTTTGACTAGAATATAATTCTTAAAATATATCCAAAAAAATCCAAACGTGATTTATTAAGTTTAGTTAAACCATATAAAATCTTATCTTCAAATTTTGGGCTCCTTGGTTCAACATTATATGATTATGATATATATTTTATTAATCTTTTAAGTTATTCCAAGTGTGTGAATTCCCTCCCTTATAAAAGGATACCACATATCCTCCCTTATCCACACTTCATGAGGCTCTATATCATCCAATCCCTACCATAATACCTTCACATATTACTTCTTCATGTTCTATAGATTCTATTATTTTCAAAACACCATCCAGTCAAGGCTTATGATGTAAGGCAATATAGATTTACAACAAAGAGGTATAACTCTTAAGTGAGTACTTTAAATTTTATTTCTTATAATACCTCCTATAAATATAAATTATCCGTTATTAAATAAATCAATCAGTATATTAAATATAATTATTTTTTATTATGATTGTGAAACATCAATTATTTACCTACTTTATATCCTATGTAAAATAAAAACATCACCCGTGCGTATGTATGGATTACTCTGTCCACGAAGTGTTGTAATTTATTTTTTATCACAATTTTAGTTGGATGGATATAAATATGAGAATAATTAATATATATTATATTTATTAAATAATAATGGTATTTGTAATATAATATACCATCTATCGTCTTCCCCTTCCACTCATTAAAAAAATAATGTTGCTCGTGCGTACATATGGACTACCTCCTCCATGAAGTGATGTGATTCGTTTTTCATGTCTCTATTTAAAGAATTATTATATGTATATAATGAATATATATTATATTTATATTATGATTAAAAATATATAGGTTATGGATCCATGATAAAATTATAAGGACTCGGGCTATCAAACTAAAACACGCATGAAAGATGAAGCAGTTATCACCCAGAATTTTGATTTTAATAAAGATTTATTAATAAAAGTTGAAAAGATATTATATTTAAATAGTATATGGTATAATATACATGAGTATATTTATATAATATACTTATAATAAATATACATTTATAAAATTGGATTCTTTAATATATATGATGAAATACCTGACTTGAGGTTAGAGATTTATATTTCAATCCCATTTTTATCGGGATTGTTTATGCTTGAATTTACATTATGTAAATTACAGAATCCTTATTGAATAAATAAATTTCATCTTTATTATCATCTTTTTATTTATGAAAAATTAGTGTTTTAGTAAAATTTTCCTCTCTTTGGTACTCTAACGAGTTCAAAAAATGTTTTTAATAAAAGTATATCATATTTTTATTATTTATCTCTGAAAAATTATTCTTCTATATCCATGTTTTCAAAAAAATCTAGAAATTTTTTAATATTATTCAATGATTGTTTTAAATTATCTTTACCCATGTCTTAATTTTTACAATTTTTTAAAAAACAATCTTCTATTTATTTTCTAGACAAGGTACATTTTACAAAATGTTTGAATAAAGTTGTTGTTTTAATGATTATGAAATAAACATATTTTCACACCATCAAGACTCCTCAATACTTTAAATATTACATTGAAATTTGATATGGTTCTTTTCAAAGAAAATTTTTCCCTTAATATTTTGTAAATTTTTATATTTTAAATAAAAGATTTCAAAATGAAATTTGGATTTTCATTAAGAAATATTAAAATGATCTTTTAATAAAAAAAATTCTCTATGATAACATCCATTTATGTTAATTATGCTTTAATCAGGATATGATAAAATACTACCATATGTATTATTTCTCTGTATGGTTTATTATTATTATGATTATATTTTTATATAACCCTTTTATTTTTCATTGGTTATTCTATGATTATATGTTCATGAAACCCATTCATTTCCATGGGTAATGATAAGATGATATGATAAATGTTTTATGACATTGTTTCATGCATATTAATGGATTATGATTATGTAATGGGTTGGCCCATAATTATATGTCCCACCAATGAGTTAGGTAATTATTGATATCTATTTAGAAAATTTTAACTAGAATGGGTAGTGATCCAAATTCAGTAAGGGACTCTGTCCACTATGATAATCTTGGGAGTGAACCCTGACTAAGGGTAACATGGAATGTGAAGTGAACCAATCCATTTTGATATTCTTGGAAATGATACTTGAATAAAGAAATTATTTTTTATGATTTTGTGTATTCCACAAAATTATGTATTATGATTATTATTTTTTCCATGGCTTATGACTAATTATTAATGATTTCAAGCAGTTATGACTTTTTTATTTTTTTAAGACAAATCCTTATTCTATGATTTATGATTAATGATATTTGAGTAATTAGGTTTGATTATTGCAAGTTATGATCATATTCTAATACCCTTATACTTATCTTATTCTTCCATATGATGATTGATTAATCTCTCATATGTTTACCCTTAATGAGAATATGAGCTCACCCTTTCTAATGTTTACTCTCCCTAGGTTATAAAGTAAGGTTTTATGCATGTTATTTCTAAGAAGTGTACTATATGGGAAGATCTTTGTGGAATAAATTGAATATATTTCATGAAATAATATTTTCATGTATATCATCTCCAAAGACACTAAAACTTTATGGTTCTAGAAAGGATCACAATGTTATGTCGTGAATGTTTATATAATAAAATGTAATATATATATATATATATATATATATATATAAATTATGGGTCCCTACTGTTGGTATCAAATAATAGTTTAGATAATCTTTATATATTATGGTTATAAAACATTGGTGAAACCCCTAAGGAAAATTCTAAGATATGGATAACCTCCTAAAGCTTTAGTAAAATTGATATTGTGTTGTTTTCCTAGAAAATACATACTTTTCTAGACACTAGAAAGTGGATGTGGTTGTGGAACAAATTAATTTAGGGGTAATAAATATAATAGGGGTATATTGGGTATCAACTCGATAATATTTAGTGCATGATGAGTGGGCCTAAGACTGTACACCTGGCTAGATAGTCCTAGTGGATATGCTTTCATCAACTCACATTTTATTTATGAACCATTATCAATAATTTGAATAGATTATGAAAATGAATTAGAATGAACCTAATGTGTCATATATTGAAAATTTGGTGTCATGATTTATACGTATAATAAATTTTTTTTCATGATTACAAGGTTTCCCAATATGATTTTTTGTTTTCCACACTCTGATTTTTTGTTTTAGTCAATGGATAAAACCGAAATAAACCTTGTTAAAACTAAATATGATAGGAAATTAAATTATTTTCCTCTTAAGAAACCAAATTCTATGGGGGATCAAATGTAAAATATTATTGTAATTCCTATACATAATTATCAAGAAATGAATAATGTTGAGATTCCAAATGAGTAAAGAAGGGAACAATGTTCTATTGAGTCCTTCATGAGGAAACTTCCAACATATTTAGTATATTCACTACTCCATTAGGTACAGGGTGATAGATAAGTACCTTTAAAAAGATATTTTATGCTATCTAATGTTAATATCAGGAAAAAGTTATTATGGTTTTTTATCATTTGGAAGGAGAAACAGATCAATAGTGGAATATATTCAAGAAAATGAGGTAATAAAAAGAAATTGAATCTTTTGAGTGGGATGAATTTAGGAGGTTAATTTTCAATAATTAATTTTTTAGTATTAATTGTAAAAATAATAATTCATTGAGCTTAAGAAGAATAAATATGAATTAATTTATACCTATGAGGTAAATTTTATAAAACATTTGATGTATGGTTCTAGTATTATCACTGAACAAAAAATTAATATTGATTGATTATTTAGTGGATTATAACCATGTATCCAAAGGGTGTTAACCATAATGTGAATTTTTAACTATGAATAAATATTTTAATATGCTACCAAGGTATAAATAATAATGGTAGTGTCCCAAAAATCCCATGGTTTTGATAAGAAAATAAATATGAATTAAAGGGAAATTCTAATAATAAAATTCGTGGAGAGAAGAAGATGATTATTCCTTTATGATCTATGTTTAGAAGTAATCGTACATGAAATTTTACTTATGGGTAATGTTGAATGTTTTAATTTTGAAAAAGAGTGTCATCAAGAAAAGGAATGCCAAAGTTATGTGAAGAGTATAGTAAATTAAATGAATGGTGAAAAAGATCAATAGAATTCACCACCAATACTCAAGTGATTCAAATAAAATAAGTTTGATCATTATGATAACCAGTGATCAAATATAAAGTTTAATGATGATGATTTACTTTGGTAACCTCTTAACCCGGTGGAAAAGGGAAATCTCATGTGATCACAACTATTTAAGTGGTTTAAGAGAATGATATAGTAAAAGGTACACATATCATTCACTCTAGATCTAAACACTATTTTATTTCTGAATAATTTTATTAGGGAATCACATCAACCCCACATTGATTCAATTTTAAGTTAGATCTAAAAAATTATAATGGTCTGATGATCACATATAATGTTTATATATCCTCTCTGATAGATGTATATGGGATTGTACTTCCAAAAAATCTTGAGATTCTACCTCTATCTGAATTTTATTTGATTTTAGGCATGGATTAGATCTAAATATATAGAGCCTATTTCAATTACAAAGTAATATAAGTGACATTTGATATTTTGAACCAACCCATGATCACCTTTTGGGGTAGGGATGAATATAAACTTCCAATGGATGTTAATTTTGTTATTTGGGTCTTAATTCTTATTCATTGGGAATTTTTATCTCAAATTGCTGGGGAGAAACTCAAAATAAATTATACGCATTATTTTGGGTTTTTTTTAATATATTTACTAATTATTGGAAAATTATTCACCCACATCATGTAGTTTGGTTATTAATAGAACTCATACCTGGTGATACACCTATTTTAGAAACCCAATATAGAATGGCCCTAAATGAGAATTAGGAGTTAAATAAGAAAATCAATGAGAATATTGATAATGGATTCAAATGATTGAGTGTGTCACTATGTGGTGAACAAGTTCTTTTTATTATAAATAAAGATGGTTCAATTAGTATTTTCATTGATTACTAGAAACATAATATAATCACTATCAAGAAAAATTATCCTTTTCCCCATATCTATGGTTTTTTTGATCAATTATGAGGATATAAATATTATTCCATGATTTTACTTCATCATGAATATCATAAATTGAGAGTTAATAAGTAGGATATACCCAAGGATACCTTATATATGATTTATGTCCATAACAAGTTTATAGTAATTCTATTTGGACTTAACAATTATCTTAATATTTTGATATATTTTATGAATAGAGTATGTAGAGATTACCTTGATTTGGTTTTGGTAGTCTTTATTGATGATATTATTATAAATTCAAATAGAAAGTAAGATCATGATAAATATCTAAGGATTACTCTGAAGACATGAGGAAGGATAATTTATATGATAAATTTACCAAATGTGAATCTCGGATAAAAAAATCAATCTTTGGTTGTATAATCTCATTTGAGGGTATATCAGTGGATCATTAAATATTAAAGTTGTTAGAAAATTGGTCATATGAACCATAGTAACCAAGATAAATTGTTTTCTTATATGTTTTGGATACTGCTAATGTTTTGTGAGAGATTTATCATGTCTATCTAATCCAATAACCTTCTTGACTCGAAATGAATCCAAGTTCTATTGGATAGATGAATATGAGGAATATTTAAAGGAGCTAAAAAGAGGGTTTTTCAGTGCACCAATACATTCAATTCCCTATGGTAGAGAAGGATTTGTGATCTTTGGTTATTCATTAAATAATTTACTATGATGTATCCTCAAGTAGAAGTATATGGTGACATTTTATTCCTTACACTAATTGAAAATTCCGGATAAAAAATACTCGACACATGACTTGGAGTTGGCAGCAGTAATTTTGGAATTAAAAATATAGTGGAATTGTCTTCAGAGTGAATGGTGTGATATAAATACATATTATAAAATTTTGAAGTATATATTCACAAAAAACGATCTGAATATGGAATAAAGGATATGGTGGGAGTTGATTAAATATTATTACTGGTCAATAAATTACCACCCAATGAAAATGATCAAGGTGGTTGATGCTATGAGTTGGAAAGACCATATTGGTCTATACATTATGAGAATTTAAAGAGATAAAATATTTATTTATTTATAGAAGATGAATCTTGAAATTGTATTAAAGTAGGATATATCATATCATTATCAAATAAATGTTCAACTATCCACTCATATGAGGATTACACAGTCACAGAAGAAGGATGTGAAACTATAGAACAAGGTGATAAATGTTCCTAAATTTATCCATGATTTTATTAGAAGGATAGTGGTTGGGAATCAATTATATGTCCCATCAATGCTATATTTGAAGAAGGATTTATTATAAGAAGCTTATAATTCATCATTAGCTATTCAAACTAAAAGTAAAAAAAAATTTATAGATATCCAAAAGAGTATTTATAGTGGTAAAACATAAAGAGAGATATTATAGAGTTTGTATCTTGGTGATTGGATTCCAAGAAAGTTATGGTTGAGATATTGAAATCTATGAGGATGTTGCAACCATTAACCATGCAAGAATATAAATTTGAAAACATCACCATGAATTTCACTTTTAAACTACCCAAAATATTAAATGGTCATAATAATATTTCAGTTATAGTAAATATCCTTATAAATTCATCACACTTAATTAATATTAGATAATATTTATCTCTTTATCATCTTTACATGATATGTATTGAGGAAGTGGTAATGTTTTATAGAGTACCACATTTTATTGTATTTAATTGGGTTTTGAGTTTTACCTCAATGTTCTGGAGAAGTCCTCAAAAAGTATTGTATATAGAGTTGAGTTTTAGTACTGTATATCATCCTTACATAGATGATGAGTCTTATTGGACTACTAAAACTATATAAGACATTTTGAGATCTTTCTTTGAGGATTTGAAAGGTAGTTTATATCAACACCTTATTTTGGTGGAATTTTCATACAATAGTATCTTTCACTCAAGAGTTAAAATGGATCCTTATGAATCCCTCTATGGAAGGAAGTGAAGAACACTAACATATTGGGATGAAGTTAGAGAAGGAAAGATATTGGGACTTAAGATAATTGAGGATATAATAGATAGGGTTAGATCTATTCCACGTCATACAATGGAATCTGAGAGTTGATATAAATGTAATGCGGATAATAGTTTGGTGAGATCTAGAGTTAGAAGTGGGTGACAAGGTATTCTTATGAATATATACCTAGAAGATGGTTATGAGATTTAGAAATAAGGGATACTTGGTCCATAGATATATTTATTCCTTTGAGATACTTGATTGTATCAAGGTTGTATCTTATCATTTGGAACTTCAGCTAAATCACCCTCAAGATCATGATGTGTTCAATTTATCTCTATTGAGGAAGCACATACCCGATCATTCACATGTACTAAACTCAGATTTCATAATACTAGAAAGAGATATCTATTATTTATAATATTTGGTGGAGATTCTAAATCAGATAGAAAATTCTATTAAACAAGACCACTTACATGGTCAATGTTTTATAGTGAAACCATAAATTTGAGTAAGCTTTATGGGAACATGAGGATATGATGAGGAAAAAGTATCCCCATTTGTTTGTATCAAACTGACATGATTTCTTGGTAAAATTTCTTATAAGTGGGTTAGAATATAACACCCTGAGATTTTATGATATATTTCTCTTTAAATAAATTTAATTTCCATGATAGTTTGTTTTACACCTAACATCGTGTTTAAACGAACCATGATATAAATATTATTATTTAAACATGACCATTATAATATAGCCATTAAAAATAGAGGAATGAATATGAATTAAAAGAAGATTAAAAATATATATAATTTATTTATATAATTTAAATATATTAATAAATAAGTACTAAATTTTCAGTAAAATCATTTTATGCTTCAAAAATACATTTTCCGCAAAATGGTTTTTATTAATTTTGTAATAAAATTTTATTATTAATTTCAAACCCTTTTAGAAATTTTAAATAATAAAAGAATAAATTTTTTAATATTATCATATCAAAATTATCATATGGTGAACATTAGTGATTTTTTTGAAAAGATTTATTTTACAGTGAATAGTGCAAATATTAATTTTTATTGAAAATAGTCTTTTTATTTGAAGAATTTACAAAGTTTGATTTTGTTTTAAAATTTTTTCAAAGTAAAATTTTTTCATTTATATTTTTATTAATCCAATTAAGGTCATTTAAATTAATTTTATTCCATATTTTAGTATAAACTATTTTATATCGATGAAGACATTGTTCTTCTGGAAAATATACTTTCATTGTGTTTTACTGGTTTAGTTTTAAATTAAATTCTTCCAGTTATATGAATATAATTTGATAAAATGAACTCCGTATTTGGAATAACTATTATTAACATAATTTCATAGTGTTAACTTAATTTCTGGAAATTATGAATAGTAATTATAGTAAATATTTTTTATCTTGGTAAAAGAGGTGAAATTGGGTTAAAACCATGGCGTAAAGCTTTAAAATCTCTATAACACATGAAAATATACCATTTTGGGTATTTTTGACCATATATATATATAATTATTTAAATAATGTATTTTAAAACATATATCACCCTATATTGACTTTTGTGTAGATAAGTTATATTTTATTCAAATTAAAAAAAATGGGTCTATATATGTAATGGAATGGTTGGAAGATTATATTCAGTTTTTTCTTGGATAAAAATTCTAAAAAAATATTTTGTATACTACTTAACCAAAAAAAAATTGGAAACCAATTTATTATTTTATTTCAAGGTGAAATTTTTTTTACTCTTAAAATCAAGTATTTCCCGAAAAATTATTTTTATGTGTTTTGGGTTCTTATATTAAAAATAATTTATAAAAATATATAAATTGAAATTGATAAAATGGATACCAAATTTATAATTATAATGTATAATTTTTTATAATTCCCATTTTATTTTTTTCATATAAATAAGTTTTCATGGTAAAAAATATGAGTTATTGTGGATAATGTTAAAATGAGTTTTATGTGGTTTAATGAGGACATAAAGATTTAAAAATTATCCAAAAAAATTACCAATATGATTGGTTGAGTTTATTTTAACCTAATCACATATTATATTATAATTTTTGGTTCCTTTTTCACTTTAATTTATTATTATATAGATATATATTATTGAATCTTTTAAGTAATTTTAAGTGTGTCATTTCCCTCAGTTATAAATGGGTACCACCTATACTTTATTCTATGCATATCATGATTCTTATAGATCTTTAAATCCCATAAATAATACCTTGATATATTCTTTATACTCTTCCTAGATCTTCTTGTCTTTCCAAAATACAATCATTTCAATGATTATGGTGTCAGACAAAAGGGGTTTCTCAACAAAGAGGTATAACTCTTAACCAAGTACTTTCAATTTTATTTATTATTATTCTTCTAATAAATCTATTTTATAAATTATAAAATAATTAAATAATTATCTTAAATATAATTAATTGTTATTATTTTGATTTAACAACCATTATAAACCTCTTTTACATTCTACACAAGATGAAAATAACACTCATGTGTATATACCACATACTATCTCCATGTAACAGTGCAAATTTCTTTTTATCTCTATTTTAATTGGATAGTTATAAATATTAAAATAGTGAATATATATGATATTTTTTATATAATTTTTTCCTTATTAATATAATATAACATTTACCTTCTAACCCTTAAACTCTTTAAAAAAATGATAATGTCGCTCGTGTGTACGTGTGGACTACCACATCCATGAAGCAACATGATTCATTTTTCTTGTATGCATTTAAATAATTATTTTAAATATGTATATAAAAATATATATGATATTTATATCAATATTAAAAATCTAGATATTATATAACCACAATCAATGTACATGGACCAAGACTTCCAAATCGAAACCTACATGAAAAACAAAGCAGTTGTTACCCAGAACAATGATCTTAATTAAGAATAATTATTAAAAGGTTGATAAGATATTATAAGTAAATCATATATTATATAAAATGCATGATTATGGTTCTATAATATATTTATAATAAATCTATATTTATTATATAGGAGTTTCAAACACATATTATGTAATATGATACTTAAAGCAAGGGATTTTTTTTCAATCCCATTTTAATGAAGATTGTTTTTGATTAAATTTACATTGAGAAAATTATAAGAAAATTATATCATAAAACACATTAGTTCCTCTTATCCAATGGTTTTTTATTTTATATTTAATTTAATTAACATTTTCCTCACTTTGTTCCTCTAAATGATTCATATTTTTTAAGAAAAGTTGATCTTATTTCTCCACTTTCACTTAGAAATTTTTTTACTCCATATCAATATTTTATACAATGTTTTCAATAATTTTTTTGAATATTATTCATTGAATATTTAAATTCATTTTTAAACATGTTTTAATTTTTTTTAATGGTTTAAAAATAATATTTTTTATCATTTTTTAAAAAAATGTGCTTTTTACCAATGGTGTGGGCATAATATTTTTTTAATGATTACATCATGAATGAAATTTTCCACCATCATAAATACTCAATGATTTGAAAATTCCATTAAAATCTTCTATAGTTACTTTAAATGAAAATTATTTCCTTAATAGTTTTACAATATTTTTATTATAAATAAGTTAATTAAAAATGAAAATTTGATTTTCCTCAAGAAATAATAAAATGAACTTTTAAAGAAAATTTTTATCTATGATAACATCCTTTGATATTAATTATGATTTATTAGGGATATGATAAAGTAATTATATTCTTATTATTTCTCTATATGGTTTATGATTATGATTATGATACGGTTATTAAACTCAATTATTTTCTATGGTTTAGGTGATGATGAATTTTTAATGAAACATGTTTCTTTTCCCTGAGTTATGATATGATGACATGATCAAGGTTTTATGATCTTATGTAAATAATATCCAGAGAATATGAATATGTGATGGTTGTCCCTAGAATTATATATCCATTCATTGCATTGGGTAATGATATATATCTCATTAGATAAATAGAACTATAATGGGGAGTAAACCCTCTTTAGTAAGGGACTTTGTCAATTATGATAGTCTTAGGAGTGAACCTTGACTAAAGATACATTAGAATGGGGAGTGAAACCAATATACTATGATAGAATTGGCATTGAGACTTTACTAAGTAAATGATTTTATATGCTTATGTGTATGACACAAATTTATGTATTATTCTTATTATTTGTTCTCATGGATTATGATTTATTACCGATTATTCCACATATGTATGAATTATTTCTTTTATTATAAAAAAGACATATACCATGATTTGGGATTAATTCCCTTTGACTAAATGGGTATGATTATTGTAAGTTATGATCATGTTCTCATACCCTTTTTATTATGTCAAACTTGCATATAATCATATATTGATATCTCATTTTTTACCCTTAATTATCATATAAGCTCACCCTTTTTTATTTTTCATTTACCTAGTTTATGAAGAAAGGTTTTAAGTACGGTATATCTAAGAATTATACTGTGTGGGAAGATATTTGTGGTAGATATTGAAGAAATTTAATTAAATAATATTTCTATATATTTAGTCTCCAAATACACTAAACTTTTATGGTTGGGGCATGGATCATAATTTTTTCTACTGATTATTCATTAAATAAGATGTAATATCTATATGAGAAAATATGGTTTGTTATACCACAAATCATATAATATACTAATAGGACCATAGTGAAAGGTAAATCCCCATGACTTAAAATTATAATTCCAAAAATAAGGATACATTGTAACTTAACTACATAGAATAATATCCCTAAAAAAGTAATAACCTCTAAAATTTACCTCCCTAGATTTCACATCATTGCCTACCCTTCATGCCAAAAAAGTACTAAAATTAGATGAACCACCCAAACCTAAACCTTGATATTATATTACATATAACTTAATTTATTCCTAAAACTCATGGAATCTATAGTGTAGTATAAGACTTTATGTCATAGTCCTTCCCTGTAGTTGAAATCTCATTGTAACTTCCCTCTTACTCCTTAGAGCCTCCTCTCAGAACCTACAACACCATGAACACAAAGTAACTTGATAAAATAATCCTATATCTTATAGTTTAATTTTTATCATTCAAAATAAAAAATAAAAAATAATATAAAACATATGACATTTATCTTTCCTATAAAAATAATAAAACCAGAAGATGGTGCGACAAAATTGTTCAAATGGAAGAAGTTTGTACTAGTATAATAAATAAAACTAAAAATAGATTAATGAACAAATTTTAATTTTCAATTCCAATTAAATTTTTTAATAGTATGTGAGTAAAATCAATTTTATTCAAAATAACATCATTAAAAACGCTTGGAAGAAATCCAAGAGTAAAGATTTTTCCCGCAAATACCAACCACACTCCTCATTTTGGGGATAATTTAAGTACTTTAATCCACTAATTATTTATTATTAAGTATGATAAATGATGTGTTTTAAAGGGAGATATAATCCATGGAGAATATTCTCCATGTGATAATTAAAATAAATATCTTAATAATTTTGAAAGATTAATGCTAAAATTGTTTCTCAAGATAAATATAGACCTGATCTTATATAATGGAATATGTATTCTCAAATTGAATGAACGACATGAATTTTCCATTAAAAACATTATTAGAATTTTTCTAATATATATATGGATAAAAAATAATAAAAATATGAAATCTATATCAAAGCTATAATCTATAGATTTGTGAAGATAAAACTATCACCATGTTAAAATAATCATGGAGTTTGTCTGAGAATACTAAAATGATGAAAATTTATTGGGCATCAAGTTTGATTTAGAGTGATCTAGGTTTCAAGGATGAATTACAGTTCTCTCAATATTTATTAAATAGTTTTTAGTGTCCCTTCAAGTGATATCAAGAATGTTTTAATTAATTTATTCCATATTATATGTAGATAAATATCCTTTTAGGGGAGAAATAATTATCATGTAGTATTTGTTTTATCATTTTTTAATCTAACATGGTAATACTATTTGACCATGTTTCAATTATTCTTAAAGATATTTAGGGAACATGAAAAATAAAATAAAAATGTAGTATAAATAGTTGGTCTCCCATGATAAAGGTTATCTCAATAGATGTTGTCATGAGACGAAGAAATTTATAGGGAGTTTAAGAAAACAAATGATGCTTAAACTTTTTTGGAAGAAGAGATATGCATTTTTAGGTATTAGAGGATATGTAATTAAATTATTATAACTTTTTTTTTATTAAAAAGTTGAATTAAAATGGATTTACAAAAGTTAGTAATATGGACATCCTTGATAATGTTAAAAAACTCTTATTTCCTACACTGAGTTATGACTCAGTGGAGTTAATGGATTTGTTAAAAATTCATTGGTATGTGGTAAAAAACACTTATTGGAAATTAGAAACAAGAATGTGGATATTATATAAAAATTGGTTTTGATGATGAGATATTAAAGTAGGTCGGTTGATAAAAGACTAAATGTTTTTAGGGTATTAAAGGGAATTATATAATAATGCATGAGAGGGAGGGGTGAATCAGGGTATTAAATATTTTAAAAAATTGATCAATTTTACTTAAAAAACCTCACTCCCCTATTTTGATCTTGACCTCATAGTTTTTAGAGTCACCATTTTTATTTTATTTAAATATTTATATAATTATTCCTTTTCTATTTCATCCTTTACCAGATATATTTAGTTGTTTTAGGCCACTTTGTGTCACGTATAAATCTAAACACGCATGAAAATAGGCATAATGATTTTACATGGTTCACCTACATTGGGCTATTCCATGGAGATTAAAATAGAAATATGTCATGCACAAAAATCCACTAATATTATTGTTGTTTATTGGATAATATTTGGTCACTCCATACCTAGGATTACTATATTATATGGTTTCGGGATCGATCAATCCTTACCTAAGGCACACTACCCTTACTCCTTCATCACAAACTAATATGGGGTAGGACACCCTCACATTTTATTGACATTTAAACTCATATTCAATAAAAAAATTATTTTATTTGATGTGTGAAACCTTAGTTTTGTGTAGATATGAGTTTGATATCCTCATTGGATGCTTATTCATAGTGTAATATGTGAACTTATCCTTGAGTATCTTACTCTTCTTCCTTCCAGAATAAACTTGTAAATCCACTTCCTAGAACTATGGATGGAATAAATTTAACTCGATCCTTTAAAGAAACCCCCTATTATTCCACAATAAAATTAGGTCTTCAAGGTTGTGTAAGTTTCACTTCTTCTTTGATGTTAATATCTTAAAATTAAGTATTAATATAAAATTCTCTTCCTCCTTCCTAATATGAATCAATATTTTTAGAAGTGTCTCTCATTTTATCTATACTATTTTTCTAACATGCAGTGAATATTTTCCAATATACACTCTATTATTTTTTTCCACCTGTCTTCTTCTTTTTGAATACTACAATAAAACCAAAAAAATTCCATATTTATTATAGAAGTATAATTTTTATTTTTCCTCATGTTAGATAAGAAAGATCCCATTTTTATAATGTTTCAATTCCATATTTCACACCCATCTTCATGACTTTCTCCTAAATTAAATTAAAATAAAATCACTTTTGATTTTTAAGAAAACAACCTTATAAGGTTTAGTCAAAATTTGTAATTAAAAATACACCATGTTCATGATGATGTAACTTTCATGTCATTGCCTCTTATTTTTGTAATGGTGTGTAGCATGGAAAAACAAGATCAACTTGATTTTCATGAGTTACCATAAATCATGTTACCTTTAAAATAAATGGGATGATATATAATATCAAATATATAATACTTAAGTAACACACATAGCCTATTCATTTCAATTATTTATATTGTATTATGGTGAGGAATTTGATGTGATATTTTATTACAATAAAATATCATTTCAATTCCTTTACAACACCCACTGAAATATTGTTGTAAATCCCTAATTTCATTTTTGGAATGGATCATGGACTCCTTTATAGTTCCATGAGGTTTGAACCATTTTCAAATACATCTTTAATCAAATGATACATTTTTTAAAGAATTCAAAAATACTACAAATAATATTATAATTAATCTATAATAATTACTCTGAATAGATCTTGACACAAGCTGATACTCATATTTCTATAAGTCTCATATCATAATTTTGTATCCTTGGATGAAACCAACGTATTCAAAATATCACACCTACACCAATAGTGATGAAACTTATATTGGGATTGGATACATATACACTCAAGACCAATGACACATAAACTCCCTAATATTGTTAAATTTTCATAATTATACAAAATAAAAAATACATTATCCTATAATGAAACATATAATGCTCTAAACACACTTATATAGATCCCATGAATCTTCCTAATTCAAATATATTTTTTAGTATGACACATACACTAGGAACCCATTAACGCATACATGGAACATGAATTCACACATATGCAGCCAAGGAAATGACACATATACACACAAGACATTGTTATATTTCTTTATCTACCACCATATTTTATTTTAAATATGTGATATAAATTAAGTCTAATATGAGTCTTGAAAACTTCCATCCTTCATAGGAAATCCCATGATCTATTCTAATGATTTTAAATTCCCTTTCCATTATAAAAAAACAAACAAATATGTTAATCAAGATCCATTAGCCAAAAATCCTCTAATAATCATCATTTCTATATCCAATAATCTTCCATGTGTCACCACTTCAACATCCTTTAAACCACCTACAAAATTATTATTATAAATATTTCCTTCTTCAATAATTCTTTTAAAAAAATCCAAAATAAACATGTTGGCTTTCTAATAATTTCCCCCTCCCTTTGGATTTTATAGAAAATAGATCACCATATCTTATTCCCCTGTTTAAATGAAATAAAAAGGGTTGATTTCATCCTAATTTTGACTTAAACATTTATCCCCTTCTATCTTGGGATCTAATTTCAACAAATATCAATCCCCTTTGATCCTCAAAATGGATGAGTGTCTTATACATTGGATTTTACTCTCTCTATGTGAGATTGGGAACAATACTTATCCACTTTTGTGGATTTGGAAAAACTTATCCTTAGGTTTCTATCCCACTTTATCAATTATTCCTCATATTTTAAATATTCTTACCAACTTTTACAATATTATTATTAGACTACCCATTTAATATGAACTACCTTATACAATCCAATAACGAGCCAGTTTATTTACTTTTCCACTTAAAATTGTGTTGAAAAAAAATCATTAACCCTATTAAGTTAGGTATTGATATAGGAAACAATAATTTTTTAAAAAATTATCAATATCTTACATGTCCCTCACTGATTTTCCCAATTAAACCACTTGTCGACATTTTTTTTTCAATTTCTCCAAAATAAACTAAACTTATGATCTCATATCACTTTCACACAAAACTATTATTAGAAAAGAATAAAGATACATGAAGATAAGAATATATCATGTGATTAATGAATTGATACCACTTATATCTAGATATAACACTTTAACTCCATTCTTTGCAAATCTTTATTGGATTCTTCAATTGAAAATATGGCTGAACAGACATGAAAATTCATCCTCAATTCCCCATTATTTGAAACTCCTTATATATTGAACTCTTAATTATTTTGGGGGATCTACATATTGGGAAGCAAAATATACTTTATTAGATTTATATGTTCTACAATAGTACTCCTCTGATACTGCTAGTTAGATAATAAAAAAACAAACGATCATATAAAATCCATTTAAGATGTTATTCCTTCCCAAAATTTGTGCACTTTATCTTAGAAGTCTGCTTCCAGTAATTTCATGGACTAGTTCCACCTATTTTATGAATGATTCAACATGATACCACTGTATTCATAGATTTATCATTAATACCTATTTTATCTATTATTCAAGATCCTTCACTTCTCCATATTTTGAAAATAATTTTAATTCTAGCATACCAATTTTAAAATCTAGTTCTTAGAAATACATTGGTTCCTTGAAACTTATATATGGATAATACTGATCCTTGATACTATATATCATGTTTGATAATAAATGGGAATTGAATAATCTCTAACTTCATTAGTTTCATGCACCATTTATTATATAATTTCATAGATCATGTATCCCCCAAAATTTTGATCATATTTAAAATAGTAATAAAAAATTTAATTTCATAGGGAGATGGGTAGCTTAGATTTCAACAAGTTTAGGAATGAGGCTAGTTATATTAATCTGACCCTTCTTTTTCAAACATTAAATTTCACATTTTCATATTTATGGAAAGAAAATCCAAGATCTCATCAACTTTCTTTTCTTCTATATAATCCTCAATAATTATCCTCTTAAATTTGGAATCCATATTTTTATTTCAATTTATTTTGATATATTCTAACTTCTTATAAACATATTTGGGGTTATTATTTTCTATATATCTAAAAACAAAACATTCTCTCCCTTGGGTACTCTTTCCATCATGGATTTATTTCTTTATCATAGATTTATCATTTATTTTCCAAACCATATTATTTTAATGATTATCCCAGATTTATTCATTATATTTATCAAAACATACCATGTTTCATAAAACACCTTTCACATAAACCATTCTAGTTTCAGTAATATCAAAACTTATTTCTTTCTTCCATGAATATTACTTTTCTTTCTTTGATATTTTTTATTATATATCATGTTTTTAACTCTCTTTCAAGATGTATTTATCAAGATGGTTTTCTTAATTTAGGTTCATAAATATATACTCATAAGGATATATTTATCTTCAAGTGAAGTCATGTTCTCTTATTTTATCCTAGGTTAATTTCTCTATATATTTTCATTTGGATATGGTTAGAATGGTAGGAATTATTGTGATAATAACCATAACTTCTTTTTTTTCTTGATAGATCAATATTACATATCTTCCACTAGATTCATGACTGATAATTCATTCCCATTCTTCAACAAAAAATATGGAAATGTTTCCATGAATCCCCTAAAAATAATTGTGTATCCATTCATTCCTTATGTGAACATACATCTATCATTACATTTCATAATGTAATGAAAAAGATAAATCACTAGGTGTAATATGTAGAACCAAAAGACCTCACATGATCCTTGATAAAACACATTTTTATTGAATATTTTACTGATAATAAATGATAAAATTTCCTCACATTGTGTTAAATATGTTTATTTATAAAATATTTGAGATTAGATAATTAATTTAAAAATTTGATGGAAATTCAAGTTTTACCCTTTATAGTGAACTATTGTATTTCAAAGATAAATATTTTAATATTTATTATTTGAACTTGAAATTTTGTAAATGTGTTTCTAAATTAATGGGATACAACTTTTTTCATAACATTGGAGCTAAAATGTATATTTGGTTGGACTAAATGGACCATGAAGTTAAATGTGGGATGGACCCGCCAGATTAGATATTGGTTTTGTATTTTGGTCATACCTTCTTCATAAAGGATTTTATTGGGCCCAAATTTTTAGAGGATATCTATAACTCAATTATGAACAAATAATTATTCTATAAAAATATATGGTTCATGCTTTTTGAAGGTAAAATAGGCGGTGCAATTTGGATTAAAATATTTGGCCGAGATTCCCCATTCACACTTGAAACCTCTTTAAACCTAGCCTCCCCTCCACTCTATAAATTAGTTTTTTTCTAATTTGGAGGATTTGGGACGTGCATTAGGAGATTAGGATCCAAGTAGAAGGGTTTTACACCATTTAAATTCACAATTGGAGGAGGGAAGCTACTAATCTAGGATCTCCTCCAAAATGGTCTTCTTTTCCACTTCTTTGTTGTAATGTTGTTGTGCTTTCAATAAACTCTTAGTTTCTCTTCAACTTATTATGTTATTTAAAATTTTCTTCTTATTTTAATCTAACTCTTTAGTATTGAATTCAAGAGTAGAAACATGATTGGGTTATACCCTTTCTAAACCTTTTTACTTGCATAATGTTTCTACGATGACTACACCACCCATGGAATAGTAGTTTTTTTTAGTAATAAATTGAACTCTATCCTTATTCATTCATTTATTTTGAATCAATGATATACTATAATTAACATAATATGATATATTAATTGAGTTATTATTTTAATTGAAACTAATCAAGCAATTTAACAATTAATACAAAAATACGGGAGGATGAGATTTTCTGTAAATTGTGAGAGTGCGAACTTAATCGATAATATAAAACTATACGGGATCAATTTGTAATGTTAAAATATAATCTCTAAACTCAATTAAATCTAATTTATATAGATAAAATTTTCCTTAATTTACCACTGACCAAAAGCTAACCTTATAACATCAATCAAAACAGGGTGTCGTGATTGCATGTTCCGAAGTTAGTCTAGGGTTAAATTCACTTCATCTTTGTGGTAAAGTTAATTCTCATAGGGTTCAGGATTTAAAAAATTAAGGGATAATAATTAATTGAATGTTAATTTAAATGATAATGATAAATAATTTAGTGAAGAGGTATAGTTAGATCAATTACTCCTTTTAAAACATTTTTTAAAAAACATCTTCTTATTGCGTATTTTTAATCGAACTTCATTTCAAAATTTAAAACAAAAAATGAAATTTTCTTCTAGAAAAATTCTTCTAGTTTTATAAACTATAAACAAACCTCCATCCTTTCAATTAGTGTTTTTATTCTATTTTATTTTATTTTTATAATACCTTTAAGAAGTTGTTTTAATTTACTTCCTCCTTTGAGATACGACTTAGTCAGCCACTCTATTGCACCCAAGTACCCCAAAAAACCCATTAATAATTTGAGGGCGCCCATGACTTCACCGTTCAAATTGGCGTTGTTTTCGGGGAGGCAAGTAATTATTTCAACTAATTATATGTATTTATTTTATTTTACATTTTATTCTCTTCTTCTCTTCTTTCTTCCTTATTTACCCAATCTGAATTTTTTCTTATTCTATTATTTTATTATTTTTCTT
Organism: Viscum album; assembly: GCA_963277665.1. NCBI lineage: Eukaryota > Viridiplantae > Streptophyta > Magnoliopsida > Santalales > Viscaceae > Viscum > Viscum album. The sequence goes on from OY728126.1 coordinate 483,408,030, forward strand.
TTTTAAACATAAACTCAAAATTCATATTTTTATTTTACTATGGTCCACTTTTCTTCTTTTAATTTTTATTTGATTTATAATATAAACTAATCTCAGTGATATTTTAGATCTTGACCTTGAGATTGAACGCAGCCTTAGGGCTCGAATCAAACATTCTCAGTCTACGGGAAGTTCCAACATTCAACCAGTTAGAGAATTCCTCCAATCTCAGAACATTGAAATTGGAAGAAATTAAAATTAAACCATAAAACAAGAACCAATGGCTGAAAATAATGGAAAAGAACTTAATAGAACCATTAAAGAATTGGATGAACCTGATATTAATTATCAACCAAATTAAATTGCATACCCAAATCTCGAATCAGACTTTGAACTAAAATCTTGGTTAATTCAACTAATTCCAAAATTTTATGGCCTCTCTAGTGAGGATACTAATAAACACCTTAAATAATTTAATTTGGTTTTATCAACCTTAAAACCAAGAAATGTTTCTGAAGATCAAATCAAACTAAGAGCATTCCCATTCTCACTTGATGGAGCCGCAAAAGATTGGATGTATTATTTACAACCTGAAGATGTAACTTGTTGGAACAATTTGAAATGTATTTTCTTGTAGAGATTTTTTCCAGAATCAAGGACCACATCCATTCTAAAGGAGATCTCAGGGATCAAGCAAGCCTAATGGGAGTCAATGTATGAGTATTGGGAGTGAATCAAGAAGTTGTGAGCAAGCTACCCACATCACCAAATCAGTGAGCAACTCCTCATACAATGCTTTTATGAAGGATTCACACATATGGAGAGAAGCATGGTGGATGTCGCAGCTGGAGGATCATTAGTGGACAAGACACCAGTAGTTACACATGCATTAATTGACAAGATGGCCCAAAACTCCCAACAATTTGGCGATCGAGGTACACTACGTGTCAGGGGAGTACATCAGGTAAGTCCTTCTCTTGAGAGTCATTTAATTGATCCCAAGTTGGAAGAATTGACCACTATGGTGAGGTATATTGCTTTGTATCAAAATACATCCCAATCCACTTTTTCAAGGCCTTGTAGAATTTGTACTGATACAAACCACCCAACTGACTGTTGCCCCCAACTACAAGAAATAGAAGATTGTGCAGCAATGTTTCCTCGGAGACCATATCAGCAGAAACAACAACCATATCCCAAAAAGAAGCTTGATTCCTTTACTAAAACATGCAACCAAGGGTGGAAGGATCAATCAAACATGAGGTATCGCTCTGGACAACAACAAATTCCCCCCTTTCAACAAAACTTCCATCAGCATCCACCTTACCAATAGGGTTTCCAATAACCCCAAAGGCAATTTGAACCTCAAACATAAACAAGTAAACAATAAGGAAATCCCCAAACCAAGGTATATTATAACACTAATGATCTTTTGAAACAAATTTTTCTTAATCAACAGAATGAGCTGAAGAGTCAAGGTTCAGAGCTGAGGGAGTTAAAGACTCAAATGAGCCAGATTTCCACTACCCTCCATGAATTAGTAAGTAATAATTCTAGAAATCTACCTTCCCAAACTACTCCAAATAGAAAGGGAAATTTCAATGTCATCACATTGATAAGTGGGAAGAAAACAACTAATATATCTACACCTATCATTCCACTAGGATTCACCTCAACTCCAGAAAATCCCCATTAAAAACCAGCTAATGAGCTACCCAAGGAAGGTAATGCCTAATATGCCTCTCAAGGGTGACCATGAACATCATAAGTATAAGGAAATAGAATAAGAGGAGTTATATTCAACTCCAACACAAGCTCTGACTCTTGTCAATTTCTTCCTTGTAACATCTAAAGAACGTGCATCCCCCCATCAAAAGGAACCCTCATTAGAGGAAGAGATCATATTTGGTTCTATGAATGTGATAAACTTGGAATAACCCATCTATGGAGAGGAATATTTTTCAGAATATGAGTTTTCCACACATAATTGGGGAACAAGAGGTTGCATGCATAGGTACCAAGGATATGAGGGATAGTGCGGGTGTGTTCGGACCAAATATGTAGGTCATATCACTATAAAATACATATATGAAGTTTCTACACAATGGTATGTTATACAGAAGGCCCAAAAGAAATATGGTGGTGTCCCATAACCCTATAGCTATCATCCATGGCTAGTTGTCATGCATGACCACCTAAAAGTGGTGTGATTTCCTGATGATCCTAGAAAACATTAAAGATTGGTGAAACCTACAATAATGTAAGTATATGATCGATTGACCAATGTACAAGAACTAGTACCATACACCTCTTTTTCTATGGCTTCTAAACTACATGTGAAATAGTATCCCCACATAGAGAATCACCAAATTATGTCACAAAAAGACAACATTAATAAATAGCTGGTAGTAATCCAATCCATGGTCTCAATCTGGATTATGCTACATATTTACAAATAACTCAGTGTGGAACTATTAGAAACCTTCCAGGGTCCACAATATTTTGACATAGAAGTCACTACAGTCGAGTTGTATCGATTGGAAACCATGCCATCAGAATTCCATGTCACCAACTTGTTCATAGACCAGGATCAAGAAGATGTTATCCAAGGGATCATCAGGACTAGATGTATTTTGGGAATACTCGATAATGTTGAATTCTAAAGGGAACTGATTGAAAATGGTTCTCAGATCAATCTCATCCTGTTTCAAACCCTCCGACATTTGGTATATAGTCAAGGAAACTTATCTCTCAGAAATTGTACCATTATAGGTTATGATAAATGATAGAAAATGCCTCTTAAGAATATAAATCTCAAATATTAGTTTGAGGATCTCATAGATGAAGTTGAGTTTATGGTTATCCAACAAGACACTAAATACAATGTATGTCTCATATATCCCTGCATTCATAGCCATGTGGTGGAATCTTGAATATTCCATCAGTGTCTGACAAACCCTATTGATGGGAAGGTCAAAATATTACATGGTGATAGTTACCCCTTTGACAATTTGTAAGACCCATATACTGAAGTGGGTTTCTATAAAAGGGGTGGTATACAACCAATATTGGATTATGATACACAGGTTCCATCCCCCACACCTTGGGGAAAACACCCAAAAATCCTTGGAATATGATCAAAAATGGCTATGTACTCTCTGTAAATCTAGTTGTGGTGATAGACCTGACCCTAGAGGACCAAGATCCTCATATCCCTAAAAACTGTGTAAAAATAAATTATATCCAACATCTCTCTACAATGACTCAAGCTGTAGGGGATAATGATGTATCTTCTCATGGACACTCTCACCATGATAGTGACATAGAAGCCCACATATTTCAAAATTCATCAGAAAATGTCTCCATAGACTCAGATATGTAAGAAGATGAATATGACCTTAGGAACACCCCTCCCACATTCATGGAAGGCATATCCACCACCGTTTTTGATATCATGTAGTTGAATCTGTAAAAATAATAATACCCACTACCAATAATAATCATTTTTTGGTGACCCTAGTAGATAAAGTTATGTATATTAAATTTCTAAATAAAAAACAAATATCTATTCACTTGGAACTATATATAAATTCTTGTACTAAATTCATATTTTTCTATGCTTCATATCATCTTACCCAATGAGAATAGAGGCATCAAGCAAGAAACCGGGAGGAGAAACCCTCTCATCTGAACAATGATGAGGTGGAAGTTGACAAATTAATCAAAGAAAAAAAAAATTGACAATTGAAATTACCAAGGTGTCTCACCAACATCATCCCTGTCAAGAAAATGAATGCGAATATTATGTTATAAATCAATTTTAGAGACCTTAATTGGAACTTCCCAAATGACTATTTCCTATTTCTAATCACAGAACTCTTGATCGAAGAAACTGGTGGATTCCAAGCCCTTTCCATCCTGGATGGTTATTTTGTGTACAATCAAATAAATATGGCCCCTAAAGATGAAAAATCCACTTACTATATAGCACAACTAGGGATATTTTTCTATTAGTTCATGCCTTTTGTCGTAAAGAATACTAGATCCCCTAATCAATGTGTCATGTATCATATCATTAAGTAGTTCTTGGAATGAATATCTAAATGTTATGTTGAATAACCAATGGTAAAATATGATAGCTATGTGATAAATTCACATATCTTAAAATAGTCTTAGACAATCTATGACAGCACATTCCAAAAAATAATCCACTAAAATGCACATTTGGGGTAACATTAGGGAAGTTCCTTGGATTTTTGGTACTCCATCACAAATCAATGTAGACCCAGAGAAGAACAGTGATATTTTAAAAGCTTCACCACCAATAATCTCAAAGAACTAAGGGGGGTCCACGGAAACCTTTATTCCATTAGGAATATCATATCCATCTTTTTTAGAAAAGATATCTCTTAACTAGGATAATAAAGAATGAAATCACCATTCAATGGGATGATGGATGTTAATAATCCATCGAATGTGCCAAGTGATATCTGTTACACCCACTGGTTTTGATGCCACTGGTTGAAGGGAGGCCCCTCATATTATATGTGACCACTATGGATGGTCATGGGGATCCCTTATTGCTTAAAAAATCAATGTGGGAGTGAGAATAGTCTTTATTACCCCATATGAACAATGATAAGTACTGAGACTCAAAACTCTAATGTCGAGAAGAACTTCCTTTCACTCATATTCATAGTTAAAAAGATTATCTATTACATGAAGGAACATAATGTCCATATTGTCTCTCACATTGATCCAATAAAGTACATCCTTGGCCATCCTATGTAGATTGGGTGATAAGCCTGATGGGTGGTCATTTTGGAGAAATACAGCATTCAGTTCGTATCACAAAAAATGGTGAAAGGGTAGAAAATAGATTATTTCGTCACGGAACATCTTGACGAATAGAATACACTAGTGTATACTGATATCTTGGATAAGGAGGTATTATATTCCCATGACACTCCTTGCATATGGGAGATGTATTTTAATGGTGCGTCCTGAATTCTTATCATACAAAGGATTGAAAATCATATACTTAATCGGGTTGGTTTTGGGATTGTATTTGTCTTCCTAGAAAAATCAGTTTTCCCTAATTTTTCTCACTATATAATGGTTACACGAATGATGAGGAAGAATACCAATCCATTATCACTCAGTTAGAACTACCCTTACATCTTCAAATATCCTACCTAAATACCAAAGGGGATTTAGAGCTAGTGATAAAGAAAATCAATGGTGAATATGCCATAAAGAAGGAAGAACTGTCCCCATGGGCTAGCCACATCTGGGGACTATTGGCAGAGTTCCCTTTTGGGCCCACATTGTGTCATGTTCTCCAATAACATAAATTTTTCACAAATTTTTTTTCTAATGTAGAAACAATCTTGGCCAGACCTAACCGGGAGTAAAAAATATTCCATATAAATAATCGAATAATGGTCCCATCAGTATTCGTATGTGATATGGAAGAAATAAGTTAGGTCAACACTACCCCTAGAGCGTGATGAGTCTGCATCCACCCTCATATGGATGAAGTCTATAATAGGTTATTTCTAAAACAGGACACTCCAAAAAGATCAATCCAAAAGGGAACATATTTGGTTTCATGCAGTGAAATTTACCATAAAAGATGGTCCAAATCATCAGAAGTCCCTCAAAAACTGCAGCTTCAGTGAAATCCTATTTAGATGCATATAAGAGGGAGATATTCTCACCATAATTTATGAAGTCATTGTGGGTTCTTACGGCACTCATCAATATGGGAACAAGCACTCCCACCAAATCAAGAGGCTGGGTTATTACTGGAAACCCATGATATAGTATTGTGTAGAAGTCACCAGGAAATGTCATGAATATAAGTTCCATTAAAACATTATCCATCATCCCATAAGATTTCTACATACAAATAAATATTATAATCCATTTTTTGTATGGGTAATCAATGTTTTGGGGTCATATCCCTCAACCACTACTAAGTAGTTCAAGTACATCCTTACTAATACCAATTTTTTTTTCAAATGGGATGAGTCAATACCCTAAAATGAAGTTGGGATGAAGAAAATCATCAACTTCGTAATTTCTTATAACATCCCTAGGCTTGAATTCCCTCACATAATATTGAAGGACAATGAAACTAACTTTTATTCTACGGAGTTGATGAAAATATATTGGGAGTACAATATCAAGTTCAATCACTCATTTTGCTACAATTTAGTTGAAAATAGATTGATAGAGGCCTTAATTAAGACTTTGTAAAATATAAGATAAAATATAGTGAACAATGATAAATGAACCGGACAGAAAAACTTTTCCATGATTTATGGTCCTACTTCACCACCAAACGTAATGTTACACAAGAAAATCCATTTTACTTGGTGTATAGGAATGAGGTGGTGTTACCCATATACTTCCATCTGCCTTTAATTTGAATATCCATTTGTCGACAACTCTTAGATGATGAGAAATCAAAAATGGAGATAGATGAATTGGAGTGGCAGATGAGAAAATGTTGCATACATTACCCAACCTAGAATTCTATCAAAATCAGATCACATGAGCCTTTAATAAAAAGGTTTGCCTCCATTCATTCCTCCAAGGAGAACTGGTATTGGATCCCAGGATGCCAATGATAATAGTTAAAAATCTTATGAAGCTAGAACAGAAATGGTAAGGGGCTTAAATCATACATAAGGTCTATCACAACAGAGCTTACTCAGTGACTAAAATGTATGAGATCATGTTACACCACCCATCAATGTGATGTTTCTCAAAAAATATGTTTCACAACTGCCATCAAGTTCTCATTCTTCACGATTTCATGACATTAAACTAGATAAGATAATTATGATCACATGATGTTAAACTCTATAGAACTCATCCTAGATGCATGACATTAAACATCACAATCTAATCCTGGTTGCATTATGTTAAACTAAAAAAAAATTCCTAGAAGCAAGATGTTAAAATGAATGGTGTATCATGTTTATGTTGCATGATGTTAAGTTATAGAAGTTTATTCTTACCACATGATGTTAAACCACATGGATGGTGTATTTAATGCATGACATTAAATATCATGGTTTCCAAGAACTATGTTTGGTTTTATTCCTACTATCATAGGATATGTAGTGATTCCCATTCCTCCATTCTTGGGTTCATCCACAATATGCCTCCTCTTCCACGCTAAGTTTCCCATGTCCTTACCACATGACATTAAACTTCCTAACTAATTTCCTTACCACACCACACTAAACTGAATGGGTTTCAAGAACTATTTATGGAATTATTCTCATTTCAATGAGATATATAGGGATTCCTTGATCCTGTATCTTGATCCAGTCACCACATGTTACAAATCACCAATGTCCTATCCTTAATCACCTCGGCGTGGTGCAAGGGATCCTTTCCATTTCTTGTTTCTCACACTGAGAATATCTCTTGTGATCTTATGAATTTCAATAAGCACTTCCCCATACAAACAAGGAAAAGGATCATGAAGGGTTTATCATGGGCCTAAATCAATAACCCTAAAATGAATACCACAAGGCCCTTATTCATGATGTTAAACTGCATGGTTGATGTTCCTTGCGCAACATAAAATTGCACATTGATGTGGACCTCACTAGAGAGGGCCACTATAGTTGGAGATTTATCTCTTATCACACCTCCATTCTCAATAAATATATGTGACTTGAATTTTATCATCAAAGGATACGTAGTGACACCTAGATATTTAATCTTGGGTCCAACTATAACATTCAATAAAAACAATCCCCCCCTTATGTACCTTTTAGGATAATATAGAGAGTTTCCCAATCAAGAATTATGTGTAACTTTATTCCTAACATCATTGGATATGTCTTGATGCTCGAATATTCAATAATGGGTCCTGTCATAATGAATATAAAAATTCCCACTCTCTTCGTATAGGATATACTTTTGAACGAATTTACTTCCTCAAGAGATATGTATGGATTGATTCCTATTATCGTAGGATACATTTTGATGCCCATATTTCCATCCTTGGATAAATCCACAATACCCCTTTTCACGTCGGTAAGTCAACATCCTTGTTGCATGATGTTAAACTGCACGATTCCTCAAGAACTACATTTGTCTTGATTCATATCATTACAGGATACATAGTGACCTTGAGATCACCAATCATGTACCCAGCTATATCAATCATCCAAAAAAATCCCAACATTATGTATGAGTCAGGCCTTTGTAGAGTGTTTCCCATTTAAGAACTACATGTGGCTTGATTCCTTCCAACACATCTTATATAGTGATGCCCATATCTTAAATCTCAGTTCCAGCTAAAACAACTAACACGAAAATATACACCCTAGTATACATAGAAGATGATTCATACAATTTCTGTTTGCATATGTATTATTTAGATCTATGTATGTTTTGATTGTGTACATAACATACTGTGAAAAATGTTCTCATGTTGGTTCCCACATCCTTACTGCATGAAGTAAAACTACAAGGAAACCAAAAATGTACTTACCACATGATGATAAATTGCATGATAAAAGTTCATACCACATAATGTTAAATAGCACCATGAAAAAATGTCCCCACTATATGATTTAAAATTATATATTCCATCAACCATGTTTCATCCCATATCAAAATACAATGAGATCATTAGCCCGGTCATCCAGAGTAAGAGATTATTTCACCATCTTTTAAGAACCTTAATTCATAAATCACACATTATGTCTCAGGAACCTCAAGTTTCCACAAACCATATATGGACCTTGGAAAAGGATACCTTACATCAAGGTACCCATTGATGACTATGCATGTATTCCTATGGATCTTGTATATGTTCCTATGATCATCAACTAAATACATCACCCTTCAAAAATGGTTTTTTGATCCTTGTAAGTGATGACATCATCATGGAAGAACCCATCACCTCAGTGTGTTATGATCTATTCCTAGTATTATTATCCCATATCATTACTCAGGGCATGAGAACCCCAAGCCATGATTTACAATATTTCCATCTCCTATATGGAAGGATGTTGTAGTTATCCTGACTCTAGGTATCCTAATTACACTCTTGTGTAACACCACCCATATTAGGTCTTTGTTCCTCCTGACCTTAAAATACCTTCACTTTGTTCAAAGTTGTACGATCTTAAATTCTAGCCTATAATAATCTAAATCACAAGACCCTAAAATTCTTGAAAAATATAAAAAAAACATGTCAAGATGAAACCCATCGAAGGGCATCATGAAAAAATGTATATTATTAAATTTCTAACTCTTCTTCACCAGACATTAGGAAAAAATATGGTTAAAATAAATAAAGAATAAATCACATAGGGCCTACTTGGTAGACCTATTAAAAGACAAGATATGCTCACTGGACCACCTAGTTTAGGAAAAAGTTAGAGTAATGATTTTCCACATCTCCTAGTTGAGTGAAAAAGATCTCTAGGGAGTGAAACAACCATTAGGTTGTTCAAACCCTTATAGAATATTATAAATTACACAAATCACACTTCGTAATTTAATTTCCTTAGATTGATGAAATCCTATATGGTTGTTGGAAATGATATTCAGCTTCAAGAGACCCTTTTTTGACTAATCATGTATGCATATGGCTCCTAAAAATGAACCTATGGTCATCAACCAAATGCATCACTCTTCAAAAAGGGATTTCTGATCCTTGTGAGTCCTAACATCACTACGGAAGAACTCATCACCTTAGTGTGTTATGGGCCATTCTGAGTATGATTTTCCCAGACCATCCTTATGACCTATGAAATTTATACCATGATTTAAAATCCCCATACTAAACAATTCAAATTGATTTGACATAATTGACATCAATTCATCATGTTTTGTACCCTTTTAGAAGGAATGAATGTGGCACTCCATTACTAAACCCTTGAAGGCCCATACTTCATGATTTGAAACCATAGGCATAGGACATGAGCTTCATAATTAAGATTTGAACTGCGCTAGTGTTCCAAAACCCTTACTAGATAGGTCTCCTCCCATACCCATCCTCCTCATTAGGACGTTTGATTTATTATTAATCTTTCATGGCCCCTGAAAAAGATTAGAGATAATTTTTTCTTGACCATTATACTGACTCATAAGGGTTTGACCTACAAAACATAGGAATCTACTCCTTACAATAAAGGACCTTCAATTCTTGTGAGCCTTAGTAACATTATGGAGGAACATTGTGTGTCAAGGTGTTATGGGTCATCCCCATCATATATGCTCAATTATAATATCATAGACACACACATTTGGGTTATGACTTATATCACCCATATTACTATTATCTAGGTGGGACTGAAATCTCTAGTATTTATCCCCCAGCTAATATTACCCCCATAAATCTTCCATAACCCTTTTAAAAGAGTGGAGACACCCATATTTGATAATTATACCAATTCATAAGGTCTTTAACATACCAATCGGAGGAATATACTCTTTGTAGGAAAGAAGTTGTAATCCCCATGAGCCTCAAAAACACCATGGAAGAACTCAACATACTAGGGCATTTTGGTTTATTCCTAGAATTACTCCACCATATTCCATTATCATTGATCTGGTCCAAGATAAAATAACCTAAACAACATCGATAGAAGGTATGATCTAAAAGACTATAAACAACAGAAATAGAAGTTTGAGATAAAAGAATCTAGACTACAGTGATAGAAGGAATTATCTAAAATAACCTAGACTATAATGATAAATGGACTGAGATAAATGACCTTAAATTATAAGGATATAAGGTATGATCTAAAAGACCACAAACTACGGTGATAGAAAGTCTGAGATAAAATACCCTAGACTATAGATATAGAAGTTCCGAGCTAAAAAAACAAAAGTATAGAGATATAAGGTCTAGGCCAAAAGACCCTAAACTATAGTGATAGAAGGTTTGAGTTAAAAGTATGTAAAAAATAGATAGAAGGCCTATTATAAAATATCCTAAACTACACCATAATAGTGATTTAGTCTACAAGCATGGAAAATATTGTACGTTCCACCTTATGGCATTGTAAAAAAAACATACAACAATTTCCAAGCATATTGGCATTGGAAAAAGAAAGATCCCTCTTACCCCAACCCTTTAGGATGTATATTTTATCAAAATTATCCTTCTACAATTCATGTGGTCTTGAGATAACTAAAAAGGATACATCAATAAAGAATACCATATTGGTGGGAATTCATGAGCGCTTCCTAATAAGAATCTATTATTATTTAAATATCCATGCACATGCATTTAGGTTTACATTATATTATGAAATATATGGATATCATTGATGATTCATGCGACACCAAATCCACAAAAATTTCATCCAAATTATGAATAAAAGGAAAAATAGAAATCAACATGGAAGGTCATAAAATCCATTCATTGATAGTGTGAAATAGGAGGAATATAAACATTTTTGAGTCTCTCTAAAAGTCTCAAAAAAAATCATTTTAATTATCAAAAAAAAATATTCGATTAGTAGAGCTAGCCAAGTTGGAATGATCATGATGAGAATTTTCAATTAAATGATGAAGTTACAATCATCCTACCTCTTCTATTTATTCCCATGATGAAGGGTCTTAGCTAAATTAGTCATCTCCTCAAAAAAATCACATTTTGCAATAAATATGATGACACTGAGAGGCCATGCATTAAGAAAGATATGATTTCTGAATTTTTCCATATCTGTACAGTCTGAGAAACCATATTTTCTTGGAAATTAGACATGAACTGGAGACTTTTCTCCAAGGACTTTAAGTCCTCCTTCATATGTTCAGAAAGGTAAGTATCTTAATAATGATCACATAAGACCATCTCATTGGTGTCCATATCATGCTGAATTAGGATAATTTTTATCATGATTTCATACAGTGGTTGGTGGTCAAATATATCCACTCCCAATTCATTAAATATCTAACGAAGGCGTTCTTATTGGTCATGAAATGTTTCCAAAGGTGTCTTGGTAACTAGGGCATGAATGTGATGACAGATCAACCTATTTTTGGGTCTGAGATTATATGGTTGATGGAGTAGGTAAGAATGATTGAGAAGTAACTAGTTGTGATAAAATGGAAGAATGATAATAATCATTATATGATACTCTCTCAATAGGCATATCATCCTAGACCTATAGGATTGGCTAGGCTTCCCATAGGAATTAGATATTATCCTGACATTGAAAATTCCCAGTTACTACATTGTAGTTTATCTTGAGGGATTGAGGATGAGGGATTCCTAGTGAAACCCCAAGGTCAGCTACTCATCAGTGGAGGTGTGTGCATGGTAACCCAAGAGCGTGGGCAGAGGTCCCATGAGGCGATGCTCATGCTCATAGATATTCTAACAAGATTTAAATTAATTATGTTCAATCAGGGTCACAAACCATAGGGTTGACCATGGTATTTGGGAATGTCCTAGGTTATATGTGTATTCCCTTGTGCAGGCAGTGTTACATTGGTTTGTATGGTCATCATTACAAGGTCATATATATTCTAGTATCTTTATGAACTAGGTATTGATGGTGGTTTATTTATTTATTATTCTATATTCCTTTATTTTTTATCTAAGCATGTCACATTCACATATCAAAACATGTTATGGTTATTATGTGACTGCATTGGTGGTACCCTACTAAGTTTTATACACACACCCTACTTGGAAATTCATTTCACATGGGTAATCGAGTAGAACTCACTAGTTGAAGGCATATGTAGGGATAAGGTTGGGGATTATAGTTATGATGTTCAAGTAGGATGGATTGAATGAGAGTATATATCAAGATGTGGTATGGATCGGGGTGGTCATAGATCCAACATATATATTATCATTTATTTTGGTTTATATATGTGATCGTCCAAGTGATTTTTATGTTTTGTATATATGATGAAAAAATTTATTTTGAATCATCAATCCAGTTTATTTGTTATTTTTCTATACTATTATATATATAGAACCTGGTTTCCTTAATTTTTATTGTGTACTCATATACAAGGGGTATAGTCTCCCTATAGTTCCTCCTTAGTCCCCTATTCATGGTCGGTAGACTCTAGAATTTGAGGAGGCATGATTGAGGTCATGGGGTGAACTAGTGCAGGTATTATTCATTGAGTGATTTAGGCAAGGGTGTTACAAAAGATATAAAATATCCAAAACCATATCATAACACAATATCTATAAAATTAAGAGGCAAACCATTGTCAGGACATAAACATGTGATTTATGCATCCCAAAACCAATTCTTTTATTGTTTTATTGATTAGTATTCAGTAAGGTTAATTCCACCATTAAATAATGATATAAATCATGATAAATTTAAAATTTCACTTGAAAACATGGATAAATAATGAATCCTCTAATTGAAGGCTATAAATGTTCTTTGAATGATAATGGAACAATAATATAAATCACTGATCAACTATCTGCATGGAGCTAATAGTCTCTTTGGGTTATACACCATAAACACATAAAAAATCAAAATAAATCCATGATAAAAAAGGATATCATTCACCATAGCATTGAATGATAGGTCGGGAGAGAATAAAACTGAACAGAGAATAACCCACAAGAGAAAGGGGAAAACTCGCATGAGATCACCATGGATTGATCTCTAGAAGGTGGGGGTTAAATATAAACAAAGGGGGATTCAAAGGCCATAAAAAACTCTCCTTTTCACCTAGATTCCATGAGGAAATTATAGGAAAAACTCATGTTCAAAGGGGGTTTGTCAATTTATAAGCAAACTAGAACATATAAGACCATGACGCATCACCTTACACTAGGGAGCAAAGTTGTTGACATAGGACAAAACTACATCATAAGACAAGATACCACTCTATAATAAACCTAGTTAAAGTATCATTTGATAAAATTAGAATGGTATATACTTTATGTAACCCCATGAAATTTTATGATATATTTATCTTTATGTAAATTTTATTTTTATGATAGCTTACTTTAAACTAAACACAATGTTTAAATGAGCCCTGATATACATATTATTATTTAAATGTGAAAATTATAACATAGACATTAAAATTATATATATAAATAAGTATAAAATAAAATATTAAAAATATGGATAAAGGTTTTATATAATGGAAATTTTTTATAAAAAATACTCAATTTTCATTAAATTCGTTTTATATTTCAAAAATGGTTTTTATTGTTTTTTTAGGAAAATATTATAATTAATTTTTAAAAAAATTATAAATTAAATTTGATAAATTTGATATCATTTTTTAAATTATTGTTTCAAAATTATCTTATGGTAAAATTTTAAGATTTTTCTGAAAAGATGGATTTTAAAGTGAACAGTGAAAAATAATGATTTTTTTAAAATTTTATTTTCATTTCAAGCATTTAAAAAGGTAAATTTTGGTTTAAAATTTTTTAAAAGTAAAATTAGTTCATTTATATTATTAATAATCCAATTAATCTCATTATAATAAATATTATTCTTGATTTTGGTATAAAAACTTTTTATACGTATGAATACTTTTTTTTCTAAAAAACCACTTTTCATCACGTTTTTCTAGTTTAATATTAAATTAAAACCTCTTAATTATATAAATTTAATTTAATAAAATTTATTAAATATTTTGAATCATTATAATTAATATAATTTAATATGGTCAATTTATTTTTTGGTCATTATGAATAGTAATCATAGTAAATATTTTCTTCTTTGGTAAAAGAGATAAAATTATATTAAATCATGGGGTAATGCTTTAAAATATATAAAAAAACTACTAGTGTCCTATTATATGGCTATATTTTGACCAATTATTTTTTTATGGAGTTAAATAATGTATTTAAAAACATTATTTTTAAATTTTGGAAACCTTGCTTAACTTTTGGGAAGACAAGTCATATTTTAGTCAAACTAAAAACTATTTATGGGTATTTAAATCTAGTTTCATGGTTAGAAGACACCATTTGGTTTTAGATTTATAAAAATTCTAAAATTATTAATTTTTTATTATTTAAAAAAATAAATTTTTGAAATCATATTGTTACTTTATTTCAAGTTGGAATTATTTTTCTCTTAAAATCATGTATTTCCCTCTAAATTATTTTTCACATGTTTGTATTTTTCTATTACAAATTATTGGTTACACCTATAGAAACTGAAATTGATAAAACGGATTCCAAATTTTGAATCTTAATTTTAAAATTTGGTTATTATTACCCCTATATTTTGGTTCATATTTTTTTTTGTCCTCGTAAAAAGTTTAGTTATAAAGGTTAAGGTTCAAATGAGTCTAAAGTAGTTTGACTAGAATATAATTCTTAAAATGTATCCAAAAAAATCCAAATGTGATTTATTGAGTTTAGTTAAACCTTATAAAATATTATCTTCAAATTTTGGGTTCCTTGGTTCAACATTATATGATTATGATATATATTTTATTAATCTTTTAAGTTATTCCTTGTGTGTGTGTTCCCTCCCTTACAAAAGGATACCACATCTCCTACATTATACACACTTCATGAGGCTTTATATCATCTAATCCCTACCATAATACCTCCATATATTACTTCTTCATGTTCTATAGATTCTGTTATTTCCAAAACACCATCCTATCAAGGCTTATGATGTATGGAAATATAGGTTTACAACAAAGAGGTATAACTCTTAAGTGAGTACTTTAGATTTTATTTCTTATAATACCTCCTATAAATATAAAGTACCAGTTATTAAATAAATAAATCAGTATATTATATATAATTATTTTTTATTATGATTGTGAAACATCAATTATTTACCTACTTTCTATCATATGTAAAATAAAAACATCACTTGTGCGTACATATGGATTACTCTATCCATGAAGTGATGTAATTTATTTTTTATCACAATTTTAGTTGGATGGATATAAATATGGGAATAATTAATATATATGATATTTATGAAAAAATAATGGTATTTAAAATATAAAATATCATTTATTTTCTTCCCCTTTCACTCATTAAAAAAACAATGTTACTCGTGCGTACATATGTACTACCTCCTCCACGAAGTGATGTGATTCATTTTTCATCTCTATATTTAAATAATTATTCTATGTATATAATGAATATATATGATATTTATATTATGATTAAAAATATATATGTTATGGATCCATGATCAAAGTATAAGGACCGGGACTATCAAACTGAAACACGCATGAAAGATGAAGCAGTTATCACCCAGAATTTTGATTTTAATAAAAATTTATTAATAAAAGTTGATAAGATATTATATATAAATAATATATGGTATAATATACGTGATTATATTTATATAATATACTTATAATAAATATACATTTATAATATTTGATTCTTTAATATATATGATGAAATACGTGACTTGAGGTTAGAGATTTATATTTCAATCCCATTTTTATCAGGATTATTTATGCTTGAATTTACATTATATAAATTATATAATAATTACTGAATAAATAAATTTCATATTGATTATCATCTTTTTATTTATGGAACATTAATGTTTTAGTACAATTTACCTCTCTTTGGTACTCTAATGAGTTCAAAAAATGTTTTTAATAAAAGAATATCATATTTTTCTTATTTATCTCTGAAAATTTATTCTTCTATATCCATGTTTTCAAAAAAATCAAGAAATTTTTTAGTATTATTCAATGATTTTTTTAATTTATCTTTAACCATTTCTTAATTTTTACAATTTTTTAAAAAACAATCTTCTATTTATTTTCTAGACAAGGTACATTTTACAAAATGTTTGAATAAAGTCGTTGTTTTAATGATTGCAAAATGAACAGAATTTCACACCATCAAGACTCCTCAATACTTTAAAGATTACATTGAAATTTGATATGGTTCTTTTCAAATAAAATGTTTCCCTTAATATTTTGTAAATTTTTATATTTTAAATAAAAAAATTAAAAATGAAATTTGGATTTTCCTTAATAAATATTCCGATGATCTTTTAATGAAAATTTTCATCTATGATAACATCCATTTATGTTAATTATTCTTTAATCAGGATATATTAAAATACTACCATCTGTATTGTTTCTCTAGATGGTTTATGATTATTATGATTATTTTTTTATATAACCCTTTTATTTTTCATTGGTTATTCTATGATTATATGTTTATGAAACCCATTTCATTTACGTGGGTAATGATATGATGATATGATAAATGTTTTAGGACATTGTTTCATGCATATGAATGGATTATTATTATGTAATGGGTTGGTCCATAATTATATGTCCCACCAATGAATTAGGTAATTATTGATATCTATTTAGAAAAATTTAACTAGAATGGGTAGTGATCCAAATTCAGTAAGGGACTCTATCCACTATGAAAGTCTTGGGAGTGAACCCTGGTTAAGGGTAACATGGAATGTGAAGTGAACCAAATCCATTTTGATATTCTTGGAAATGATACTTGAATAAAGAAATTTTTCTTTAAGATTTTGAGTATTCCACAAAATTATGTATTATGATTATGATTTTTTCCATGGATTATGACTGATTATTAATGATTTCAAGCAGTTATGACTTTTTTATTTTTTTAAGATAAATCCTTATTCTATGATTTATGATTAATCATATTTGAGTAATTAGGTTTTATTATTGCAAGTTATGATCATATTCTAATACCCTTATGCTTATATCATTCTTCCATATGATGATTGATTAATCTCTCATATGTTTACACTTAATGAGAATATGTGCTCACCCTTTCTAATGTTTACTCTCCCTAGGTTATAAATTAAGGTTTTATTCATTTTATTTATAATAATTGTACTATATGGTAAGATCTTTATGGAATAAATTGAAAATATTTCATGAAATAATATTTTCATGTATATCATCTCCAAAGACACTAAAACCTTATGGTTCCAGAAAGGATCATAATGTTATGTCATGAATATTTATATAATAAAATATAATATATATATATATATATACATATATATATATACTATGGGTCCCTACTATTGGTATCAAAGAATATTTTAGATAATATTTATATATTATGGTTAGAAAACATGGGTGAAACCCCTAATGACAATTCTAAGTATAGGATAACCTTATAAAGCTTTGGTAGAATTGATATTGTGTTGTTTTCCTAGAAAATACATACTTTTCTAGATACTAAAAATTGGATGTGGTTATGAAAAAAATTAATTTGGGGGTAATAAATCTAATAAGGGTATATTGGGTATTAGCTCGATAATATTTAGTGCATGATGAGTGGGCCTAAGACTGTACTCCTGGCTAGATAGTCCCAGTGGATATGCTTTGGTCAACTCACATTTTATTTATGAATCATTATCAATAATTTGAATAGATGATGATAATGAATTAGGATGAACCTAATGTGTAATATATTGAAAAGGTGGTGTCATGATTTATACATATGATATTATTTTTCATGATTACATGGTTTTCCATTATGATTTTTGTTTCTCACACTATGATTTTTGGTTATAGTTAATGGATAGAACCGAAATAAACCTTATTAATACTAAATATGATTGGAAATGAAATTATTTTCCTCATAAAAAACCAAATTCTATGTGGAGTGAAATGTAAAATATTATTGTAATTCCTATACATCATTCTCAAGAAATTAATAATGTTGAGCTTCCAAATGAGTATAGGAGGGAGCAATGTTCTATTTAGTCTTTCATGAGGAAACTTCCACCATTTTTAGTATATTCACTACTCCACTAGTTATAGGGTGATAGATAAGTACCTTTGAAAAGATATTTTATGCTCTCTAATATTTAGATTAGGAAAAAGTTATTATGGTTGTTTATCATTTGGAAGGAGAAATAGATCAATATTGGAATATTTTCAAGAAAATGAGGTCATAAAAAGAAATTGAATCTTTTGAGTGGGATGAATTTACAAGGTTAATTTTCAATAATTAATTTTCTTGTATTCAGTGTAAAAAAATAATTCATTAAGCTTAAGAAGAATAAATATGAATTAATTTATACCTATGAGGTAAACTTTATAAAACATTTGATGTATGGTTCTAGTATTATCATTGAACAAAAAATTAATACTGATCGATTCTTTAGTGGATTATAAACATGTATCCAAAGGGTGTTAACCATAATGTACATTTTTAACTATGAATAAATATTTCAATATGATACCAAGGTAGAAATAACAATGGTAGTGTCTCAAAAATCCCATGGTTTTGATAAGAAAATAAATATGAATTGAAGGGAAATTCTAATAATAAAATTTGTGGAGAAAAGAATATGATCATTCCTTTATGATCTATGTTTGGAATGAATCATGTATGAAATTTTACTTATGGGTAATATTGAATGTTTTAATTTTGAAAAAGAGTTCCATCAATAAAAGGAATCCCAAAGTTATTTGAAGAGCATAGTAAATGAAAGAAATGGTGAAAAAGATCAACATAATTCACCACCCACACTCAAATTATTAAAATGAAAGAAGTTTGATCGTTATGATAACCATTGATCAAATCTAAAGGTTAATGATGATGATTTACTTTGGTAACCTCTTAACCCAGTAAAAAAGGAAAATCTCACGTGATCACAACTATTGAAGTGGGTCAAGAGAATGATGTAGTGAAATGTACACATATCAGTTACTCTAGAATTGAAAATATTTTATTTGATTCTAGATCTAACCACTATTTTTTTTCTAAATAATTTTATTAGGGAATCACATCAACACCACATTGATTTGATTTTGATTTAGATCTAAAAAATTATAATGGTATGATGATCACATATAATGTTTATATATCCTCTCTGATAGAAGTTTATGGGATTGTGCTTCTAAAAAATCTTGTGATTATCCCTCTATCTAAATTTGATTTGATTTTAGGAATGGATTGGATCTCTATATATAGAGACTATGTCAATTACAGAGTAAGAGAAGTGACATTTGATATTTTAAACCAACCCATGATCACATTTTGTGGGAGGGGTGAATATGAACTTCCAATGGATGTTAATTTTGTTATTTGGGTATTAATTATTATTAATTGGGAATTTTTATCTCAAATTTATGGGGAGAAACTCAAAATAAATTATACACATTATTTTGGTATTTTTTAATGTATTTACTAATGATTGTAAAATTCTTCACCCACATCGTGTAGTTTGGTTATTAATTGAACTCATACTTGGTGATACACCTATTTCAGAAACCCAATATAGAATGGCCCTAAATGAGACTTAGGAGTTAAATAATAAAATCCATGAGAATATTGATAATGGATTCAAATTCTTGAGTTTGTCACTATGTGGTGAACAAGTTATTTTTATTATAAATAAATATGGGTCAATTAATATTTTCATTGATTACTGGAAACATAATATAATAACTATCAAGAAAAAGTATCATTTACCCCATATCTATGGTTTTTTTGATCAATTATGAGGATATAATTACTATTCCATGATTTTAATTCATCATGGATATCATAAATTGAGAGTTTATAAGTAGGATATACCCAAGGAGACCTTATATATGATGTATGGCCATAACGAGTTTATAGTAATTCCATTTGGACTTAACAATTCTCTTAATATTTTGATATATTTTATGAATAGAGTATGTAGAAATTACCTTGATTAGGTTTTGGTAGTCTTTATAGATGATATTATTATAAATTCAAAGATAAAGTAAGATCATGATAAATATCTAAGGATTACTCTGAATACATGAGGGAGGATAATTTATATGATAAATTTATCAAATGTGAATTTTGGATAAAAAAAATTTCAATCTTTGGCTGTATAATCTCATGTGAGGGTATATCGGTGGATCATTAAATATTAAATTTGTTATAAAATTGGTCATATGAACCATAATAACCAAGATCCATTGTTTTATTATATTTTTTGGATACTTCTAATGTTTTGTGAGAGATTTATCATGTCTATCTAATCCAATAAACTTTTTGACTAGGAAGGAATCCAAGTTCTATTGGATAGATGAATATGAGGAATATTTAAAGGAGCTAAAAAGAGGGTTTTTCAGTGCACCAATACATTCACTTCCCTATGGTAGAGAAGGATTTTTTATCTTTATTTATTCATTAAATAATTTAATAGGATGCATCCTCAAGTAGAAGTATATGGTGACATTTTATTCCTTACACTAATTGAAAATTCCTAAGAAAAAATACTCGACACATGATTTGGAGTTGGCAGCAGTAATTTTGTAATTAAAAATATAAAGGAATTATATTAAGAGTGAATGGTGTGATATAAATACATATTATAAAATTTTGAAGTATATATTCACAAAAAACGAGTTGAATATGGAAGAAAGGATATGGTGGGAGTTGATTAAATATTATGACATCTCAATAAATTACTACCCAATGAAAATGATCAAGGTGGTTGATGCTATGAGTTGGAAAGACCATATTAGTCTACACATTATAAGAATTGAAAGAGATAAAATATTTATGTATTTATAGAAGATTAATCTTGAAATTGTATGGAAGTAGGATATATCATATCATTATCAAATAAATGTTCAATTATCCATTAATCTAAGGATTACATAGGAACAGAAGGAGGATGTGAAACTATAGAAGAATGTGATAAATGTTCCTAAATTTAGCCATGATTTTCTTAGAAGGATAGTGGTTGGGAATCAAGTATATGTCCCATAAATGCTATATTTGAAGAAGGATTTATCATAAGAATCTTATAATTCATCATTATTTATTCAAACTAAAAGTAAAAAAGTTTTATAGATATCCAAAAGAGTATTTATAGTGGTAAGATATAAAGAGATATATTGTAGAGTTTGTATCTTGGTGATTGGTTTCCAAG
This sequence comes from Viscum album, assembly GCA_963277665.1. Lineage (NCBI taxonomy): Eukaryota > Viridiplantae > Streptophyta > Magnoliopsida > Santalales > Viscaceae > Viscum > Viscum album. The sequence goes on from OY728126.1 coordinate 483,429,863, forward strand.
AAAGTTATGGTTGATATATTGAAATATATGAGGATGATGCAACCATTAACTATGCAAAAATAGAAATTTTAAAACATCACCATGGATTTCACTTTCGTACTACCCAAAATATTTAATTTTCATAATAATATTTGGGTTATAGTCAATATCCTTATAAATTCATCACACTTAATTACTATTAGATAATATTTATCTCTTGATCATCTTTCCAGGATATGCATTGAGGAAGTGGTAATGTTTTATGGAGTACCACATTTTGTTGTATTTAATTGGGTTTTGAGTTTTACCTCAATGTTCTGGAGAAGTTGTCAAAAAGTTTTGTATATAGAGTTGATTTTTAGTAATTTATATTATCCTTACATAGATGATCAGTCTGATTGGACTACTAAAACTATATAAAACATTTTGAGAGATTTCATTGAGTATTTGAAAGTTAGTTGATATCAACACCTTATTTTGGTGGAATTTGTATACAATAGTATCTTTCACTCAAGAGTTAAAATGGATACTTATGAATCCCTCTATGGAAGGAAGTGAATAACACTAACATATTGGGATAAGGTTGGATAAGGAAAGATATTGGGACTTAAGATAATTGAGGAGATAATAGATATGGTTAGATCAATTCCATATCATACAATGGCATCTGAGAGTTGATATAAATGTTATGCGGATAATAGTTTGGTGAGATCTAGAGTTAGAAGTGGGTGACAAGGTATTATTATGAATATATACCTAGAAGATGGTTATGAGATTTAGAAAGAAGGGATACCTGGTCCATAGATATATTGGTTCCTTTGAGATGCTTGATTGTATCAAGGTTGTATCTTATCATTTGGAACTTTAGCTAAATCACCCTCAAGATCATGATGTGTTCCATTTATCTCTATAAGGCCCCAGACTTAAACCTTACTTAATATTGAATTAAATGAATAATTCATGTTGAGGATCTTTTCAGGTTTATAGTTTTAGAGAATTAGAACATAACTATTACATCTCAAAAGATTACAAAGTAGTCACTTCTACTAAGTTTCCATAAATAAAAAAACTCTTAAAAGAAACATGTCTAGTTCCATGTTTTATATAGCATGAAATTCCCTTGATCCCATCCTTGACCTTATTCCACATTAAGTCCTATGAAAAACATTTCAAAAAAACTTGGGGTGAGCATAAAAAGCTCAGTAAGGGATACACAAAGAATGAAATCTGTTAGTTTTTCAAACATCAAGTAAACCATGTATACTCTATCAAAGTAATACCTTCACCTTCATGAAGTAGTAAAAACTCTTCACTGAATAAAGTATCATCACTTACCTTTTTGTAACCAAAGGATTACCATAAAACCCATGTAAAGAACACATAACATATATAAAGGTAACTTGGGACATAAAAATACTTAAGTGGAATAACCATACGGTCGACTTCCACACATATCACTTAATGGAATAGCCATACGGCCAATTTCCATACATACTTAATGGAATAGCCATACGGCCGACTTCCATACCCAATGCATTGGAGGTTATAACATAACCACCCATCCTGGTATTCACGGCACCACCCGTCATATGGTTTATCACGTAACCACCCGTCAAATATCCAAGTACCAATATAAAATCATAAAACATAAAACCAATATAAAGGAATGATAACATTTCCACATTTCAATCACAATATATCATAATAGAATCATTTAACAAAACCATTTTCAATACCAAAATACATAAAAGATTATATGGTATTTATTTTATTTTAAAAATATTACGGCTTGTTGAGGAATCCAAACACCAAATAATACTCACGGCGGCGGAAAAGGTTGTTGTCACCGCGTACGTTAAAAAAACATTCCTTTTTGTCGTTTAGTAAAACGCTTCATAGAAAAAGATTCCTTTTGTATAAAAGTAAAATTCAAAGGGTTTTATACACTATATAAAAGAAAGTTGTGTATAAAATTAAATATGCCTCAATGAAAGGAGATTGAGACGAAGTCCCTTACCTCGGGTCCGACTTGACTCGATCATTCTTTAACGTCTTGAATAATAAACTTGAGTTAATTTATACTTGATTAAGAACATTTTTAAAGTTCATTATTCATTTTATATCACTTATTGCCATGTTATAAACATTATGTAACCATTTAAGTTAATAATGTTTGTTTTGTCAATATTTGGTTCTTAAGTCGAAAGTGGACTTCTTACAATTACATGTTGTTCGTGTGGTCAAAGGTTCTTTATATCCAGAATGACATTCCTGATTTGGATATCATATATATCATATATATCCAGAATATACATGTATATATAATATTACATAATCATTTAGAGGTAAGAAATGAAATGCACCGTTCATGGAGACGGTAAGCCGTACGTACGCATGAACGCTACTTTCATTTATATTTCGTATTTTATAGAATGGAATCATAATGATATAAGAGTATATTATAATTCAAGTATATTAACATATATAATATCATTAACTTTATCCTTTACACATCCCACATATGGTATTAACGAATCAAATCACTTTCAGGGGGCGGTAGTCCGCACTTCCTAAAATGAAGATATCGTGTTTACCCATAATGGAAACAATAATGGTATTCCATAAATGAAAAATACAGAAGCTTAAGGAAAGAATAAACATATTATATATCATATATAAAAATAGTGACATCATAATGGCCACCTTTGAAGGTGTTAAATGAGTATTGAACAATCACCGTTTCGGGAGGCAGAATTTCGCCATCCACGGAAACCGTATGTTCTTTAACCATTTGATGTAGTTGTGTAAGAGTGTAGCTCGAATAAATCTTATAACAACATCCTAGTATATTGAAGATACTGGTTTTGTTACAAAATAAGTAAATAAAAAGAGTTTAGGGGGTTGGAGAAGCAAAAAAAACAAATGAACAAGAGAGAATGAATTACCTTTAAAAGTGTAACTCCTTTTGATTTGAGCCTAAAGGCTTCCTTTGAAAGGATTATGCCCAAAGGGAATCCTCTAGGATGAGGAGAGGGATGTGGAGAGAGTAAATGAGCAGGGGATGGCCGAGCCAAAGGCTTGAGGAGTGTGTGAAATGAGGTAGAGGTGGGGGCCTTTTATAAGAGGAGAGGAGGGTCACTTTTAGAAATCATGAAACTATTATTTTATTTTCAAAAGTGTTTCGAATTTCTAAGGTCCCAAATTGATATAATTCGAGGATAAGGTGATAAGGGTTCAAAATCTACCCATCAAATAGGTTTTGTACATGTTTAGGTTTTAGATATTACATTATCTTTCCATTTTATTTAAATCGTTAAATAATGAGTTCATCACTGCATCATCATGATGTCATAAATAATTTAATTTATTTAAAGTCTAAAAATTATAAAAAAAAATACTATGATGTATGAAATATTTTTATATTTCCAATGACTATTTATAATCAAAAATATGATCTTTATAACCCCATGTAAAAATTGTTTTTGTAAAACATATTATGTTTGTGTCATTTTTACTTTTACATTAAATAAAAAGTTATTTATGTCATTTCCCAACCAAAGTGGCTCCATGGGGTCCCCAAGTTGACCCATGGCTTTTCTTGGTCGGACATGACACATCCAATGATGGTAGGATATGTTTCAAGCTCATCTCATATTATTAAAACATTATTTTTACCTTAAACTACACTAATTACCACTAATCGCGATTAAAAACTTAATAAGTTACTATTCACCAAAAAATTATTTAATCTCATTGAACCACATTTTACTTCTTAATGACAACCATGTATGTCGGATTTTTGAAAATCAAAACACAATGATGGAAAAATTTCATTTAAACGGAAAATCAGTTTTTATATGTACCACTTAGTGGTTTCACTATTCATCAAAAATTGAAGTTTTTCAGAAAATTACCAAAAATTCACCCTAAGCTATATTTGATATTACAAATTCAAAAATGAAGTATATTTTACAAAATTCAAAACATATAAGTCACATTAATTAATTTAATAATTAATTCCCGCTGTCATAGAAAATAGCGTGTTTTTATGAAACAATAAGTATCAAAAGATTGACACTAGTTTAAGTCCGATTTCAAAGTGAAATTAATTCCAACGACCACTATTGGATTTAATGGTAAAAATATTTTATAATTTAAATTTAAAACCAATTCAAAAGATAATCTAATCATATAAATAAATTAGATTAAAAAGAGGTTTTGAATTAAAATACAACATTTTACACTATTCATTAAAAAATGAACTTTATCGGAAAGGTACCAAAAATTTACACAAAGTAAATTTTGATATCCCGATTCTAAAGAAGAGTTATTTTTGGTCCAATAGAATTTATAAGATTGATCAAAACTATATTTAATGACGGTTTTCCATCAAAAGGTGATAAGTGAACCCTTAGTGAAAATTAGGGTATAAATGCCTAAAATTGAACTCTTTCCGTATTTTAAGCCTTTATCTTTTATTGGGTAAATGTAAAAACATTTAAAAACATATATAATCATATTTTAGTTATTTCTATCCATTCCCGCTAGTACAACGGCTACTTGTTAACTAACATTTAAAATAATATTATTTTATTACTTGTGTGCAACGTAAGTTTTCAAAGAAATTCATCGTTGCGTATCGAGTACGCTATCGAACGTAGAAACCCCTTTTAATTAAAATTAATATTTAATTCGTAAATATTAATAAATATGAAAATTCTTTATTCTTTAATTACTTGGGTTGTTACATCCTTCCCCCCTTTTGGGAATTGCGTCCTCGCAATTTTATTCACTTATCAAAATAAGTGGGGGTATTTATCCCTCATAGCATTTTCAGATTCCCACGTTGCCTCTTCAATCACATGGTTTTTCCACCAAAACTTTACCTGATGAATCACCTTATTCCGTAACACCTGCTCCCTGTGGTCAAGAATCTGGACTGGTTGTTCTTCATAAGATAGGTTCTCCTCCAGCTGAACTACCTCTGGACTCAAAACATGAGATGGATCTGGCATATACTTCCTCAATATTGAAACATGAAAAACATTGTGTACCTGAGATAAACTCGGAGGTAAAGCCACTCGGTAAGCAAATGATCCAACTTTCTCCAGAATTTTATATGGTCCAATAAACATTGGACTCATCTTTCCTTTCTTACCAAATCTCATCACACTTTTCCAAGGAGAAACCTTGAGAAAAACATGATCACCTACCTCGAAAGATAGATCCTTACTCCGGTTATCCCATAACTCTTCTGCCTGCTCTGAGCTGTTCTCATGTGCTTCTGAATCAACTGAACTTTTTTCTGCCATCTCTTCTACCAATTCTGGTCCCATCAGCTTCCTTTCACCCACTTCATCCCAAAATGCTGGAGTTCGACACCGCTTCCCATATAATGCCTGAAATGGTGCCATCTGTATACTGGAATGAAAGCTGTTATTATAAGAAAACTCAACCAAAGAAAGATGTTGGTCCCAACTTCCCTGATAATCCATCGAACAAGATCATAGCATATCCTCCAAGGTCTGAATTGTTCGTTCTGACTGCCCATCTGATTGAGGATGAAAAGCTATACTAAAATTTAATTCAGTACCCAACGACTTCTGAAGGCCTTTCCAAAAGTTAGATGTGAACCTGGGATCACGATCAGATACAATGGAGAGGGGAACTCCATGTAACCTGACTATCTCTTTAAGATACAAATGGGAAAGTTGATCTAGGGAAAAAGTATCTCGTATAGCAAGGAAATGAGCAGATTTAGTCAAGCGATCAACAATAACCCAGATTGCATTATTACCTCGAGATGTCCTCGGTAATCCCACAACAAAGTCCATGGATATGTTTTCCCATTTCCACTCTGGCACTGGTAAAGGCTGAAGCATCCCTTTCGGTAACTGCCGCTCTGCTTTAACCTGCTGACAAGTCAGACACTTCACAGTAAAATTAGCAATATCTCTTTTCATTCCATCCCACCAGTAATACTCCCGCAGATCTCTGTACATCTTAGTACTATCAGGATGAACTGAAAACGGGGAACTATGAGCCTCACATAACAACTCATTCTTCAACTATGAATCACAAGGCACACATAATCTCTTCCCAAACCTCAAAACACAATCATTATCAATGTTGAATTCAGGCAACTTACCTTTCTGAACCAGCTCTACCTTTTTCTTCAACTCACTGTCTTGCTTCTGTGCTTGCTTGATTCTGTCTGATGGAGAAGATTTCACTGATACCTGAAACAAAACAGAAGAACATCCTGTACCAACAACTTCTATGCCAAAGTTCATCAAATCTTTAACCAAAGTATCACGTTCCAAACACAACATTGCTAATGAAGCATTACTTTTTCGACTCAAAGCATCAGCCACTTTATTTGCTTTTCCCGGATGGTAATGAATTGTACAATCATAATCCTTGATTAATTCCAGCCATCTCCTCTGTCTCATGTTCAATTCTTTCTGAGTGAATATATACTTTAAAATTTTGTGATCAGTATATATTTCACATTTTACTCCATACAAATGATGCCTCCAAATTTTTAAAGCAAAGACAACAGCAGCTAATTCCAAATCATGTGTAGGGTAATTTACCGCATGAGTTTTCAACTGTCGTGAAACATAAGCAATTACCTGATCATTCTGCATAAGGACACATCCAAGTCCCTTTAATGAAGCATCACTGTATATAACAAACTCACCATTCCTGGAAGGAAGTGCCAAAACTGGAGCATTCACCAATCTTCTCTTCAACTCCTGAAAACAATCATCACATTCTTTTGTCCAGATGAACTTAACACCCTTACGAGTTAGCTTAGTCATTGGACTAGATAACCGTGAAAAATTTTCAACAAACCTTCGATAGTAACCTGCCAAACCAAGAAAACTACGGATCTCGGTTACATTTGTGGGTCTTGGCCATTCTTCAACAACTTTTGTTTTAGTAGGATCAACAGTTATGCCATCTTTTGAAACAATGTGACCCAGGAAAGAAATTTGTTGTAATCAAAACTCACACTTGTTGAATTTTCCATATAGTTTCTTTTCTTTTAAGGTTTGCAAGATAACCCTTAAATGACTTTTATGCTTCTCATTACTTTTAGAAAACACCAAAATATCATCAATGAAAACAACCAACATTTTTCACCTGAGTCAACTAAACCATCACTGCAACAAACTGTTCAATTATGATTCTGACCATCTCCGGAAGCCGATTTAGAAGTTCATTTCCATATGTATACCTTCCTAGCACAACTTCCATGTTTCCTCTTCGAAAAACCATTCCAAACATAGAAATATCTTAGGCGAAGCAACATGGTAATCTGTAAATGCTATATCATTTCAATCATATTATAATTTAACACTTTTATAACTCCTAAAGTTGTCTAAACCGACCTCTGATACCAACTATAAGGCCCCGGCCTTAAACCTTACTTAATATTGAATTAAATGAATAATTCACGTTGCGGATCTTTTCAGGTTTAGAGTTTTAGAGAATTAGAACATAACTATTACATCTCAAAAGATTACAAATTAGTCACTTCTACTAAGTTTCTATAAATAAAAAAAACTCTTAAAAGAAACATGTCTAGTTCCATGTTTTATATAGCATGACATTCCCTTGATCCCATCCTTGACCTTATTCCACATTAAGTCCTGTGAAAAACATTTCAAAAAAACTTGGGGTGAGCATAAAAAGCTCAGTAAGGGATACACAAAGAATGAAATCTGTTAGTTTTTCAAACATTAAGTAAACCATGTATACTCTATCAAAGTAATACCTTCACCTTCATGAAGTAGTAAAAACTCTTCACTGAATAAAGTATCATCACTTACCTTTTTGTAACCAAAGGATTACCATAAAACCCATGTAAAGAACACATAACATATATAAAGGTAACTTGGGACATAAACATACTTAAGTGGAATAACCATACGGTCGACTTCCACACATATCACTTAATGGAATAGCCATACGGCCAATTTCCATACATACTTAATGGAATAGCCATACGGCCGACTTCCATACCCAATGCATTGGAGGTTATAACGTAACCACCCGTCCTGGTATTCACGGCACCACCCGTCATATGGTTTATCACGTAACCACCCGTCAAATGTCCAAGTACCAATATAAAATCATAAAACATAAAACCAATATAAAGGAATGATAACATTTCCACATTTCAATCACAATATATCATAATAGAATCATTTATCAAAACCATTTTCAATACCAAAATACATAAAAGAGTATATGGTATTTATTTTATTTTAAAAACATTACGGCTTGTTGAGGAAGCCAAAGACCAAATAATACTCGCGGCGGCGGAAAAGGTTGTTGTCACCGCGTACGTTAAAAAAACATTCCTTTTTGTCGTTTAGTAAAACGATTTGTAGAAAAAGATTCCTTTTGTATAAAAGTAAAATTCAAAGGGTTTTATACACCGTATAAAAGAAAGTTGTGTATAAAATTAAATATGCCTCAATGAAAGGAGATTGAGACGAAGTCCCTTACCTCGGGTCTGACTTGACTCGATCGTTCTTTAACGTCCTGAATAATAAACTTGAGTTAATTTATACTTGATTAAGAACCTTTTTAAAGTTCATTATTCCTTTTATATCACTTATTTCCATGTTATAAACATTATGTAACCATTTAAGTTAATAATGTTTGTTTTGTCAATATTTGGTTCTTAAGTCGAAAGTGGACTTCTTACAATTACATGTTGTTCATGTGGTCAAAGGTTCTTTATATCCAGAATGACATTCCTGATTTGGATATCATATATATCATATATATCCAGCATATACATGTATTTATAATATTACATAATCATTTAGAGGTAATAAATGAAATGCACCGTTCATGGAGACGGTAAGTCGTACGTACGCATGAACGCTACTTTCATTTCTATTTCGTATTTTATAGAATGGAATCATAATGATATAAGAGTATATTATAATTCCAGTATATTAACATATATAATATCATTAACTTTATCCTTTACACATCCCACATATGGTATTAACGAATCAAATCACTTTTAGGGGGCGGTAGTCCGCACTTCCTAAAATGAAGATATCGTGTTTACCCATAATGGAAACAATAATGGTATTCCATAAATGAAAAATACAGAATCTTAAGGAAAGAATAAACATATTATATATCATATATAAAAATAGTGACATCATAATGGCCACCTTTGAAGGTGTTAAATGAGTATTGAACAATCATCGTTTCGGGAGGCAGAATTTCGCCATCCACGGAAACCGTATGTTCTTTAACCATTTGATGTAGTTGTGTGAGAGTTTAGCTCGAATAAATCTTATAAAAACATCCTAGTATATTGAAGATACTGGTTTTGTTACAAAATAAGTAAATAAAAAGAGTTTAGGGGGTTGGAGAAGCAAAAAAAAACAAATGAACAAGAGAGAATGAATTACCTTTAAAAGTGTAACTCCTTTTGATTTGAGCCTAAAGGATTCCTTTGAAAGGATTCTGCCCAAAGGTAATCCTCTAGGATGAGGATAGGGATGTGTAGAGAGTAAATGGGCAGGGGATGGCCGAGCCAAAGGCTTGAGGAGTGTGTGAAATGAGGTAGAGGTGGGGGCCTTTTATAAGAGGAGGGGAGGGGCACTTTTGGAAATCATGAAACTATTATTTTATTTTCAAAAGTGTTTCGAATTTCTAAGGTACCACATTGATATAATTCGAGGATAAGGTGATAAGGGTTTGAAATCTACCCATCCAATATGTTTTGGACATGTATAGGTTTTAGATATTACATTATCTTGCCATTTTATTTAAATCGTTAAATAATGAGGTCATCGCTGCATCATCATGATGTCATAAATAATTTAATTTATTTAAAGTCTAAAAATTATAAAAAAAATACTATGATGTAGTAAATCTTTTTATCTTTCCAATGACTATTTATAATCAAAAATATGATCTTTATAACCCCATGTAAAAGTTGTTTTCGTAAAACATATTATGTTTGTGTCATTTTTACTTTTACATTAAATAAAAAGTTATTTATGTCATTTCCCAACCAAAGTGGCTCCATGGGGTCCCCAAGTTGACCCATGGCTTGTCTTGGTCGGGCATGACACATCCAATGAGGTTAGTACATGTGTCAAGCTCATATCATATTATTAAAACATTATTTTTACCTTAAACTACACTAATTACCACTAATCGCGATTAAAAACTTAATAAGTTACTATTCACCAAAAAATTATTTTAATCTCATTGAACCACATTTTACTTCTTAATGACAACCATGTATGTCGGATTTTTGAAAATCAAAACACAATGATGGCAAAATTTCATTTAAATGAAAAATCAGTTTTTATAAGTACCACTTAGTGGTTTCACTATTCATCAAAAATTGAAGTTTTTCAGAAAATTACCAAAAATTCACCCTAAGCTATATTTGATATTACGAATTCAAAAATGAAGTCTGTTTTACAAAATTCAAAACATATAAGTCACATTAATTAATTTAATAATTAATTCCCGTTGTCAGAGCAAATAGCGTGTTTTTATGAAACAGTAAGTATCAAAAGATTGACACTAGTTTAAGTCCGATTTCAAAGTGAAATTAATTCCAACGACCACTATTGGATTTAATGGTAAAAATATTTTCTAATTTCACTTTAAAACCAATTCAAAAGATAATCTAATCATATAAATAAATTAGATTAAAAAGAGGTTTTGAATTAAAATACAACATTTTACATTATTCATTAAAAAATGAACTTTATCGGAAAGGTACCAAAAATTTACACAAAGTAAATTTTGATGTCCCGATTCTAAATAAGAGTTATTTTTGGTCCAATAGAATTTATAAGATTGATAAAAACTATATTTAATGAAGTTTCGCCGTCAAAAGGTGATAAGTGAACCCTTAGTGAAAATTAGGGTATAAATGCCTAAAATTGAACTCTTTCCGTATTTTAAGCCTTTATCTTTTATTGGGTAAATGTAAAAACATTTAAAAACATATATAATCATATTTTAGTTATTTCTATCCATTCCTGCCAGTACAACGGCTACTTGTTAACTAACATTTAAAATAATATTATTTTATTACTTGTGTGCAACGTAAGTTTTCAAAGAAACTCATCGTTGCGTATCGAGTACGCTATCGAACGTAGAAACCCCTTTTAATTAAAATTAATATTTAATTCGTAAATATTAATAAATATGAAAATTCTTTATTCTTTAATTACCTGGGATGTTACAATCTCTATTGAGGAAGCACATACTCGATCATTCACATGTACTGAACTCATAGTTCATAATACTAGAAAGAGATCTCTATTATTTATAATAGTTAGTGGAGATTCTAAATCAGATAGAAATTTCTATTAAACAAGACCACTTACATGGTCAATGTTTTATAGTGAAATCATAAATTAGAGTAAGCTTTATGGGAACATGAGGATATGATGAGGAAAAAGTATCCCCATTTTTTGTATCGAACTGACATGATTTCTTGGTAAAATTTATTATAAGTGGGTTAGAATATAACACCCTGATATTTTATGATATATTTCTCTTTAAATAAATTTAATTTCCATGATAGGTTGTTTTACACCTAACATCGAGTTTAAACGAGCCATGATATAAATATTATTATTTAAACATGACCATTATAATATAGCCATCAAAAATGGAGGAATGAATAGTAATAAACAGAAGATTAAAAATATATATAATGTTTTTATATAATTTAAATACATTGATAAATAAGTACTAAATTTTCTGTAAAATCATTTTATGCTTCAAAAATACATTTTTCTCAAAATGGTTTTTATAAATTTTGTGAGAAAATGTTATTATTAATTTCAAACCCTTTTAGAAATTTTAACTGATAAAAGGATAAAATTTTTAATATAATCACATCAAAATTATCATATGGTAAACATTAGTGATTTTTTTTGAAAAGATTAATTTTACAGTGAATAGTGCAAATACTAATTTTTATTGAAAATAGTATTTTTATTTAACGAATTTACAAAGTTTGATTTTGTTTTAAAATGTTTTCAAAGTAAAAAAAATTCATTTATATTTTTATTAATCCAATTAAGATCATTTAAATTAATTTTATTCCTTATTTTAGTATAAACCATTTTATATCAATGAAGACATTGGTCTTCTGGAAAATCTATTTTCATTGTGTTTTACTGGTTTAGTTTTAAATTAAATTCTTCCACTTATATGAATATAATTTGATAAAATGGACTCCATATTTGGAATAACTATTATTAGCATAATTTCATAGTGTTAACTTAATTTCTAGAAATTATTAATAGTAATTATAGTAAATATTTGTCACATTGGTAAAAGAGGTGAAATTGGGTTAAAACCATGGCGTAAAGCTTTGAAATCTCTCTAAAACTTGAAATTATACCATTTTGGGTATTTTTGACCATATATATATATAAGTATTGAAATAATGTATTTTAAAACATATATTTGAATTTATAAACCCTATATTGACTTTTGTGTAGATAAGTTATATTTTATTCAAATTAAAAAAAATGGGTCTATATATGTAATGGCATGGTTGGAAGATTAGATTCAGTTTTTTCTTGGAAAAAAATTCTAAAAATATTATTTTTTATACTACTTAACCAAAAAAATTGTGGAAACCAATTTATTATTTTATTTCAAGGTGAAATGTTTTTTACTCTTAAAATCATGTATTTCCTGAAAATTTATTTTTAAGTGTTTTGGGTTCTTATATTAAAAATAATTTATAAAAATTTATAAATTAAAATTGATAAAATGGATACCAAATTTTTAATTATAATGTATAATTTTTTTATAATTCCCATTTTATTTTTTTTCATATAAATAAGTTTTCATGGTAAAAAATATGAGTTATTACGGATAATGTTAAAATGAGTTTTATGTGGTTTAATGAGGACATAAAGATTTAAAAATTATCCAAAAAAATCCAAATATGATTGGTTGAGTTTATTTTAACCTTATCGCATATTATATTATAATTTTTGGTTCCTTTTTTCACTTTAATTTATCATTATATAGATATATATTATTGAATATTTTAAGTAATTCGAAGTGTGTCATTTCCCTCAGTTATAAATGGGTACCACCTATACTTTATTCTCCGCATATGATGATTCTTATAGCTCTTTAAATCTCATAAATAATACCTTGATATATTCTTTATACTCTTCCTAGAGCTTATTTTCTTTCCAAAATACAATCATTTCAATGATTATGGTGTGAGACAAAAGGGGTTTCTCAACAAATAGGTATAACTCTTAACCAAGTACTTTCAATTTTATTTATTATTATTATTCTAATAAATCTTTTTTATACATTATAAAATAATTAAATAAGTATCTTAAATATAATTAATTGTTATTATTTTTATTTAACAACCATTATACACCTCTTTTACATTCTACACAATACGAAAATAACACTCATGCGTACATACCACATACTATCCCCATGTAACAGTGCAATTTTCTTTTATCTCCATTTTAATTGGATAGTTATAAATATTAAAATAATGAATATATATGATATTTTTTATATAATTTTGGCCTTATTAATATAATATAACATTTACCTTCTAACCCTTAAACTCTTTAAAAAAATGATATTGTCGCCTGTGTGTATGTGTGGACTAACACATCCATGAAGCAACATGATTCATTTTTCTTGTATGCATTTAAATAATTATTTTAAATATGTATATAAAAAATATATGTGATATTTATATCAATATTAAAAATCTAGAGATTATATAACCACAATTAATGTACATGGACCAAGACTTCAAAATCGAAACCTACATGAAAAACAAAGCAGTTATTACCCAGAACAATGATCTTAATAAAGAATCATTAGTAAAAGGTTGATAATATGTTATAAGTAAATCATATATTATATGAAATGCATGATTATGGTTCTATAATATATTTATAATAAATCTATATTTATTATATAGGTTTGGGCCAAAAATTTGGGCCTACGGGCCATATAACGGGCTAAATGCCCACTGGGTCTTCGGGCTATGTAATGGGTCTCCCTCTACCGAGTTAAAATAGTTCTTTGATTTTCTTTAAATAATAAATGAGCCTTTGGCCCAAACATTTTTTATATAGGAGTTTCAAACATGTATTATGTAATATGATACTTCAGGTAAGGGATTTTTGTTTCAATCCCATCTTAATGAAGATTGTTTTTTATTAAATTTACATTGAGAAAATTATAAGAAAATTATATGATAAAACACATTAGTTCCTCTTATACAATGTTTATTTATTTTATATTTAATTTAATTAACATTTTCCTCTCTTTGTTCCTCTAAATGATTTATATTTTTTAACAAAATTTGATCGTATTTCTCCACTTTCACTTAGAAATTTTTTTACTCCATATCCATATTTTATAAAATGTTTTCAATAATGTTTTTTACTATTATTCATTGAATATTTAAATTTATTTTTAAAAATGTTTGAATTTTTTTTAAAGGTTTAAAAATAATATTTTTTTATCATTTTTTAAAAAAATGTGCTTTTTACTGATTGTGTGAACATAATATTTTTTAATGATTACAACATGAAGGAAATTTTCCACCATCATAAATACTCAATGATTTGAAAATTCCATTAAAATTTTATATAGTTACTTTAAATGAAAATTATTTCCTTAATAGTTTTTAAATATTTTTACTATAAATAAGTGAAGTCAAAATGAATATGGTATTTTCCTCAATAAATAATACAATGAAATTTTAAAGAAAATTTTCATCTATGATAACATCCTTTGATATTAATTATGATTTATTAGGGATATGATACAATAATTATATTCTTATTATTTCTCTAGATGGTTTATGATTATGATTATGATACAGTTATGAAACTCAATTATTTTCTATGGTTTATGTGATGATGAATTGTTTATGAAACATGTTTCTTTTCCATGTGTTATGGTATGATGACATGATGAAGGTTTTATGATCTTATGGAAATCAAATCCAGAGAATATGAATAAGTGATGGTTGTGCCTAGAATTATATAACCCTTCATTGCATTGGGTAATGATATATATCTCATGAGATAATTATAACTAGAATTGGTAGTGAACCCTCTTTAGTAAGGGACTTTGTCAATTATGATAGTCTTAGGAGTGAACCTTGACTAAATATACGTTAGAATGGGGAGTGAAACCAATATACTATGATATAATTGGCATTGAAACTTGACTAAGTAAATGATTTTATATACTTATGTGTATGAAGCAAATTTGTGTATTATTCTTATTATGTGTTCTCATGGATTATGATTTATTATCGATGATTCCACATATGTATGAATTTTTTCTTTTATTATGAAAAAGAATTATACCATGATTTTTAATTAATGACCTTTGACTAACTGGGTATGATTATTTTAAGTTATGATCATGTTCTCATACCCTTTTTCTTATGTCAAAATTGCATATAATCATAGATTGATATCTCATTTTTTACCCTTAATGAGCATCTAATCTCACCCTTTCTTATTTTTCATTTACCCATTTTATAAATAAAGGTTTTAAGTAGGGTATGTCTAATAAGTATACTATGTGGGAAGATATTTGTGGTAGATGTCAAAGAAATTTAATTAAATAATATTTTTATATATTTAGTCTCCAAAGACACTAAACTTTTATGGTTGGGTCATGGATCATAATTTTTTCTACTAATTATTCATTAAATAAGATTTAATATCTATGTGTGAAAATATGGGTTGTTATACCACAAATCATATAATATACTAATAATAACATATTTAAAGTTAAATCCCCATGACTTAGAATTATAATTCCAAAAATAAGGATACATTGTAACTTAACTACATAGAATAGTAGCCCTAAAAAAGGAATAACCTCTAAAATTTACCTCCCCAGATTCCACATCGTTGCCTACCCTCCATGCCAAAAAAGTACTAAAACTAGATGAACCACCCAAACCTAAACCTTGATATTCTATTACATAGAACTTAATCCATTACTAAAACTCATGGAATCTATAGTGTAGTATAAGACTCTATGTCATAGTCTTTCTCTCTAGTTGAAATCTCATTGTAACTTCCCTCTTACTCCTTAGAGCCTCCTCTCAGAACCTACAACACCATGAACACAAAGTAACTTGATAAAATAATCCTATATCTTATAGTTTAATTTTTATCATTAAAAATAAAAATAAATAATAATATAAAACATATGACATTTATCTTTTCTATAAAAAGAATAAAACCAGAAGATGGTGCGACATGATTGTTCAAATGTAAGAAGTTTGTACGAGTATGATAAATAAAACTAAAAAGTGATTAATGAACAAATTTTAATTTTGAATTCCAATTAAATTTTTGAATAGTATGTGTGTAAAATCAGTTTTATTCAAAATAACATCATTAAAAATGCTTTGAAGATATCTAAGAGTAAAGGTTTTTCCCAAAAATACCAACCACACACCTCATTTTGGGGATAATTGAAGTACTTTTATCCACTAAGTATTTATTATTAATTATGATAAATGATGTGTTTTAAAGGGAGATATAATCCATGGAGAATATTCTCCATGTGAGAATTAAAATAAATATCTTAATAATTTTGAAAGATTAATGCTAAAATTATTTCTCAAGATAAATCTGGACCTGATCTTATATGATGGAATTTGTATTCTCAAATTGAATGAACGACATGAATTTTACATTAAAAATATTATTATAATTTTTCTAATATATATATGGATAAAAAATAATAAAAATATTAAATCTATATCAAAGCTAAAATCTATAGAATTTTGAAGCTAAAATTATCACCATGTGAAAATAATCACAGAGTTTGTCTGAGAATACTAAAATGATGAAAATTCACTGGGCATCAAGTTTTATTTAGAGTGATCTAGGTATCAAGGATGAATTATTGTTCTCTCAATATTTTTTAAACAATTTTTAGTATCCCTTCAAGTGATATTAGTAATATTTTAATTAATTTCTGCCATTATATATGTAGATGAATAGCCTTTTAGGGGAGAAATAATTATCATGGAGTATTTGTTTTATCATTTTATAATCTAACATGGAATTATTATTTGATTGTGTTTCAATTATTCCTAAAGATATTTAGGGAGCATGAAAAATAAAATAAAAAATTAGTATCAATGGGTGGTCTCCCATGATAACGATTATCTCAATAGATGTTGTCATGATATGAAGAAATTTAGAGGGAGTTTAAGAAAACAAATGATACTTAAACTTATTTGGAATAAGATATATGCATTGTTAGGTATTATAGGATATGTAATTAAATTAGTATAACTTGTTTTTTATTAAAAAAATTTATTAAAATGGATTTAAAAAAGTGAGTAATATAGAAATCCTTTATAATGTTAAAAAACTCTTATTTCCTACACTGAGTTATGACTTAGTGGGGTTAATGGATTTGTTAAAAATTCATTGGTATGTGGTAAAAAACACTTATTGGAAATTAGAAATAAGTATGTGGATATAATATAAAAAGTGGTTTGGATGATGAGATATTAAAGTAGGTCGGTTGATAAAAGACTAAATGTTTTTAGGGTCTTAAAGGGACTTATAGAATAATTCATGTGAGAAAGGGTGTGAATCAGGGTATTAAATATTTTAAAAAATTGATCAATTTTACTTAAAAAAACCTCACTCCCCTATTCTTATCTTGACCTCATAGTTTTTAGAGTCACCATTTTTATTTTATTTAACTATTTATCTGATTATTCTTTTTCATGTACATACTTTACCAGATATATTTAATTGTTTTAGGCCACTTTGTGTCATGTATAGATCTAAACATGCATGAAAATAGGCATAATGATTTTACATGGTTCACCTACATTGGGTTATTCCATGGAGCTTAAAATATAAATTTGTCATGCACAAAAATCCACTAAGATTATTGTTGTTTAGTGGATAATATTTGGTAACTCCATACCTAGGATTACTATATTATATGGTTTTTGGATCGATAAATCCTTACCTAAGACACACTACCCTTACTCCTTCTTCACAAACTAATCTGGGGTAGGACACCCTCACATTTTATTGACATTTAAACCCATATTCAATAAAAATTATTTTATTAGATGTGTGAAACCTTAGTTTTGTGTATATATGAGTTTGATATCCTCATTAGATTCTTCTTCATAGTGTAATTTGAGAACTTATCCTTGAGTATCTTACTCTTCTTCCTTCTAGAATAAACCTATAAATCCACTTTCTAGAACTATGGATGGAATAAATTTAACTCTATCCTTTAAAGAAACCCCCTATTATTCCACAATAAAATTAGGTCTTCAAGGTTGTGTAAGTTTCACTTCTTCTTTGATATGAATATCTTCAAATTAATTATTAATATCAAATTCACTTCCTCCTTCCTAATATGAATCAATATTTTTAGAAGTGTCTCTCATTTTATCTATACTATTTTTCTAATATGCAGTAAATATTTTCCAATATCCACTCTATTATTTTTTTCCATCTTATTCTTCTTGTTGAAGACTACAATAAAACCAAACACTTTCCATATTTATTATAGAAGTATAAATTTTCTTTTTCCTCATGTTAGACAAGAAATATCCCATTTTTGTGATATTTCAATTCCATATTTCACACCCATATTCGTGACTTTCTCGAAAATTAAATTAAAATAAAACCACTTATGATTTTTAAGAAAACACCTCTATAAGGTTTAGTCAAAATTTGTAATTAAAAATATACCATGTTCATGATGATGCAACTTTCATGTCATTGCCTCTTATTTTTTAATGGTGTGTAGCATAGAAAAACAAGATCTACTTGATCTTCATGAGTTCTAATAAATCATGTTACCTTTAAAATAAATGGGATGATATATAATATCAAATATATAATACTTAAGTAACCCACGTAGCCTATTAATTTTAATTATTTCTACTGTATTACGATGAGGAATTTGATGTGATATTTTATTCCAATAAAATATAATTTCAATTCCTTTACAACACCCACTGAAATATTGTTGTAAATCCATACTTTCATATTTCGAATGGATCGTGGATTCCTTTAGAGTTCCATGATGTTTGAACCATTTTAAAATAGATCTTTCATTATATGATACATTTTTGAAAGACTTCAAGAATACTATAAATAATATTATAATTAATCTATAATAATTATTCCGAATAGATGTTGACGCAAGCTAATACTCAGATTTATATAAGTCTCATATCATAATTTTGTATCCTTGGATGAAACCTACATATTCAAAATATCACACCTACACCAATAGTGATGAAAATTATATTGGAACTGGACACATATACACTCAGGACCAATGACACATACGCTCCCTACTATTTTCAAATTTTCATAATTATGCAAAATGAAAAATACACTAGCCTATAATGACACCTATAATGATCTAAACACACTTATATATATACCATGCATCTTCCTAATTCAAATATATTTTTCAGTATAACACATACACTGGGAACCCATTAATGCTTACATGGAACATGAATTCACACATATGCATCCAAGGAAATGGCACATATACACACAAGACATTTCCATATTTCTTTATCTACTACTACATTGTATTTTACATATGTGATATAAATTAAGTCTAATATGAGTCTTAACAACTTCCATACTTCACGGGAAATCCCATGATCTATTCTAATGATTTTAAATTCCCTTTACATTGTAAAAAAATAAACCAATATGTCAATCAAGATCCATTAGTCAAAAATCCTCTAGGAATAGTCATTTCTATATTCAATAGCCTTCCATGTGTCACCACTTCAACATCCCATAAACCACCTACAAAATTATGATTATAAATATCTCCTTCTTTAATAATTCTTTTAAAAAAATCCAAAATAAACATGTAGGTTTTCTAATAATTTCCCCCTCCATTTGGATTTTATAAAAAATAGATCACCATATCTTATCCCCCTTTTTAAATGAAATAAAAAGGGTTGATGTCGTCCTAATTTTGACTTAAACATTTGTCCCCTTCTATCTTGGGATCAAATTTCAAGAAATATCAATCCTTGTTGATCCTCAGAATGGATGAGTATCTTATACATTGAATTTTACTCTCCCTATGTGAGAATGGGAACAACACTTATCCACTTTTTTGGATTGGGAAAAACTTATCCTCCAGTTTCTATCCCACTTTATCAATTATTCTTCATATTTTAGATATTCTTACCAACTTTTACAATATTATTATTAGACTACCCAATTTAATTTGAACTACCTTATCAAATCCAATAATGAGCCAATTTATTTACTTTACTACTTAAAATTGTGTTGAAAAAATAATAATTAACCCTACTGAGTTAGGTATTGATATAGGAAACAAAATTTTTTAAAAAAAATCTCAATATCTTACATGTCCCTCACTGATTTTCCCAATTAAACCACTTGCCGACAATTTTTATTTTCAATTTATCCAAAACAAACTAAACTTGTGATATTGTCTCACTTTCACACCAAAATATTATTAGAAAAGAATCAAGATGCATGAAGGTGAGAATAGATCATGTGATTAATGAATTGATACCACTTATATCTAGATATAACACTTTAACTCCATTATTTTCAAATCTTTATTGGATTCTTCAATTGAAAATATGGCTGAACAGACATGAAAATTCGTCCTCAATTCCCCATTATTTGGAACTCCTTATATATTGAACTCTTAATTATTTTGGGGGATCTATATATTGGGAAGAAAAGTCTACTTCAGTAGATTTATATATTCTATAATAGTACTCCTCTGATACTGCTAGCTTGATAATAAAAAAACAAACTATCATATAAAATCCATTTAAGATGTTATTCTTTCCCAAAATTTGTGCACTTTATCTTAGTAGTCCGCTTCTAGTAATTTCATGGACTAGTTCCAACTATTTTATGAATGATTATACATGATACCACTGTATTCATAGATTTATCACTAACACTTATTTTATCTATTATTCAAGATCCTTCACTTCTCCATATTTTGAAAATAATTTTAATTCTAGCATACCAATTTTAAAATATAGTTCTGATAAATACATTGGTTCCTTCAAACTGATAGATGGGTAAGGCTAATCCTTGATACTATATATCGTGTTTGATAATAAATGGGAATTGAATCATCTCTAACTTCATTAGTTTAATGCACCATTTCTTATATAATTTCATAGATCGTGTATCCCCCAAAATTTTGATCATATTTAAAATAGTAATAAAAAATTTAATTTCATAGGGATATGGGTACCTTAGATTTCAAAAATTTGAGAAATGAGTCTAGTAATATTAATCTTACCCTTCTTTTTCAAACATTAAATTTCATGTTTTCATATTTATGGAAAGAAAATCCAAGATCTCATCAACTTTATTTTCTTCTAGATAATCCTCGATAATTATCCTCTTAAATTTGGAATCCATATTTTTATTTCAATTTATTTTTATAGATTATAACTTCTTATAAACATCTTTGGGGTTATTATTTTCTATATATCCAAAAACAAAACATTCTCTCCCTTGGTTACTCCTTCCATCATGGATTTATTTCTTTATCATAGATTTATCATTTATTTTCCAATCCATATTATTTTAATTATTATCCTAGATGTATTAATTATATTTATCAAAACATACCACGTTTCATAAAACACCTTTCACATAAACCATTATAGTTTCAGTAACATCAAAACTTATTTCTTTCTTCCATGAATGTTACTTTCTTTTCTTTGATATTTTTTTTATTATATATCATGTTTTTAACTCTATTTCAAGATATATTTATCAAGATGGTTTTCTTAATTTAGGTTCATAAATATATCCTCATAAGGATAGATTTTTCTTTAAGTGAAGGCATGTTCTCTTATTTTATCCTAGGTTAATTTCTCTATATATTTTCATTTGGATATGGTTAGAATGGTATGAATTGTTATGATAATAACCATAACTTCTTCTTTTTTCTTGATAGATCAATATTTTATATCTTCTACTTGATTCATGAGTGATTATTCATTCCCATTCTTCAAAAAAAATATGGAAATGTTTCCATGAATCCCCTAAAAATAATTGTTTATCCATTCATTCATTGTGTACATACATCTATCATTACATTTCATAATGTAATGAAAAAGATAAATCACTAGGTGTAAGATGTAGAACCACAAGACCTCACACACTCCTTGATAAAACACATTTTTATTGAATATTTTATTGATAATAAATGATAAAATTTCATCACATTATGTTAAATATGTTTATTTATAAAATATTTTGGATTAGATCATTTATTTGAAAATTTGATGGAAATTCCAATTTTACCCTTTATAGTGCACTGTAGTATTTCAAAGATAAATATTTTAATATTTATTATTTGAACTTTAAATTATGTAACTATTTTTTTGACTTAATGGGATACAACTTTTTTCAGAACATTAGAGCTAAAATGTACATTTTTTTGGACTAAATGGAGCATGAAGTCAAATGTGGGATGGACCCACCAGATTGGATATTTGTTCTGTATTTGGGCCATAACTTATTCATCCAAGATTTTATTGGGATAAAATTTTGAGAGGATATCTAAAACTAAATTATGAACAAATCATTATTTTGGAAGAATAGATGGTTCACACGTTTTAGAGGTCAAATGGGAGGTGCAGTTTGGATTAAAATATTTGGCCAAGATTCCCTATTCACGCTTGAAACCTCTTTAAACCTAGCCTCCCCTACACTATATTAATTAGTTTTTTTATTACTTGGAGGGGTTGGGACGTGAATTATGATATTGGAAGCCAATTATAAGTGGTTATACACCATTTAATCTCACAATTGGATGGAAGATACCAAGATAGGATCTCCTCCAAAATGCTCTTCTTTTCCTCTTCTTTGTTGTAATGTTGTTGTGCTTTCAATAAACTCTTAGTTTCTCTTTAACTTATTCTATTATTTTCAATTTTATTATTCTCTTAATCTTCCTCTTTAATATGGAATTCAATATTATAAACAATATTGGGTTATACCCTTTCAAAACCTTTTCACTTGTATAATGTTTCTATGATGACTACACCACCCATGGAAGATTAGTTTTTTTAGTAATCAATCGAACTCTATCCTTATTCATTCATTTATTTTGAATCAATGATAAACTATAATAAACATAATATGATTGATTAATTTAGTTTTTAATTTAATTTAAACTAATCAAGCAATTTAACAATTAACACAAAAACATGTGAGAATGAGATTTTCTGTAAATTGTGAGAGCGCAAACTTAATCGATAAAACAAAACCATACGGGATCAATTTTTAGGGTTCAAATATAATCACTAAACTCAATTAATTCTAATTTCCAGAGAGAAAATGTGCCTTAATTTACCACTAACCATAATCTAACCTTAGAACATCAATCAAAGTAGGGTGTTGTGATTGCATGTTCCGAAGTTATCCTAGGGTTAAATTCACTTAATCTTTGTGGTAAAGTTAATTCTTATAGGGTTCGGGATTTGAAAAATTAAGGGATCATAATTAAGTGAATGATAATTTAAATGATAATGATAAATAATTGAGTTAAGAGTCAGAGTTAGATCGATTACACCTTTTAAAACATTTTCTAAAAAAACATCTTCTTGTTGTGTCTTTTTAATCGAACTTTATTTCAAAATTAAAAACAAAAAAAATGCAATTTTATTCTAGAAAACTTCATATAGTTTTATAAACTATAAAAAAACCCCCATCATTTCAAGTAGTGTTTTTATTCTCTTTTATTTTATTTTTATAATACCTTTAAGAAGTTGTTTTAATTTACTTCCTCCTTTGAGATATGACATTGGTCAGCCACTCTATTGCACCCAAGTACCCCAAAAAACCATTAATCATTTGAGGGCGCCCATGACTGCACCTTTCAAATTGGAGTTGTTTTTGGGGAGGAAAGTAATTATTTCAACCAATTATAGGTATTTATTTTATTTTACATTTTATTATCTTCTTCTCTTCTTTCTTCCTTCTTTACCCAATCTGAATTTTTTCATCTTCTATTATTTTATTATTTTTCTTTTTTAACCATCAACTAAAAATTCATACTTTTATTTTACTATGGTCTACTTTTCTCACTACAACACAAATAGGGTTTAGCGGCGGTTTTGTGGCGGCGGTTCACAAAACCACCGCTAAATGTTTCCCGAAAAAGGTTTTGCGGCGGTTTTTAATAAACCGCCGCTAAACCCATATTTTTTTAAAAAAATCCCGACGCTTCCATACCCAGATCCTGGTTTCCCCCAACCCTCCTAACCTCACGCTCCCTTCTTCCCACAACCCCCCTACCCTGGCAACTCCGTGACGACTCCGGCGCGACCTCCATCTCCAGTGACCCCGCAACCAGCGCCTACGGTAGAGCCCGCAACCAGCAACCCGCAACCCCCTTCTCCCGGCGACCCTTCTCACTGCGACCGTGACCCCAAAGTGAAATTTCCAACATTTTTCATCTTTTTTTACAAGATTTTGTGCAATATATGTTTATTATTTGAAGATGAGGTTCATTTCGGAGGGCGGGTTGGTTCGGATCAACTTTTAGTTTTTGGATTGTGTGAACATTTTTGTGGCTTTAATTTTATTTTTTAATAAATTACCTTTGTTTATTATGAGAGGATAAAGTGGAATTTTATGATTCAAGATATATAAGAATATAATATAAATGTTTTTTTTGATCCTAGGATTTTATTGGTACATTGCATATAAATTCATCCACAATGTAAATTAATTGTTGGTAGTCATAAATAGTAAAGTGATGTATATAGTGAAAAATTGTAAGAAAATCACTAACTGTAGCGTTTGATATACTTTTTGTTGGAAGGTTCATTTGATACACATTCAATTTACTCAATGTGATGTTAATTTTCAAAAATGTTATTAAAAAATTTATAATTGCAGGGGCAGTGCATTGAATAAAATACTCAAATTTATTCATCATCTTAATTATTTTAATTTTTTTTAGAAATATTTTGATTGGTGTACCCATTGATAACATGGTGTTTGATTTTTTGTCAAATATGCATTGAAATTTTATGCATTCACTGGTTATAGTGTATTGATAGGAAATACTGGATGGGGAGATTGAAAGTTTAAAGTTGGATGTGTGATATAGAGAGTTATACTTAGTGTGTTTGATGAGTTTACGTGAAGGGTTGTGATGAGTTTATGTGAAGGGTTTAACACAACATGAATTTAGTAAGTTGAAAATTACCTTATCTTGATAGATATGCTAATGGAAAAGGCAAAAATTGAAGCAATGGTAGACATTGAGCTTCATGAAGAAGAGAAAGGAGAGACGCTTGAAGCGTTTCAAGATTTTAATACGACATGGAAGTGTAAGTTCTTGTAGAGATCCTAGAATTCAGATTCATGTCTGAGGTTGAGGCCAACACTTCATGAGATAGAGAGGAAGAAACGAGAGACTTGGAGCCGTTGGAATCTAGATGACGACCTCCGAGGTGCTGTTTCCAGAAATTATGCAGCGAATTCCATTGCAACAAACAAGACTGGCTATACTTGGGAAACACCAGGTACACTATATCCTGGTCTCAGACAATGGACTTTGGCACTTGTAGGGATAGCTTTTCCAGAATCAAAAGGTCGAGGTCCAGATCCACACAGATTCGTGCCACTACAGTCTCCTCGCTGCGGTGAGTGCGCTTGGCCGAGCAAAGATACCTTGGTGTGGCTTGCCCTTAGATTCGGGAAATTTCTTACAATCCATACATCTTTAAGTGTGGAGTTGACATGTGATAATGTAGACCCCATGGTAAATATGTTAATGTGGTTGGTTGGGTTGAAAATGGAATACTAAAAGTTGTTCCTAGGGTTGATAATTACACAATGGATTGTTTGGTAATGACATGAAAATGGGATTAATTGAGTTAATTAAGATTTTACCAATTGACTTATGAAATACATTGAAATTCCTAAGAGGATTAGTGTATACAAAATTATGAATATGTTAAATTGGTAATGGATTATATATTGAGGAATATGTTAAATGGATTTTCTTAAGGTAATTCATGAATATGTTAAAAGGGTTAATATAAGGGAATTATTGAATATGCCTCATTGTATGGGGCATGAGAATGGAAATTTGGCTAAATTGGCTATGTAATGTAAATGGAAAATGTGTTAATGGGTTATGGAATAATATTAATTCATATATTGATTGTTATGGATTGATATTCTTATGTGTATTGTTTTGAGTATGGTTGCGATATGTTGTGTGTGTGTATGTGTGGAAATGGATAAATAAGCATGGGCACATGGCTTGGTGGTGGGATAAAGGACTGAGGCTCCTTCCATAGGTCGGTTTGGACTGATGCTCTAACCCCACCCAAGAATGCATGGGTTATGGAGTCGAACTGATTCTCTATACCCCTAATGGTTGAATTTTATGGAACTACCTAGACTGAGGCTCCAAGGTAAGTGTGATGTATTGTTAGGAATGTTTATACCTTGTGAGATAGGGAACTTGAATTATACTCTTATGCATGATAACTAACCCATATTTATGTTAACATAGACTAGAATATTGTATGTGAAAGACTTTTGAATCATGACTTGTATCTAGTAATAGTTACACGATGTGTAACCTAGTTATACAGTGTGAAAGACTTCGGAATTATGTAGAAAAAGATGGTTAAATATGAAAGTACAAAAAATATTTGACTTCACCATTTTAGGTATCTTACTAAATAAATGGTTAATAGATGAAAAAACATTGAAATTAAGTGGGGGAATTATCATAATGTGTTATCACTGTGTTGGATCTAGTGAGAAGAATATTCATTAGCTTATAAATAAGTATCAACAACATTGTTCAAATTATGAAACTAAATATGGTAAAAAAATATTCTATATTATTTTTATTGATCTATAATATTGATAAGTTAAGGTAATGATTATTAAACATAATCCAATGAGGGGAAACTCTAGAAATGGGAACCCGTGAATTGGTATTCTATACTAGTGATTTTGGATGGATGTTATAAATACCGACTGGTATCCCATTTCTAGATATGGAAAATAAAATAAAACATTTAATTGAGATGACCAAGCATGTGAGTACATGAGATGTTCAGGAAAGTTGTAGTATTTTTTGTGAGGGTGTGGAAGTAATCTGAGTGGACCAATGTATCTCATTAATGTAGTGGGGATAGAAATTGTTTGAGGCAACATAAATGTGTGATTGACAGTGTTTTGATAATTGTGTATCCCGATATTCTTACTGCTCCTCAATGAGGTGTTCACGCTGTCTCCTAAGGACCAGACTTGTTTGGTTTGTCTGGGAATGCTAAGTAAGTGGTAAATGTGATCAATGAATCATCTTTATTATATTATGCATACTTTATGATCAATTGGTCATATTTATTATATTATGATTCTGCAATCTTACACTATCGTATATTTTGTGTAGGCACATTGTGATGTACATGGATAAAAGCTGGATCACATTACCGAGGAACACACCTCAGTATGTTAAGGGTTTGAATGAGTTTTTAGATTTTGCAATTTCTAATCGATCCGTTGAAGGGAGAATAAGATGTCCATGTCTTAAATGTAAATTTAGAACATGGTTGAAGATATATTAAGTTTATGAACATTTAATACTGAAGCAATTCCCTGGTCAATATTTGTGTTGGATGACCCGGTTGCTCAAGTCCTTGGGAAGGAGCATCCTGGTAGAGTGTGCGGGATGGGTTTGGGACCCGTACCATCTGAGGTCTTTAGCATGCCATCAGGGATTCTAGCCACATCTACTCCTGGTTATGGTCAGCCCATACCTGAAGATGCTCAGAGGGAGATTTCTTCTCTACGAGCCACAGTTCAAGAACAAGGGGCTCAGATATCCACTATGCAGAAAGCGTTGACTAATTTATCTCAACAGATGAGCAGATATGCCCCCAGTGGTAGTGCACCGAGTGGTGGTGAGCAGGTAAATCACAAAAAATCACAATCATTTAGTTTGCAAACTTTTATTGGTTTTAAGTTTAATTATAAATATGCAACAATATTTAATTTTCAATATAATGTTCTTACAGGTGGCAGCAGGAGATGGAGGTGGAGAGGGTGACGATGCATCATCGGACCATGAGTAGTATTGTTGATGTGTTGAACAAATATGGGAAAGGTTGGTTTGTATATATAACATGTGTGGTGTATGGAACCTTTAAAAAACCATTGGTCTTGGAGGAGCTTCAGTGGCTAACCTTGAATGATCATAATAACCTCAGGTGGTAAAGAGAATGATGTGTTTGTTTCATTGGTTAGATGATCTATGGTAATAGGCTCTTTGATGTTTCTGTTGTAAATTCAGCATTGGGAATTTGACTCATTAGAGTGTTGCATGTCCAAACAGGGGGTGAGAGGCTGGTCATTTGATCAGTGACATGAAGCTCCATAGCTCTCAAAACCCTATCTCTCGTGTGTTTTTTTGCAAGACAACTTTGCATGACCTCATCACAAGAACCATACAAGAGACCTAATCATGTGATCATGTCACTTGACCTCTTTGTGTGATCACCTTGTCTAAATATCTCACTTAATCAATCCATGAACTAATCAATGGTAATTTATTAGAACTTTGATGCACACCCTTGTCTAAATATCTCACTTAATTCCAGACATGATATTCAAATTCATTATGTGTAATAATAAATGGCTGAGGATACATGAAATTCATGGGAATTTTTAAATATGGGAATTCATGTCATGAATTGGATACACAATGTGAATTATCCGAGTTCAATATTTTAAATGAGGTTTTATTAGATTTTTTCTCTAGTATTTAATACATAATACCCAACTATCATTCTGAGTGAACACTAGGTGTCTTGAGGAAAAAATATATCCCACTTCATCCTTTATTTGATTCATGGGATATGGTGGATTCCTCTTGGCGATCCATGGTGTGTTCTCCTATTTTTATATTTCTTTAATTATGTACCTATTTTGGAGATCCAATATAGAGGTGGTATTTTTCTTTGGTGCGTGAATGTGCATGCATTTCTACAACCCCTTGTTTAGGTGTAGTTTCATGCATGGTTTCCATGTGTGGTTGTGGTTTTTGAGTTTATTTTTCTTCATCCTACAGTGAAGAGTTAGAAGTGACTGCTTCCATGTGGTAGAGGATACCCATTCTCAATCTTCTATATTATATGTGTGGTATAATCAAGTTCTTTCTCTCTTTCAAGTAAATATTAAGGGTTTTTTAGTAATAAAATAATTTATGAAAAATATAAATTTATGATAATGGGTAATTTTCTCATGCCTTACTGCATTATTATATGTTTTTGATATATCTATGCATGATTACATCCAATTCCAAATATAAGTACTATTGGGACCCTGTTTGTAATATAGTTGTAATGTTTTGAGGACACTTTCAATGTTGTAATGTAATTTCTCCCTGAATAAAAATAAAAGGAATATATTTTTGGATAGTAATTGGTGTCCCATTGATGTATTTTTTTGTGTGGGGATAACCACGATTAGTAAAAATGATATGTGATAATTCCCATGAATATTCATTGAAGTTGTTATCTGTGATGTTGTGGATAATTCATCTTATTGTGTTCCACTATATGGTTTAGGAAGTTGTATGGTGATGTTATTGACCAGATTGGTTGTGTAGTACAAGGGGATGTGATTCTTTGGTCGATTTTCATGTATGTGATTTTGGTAGTAGTGAAATGTGCTATGAAGAGGTTGTGGTACATGGTTATGGGGTCATGGATGTGGTGTAGTGGTTGTAGAATAATTTTTTTGTAGCAGATTCGTTGATTTGGTATGTGGTGATAGAGTTTCATGATGGTTTTAAGGAGTATTTGATTTTGTGATATGGGTTGGGCAATGTGGTGTGGAAACAATGGTGGATGTGTGGTGTTGTGGTGATAGTTTTGTGAGTTGAATTAGTTGTAGCATGGAGTGGATATGTCAGTTTCTCGGTTATCTATGAGATGAACTATGTTGATAATGTAAATGATCTAGGTTAGTAAATAAAAAATATTTATTGGAAATAGATATGTTATAAATTAATCAAATGAAAATGTAAAGTGTTATGTGAATTGTAATGGATAAAAAATAAAGGTGGTGAAACATGTATGTGGAAAGTGGAATGTTGTGTTGATAGTGTTGTTATTGTCTTGGGTGATTCAAATAGTGATTTAATTGGTTGTGATTATTGATTTGTGTTATGGTGTGGTGATCTAATAAGCTCAAGTGTAGTTTATGTGGACACATAGGTTTGGTATTGTGGGATATCTATATACCATGGATGTTTCTATTATTTTATACACCAAGCATAATTTATATAAAATTACCACTACTCAAAGGTTTAGAGTTTTAGGTATTTTCACCAATAAATATGATGGTGGTGAAATTTAGGCATGGGTTCACACACATTCTCTCACTTCATTCAGAATTAGTGACACATGTTGGTGTTGGAGAATTCATAGAAACGATGTCATGTCCATGGTGCCTTCCGGTGGGAATTGATCTATTAGAACCAATTTCTATGAGTGATAAGTTATGTGTTTCTATGTGATATTTTGTGGGGTAATTGATGGTAGGAGGAGAGGACAATGATTATGTCCATCACATTCATGATACCTTAAGACTCTTGTTCTAGTTTGGATGCCATTTGACAGAATATGTGTCCGTGGGTGGGAAGAGATGTTAGGTGGTAGTGTATTTGTCTACAAGTATGATTTATTGTGAAGTGATGGACTATGTGTCTACTGGTGGTATGTGATGTGATGTGATGGCCTAGGTGACTGCTATTGGGATGTTGTGTGATGTGATAACCCATTTGTATACGGGAAGGATTTGATGTGATGTGACGTGGTTTGTTTGGATGGGATGGGAGCATTGCTAATTAGATATAAGGTTGTGAGAGTGGAAAAGTAACGTCTAATCTATAGTGGGGTTACATTAATTTTTTGTTGAACACAGTTCCATATGATAATATTGGATCAATTATTTGATGAGTAATCCATGGTGTACAAAGGATTATTTAGATGAAATGTATGGGGTTATATGGTTTATTCTATTTGATGGCCAGCACATTAACACACCATTTTCACCTAAAATTGAAGACTTCATTAAGACCTAGATGATTATATCTTTTTTTTCTCGCACTACATATATATTATAGTTTTCAGGATACAAGAATAACTTTCGAGACTAAACTGGACATTACCAATTCAAATAGTATTCATGTTACTTAACTGGATTTCAATTATCATTTGGAACATTGGGATACTTTTATGGAATCAAATATTTTCAATTTTGATCATCTGTAAACTATAAGTATAAATCCATGTGACCCCCAATCTCTTGTTTCATTTGATGTTATCTTGTGTTTCATTCTAAATCCATAATTTTAGGTATTTTTTATGCTTTAGGTATTCTTATTGAATTGGATCAACTTTTTCATCAAAATTAAATGAAAGGGTGTTTATGAATATTGCGTAGGTGGTGCATGAATTTTTTCCTTATTATATATATGTTGTATGTGTTGTTTGGTTTGTTTTCCAGGGCAGTGGTGGAGTATAAACAGAAATGCATTTTTTTTCTGGGTCAGCATTTCCCGGCGGTTTTAACCGCCGCTAATGTTTTACCACTAATACATTTAGCGGCGGTTTAAACCGCCGCTAAATGTATTCGAAAGACTGTTTAGCGGCGGTTAGAACCGCCGCGAAATCACGTCGGAATTTGCGGCGATTTTAACCGCCACTACAAAGGTGCCTGGCACGCCTGAATTTCGCGGCGATTATAGCCACCGCTAATTAAATAGCCCTTAAAACCGCCGCTAAATTTACCAAAAACCACCACGAAATGAGGTACTACGACGCTTTTCTTTGACCGCCGCGAAATGCATAAAACCACCGCTAATAGATTGTCGATGCCAAGTTTAGCGGAGGTTTCTGTAAACCACCGCCAAACCATGTAGCGGCGGTTTAAACCACCGCTATAGGAAAAAAAACTGCCGCTAAGAGGCGGTTTTCCTGTAGTGTCTTATTTTCATTTTTATTTGATTTATAACATAAACTAATCCTGATGATATTTTAGATCTTGACCCTGAGATTGAACGTAGCCTTAGGGCTCGAATCAGACATTCTCAGTCTATGGGAAGTTCTAACATTCAACCAGTTGGAGAATTACTCCAATATCATAACATTGAAATTGGAAGAAATTCAAATTCAACCATAAAACAAGAACCAATGGCTGAGAATAATGGAAATGAACTTAATAGAACCATTCAAGAATTGGCTGAACCTGATATTAATTATCCACCAAATTGCATTGCATACCCAAATCTCGAATCAAACTTTTAATTGAAATCTAGGTTAATTCACCTACTTCCAAAATTTCATAGCCTCTCTAGTGAGGATCCTAATAAACACCTTAAAAAATTTGATGTGGTTTTCTTAACCTTAAAACCAAGAAATGTTTCTAAAGATCAAATCAAACTAAGAGCCTTCCCATTCTCACTTGATGGAGCTGCAAAAGATTGGATGTATTATTTACAACTTGAAGATGTAACTTTTTGGAACAATTTGAAACATCTTTTATTACAAAAAGTTTTTCCATTATCAAGGACCACATCCATTCAAAAGGAGATCTCAGGGATCAAGAAATCTCAAGGGGAGTCAATGTATGAGTACTGGGAGTGATTCAAGAAGTTGTGTTCAAGCTACCCACATCACCAAATTAGTGAGCAACTCCTCATCCAATACTTCTATAAAGGACTCACACCTATAGAGAGAAGCATGATGGATGTCGCAACTAGAGGATCATTGGTGGAAAAGACACCAGTAGTTGCACGTGAATTAATTGATAAGATGGCCCAAAACTCCCAACAATTTGGCGATCGAGGTACACCGCATGTTAGGGGAGTACATCAGGTAAGTCCTTATCTTGAGAGTCATTTAATTGATACCAAGTTGGAAGAATTTACCACTATAGTGAGGCAGATTTCTTTGGCTCAAAAGACATCCCAACCCACTCCTTCATGGCCTTGTGGAATTTTCACTGAGACAAGCTACCCAACTAATTGTTTCCCCCAACTGCAAGAAACAGAATATTGTGCAGCATTATTTCCTGGGAGACCATATCAGCAGCAACAAAAACCATATCCCCAAAAGAAGATTGATTCCTTTACTAAAACATACAACCAAGGGTGGAAGGATCAATCAGACATGAGGTATGGCTCTGGAAAACAACAAAGTCCCCCTTTCAATAAAACTTCCTGCAGCATCCACCTTAACAACAGGGTTTCCAATAACCCCAAAGGTGATTTGAAGCTCAAACATCAACAATTAAACAACAATGGAATCCCAAAACCAAGGTAGATTCTAACACTAATGATCTTTTGAAACAAATTATTCTTAATCAAGAGAATGAAATGAAGAGTCAAGGTTCATAGCTGAGGGAGTTAAAGACTCAAATGAGCCAGATTTCCACTACCCTCCATGAATTAGTAAGTAAGAATTCTATAAATCTACCTTCCAAACCTACTCCAAATCTGAAGGGGAATGTCAATGTCATCACATTGAGAAGTGGGAAGCAAACAACTGATATATCTACATCTATCATTCCACTGGGATTTACCTCAACTCCAGAAAATACCCATTCAAAACTAGCTGATGAGAAATCCAAGGAGAAAGATAAAGGTAAGAAAAAGATTAATGATGTTCCTCCTAAACCCCTTCCCCTTCCAACAGGGTTGTACAAACCAAGAAGATGGCTGAAGAGGAAATGAAAAAAGAATTTTTGGATACATTAAAGCGTGTGGATATCAACATCCCTCTACTTAAATCCATCAAGAAAATCCCAAGGTATGCGAAATTATTAAAGGAACTTTATACCAATCTAAGAGGGATCAAGGGAAATGAGAGGATAAATCTTGGAAGGAATATGCCAGCACTCATTACACCAACTTTAGAAATGCCAACAAAGTGAAAGGATCTGGGGACATTCACCATCCCATACACTATAGGGGAGTTACACTTTTCTGATGATCTTTATGGTTTAGAAGATTCTATAAATGTAATTCCTCACTCTGTATTCTATTATTTACATGTTGGTGAGTTAAAACCGACGAGAGTAGTGGTGTAGTTGGCTAATAGAGCTACAACATATCCAGCGAGATTCCTTGAGGATGTACTTGTCCAGGTAAAAGATATGATCTTTCCAGTAGATTTCTACATGCTTAACATGGAGGATGATCAGGTAAGTTCTCATGATCCCATTATCTTAGGTAGACCCTTCCTCAAAACTATAAAAACTATCATAAATGTTAATTAGGGTACACTTTCTTTGGAGTTTGGGGATAAAGTTGTGATATTTAATGTTATTGAATCCATAATGTACCCCTCATAGGATCATTCTGCATTTTTTATCTCCCATTTTGAACCAAAAAATAAAAACCCCATGGAATTTTATTGTCCTATGCTTAGGTAGATTATGAGTATTGGTTCTAGTTTGATGTCTAAGAGTACTTCTACACCTATTTCAAATGCACAAGACTCTCTTAGATTTGATTTTGAAATGGATTCATATTCTGATTTTGATCATGAAAACTATGATTATGACATGGTTGTTGAGTATGATGATGGATTTGATGCTTTATTCTCTGATTTTGATGATGTATATTATGATACTGATGTTCATTGTGCACATATTTCATTTCCTTCAATTTCTCCATTTATACATCACCCCCTTCATTGGAACTCAAGACATTTACACCTAATCTCGAATACTTATACTTGTTAAGTGGCAAGAGATTACCTGTTATAATTGCTAATAATATTACTTTTGAACATGAATAAAATCTTTTAAATATTTTTAGGGAGAATATCAGGGCAATCGGGTGGACCTTGGATGACATATCAGGTATTAGCCCCTCCATTTGCATTCATAGGATTCTTTTGGAGGATGGGGCTAAACTAGTTAGGCAACCACAAAGGAGACTCAATCCAACCCTTCTAGAAGTTCTTAAAAAAGAGGTTGAAAATTGATTGAGGCAGGTATAATCTATCCCATTTCAGATTCCCAGTGGGTGATTCCTATTTAGGTTGTGCCTAAGAAAAGTGGTGATACTTTTGTTAAAAATGAGAAAGATGATTTAGTTCCAATAAGGGTGCAAAACAGTTGGCATGTGTGTATTGATTATAGGAAACTAAATCAGACCACTTGCAAGGATCATTCCCCCATCCCATTTATTGATCAAATGCTTGAGAGACTAGCTGGGAAGACACATTATTGTTTCTTGGATAGATTTTATGGATATTTTCAGGTTCCTATAACTCTGGAGGATCAGGAGAATACTACATTCACTTGTCCATTCAGTACATTTTCCAACTGAAGGATTCTATTTGGACTTTGCAACTCCCCAGGTACCTTTTAGATATGCATGGTGAGTATTTTTTCTGATTTTATTGAGACCTATATGAAGGTATTTATGGATGATTTTACAGTGTATGAGTCTTAATTTGATGATTTTGTATCTATCTTGGGAAAGGTTTTGAATCGTTGTATTGATAAGAATTTGGTCTTAAACTTTGAAAAGTTTCATTTCATGGTAGAGCATGGGATTGTCTTAGGGAATGCAGTGTAAAAACATGGTATAGAGGTTGATAGATCTAAGGTAGATATCATTTCATCCTTACCCTATCCTTCATGTGTGCGTGATGTTAGATATTTCCTAGGGCATTCAAGATTTTATTGGTGCTTCATCAATGATTTTAGTAAGATTTCTCTTTCTATGTCATGATTACTTCAAAAGGATTCTGATTTTGTGTTTGTTGATTCTTGCAGGACTTCCTTTGATGAGCTAAAGAAGTGTCTGACCACTCCACCGATCATATAGCCCCCATGGTGGGAGATTCCTTTTGATCTTATGAGTGAAGCCTCTAACTTTGCAGTTGGAGATGTCTTATCTCAGAGGGTTCAGGGACGTTCACATGTGATTACATATGCATCAAGGACATTGGATTAAGCCCAATCAAACTACACAACCATAGAAAAGGAGTTTCTTTTTGTTATATTTGCTTTAGATATATTTTGTTCATGTTAATTGGGCTCTAAATTAGTTGTTTTTTCTGACCATGCAGCTCTGAGGTACCTATTGAAGAAGCTGAATTCAAATCCCAGGCTAATCCGATGGATGCTCCTTATTCAAGAATTTGACATTGAGATAAAGGACAAGAAGGGTTCGGAAAACCTAGTGACAGACCACATGAGTAAGCTTACTCACATACTAAAGGATGACACCTTGGACCAGGTACCACTTCGGGACACTTTACCCGATGAGCATCTTTATTCCATCTTAAGTATGCATCCTTAGTATGCTGATTTAGTGAACTACCTTATTTCATATGAAATTCCTACAAATTTAAAGAAACATCATGTTCAAAAGTTAAAGAGTGAGTCTGGATTTTATGTGTGGGATGATCCCTACTTATGGCGCATGTGTAGTGACCAAGTTATTAGAAGGTGTGTTCCTGGTCATGATTTTGAGTCTGTTATGAAATTTTGTCATACACATGCTTGTGGTGGACACTTTGGACCCCAACGGGCAGCTAGGAAAGTTTTAGACTCAGGATTTTATTGACCTAGTTTATTCCATGATGCTCATGTGTTTTTTAAGTCGTGCTCATGTTTCCAACACACTGGTAATATTTATAGGATACATGAGATTCCCCAACAACCCATATTATTCTGTGATATTTTTGATGTATGGGGAATTGATTTTATGGGTCCTTTTCCTGGTTTATTTGGTTTCCTTTATATTTTGGTTGTCATTGATTATGTGAGAAAATTAGTGGAGGATAAGGCCACTAGGAATGATGATTCTCATGTTGTTGCGGACTTTGTCAAAGAACGGATTTTTTGTAGGATTGGAGTACCAAAGGCCATCATCAGTGACCAAAGGACACACTTTTGCAATCGAAATTTTTCTTTCCTACTTCATAAGTATGGGGTGACACACAAAACATCAACACCATACCACCCCCAAACAAATGGTCAGGATGGGGTTTCAAATCATGAGTTGAAACAAATTTTGGAGAAAACCATGTATCCAAATAGGAAGGATTAGAGAAAGTGCTTGGATGATTCACTATGGGATTATAGGATAGCATACAAGACACCCATTGGTATTTCCCCATTTCGGATTGTTTTTTGGAAAGTATGTGATTAGCCACTAAATGAGGCTAATATTCATTGTTAATATACTTAATTTTCATGTTATTTGTTATTCATAAACACCATTTTAGTGCATTTTACACTTTGAACACCATTTCACATTATGATTGTAATACCTTCTTAAAATGCACTATTATGTGGTACATTTTTGAACATCATTTAAAGTACCCAATGATTCATCTGATTTTAAGGAATTTAATTTTACATATTTTAATTTGATATTTTTGGAAATTGATCTACACTTAAAAATGAACATGTTTGATTCAGGGATCAATGGAGAATTCATGGAGGATGATGGAGATCTTTGGCAATGAAAGGAAGCAATTCTGGAGAAGGCAGATTGGACACCAGCCCACTGATGAGACTGTGGGGCCCAACATACAGGCCCAATTAATCCCAAATTTCGTGGGATGATAGAAGACATGTACAGGAACAAATCACTCTTCAGGAGTTAATGCTAATTCGGCCTCCATGTTGGTCATTTAGGTGGCCCAAGTTAGAGATAAAATTCTGGGCCAGATTCTGCGGCCCAGAAAAACAGTCCACCATTTTGATCATATCTCGGAATACACAACTCTAAATGGGCCCAAATTTTACAGGCGGTTAGAAGACATCCGGAGCTCCATTTTCTTCTTCTATGGCCCACCCTGATTCGGCCATCTAGAAGGTAATCCAAACGCGTCTGTTCGGTGGATGAAATCTGGCTGCCACCTCGGGTCAAATGTGGAAAATTCCAAATTCCACAAACTTTCCACCACCCTAGGCCTACCATACTCAAGTGGGACGACTTGTACTGTTGAAGGCTCAACCCAAGGCTCCCAAAATGCCTATTTAAGGCAGTAGTGGTGAAGGAGTTGAAGATCTTGGATGCTTTGTTTAATTGTAATGTTATGCTGCATTTTTGTTGCCTCAATTTTGTCTTTCACATGTAAGTTGTTCAATTCACTTTAGTTTCTTAATAAAAGTTCTTCTTCTACTCTTATTCTGTTGTTCTTAATATCACTTTGATACCGTTGGATCAAGGTGTGAATTTATTCACACCAACCCTTGTGAAATTATTCACACAACGGTGGAGTGATCATTTTATTTTTTGTTGTTTTCTTTACTTCTCCATTTTCTCCCTTATGAGTCTACTTTCCGCTTCCATTGAAACCATGGGATCAATGGAGGGCTAACCCACTTATGGGTTGATCCAAGGGAGTAGCAAGGGGCTGGATTGGATGTTATTTATCACCTAATTAATGTATAATCACTTCTTTAATTGGGATTTTTATTTGATGATTTTTAAACTCCATCGTCCTTGTTGAATTTAAGGCCACACACTTCAAGTACTAATACGATCCTTTACCTTGAAGTGCTCAAAACTTTGATCCTTCAAGTGTATAGGGGATTAGTATTAGAGGGTGTAGGCATTAAACCAGTAAGTGATGATGTTGTTTTATCTCCTTAAATGAACCCATCTCAAATTTAAGAAATTGAAATCATTAAAAAGAAAATACGTCCAATCCACCCCGAGTGATAACCTAGGATCAACTCATTCTTTTTAATTGAATCCACTTAAATCTTTTAGATATCTTTAAAACCCATACAAAATCAATCCAAGTTGGCCACTTCATAGCCAAAAATCCATCCCTTAGGTTGTGTATCTTAGGTATCTTCTTAGGTCTCTGTGGAATCGACAACCCAAGCTACACTACAAGGACCGTTCTACCCTTCTTCTCTTGGGTAAATTTGGGCGTGAACAAAATTTTGGCGCCGTTTCCGGGGACCTAAGTAAGTTATCTTAGACATTATCATTCTTTTTCTTCATCCCTCTTCTCTTTTCTCACCCCTCACTCCTATGGAAGTCAATTTTGAACAAGTCCAAACATGGGAAACCTATCCCCACCTTGATCACTCAACCCCATGTGTGACGTACAATGACCATCTTAATTTCTACATGTGGGATCATCAACAACCTAATGAAACACATTTTTTTTACCCCTATTATCCACAAAACATCTCAACATATAATGAGTTTCAATCCCCACAAGGCCAATCTGAACATCCTCCTATGGAATTCCAACAACATAGTTATCCTCCTGGAATAGACCATCTGTCTCAACCCCTTGACCATCATGATCCACAACCATTACTTGAAAAACTGTGTCAACAAATGGAGATAATGAATTTTGAGGTTTCATCATTGAGGTTAGAACTACAAAGCATTAAAACTTGTGAGTAACCCATCCCTATACAAACTGTCCCTTCCATAACCTTATGTGAAGTGTCTAGTTTCACACAAACCCCACATGAATTTATTGAAGAACCAAACTTTGGATTTGGGATAGATGAAGAGGATCAAGTAAATTTTGAAGGGACTTTAGATCAGAAGGAAATTAAATTTTTGGATTCAAAAGAGGAGAATTTGACATCATGGATTGAGTCTCCTAAGTATAACTCCATTGATGAATTTTCAAAAACACCAACCTTTGAACCATTGGGAGAAATCATAAACTTTGAGTCCATATCCATTCCAAACACTGATCTTTCCAATTTTGTGGTTGAATATTCTATTAAAAAGGAACCAATTTTGTTGAAAAATTTGGAAAATGAAACTGAGTTGGATTCAAAATATCAACTTGTGTCTAAATGTCCTATCCAAACCGAGCCCAAAATTATTGTCCTTCCCTCCTCACTAAATAATACCTTCATAAGGTATAATAATGACCTTTCAATGGGAACTCATTCTTCTCTTGAAACCAAAAAATTTGTAATGGTCATTTATGTCTTAGGAAAGACTACAGAGGAAACTGGATCAACCATTTTTGATATTCCTTGGATTTTACCACTCATTTTAGAACATAGGTTTTCACACAACAAAAATTATAAAAAAAGAATCAATCTCAATCTATTGGACATGGAGAAATATGGGGTCCTTAAAATGTTAAAAATTGGTATTGGATAAGTTGGGGAGTTCAAGTCGAGCTAACGACGTTAAACAAAGCGCTGCACGGGACGCAACCCGTGGTTTTTATGTTTCCAATATTTCTGAATCATCTTTATTTTTCAAATAAGATTACTTAATCATTTTTATATTTAAAAAAAATAGACTTTTGACCTGTTCTTCTATTATGAGTATGGATGGGTACGAAAGAGGAGCACCATATTCATCCGTGTCACGTGGTGTGATCCTTGAGTAATACCTTACCCAGAAATTTAAAAAGAAGACAATGTATCATCAGTTTATTTTGTTTTTATTATTCAATGGGTTAAAAAAAATATAATAATACAAAAAAAAGTCCACGCCATAGGCCGTGGGGCAAACCCCATCACAACCGGCGAAGCCGCGGGGACTCGAACCCGGGACCGAAGGGAGACAGGGGCGCGCGCTTACCACTGACTTGCGGCTTCTTGTGCTACCTTATTCTATAATTTTTATATATATTCTTATATTTTAATTCCTTTATTATATAAATATATATATATATATATATATATATATTGTTTGTTTTTGTTTGTTTTGTTTGTTTGTTTTGTTTTTTCCTTTTTCCACTAGGGAACTTTGCAAGCGACATGGATATCAAAGGAATAAATTCGAGCGGCAAGAACTTCAAACTTCAACCACCAGGTGACTTCATTCCATAATCCTCATTTTCAATTTCCTTTTTAAATTTTTATTCCCTGACTCTACTCCTAATTTTTCATTTCTTCAAACACTGGGGACAGTGTTGTTTTAAGTTGGGGGGGAGATAAAATAAAAAAAATGCTTTTGTGTCAAAAACAAAAATTGAATGATTTGAAAAAAAAAAGTAAATGGAAGGAAAAATTCCTTTAACTTTGAACATGGTAATACACATTGCACACTTTGAAACTGAATATCAAATAATTTAGCATGCCCTGATTCTGATTTTAATCCTTGTATAATCTCATGAGCATAGATTTTGGAAAGTGTGGCTGTCCAATGTGATATTTCATCATTTATATTTTCATCCAAATAAAAAAAATGCCACAATGCACGTCCTCTAGACTGTGGGGTACTAATTTGAATTTTTGGGGTCCCATAATAAATAGCATAGGATGGTTTTATTTTTATGAATAATATGAGTACTCAAAAAAAAATTAAAAAAAAAAATTATTAAAAAATAAAAAATAAAAAATAAAAATAAAAATTTGCGTGTAGAGCAATGGATTGATAAAATGCGAGGCTTTCGGCACTTGGGGATCGTGACTCCAGAGTTGTCTAGCCCTGAGTTTTTCAATCTATCTCTATTTATGGTAATATGACTTTGTTTTTGATTAAGTTAACTCGAGACGATGCCCGAGTATGTGGGTTTCACTTGGTTCCCTAAGGCCTTTGAGTCTGGGAGTCATCGACAAAGTCTTGCTACATGGGTTAATTTGATTAATTGCAATCTCAATTACTATAGCAATATTGCAAAAAAAAAATCAAAAAAAAAAGAGTGATGAAGAATACTCATATTAGGATTAAATGTGATGCCACCTAGCGCTTCCATGATTTTCCCCTTGAATGAAAATGAACCCCCATATCTATTGTGATTCACAACACATCATTACACCTAATTGAGTTGGATGAAGAATGATGATGGATTTGATCAAAGGAATGGGCTTGGGATTGGGATCTGCTTATGAAAATATCTTGTATTAAAATATTTTGATGGGTTTCATGATTGTTTGGTATAAGGTTTTTTGGTGATCATTGTGTATTAAAATGTTTTTGGAAAAGGGAATTCGAATTTCATTTTTGATGAGATATATTTTGCTCGGGACTAGCAAAACTCAAGTTGGGGGGTGTGATTAGCCACTAAATGAGGCTAATATTCATTGTTAATATACTTAATTTTCATGTTCTTTGTTATTCATAAACACAATTTTAGTGCATTTTACACTTTGAACACCATTTCACATTATGATTGTAATACCTTCTTAAAATGCACTATTATGTGGTACATTTTTGAACATCATTTAAAGTACCCAATGATTCATCTGATTTTAAGGAATTTAATTTTACATATTTTAATTTGATATTTTTGGAAATTGATCTACACTTAAATATGAACATGTTTGATTCAGGGATCAATGGAGAATTCATGGAGGATGATGGAGATATTTGGCAATGAAAGGAAGCAATTCTGGAGAATGCAGATTGGACACCAGCCCACTGATGAGACTGTGGGGCCCAACATACAGGCCCAATTAATCCCAAATTTCGTGGGATGATAGAAGACATATACAGGAACAAATCACTCTTCAGGAGTTAATGCTAATTCGGCCTCCATGTTGGTCATTTAGGCGGCCCAAGTTAGAGATAAAATTCTGGGCCAGATTCTGCGGCCCAGAAAAACAGTCCACCATTTTGATCATATCTCGGAATACACAACTCCAAATGGACCCAAATTTTACAGACGGTTATCAGACATCCGGAGCTCCATTTTCTTCTTCTATGGCCCACCATGATTCGGCCATCTAGAAGGTAATCCAAACGCGTCTGTTCGGTGGATGAAATCTGGCTGCCACCTCGGGTCAAATGTGGAAAATTCCAAATTCCACAAACTTTCCACCACCCTAGGCCTACCATACTCAAGTGGGACGACTTGTACTGTTGAAGGCTCGACCCAAGGCTCCCAAAATGCCTATTTAAGGCAGTGGTGATGAAGGAGTTGAAGATCTTGGATGCTTTGTTTAATTGTAATGTTATGCTGCATTTTTGTTGCCTCAATTTTGTCTTTCACATGTAAGTTGTTCAATTCACTTTAGTTTCTTAATAAAAGTTCTTCTTCTACTCTTATTCTGTTGTTCTTAATATCACTTTGATACCGTTGGATCAAGGTGTGAATTTATTCACACCAACCCTTGTGAAATTATTCACACAACGGTGGAGTGATCATTTTATTTTTTGTTGTTTTCTTTACTTCTCCATTTTCTCCCTTATGAGTCTACTTTCCGCTTCCATTGAAACCATGGGATCAATGGAGGGCTAACCCACCTATGGGTTGATCCAAGGGAGTAGCAAGGGGCTGGATTGGATGTTATTTATCACCTAATTAATGTATAATCACTTCTTTAATTGGGATTTTTATTTGATGATTTTTAAACTCCATCGTCCTTGTTGAATTTAAGGCCACACACTTCAAGTACTAATACGATCCTTTACCTTGAAGTGCTCAAAACTTTGATCCTTCAAGTGTATAGGGGATTAGTATTAGAGGGTGTAGGCATTAAACCAGTAAGTGATGATGTTGTTTTATCTCCTTAAATGAACCCATCTCAAATTTAAGAAATTGAAATCATTAAAAAGAAAATACGTCCAATCCACCCCGAGTGATAACCTAGGATCAACTCATTATTTTTAATTGAATCCACTTAAATCTTTTAGATATCTTTAAAACCCATACAAAATCAATCCAAGTTGGCCACTTCATAGCCAAAAATCCATCCCTTAGGTTGTGTATCTTAGGTATCTTCTTAGGTCTCTGTGGAATCGACAACCCAAGCTACACTACAAGGACCGTTC
The DNA here is from genome assembly GCA_963277665.1 of Viscum album. Lineage (NCBI taxonomy): Eukaryota > Viridiplantae > Streptophyta > Magnoliopsida > Santalales > Viscaceae > Viscum > Viscum album. The sequence continues at coordinate 483,473,681 of OY728126.1, forward strand.
TACCCTTCTTCTCTTGGGTAAATTTGGGCGTGAACAAAATTTTGGCGCCGTTTCCGGGGACCTAAGTAAGTTATCTTAGACATTATCATTCTTTTTCTTCATCCCTCTTCTCTTTTCTCACCCCTCACTCCTATGGAAGTCAATTTTGAACAAGTCCAAACATGGGAAACCTATCCCCACCTTGATCACTCAACCCCATGTGTGACGTACAATGACCATCTTAATTTCTACATGTGGGATCATCAACAACCTAATGAAACACATTGTTTTTACCCCTATTATCCACAAAACATCTCAACATATAATGAGTTTCAATCCCCACAAGGCCAATCTGAACATCCTCCTATGGAATTCCAACAACATAGTTATCCTCCTGGAATAGACCATATGTCTCAACCCCTTGACCATCATGATCCACAACCATTACTTGAAAAACTGTGTCAACAAATAGAGATAATGAATTTTGAGGTTTCATCATTGAGGTTAGAACTACAAAGCATTAAAACTTGTGAGGAACCCATCCCTATACAAACTGTCCCTTCCATAACCTTATGTGAAGTGTCTAGTTTCACACAAACCCCACATGAATTTATTGAAGAACCAACCTTTGGATTTGGGATAGATGAAGAGGATCAAGGAAATTTTGAAGGGACTTTAGATCAGGAGGAAATTAAATTTTTGGATTCAAAAGAGGAGAATTTGACATCATGGATTGAGTCTCCTAAGTATAACTCCATTGATGAATTTTCAAAAACACCAACCTTTGAACCATTGGGAGAAATCATAAACTTTGAGTCCATATCCATTCCAAACACTGATCTTTCCAATTTTGTGGTTGAATATTCTATTAAAAAGGAACCAATTTTGTTGAAAAATTTGGAAAATGAAACTGAGTTGGATTCAAAATATCAACTTGTGTCTAAATGTCCTATCCAAACCGAGCCCAAAATTATTGTCCTTCCCTCCTCACTAAATAATACCTTCATAAGGTATAATAATGACCTTTCAATGGGAACTCATTCTTCTCTTGAAACCAAAAAATTTGTAATGGTCATTTATGTCTTAGGAAAGACTACAGAGGAAACTGGATCAACCATTTTTGATATTCCATGGATTTTACCACTCATTTTAGAACATAGGTTTTCACACAACAAAAATTATAAAAAAAGAATCAATCTCAATCTATTGGACATGGAGAAATATGGGGTCCTTAAAATGTTAAAAATTGGTATTGGATAAGTTGGGGAGTTCAAGTCGAGCTAACGACGTTAAACAAAGCGCTGCACGGGAGGCAACCCGTGGTTTTTATGTTTCTAATATTTCTGAATCATCTTTATTTTTCAAATAAGATTACTTAATCATTTTTATATTTAAAAAAAATAGACTTTTGACCTGTTCTTCTATTATGAGTATGGATGGGTACGAAAGAGGAGCATCATATTCATCCGTGTCACGTGGTGTGATCCTTGAGTAATACCTTACCCAGAAATTTAAAAAGAAGACAATGTATCATCAGTTTATTTTGTTTTTATTATTCAATGGGTTAAAAAAAATATAATAATACAAAAAAAAAAGTCCACGCCATAGGCCGTGGGGCAAACCCCATCACAACCGGCGAAGCCGCGGGGACTCGAACCCGGGACCGAAGGGAGACAGGGGCGCGCGCTTACCACTGACCTGCGGCTTCTTGTGCTACCTTATTCTATAATTTTTATATATATTCTTATATTTTACTTCCTTTATTATATATATATATATATATATATATATATATTGTTTGTTTTTGTTTGTTTTGTTTGTTTGTTTTGTTTTTTCCTTTTTCCACTAGGGAACTTTGCAAGCGACATGGATATCAAAGGAATAAATTCGAGCGGCAAGAACTTCAAACTTCAACCACCAGGTGACTTCATTCCATAATCCTCATTTTCAATTTCCTTTTTAAATTTTTATTCCCTGCCTCTACTCCTAATTTTTCATTTCTTCAAACACTGGGGACAGTGTTGTTTTAAGTTGGGGGGGAGATAAAATAAAAAAAATGCTTTTGTGTCAAAAACAAAAATTGAATGATTTGAAAAAAAAAAGTAAATGGAAGGAAAAATTCCTTTAACTTTGAACATGGTAATACACATTGCACACTTTGAAACTGAATATCAAATAATTTAGCATGCCCTGATTCTGATTTTAATCCTTGTATAATCTCATGAGCATAGATTTTGGAAAGTGTGGCTGTCCAATGTGATATTTCATCATTTATATTTTCATCCAAATAAAAAAAATGCCACAATGCACGTCCTCTAGACTGTGGGGTACTAATTTGAATTTTTGGGGTCCCATAATAAATAGCATAGGATGGTTTTATTTTTATGAATAATATGAGTACTCAAAAAAAAATTAAAAAAAATTATTAAAAAATAAAAAATAAAAAATAAAAATAAAAATTTGCGTGTAGAGCAATGGATTGATAAAATGCGAGGCTTTCGGCACTTGGGGATCGTGACTCCAGAGTTGTCTAGCCCTGAGTTTTTCAATCTATCTCTATTTATGGTAATATGACTTTGTTTTTGATTAAGTTAACTCGAGACGATGCCCGAGTATGTGGGTTTCACTTGGTTCCCTAAGGCCTTTGAGTCTGGGAGTCATCGGCAAAGTCTTGCTACATGGGTTAATTTGATTAATTGCAATCTCAATTACTATAGCAATATTGCAAAAAAAAATCAAAAAAAAAAGAGTGATGAAGAATACTCATATTAGGATTAAATGTGATGTCACCTAGCGCTTCCATGATTTTCCCCTTGAATGAAAATGAACCCCCATATCTATTGTGATTCACAACACATCATTACACCTAATTGAGTTGGATGAAGAATGATGATGGATTTGATCAAAGGAATGGGCTTGGGATTGGGATCTGCTTATGAAAATATCTTGTATTAAAATATTTTGATGGGTTTCATGATTGTTTGGTATAAGGTTTTTTGGTGATCATTGTGTATTAAAATGTTTTTGGAAAAGGGAATTCGAATTTCATTTTTGATGAGATATATTTTGCTCGGGACTAGCAAAACTCAAGTTGGGGGGTGTGATTAGCCACTAAATGAGGCTAATATTCATTGTTAATATACTTAATTTTCATGTTCTTTGTTATTCATAAACACAATTTTAGTGCATTTTACACTTTGAATACCATTTCACATTATGATTGTAATACCTTCTTAAAATGCACTATTATGTGGTACATTTTTGAACATCATTTAAAGTACCCAATGATTCATCTGATTTTAAGGAATTTAATTTTACATATTTTAATTTGATATTTTTGGAAATTGATCTACACTTAAATATGAACATGTTTGATTCAGGGATCAATGGAGAATTCATGGAGGATGATGGAGATATTTGGCAATGAAAGGAAGCAATTCTGAAGAAGACAGATTGGACACCAGCCCACTGATGAGACTGTGGGGCCCAACATACAGGCCCAATTAATCCCAAATTTCGTGGGATGATAGAAGACATGTACAGGAACAAATCACTTTTCAGGAGTTAATGCTAATTCGGCCTCCATGTTGGTCATTTAGGCGGCCCAAGTTAGAGATAAAATTCTGGGCCAGATTCTGCGGCCCAGAAAAACAGTCCACCATTTTGATCATATCTCGGAATACACAACTCCAAATGGACCCAAATTTTACAGACGGTTATCAGACATCCGGAGCTCCATTTTCTTCTTCTATGGCCCACCATGATTCGGCCATCTAGAAGGTAATCCAAACGCGTCTGTTCGGTGGATGAAATCTGGCTGCCACCTCGGGTCAAATGTGGAAAATTCCAAATTCCACAAACTTTCCACCACCCTAGGCCTACCATACTCAAGTGGGACGACTTGTACTGTTGAAGGCTCGACCCAAGGCTCCCAAAATGCCTATTTAAGGCAGTGGTGGTGAAGGAGTTGAAGATCTTGGATGCTTTGTTTAATTGTAATGTTATGCTGCATTTTTGTTGCCTCAATTTTGTCTTTCACATGTAAGTTGTTCAATTCACTTTAGTTTCTTAATAAAAGTTCTTCTTCTACTCTTATTCTGTTGTTCTTAATATCACTTTGATACCGTTGGATCAAGGTGTGAATTTATTCACACCAACCCTTGTGAAATTATTCACACAACGGTGGAGTGATCATTTTATTTTTTGTTGTTTTCTTTACTTCTCCATTTTCTCCCTTATGAGTCTACTTTCCGCTTCCATTGAAACCATGGGATCAATGGAGGGCTAACCCACTTATGGGTTGATCCAAGGGAGTAGCAAGGGGCTGGATTGGATGTTATTTATCACCTAATTAATGTATAATCACTTCTTTAATTGGGATTTTTATTTGATGATTTTTAAACTCCATCGTCCTTGTTGAATTTAAGGCCACACACTTCAAGTACTAATACGATCCTTTACCTTGAAGTGCTCAAAACTTTGATCCTTCAAGTGTATAGGGGATTAGTATTAGAGGGTGTAGGCATTAAACCAGTAAGTGATGATGTTGTTTTATCTCCTTAAATGAACCCATCTCAAATTTAAGAAATTGAAATCATTAAAAAGAAAATACGTCCAATCCACCCCGAGTGATAACCTAGGATCAACTCATTCTTTTTAATTGAATCCACTTAAATCTTTTAGATATCTTTAAAACCCATACAAAATCAATCCAAGTTGGCCACTTCATAGCCAAAAATCCATCCCTTAGGTTGTGTATCTTAGGTATCTTCTTAGGTCTCTGTGGAATCGACAACCCAAGCTACACTACAAGGACCGTTCTACCCTTCTTCTCTTGGGTAAATTTGGGCGTGAACCAAATTTTGGCACCGTTGCCGGGGACCTAAGTAAGTTATCTTAGACATTATCATTCTTTTTCTTCATCCCTCTTCTCTTTTCTCACCCCTCACTCCTATGGAAGTCAATTTTGAACAAGTCCAAACATGGGAAACCTATCCCCACCTTGATCACTCAACCCCATGTGTGACGTACAATGACCATCTTAATTTCTACATGTGGGATCATAAACAACCTAATGAAACACATTGTTTTTACCCCTATTATCCACAAAACATCTCAACATATAATGAGTTTCAATCCCCACAAGGCCAATCTGAACATCCTCCTATGGAATTCCAACAACATAGTTATCCTCCTGGAATAGACCATCTGTCTCAACCCCTTGACCATCATGATCCACAACCATTACTTGAAAAACTGTGTCAACAAATGGAGATAATGAATTTTGAGGTTTCATCATTGAGGTTAGAACTACAAAGCATTAAAACTTGTGAGGAACCCATCCCTATACAAACTGTCCCTTCCATAACCTTATGTGAAGTGTCTAGTTTCACACAAACCCCACATGAATTTATTGAAGAACCAACCTTTGGATTTGGGATAGATGAAGAGGATCAAGGAAATTTTGAAGGGACTTTAGATCAGGAGGAAATTAAATTTTTGGATTCAAAAGAGGAGAATTTGACATCATGGATTGAGTCTCCTAAGTATAACTCCATTGATGAATTTTCAAAAACACCAACCTTTGAACCATTGGGAGAAATCATAAACTTTGAGTCCATATCCATTCCAAACACTGATATTTCCAATTTTGTGGTTGAATATTCTATTAAAAAGGAACCAATTTTGTTGAAAAATTTGGAAAATGAAACTGAGTTGGATTCAAAATATCAACTTGTGTCTAAATGTCCTATCCAAACCGAGCCCAAAATTATTGTCCTTCCCTCCTCACTAAATAATACCTTCATAAGGTATAATAATGACCTTTCAATGGGAACTCATTCTTCTCTTGAAACCAAAAAATTTGTAATGGTCATTTATGTCTTAGGAAAGACTACAGAGGAAACTGGATCAACCATTTTTGATATTCCTTGGATTTTACCACTCATTTTAGAACATAGGTTTTCACACAACAAAAATTATAAAAAAAGAATCAATCTCAATCTATTGGACATGGAGAAATATGGGGTCCTTAAAATGTTAAAAATTGGTATTGGATAAGTTGGGGAGTTCAAGTCGAGCTAACGACGTTAAACAAAGCGCTGCACGGGAGGCAACCCGTGGTTTTTATGTTTCTAATATTTCTGAATCATCTTTATTTTTCAAATAAGATTACTTAATCATTTTTATATTTAAAAAAAATAGACTTTTGACCTGTTCTTCTATTATGAGTATGGATGGGTACGAAAGAGGAGCATCATATTCATCCGTGTCACGTGGTGTGATCCTTGAGTAATACCTTACCCAGAAATTTAAAAAGAAGACAATGTATCATCAGTTTATTTTGTTTTTATTATTCAATGTGTTAAAAAAAATATAATAATACAAAAAAAAAAGTCCACGCCATAGGCCGTGGGGCAAACCCCATCACAACCGGCGAAGCCGCGGGGACTCGAAACCGGGACCGAAGGGAGACAGGGGCGCGCGCTTACCACTGACCTGCGGCTTCTTGTGCTACCTTATTCTATAATTTTTATATATATTCTTATATTTTACTTCCTTTATTATATATATATATATATATATATATATATATATATTGTTTGTTTTTGTTTGTTTTGTTTGTTTGTTTTGTTTTTTCCTTTTTCCACTAGGGAACTTTGCAAGCGACATGGATATCAAAGGAATAAATTCGAGCGGCAAGAACTTCAAACTTCAACCACCAGGTGACTTCATTCCATAATCCTCATTTTCAATTTCCTTTTTAAATTTTTATTCCCTGACTCTACTCCTAATTTTTCATTTCTTCAAACACTGGGGACAGTGTTGTTTTAATTTGGGGGGGAGATAAAATAAAAAAAATGCTTTTGTGTCAAAAACAAAAATTGAATGATTTGAAAAAAAAAAGTAAATGGAAGGAAAAATTCCTTTAACTTTGAACATGGTAATACACATTGCACACTTTGAAACTGAATATCAAATAATTTAGCATGCCCTGATTCTGATTTTAATCCTTGTATAATCTCATGAGCATAGATTTTGGAAAGTGTGGCTGTCCAATGTGATATTTCATCATTTATATTTTCATCCAAATAAAAAAAATGCCACAATGCACGTCCTCTAGACTGTGGGGTACTAATTTGAATTTTTGGGGTCCCATAATAAATAGCATAGGATGGTTTTATTTTTATGAATAATATGAGTACTCAAAAAAAAATTAAAAATAAATTATTAAAAAATAAAAAATAAAAAATAAAAATAAAAATTTGCGTGTAGAGCAATGGATTGATAAAATGCGAGGCTTTCGGCACTTGGGGATCGTGACTCCAGAGTTGTCTAGCCCTGAGTTTTTCAATCTATCTCTATTTATGGTAATATGACTTTGTTTTTGATTAAGTTAACTCGAGACGATGCCCGAGTATGTGGGTTTCACTTGGTGCCCTAAGGCCTTTGAGTCTGGGAGTCATCGGCAAAGTCTTGCTACATGGGTTAATTTGATTAATTGCAATCTCAATTACTATAACAATATTGCAAAAAAAAAACAAAAAAAAAAGAGTGATGAAGAATACTCATATTAGGATTAAATGTGATTCCACCTAGCGCTTCCATGATTTTCCCCTTGAATGAAAATGAACCCCCATATCTATTGTGATTCACAACACATCATTACACCTAATTGAGTTGGATGAAGAATGATGATGGATTTGATCAAAGGAATGGGCTTGGGATTGGAATCTGCTTATGAAAATATCTTGTATTAAAATATTTTGATGGGTTTCATGATTGTTTGGTATAAGGTTTTTTGGTGATCATTGTGTATTAAAATGTTTTTGGAAAAGGGAATTCGAATTTCATTTTTGATGAGATATATTTTGCTCGGGACTAGCAAAACTCAAGTTGGGGGGTGTGATTAGCCACTAAATGAGGCTAATATTCATTGTTAATATACTTAATTTTCATGTTCTTTGTTATTCATAAACACCATTTTAGTGCATTTTACACTTTGAACACCATTCCACATTATGATTGTAATACCTTCTTAAAATGCACTATTATGTGGTACATTTTTGAACATCATTTAAAGTACCCAATGATTCATCTGATTTTAAGGAATTTAATTTTACATATTTTAATTTGATATTTTTGGAAATTGATCTACACTTAAATATGAACATTTTTGATTCAGGGATCAATGGAGAATTCATGGAGGATGATGGAGATATTTGGCAATGAAAGGAAGCAATTCTGGAGAAGGCAGATTGGACATCAGCCCACTTATGAGACTGTGGGGCCCAACATACAGGCCCAATTAATCCCAAATTTCGTGGGATGATAGAAGACATGTACAGGAACAAATCACTCTTCAGGGGTTAATGCTAATTCGGCCTCCATGTTGGTCATTTAGGCGGCCCAAGTTAGAGATAAAATTCTGGGCCAGATTCTGCGGCCCAGAAAAACAGTCCACCATTTTGATCATATCTCGGAATACACAACTCCTAATGGGCCCAAATTTTACATACAGTTAGCAGACATCCGGAGCTCCATTTTATTCTTCTATGGCCCACCCTGATTCGGCCATCTAGAAGGTCATCCAAACGCGTCTGTTCGGTGGATGAAATCTGGCTGCCACCTCGGGTCAAATGTGGAAAATTCCAAATTCCACAAACTTTCCACCACCCTAGGCCTACCATACTCAAGTGGGACGACTTGTACTGTTGAAGGCTCGACCCAAGGCTCCCAAAATGCCTATTTAAGGCAGTGGTGGTGAAGGAGTTGAAGATCTTGGATGCTTTGTTTAATTGTAATGTTATGTTGCATTTTTGTTGCCTCAATTTTGTCTTTCACATGTAAGTTGTTCAATTCACTTTAGTTTCTTAATAAAAGTTCTTCTTCTACTCTTATTCTGTTGTTATTAATATCACTTTGATACCGTTGGATCAAGGTGTGAATTTATTCACACCAACCCTTGTGAAATTATTCACACAACGGTGGAGTGATCATTTTATTTTTTGTTGTTTTCTTTACTTCTCCATTTTCTCCCTTATGAGTCTACTTTCCGCTTCCATTGAAACCATGGGATCAATGGAGGGCTAACCCACTTATGGGTTGATCCAAGGGAGTAGCAAGGGGCTGGATTGGATGTTATTTATCACCTAATTAATGTATAATCACTTCTTTAATTGGGATTTTTATTTGATGATTTTTAAACTCCATCGTCCTTGTTGAATTTAAGGCCACACACTTCAAGTACTAATACGATCCTTTACCTTGAAGTGCTCAAAACTTTGATCTTTCAAGTGTATAGGGGATTAGTATTAGAGGGTGTAGGCATTAAACCAGTAAGTGATGATGTTGTTTTATCTCCTTAAATGAACCCATCTCAAATTTAAGAAATTGAAATCATTAAAAAGAAAATACGTCCAATCCACCCCGAGTGATAACCTAGGATCAACTCATTCTTTTTAATTGAATCCACTTAAATCTTTTAGATATCTTTAAAACCCATACAAAATCAATCCAAGTTGGCCACTTCATAGCCAAAAATACATCCCTTAGGTTGTGTATCTTAGGTATCTTCTTAGGTCTCTGTGGAATCGACAACCCAAGCTACACTACAAGGACCGTTCTACCCTTCTTCTCTTGGGTAAATTTGGGCGTGAACCAAATTTTGGCGCCGTTGCCGGGGACCTAAGTAAGTTATCTTAGACATTATCATTCTTTTTCTTCATCCCTCTTCTCTTTTCTCACCCCTCACTCCTATGGAAGTCAATTTTGAACAAGTCCAAACATGGGAAACCTATCCCCACCTTGATCACTCAACCCCATGTGTGACGTACAATGACCATCTTAATTTATACATGTGGGATCATCAACAACCTAATGAAACACATTGTTTTTACCCCTATTATCCACAAAACATCTCAACATATAATGAGTTTCAATCCCCACAAGGCCAATCTGAACATCCTCCTATGGAATTCCAACAACATAGTTATCCTCCTGGAATAGACCATCTGTCTCAACCCCTTGACCATCATGATCCACAACCATTACTTGAAAAACTGTGTCAACAAATGGAGATAATGAATTTTGAGGTTTCATCATTGAGGTTAGAACTACAAAGCATTAAAACTTGTGAGGAACCCATCCCTATACAAACTGTCCCTTCCATAACCTTATGTGAAGTGTCTAGTTTCACACAAACCCCACATGAATTTATTGAAGAACCAACCTTTGGATTTGGGATAGATGAAGAGGATCAAGGAAATTTTGAAGGGACTTTATATCAGAAGGAAATTAAATTTTTGGATTCAAAAGAGGAGAATTTGACATCATGGATTGAGTCTCCTAAGTATAACTCCATTGATGAATTTTCAAAAACACCAACCTTTGAACCATTGGGAGAAATCATAAACTTTGAGTCCATATCCATTCCAAACACTGATCTTTCCAATTTTGTGGTTGAATATTCTATTAAAAAGGAACCAATTTTGTTGAAAAATTTGGAAAATGAAACTGAGTTGGATTCAAAATATCAACTTGTGTCTAAATGTCCTATCCAAACCGAGCCCAAAATTATTGTCCTTCCCTCCTCACTAAATAATACCTTCATAAGGTATAATAATGACCTTTCAATGGGAACTCATTCTTCTCTTGAAACCAAAAAATTTGTAATGGTCATTTATGTCTTAGGAAAGACTACAGAGGAAACTGGATCAACCATTTTTGATATTCCTTGGATTTTACCACTCATTTTAGAACATAGGTTTTCACACAACAAAAATTATAAAAAAAGAATCAATCTCAATCTATTGGACATGGAGAAATATGGGGTCCTTAAAATGTTAAAAATTGGTATTGGATAAGTTGGGGAGTTCAAGTCGAGCTAACGACGTTAAACAAAGCGCTGCACGGGAGGCAACCCGTGGTTTTTATGTTTCTAATATTTCTGAATCATCTTTATTTTTCAAATAAGATTACTTAATCATTTTTATATTTAAAAAAATAGACTTTTGACCTGTTCTTCTATTATGAGTATGGATGGGTACGAAAGAGGAGCACCATATTCATCTGTGTCACGTGGTGTGATCCTTGAGTAATACCTTACCCAGAAATTTAAAAAGAAGACAATGTATCATCAGTTTATTTTGTTTTTATTATTCAATGGGTTAAAAAAAATATAATAATACAAAAAAAAAAGTCCACGCCATAGGCCGTGGGGCAAACCCCATCACAACCGGCGAAGCCGCGGGGACTCGAACCCGGGACCGAAGGGAGACAGGGGCGCGCGCTTACCACTGACCTGCGGCTTCTTGTGCTACCTTATTCTATAATTTTTATATATATTCTTATATTTTACTTCCTTTATTATATATATATATATATATATATATATTGTTTGTTTTTGTTTGTTTTGTTTGTTTGTTTTGTTTTTTCCTTTTTCCACTAGGGAACTTTGCAAGCGACATGGATATCAAAGGAATAAATTCGAGCGGCAAGAACTTCAAACTTCAACCACCAGGTGACTTCATTCCATAATCCTCATTTTCAATTTCCTTTTTAAATTTTTATTCCCTGCCTCTACTCCTAATTTTTCATTTCTTCAAACACTGGGGACAGTGTTGTTTTAAGTTGGGGGGGAGATAAAATAAAAAAAATGCTTTTGTGTCAAAAACAAAAATTGAATGATTTGAAAAAAAAAAGTAAATGGAAGGAAAAATTCCTTTAACTTTGAACATGGTAATACACATTGCACACTTTGAAACTGAATATCAAATAATTTAGCATGCCCTGATTCTGATTTTAATCCTTGTATAATCTCATGAGCATAGATTTTGGAAAGTGTGGCTGTCCAATGTGATATTTCATCATTTATATTTTCATCCAAATAAAAAAAATGCCACAATGCACGTCCTCTAGACTGTGGGGTACTAATTTGAATTTTTGGGGTCCCATAATAAATAGCATAGGATGGTTTTATTTTTATGAATAATATGAGTACTCAAAAAAAAAATTAAAAAAAAAATTATTAAAAAATAAAAAATAAAAAATAAAAATAAAAATTTGCGTGTAGAGCAATGGATTGATAAAATGCGAGGCTTTCGGCACTTGGGGATCGTGACTCCAGAGTTGTCTAGCCCTGAGTTTTTCAATCTATCTCTATTTATGGTAATATGACTTTGTTTTTGATTAAGTTAACTCGAGACGATGCCCGAGTATGTGGGTTTCACTTGGTGCCCTAAGGCCTTTGAGTCTGGGAGTCATCGGCAAAGTCTTGCTACATGGGTTAATTTGATTAATTGCAATCTCAATTACTATAACAATATTGCAAAAAAAAAATCAAAAAAAAAGAGTGATGAAGAATACTCATATTAGGATTAAATGTGATTCCACCTAGCGCTTCCATGATTTTCCCCTTGAATGAAAATGAACCCCCATATCTATTGTGATTCACAACACATCATTACACCTAATTGAGTTGGATGAAGAATGATGATGGATTTGATCAAAGGAATGGGCTTGGGATTGGGATCTGCTTATGAAAATATCTTGTATTAAAATATTTTGATGGGTTTCATGATTGTTTGGTATAAGGTTTTTTGGTGATCATTGTGTATTAAAATGTTTTTGGAAAAGGGAATTCGAATTTCATTTTTGATGAGATATATTTTGCTCGGGACTAGCAAAACTCAAGTTGGGGGGTGTGATTAGCCACTAAATGAGGCTAATATTCATTGTTAATATACTTAATTTTCATGTTCTTTGTTATTCATAAACACAATTTTAGTGCATTTTACACTTTGAACACCATTTCACATTATGATTGTAATACCTTCTTAAAATGCACTATTATGTGGTACATTTTTGAACATCATTTAAAGTACCCAATGATTCATCTGATTTTAAGGAATTTAATTTTACATATTTTAATTTGATATTTTTGGAAATTTATCTACACTTAAATATGAACATGTTTGATTCAGGGATCAATGGACAATTCATGGAGGATGATGGAGATATTTGGCAATGAAAGGAAGCAATTCTGGAGAAGGCAGATTGAACACCAGCCCACTGATGAGACTGTGGGGCCCAACATACAGGCCCAATTAATCCCAAATTTCGTGGGATGATAGAAGACATGTACAGGAACAAATAACGCTTCAGGAGTTAATGCTAATTCGGCCTCCATGTTGGTCATTTAGGCGGCCCAAGTTAGAGATAAAATTCTGGGCCAGATTCTGCGGCCCAGAAAAACAGTCCACCATTTTGATCATATCTCGGAATACACAACTCCAAATGGACCCAAATTTTACAGACGGTTATAAGACATCCGGAGCTCCATTTTCTTCTTCTATGGCCCACCCTGATTCTGCCATCTAGAAGGTCATCCAAACGCGTCTGTTCGGTGGATGAAATCTGGCTGCCACCTCGGGTCAAATGTGGAAAATTCCAAATTCCACAAACTTTCCACCACCCTAGGCCTACCATACTCAAGTGGGACGACTTGTACTGTTGAAGGCTCGACCCAAGGCTCCCAAAATGCCTATTTAAGGCAGTGGTGGTGAAGGAGTTGAAGATCTTGGATGCTTTGTTTAATTGTAATGTTATGCTGCATTTTTGTTGCCTCAATTTTGTCTTTCACATGTAAGTTGTTCAATTCACTTTAGTTTCTTAATAAAAGTTCTTCTTCTACTCTTATTCTGTTGTTCTTAATATCACTTTGATACCGTTGGATCAAGGTGTGAATTTATTCACACCAACCCTTGTGAAATTATTCACACAACGGTGGAGTGATCATTTTATTTTTTGTTGTTTTCTTTACTTCTCCATTTTCTCCCTTATGAGTCTACTTTCCGCTTCCATTGAAACCATGGGATCAATGGAGGGCTAACCCACTTATGGGTTGATCCAAGGGAGTAGCAAGGGGCTGGATTGGATGTTATTTATCACCTAATTAATGTATAATCACTTCTTTAATTGGGATTTTTATTTGATGATTTTTAAACTCCATCGTCCTTGTTGAATTTAAGGCCACACACTTCAAGTACTAATACGATCCTTTACCTTGAAGTGCTCAAAACTTTGATCCTTCAAGTGTATAGGGGATTAGTATTAGAGGGTGTAGGCATTAAACCAGTAATTGATGATGTTGTTTTATCTCCTTAAATGAACCCATCTCAAATTTAAGAAATTGAAATCATTAAAAAGAAAATACGTCCAATCCACCCCGAGTGATAACCTAGGATCAACTCATTCTTTTTAATTGAATCCACTTAAATCTTTTAGATATCTTTAAAACCCATACAAAATCAATCCAAGTTGGCTACTTCATAGCCAAAAATCCATCCCTTAGGTTGTGTATCTTAGGTATCTTCTTAGGTCTCTGTGGAATCGACAACCCAAGCTACACTACAAGGACCGTTCTACCCTTCTTCTCTTGGGTAAATTTGGGCGTGAACCAGTATGTCATCTCCCTGTGGAAGTTGAGCATCGGGCTTATTGGGCTATAAAGAAATGTAACATGGATTTGGCTCAAGATGAAATCCAAAGGAAGCTACAAATTCAAGAGATTGAGGAGATTCGATTGTCTTCATATGAGAACTCAAGGCTCTACAAGGAAATATCAAAAGCAACTCATGATAAAATGATCCAGAAAAGAAAATTCTAAGTTGGAGAGAAATTCTTGCTCTATAGTTCATGACTGAATCTGATGCCTGGTAAGTTGCATTCCAGGTGGTTAGGTCCTTATGTTGTGACTAATATTTTTCCTTATGGTGCAGTGGAGATCACACAAGAGGACACAGGAAAGAGCTTTACAGTCAATGGGCAATGTTTGAAGAAATACATTGAGGGACTTCCTACTAATATAATGGATTTCATCACACTGCTGACCCCATCATCACTTGAGTATATCAGGTTGTTCCTAACCCTTTCACTTTTATATTATTTTTCTTATTTGTAATTATACATTTCATGTGAATATATCATCTCATAAGTTCACATTGAGGACAATGCAATATTTTAAGTGTGGGGGAGGGGAAAACATTTTGGTGTAGATATTTTGGATTTTCATTTGTGTGTTTTATGTGTATTTTCTGTTAAGTTTTTGGTTAAAATTTTCAAAAAAAACAACAACAAAAATCAATAAAAAAGAAAAAATATATATCATGTAACGTTCTCATGTGGAATATATGGAAAATGCATGTTTTCAAAATTCATTGGTAGAAATATAATCATGAGTAATATTTCATCATCAAGGGTTGAGTTTTATAAAAATTAAAGTCATTGATGATATAAATGGTTGTGTCATTATAAAACCTTTTAGATTTTGACATCATTATTTGTGATATTTGTTCATGGTAAATTGTGTCATTGATTTCTCCACAAAATTTTTCACACAATCATGACTTGTGAGTTTCTCTTACCCAATTGAATGTATATTTAGGGTAAGTAATTATTTTCAACTTATAACATGGTCTTTCCATACGTTTGTTTCTCTTTCGATCGTTTCCATCACTGTACCAAATTGACATATGTGTGTGCACCTAATATCTTACTATTTTACTCCCTCTAAAAAAATTCAAAAAAAATCCAAAAATTAAAAAAAATAATCAATAAAGAGGGGTGTGAATAAATGTACAACATGTGGGGATATTTAGGTCAGGAGCTCATGGTTTGACTTCTGGGAATGCTTAAATGAGTGAGTTTTGGAATTTGATTACAAAGGATGTTGAACAAGTTTGGTGGAATAGAATCAGGTAAGAAGAAAAGTTTTTATTGACCTTAATATACTAGATAAAGGGTGGAGAGGCAAACTTGGAATGGTTGTCACACACACATGTGGAGAATTTGTGTCATGGTAGACCCATGACTTGTTTCACTATGATTAGTGTTATGAATCTCACTAGATTTTGTTTTGACATAATTTATGAGACAATGATTTTAAAATTTGTTGATATTGACTCTTGATGGGATTATTACTTTGCCTATATTTTCATTGTGGATTGAGAAATATGAATATGCATATCTTGTCACAATTTTTTCAAATACATGATATGAGGTTTTTTCTAGGAGTGCAAAAGGGTAAGTGTGGGGAAGTTGATAAAACACATTTTTATTGAATATTTTATTAATAATAAATGATAAAATTTCCTCACATTGTGTTAAATGTGTTTATTTATAAAATATTTGGGATTAGATCATTCATTTGAAAATTTGATGGAAATTCCAGTTTTACCCTTTATAGTACACTGTAGTATTTCAAAGATAAATATTTTAATATTTATTATTTGAACTTCAAATTTTGTAACTATATTCCTGACTTAATGGGATACAAATTTTGTTCATTACATTGGAGCTAAAATGTAAATTTGATTGGACTAAATGGACCATGAAGTCAAATGTGGGTTGGACCTACTAGATTGGATATTGGTTCTGTATTTGAGCCATAACTTCTTCATAAAAGATTTTATTAAGCCCAAATATTTATATGATCTCTACAACTCAATTATTCACAAATAATTCTGCTGGAAGAATAGATGGTTCATGCATTTTGGAGGTCAAATGGGCAGTAAAATTTTGATTAAAATATTTGGCCGAGATTCCCCATTCACACTTGAAACCTCTTTAAACCTAGCCTCTCCTCCACTCTATAAATTAGTTTTTTTATCATTTGAAGGGGTTGGAACATGAATTATAAGATTTTTAGAATAGGATAAGTGGTTATACACCATTTAAATTCACAATTGTAGTAGTTAATCTGCCAAGATAGGATCTCCTCCAAAATGCTCTTATTTTCCTCTTCTTTTTTGTAATATTGTTGTGCTTTCAATAAACTCTTAGTTTCTCTTAAAATTCTTCTATTATTTTCAATTTTATTATTATATTAATATTACTCTTTGGGCTAGAATTAAATAGTATAAACAATATTGGGTTATACCCTTTCTAAACCTTTTCACTTGCATAACGTTTCTACGATGACTACACTGCCCATAGAGGACTAGTTTTTTTAGTAATCGATCGACCTCTATCCTTATTCATTCATTTATTTTGAATCAGTTATATATTTTAATTCACATAATATGATCAATTAATTGATTTTTTAATTTAATTTAAACTAATAAATAAATTGAATAATTAACACAAAAACACGTGAGGATGAGATTTTGTGTAAATTATGAGAGCAAGAACTTAATAGATAATACAAAACCATAAAAGATAAATTTGTAGTGTTAAAATATAATCCCTAAACTCAATTAATTATAATTTATAGAGATAAAATGTGTCTTAATTTACCACTGACCATAATCTAACCTTATAACATCAATCAAAGTAGGGTGTTGCGATTGCATGTTCTGAGGTTATCCTAGGGTTAAATTCACTTCATCTTTGTGGTAAAGTTAATTCTCGTAGGGTTCAGGATTTAACAAATTAAGGGATCATAATTAAGTTAATGTTAATTTAAATTATAATGATAAATAATTGAGTGAAGAGTTATAGTTATATTAATTATTCCTTTTAAAAAAATTTCTAAAAAAATATCTTCTTGTTTCATCTTTTTAATCAAACTTCATTTCAAAATTAAAAACAAAAAAAATGCAATCTTCTTCCAGAAAACTTCTTATAGTTTTATAAATGATAAACAACACCCATCATTTAAAGTAGTGTTTTTATTCTCTTTTATTTTATTTTTATAATACCTTTAAGAATTTTTTTAATTTACTTTCTCCTTTGAGATACGACCTTGGTCAGCCACTCTGATGCACCCAAGTACCCCAAAAAACCATTAATCATTTGAGGGAACCCATGATAGTATCTTTCACTCCTCCTTATATGCAAGTGGTCGTGGACTATGAGTGAGGGTCTAAATATCATCAGTGGGGAGACTATAACATTATTATCATATCATTACAACAATAATATAAGTAAAATATAACTAGTCGAAGTAAAAAAAGGTGAAAATAAATAATATCAATGGAACACATTACATATAATAAAAAAATAAATGGGTTCTCTATATGGAAATCCAAAACTTTAGTAATAGTGAAATAAGAATAATAAATAATGTAACTCAATGGAAATACACTAGATTCCTTTCCTGTTACTCTACCAACTCAATACTCCATGGCTCAGATGTCTTCCATGGGTCCCATTACCTTTCTTGTATCCCTATACATGAAGTATGCATGTGAATTGAGATACTTGTGTAGGGTGTAATTAATAAAACCTATTATGACACCAATAATCCATCCTTAAAAAATGTGCACATGTATAATAGGTGAATGACATGGTAAAAATAAATTCAAAAGAAAGAATAAACAATCTTATATATAGAGAACCCATGTTCTAACCAAGACCCCATGTCCCCCAACTATGCCTATTACTTCTCTATGTCAGAATGATGATCAATATTTCAAAAAATAATCAAGGAATTAGTATCATGGTTAGTGAAATGTCACTCAACATCCTCAAGGATTTGAGCGGACATGCTACACGGTATCCACAATGAATAGAGTTTCAGAACATTCCATGGTATCCTCAAGGCATTGAGTTCCATCCAGAATACAAGGTTGTCATTCTATTACCCAATTAATGGGTCTAGCCTCATAATCATTACACATCATGCGCACTCCCCCTCTTAGAGGGAATCATACCATAATGGTTCACCTATTATGATCACCAAGAATAAAACCTCTAATGGAATAGTAACAAACATAACAGGGGAGAACATATTAAGAAAATAATTGAAAATTATCATGAGAATATAGTAAAAATATATAACAACATGTGATCATCATAAAGCATGGTAACAAGATACTCTATAAATATTCATGGGAATAAGGATCATATATGTGTATTATGGGTTACACACACACATAAAGGAAAACACCATCAATCATATAAAACAAATTGTGAAAATACATTAGGAATCCAGAAACAATAGTACATAAGGGCCTCAAAATGGTAATAAACTTATAACCTCATGGTTTTTGATGAAAAACTCAAAGTGTCATAAAGGATCAAATAACAAATCTAGTCGTACACACATAGAGAATTGAATCACTCATCAAGGATTCCTAGCTCGGTACTAGTTTTTTAAGAAATATTTTTAGAAAGGATATTTAAGAATATTTCATTTCAATAATGTGCTTCTAGAATTAAATACTTTAAGGTGTCCATCAACAAAACCAATTATAAGGTATTTCAAAGGAGAGGTTACCAATTCACAAGATCCATTATCGATTCAATAAAGGATAATGAATTGCTTACCAATTATAAAATAGAACCTTAATTCTATCCAATAATCATATATCCCTTATCAATCCATCTAAAAAAAGAGTTTAATATGAGATTTAAGAAGTAGAATATCTCATTATGATAGTTCTAAAGAAACTTACCCAAAAAACACACACTATTCATGATAATTCCATCTCCAATCAATGGGGGTTGTTATTGACACATAAAAATCTACAATAAATAACCAAATGATCTCCAAATATTTATGGTTATATCATTAATCCACCATCATGAAGTGGTCTAAGAATATGATCAACAAAAACTTACCCGTAGAATGTCTATATTTTCTAGTAGATCGCGTTTTTCTCAAATAATGACATCAACTCACTATATATTACACAATTATACAAGGATAGGAAGAAAAAATCATTGAATATTTATGGAAAACACATCTCTAACATAGAACCATACACATATCATAAGGAAGAAGATGAATTGGGAGTATATCTAAGAAGAAATCACAGTTCGTGTTTCACCATATTGGTCAATGATTAAAGTGGGAAATGGATAAGAATGTGAGAATCTCGATACATTGGGGGGAGGTATAAAATTAATATTAGTTCCATAGGGATCAAAACTAGACATTAATTTAGGTGGAAATATTGTTTAATTAAATCCCAACCAGGTTCATTTAATGTTCCACCAGACTGGGTGCACCAGTGAGATGATGGCCCTCATTGGTCATCCATTTTTTATAGAAGAATTATAGTAATTTTTCCTCATCCATCAGCCTCTCATGAATTATTTAATTTTGAAGACTCACTACCAGCACCATGGGTGAGATAGTGGCCTTATTTTAGCCATTGGGAATCCTTTAAGCACCACTTATACTCTCATCTTGAGACCCGCATATCTTAAAGACAAACCTCTATAAATCCAAAAAATGAGTTAAATAAAAATATAATAGAGAATTAAATAAATTCAAACATCCTATAAAACTTATCAAGTGAGAATATTACATTTACCTATCTCTAATGTCTTCTCATCTTTGAGAAGCACCTTCAAAGTTTCTTATCAAACAAATCAAGTCATTGAGCTGGAACATCATCTTATAACTCCGAAGTATCCTCCTCTATCCATCCATGATACCATATGATTTGGAGTAGTGGTACAATATTATATTATATAACTTTATTGATTTGGTGTATAATTCACTCTGGGCACTTCACATATGATGTGTCAGGCTTAAGCTCAACAACATCATAGTCGATGATTTGTGTGGGGTCGGTTATAAACCTCCCGAGCTTTGACACATAAAGCATGTTTTTCATAGCTCAATAGTAAGAAATAAAATCTATACGATGCACCACCATCCCAAACCTCATAGTAATTTTGAAGGGTCTAAAATAGCACAATTATAGCTTCCCTTACTTCCTAAAAAATCAGTGCCTAACCAAAGTGTAAAGACCCGTAAATTTCAAGGAAATTTTTTTTTTCTTAATTTTCTTTGGAATTTTGCAAGAACGCAGTTTCTGACGGCACCTGATTCCGAGGCCCGGTGTGCCCGGAATCATTTTCCGAAGTTTGGCTTAGGTACGTTCAGTGAACGGACGAGCGGGTTTTTCTAACTTTTGAACTGGTGCCCGAAATCGAATTCTGAGGGCACCGATTAAATCGCAGCACCGGTATTTGCTTAGAAACACCTCTTCCGGAGTTGCGTTTGCTCGGGTGTGGTTTTTAATTTTTGGGCTTAAAGTTAAGAAATAAAATAATTTGTTCGACAAACTTTATTTTATTTCACTTAAGCCACTTGGAATCCACTTAAACTGAGTTGAAACAGATAGGGTGCTATCCAGAAATATCATACCCGCTTGGTAGGATATTTGTGAGGTGGGGCCCGCACGAGCCCCGCCGTTTCTTTCCACTAAGTAACGCACCCGCGAAAACCCGTCATTATGAAAGTCAACTGACGCGTTTTCTTAAATACTTAACGCACCATTTAATTGGGCGGTTTATTTTGTGAATTAAATGGGCAGTTTCTTTCGTTGAATTAATTCAACGAATTGATGGGTCGTTACTTACCTTTTTCGTTTGTTGGCGTAATAATAAAATAAGACCAACAAGTCTTTTTGGAGGATTACTCTATGAGAGATTTTGTCAGAGGTTCTTGAGCCTTCATCCTCCTTCACGAAGAATGCGAAGAACATGAAGAACGCTGACCTCCGACGAAGAACGCCGAACCCGCGGAAGTTGACGACGCGACGCCGTGTTCCGCGACACCGATGTTCCCTTCCTGCAAAGTTTTTCTGCGACGTCTCTTCCTCCGCAATGAAATCTTCGATCAGCTGTTTGAGGTAAGAGACTTTGGGATTCTCTTAAATCTCCCTTGTGTTTTTTTAACAAAACACGGATTTAATTTTATATAATTAAATTAAATCTTTTGTTTCTTGGTCCATTGAGTTCGCCGACTCAACACCGGATTCCGTGACGACGCGACGTCCTTCCGCGACGACGCGACGAACCCCTCCTTCCGCGACGAACAAATCCGCGAAGAGCGTGCGTACGACGATGACTACGAGGTAGGGGTTGTTGTGAATAATTCCTTTTTCCCGTGAAATTTTCTTTAAAATTAAAGAACCGGATGCAAATGAACAATTTTAATTTATTAAAATTGTTGTATCATGTGTTGATTTATTTTCTCCTGTTGTTTTTATCTAACGCGGAGGGTGCGGGCCAAACGAACACGGCCCAACAACCCTCCGTCGTTCTTCGTTGATGT
Source organism: Viscum album (assembly GCA_963277665.1). Classification (NCBI taxonomy): domain Eukaryota; kingdom Viridiplantae; phylum Streptophyta; class Magnoliopsida; order Santalales; family Viscaceae; genus Viscum; species Viscum album. The sequence continues at coordinate 483,495,675 of OY728126.1, forward strand.
ACGGATTTGACGGGCGACGACGGAACATGCCGCAACGGAAGTTTGATGATCCCGCAGTGAAGAACGGAACCCGGGAGGAACAACGGCGCAGACGGGAAGGAAAACGGACCACCGGAGCAACTCCGGTGGCCCGCGGAAGCCGGCGCGGCGGCGCCGGCGGCTGGAGGCGGCGGCGCCCGCTGACCCGCGGTCGCGCAAGTCCGGCGCGCGCGGGACGTGGCTGAAGCCGCGTCCGGCTGTCCAGGGCGACACCCCGCGGGTGCCGCGGGGTTGTCACGCTGGGGCGGCAGATCCCCCCCGCGTCGTCCGGCTGTCCAGGGCGACACCCCGCGGGTGCCGCGGGGTTGTCACGCGGGGGCGGCGGCTCCCCCCCGCGTCGCTTGGGTCGTCCAGGGCGACACCCCGCGGGTGTCGCGGGGGTGTCACACGGGGGCGGCAGCTGCCCCCCCCCCCCCCCCCCGCGTCGCTCGGCCGGGCCGGACCGGGTCCAGCCGGGTCGGACCGGTTCGGGTTGACCCGGTTCAGGTCGACCCGGTTCGGCCGACCCAGGGGGGGGTCGGGCCGGGTCGGCCCGGACCCCCCGTCTTCGGACCGTTTTCGGTCAAATTCCCGTAACTTGAGCTACGGGCCTTCGAACGATGCACCGTCAGCGGAAACACGATCCTTGGATCGAGATGGTCATTTCGGTATATCGCACTCAAGGTTTTGGAATACTTTGAGTTCGGCCGGGTTGGTTCGTACACGAAACCAACCGGGCCCTCGGAGCGGAAACGCTCATATCTTGAGCTACGAACGTCCGATTGACGTGCCGTCAGCTTTGTTGGATTCCTCTAAGTGAGACGGATCTTTTGGCTCACTCCGCCCGAGGTTTGGATGCAGGTGGAGTATGGTTGGGTTGGTTTTGCCTTAAAAACCAACCGGGCCCCTGGGACGAAAAAGCCAATAACTCTCAGACCGGGCGTCCGATTGACGCGCCGTCTGCGACGTTGAGTTCCTGTTGATGATACGGAACTTTTGGATACATCAACTTCGGATTTTGTGTCAGTTGATGTATCAGTCTCTCGGCTCGTGGAGCGGACCCTCCCGAATGAGCTTACTGTGTGCGGGAACCCTAGAGCTGGCCGCGACTGCTACTTCGACAGCGACGACTGTGCAGAGATCCTCAGTGGACTGCGACGACGACAGTGTAGAGATCCTCAGTGGACTGCGATGACTACTACACTCAGTGATCCTACGTGGATCAGTGCTACAGGTCCTGTGTGGGCCTGATCCTATGTGGGTCCGATCCTGTGTGGGTCAGCGCTCAGCGGTTCTGTGTGAGCCAGCACCTACAGGTCATGTGTGGTCTCGATCCTGTGTGGGTCATTACGGGGGTTAGTTACCTATCAATCCTTTGTGGGTCCGACAACTTAGATGGATCAGTGATCATCTTTATCGTCATCCGAAGAAGTATACCTGTGTGAGCTGAATCTTGTGTTACTCTCCTTTGTGGATTGTGTTGAGCTATCCTGTGTGGATTTACTGTTTACTCTCCTTTGTGGATTGTGTTGAGCTATCCTGTGTGGATTTACTGTTTACTCTCCTTTGTGGATTGTGTTGAGCTATCCTGTGTGGATTTACTATTTACTCTCCTTTGTGGATTGTGTCGTGCTATCCTGTGTGGGTATACGTTTTGCTTTCCTGTGTGGACTGGGTTGTGCTTGGGATCGGACGTTGGAGCCGAACGGGAATTGATGACTTAGGTATATGTATGGGCATATACCTAAGAAGTGTCGGTTGTTACTTCATGATTGTAACTTTCCTTTTTGGATTATCCTTTGTGGATTTCGGGAGACCTTCGGGGGTCTCGGGGTCCCTACTGAGTAGCTTATAATCACCCCTGCACAGGCTATGCCCGCACTTCGTTGTGTTGGTTGCAGACGATGGGCAGCGCTGATCATGGCGGAGGCGTGCGGAGCAGGACGGTACCTAGAGGTGGACCACTGGGCGGGACGTACTCGGAGCGGTCAGGTGGACCCGAGGTGAAGTGGAGGCTATCTGTACCCACCTTTCAGGTGGGACTTCCAGAGGATGGCTCGACGCTGCGGCTTTTCTTTTCAGTTGCTGTTTTTTCCTTCAATTGTAATTTACAGTTGGGCTTGTATTTCCGGCCCCTTTTACTTTCAGCACAGCTTGTTATAGTTTTACTTAGTGTTTACTTTTCCGCTTGCTTACTCTGTGGTGCTTGTTTACTTTTCAAAGGCAATGCCTTCCCTTTTTGTTGGGATTTACGCCTTGGTGCTAATCGCCAGCCCCTGGCCTATGGAAGGCGGGCTTGGGGTAGTCACGGCACGGGCCCCGAGGACGGGTCGTGACACAAAGAGTCACTCTAAAAGGACATGATCCCATATAGGAAACTCTAAAGGTCTCCACCTATAGTTTTTATAAGACTTATGCTTTCTAAAATTTATGTCCAGCGTCTTCTAAATTAGTTTCACTCTCTCAAAGGGATAATATACTATAATAGGCCCCAAAAATATTGCCTCACTACCCTCATACCAACAAATTTGTGAAAAATATAGACCACCATAAAGATATATTTAATGTGCCATCTAGATTAGTGCCTACTAACTATTTTTGTATGAAAAAACAACTAAGGAAAGGTGATCATCCCAAGATCCAATGAAGTCTATAGTGAAATCTAAAATCTTATCCTCCAATATTTGAATCCTCTTATCTGATTGTACTTCAATATGATAATTCTACATTATGATCAATCTCATCTGATTATTTAAGGTGTTATACAAGCCCTGTGAAAACCATGATGTAAAATTTGGGTCTCTGTTACATATAATACTCAATAGAACTCCATGCAAGCATGCTATCTAAAGGATATATAGGTTTTACAACTCATCCACTAAGTGAGTGCCACAAATTGGTAATAAATGAGAGAATTTTGTTAACCAATTGACAATCACCCTGATAGTATCACACACTAATAAAAAAAATTCTTTTCTATCAAAGTTTTAACATCAGTTTTTTAGAAACTGATGTTAAAAGTCAACCAATGATATTTTAACATAAATTATCTATAAAACCTATGTTAAAGGGTATTCAAAATTACTTTTAATGTTGGTTTTATGTAAAATAAATGTTACAAGTAATATCTAAAACCATTAAACGAAATTTTTTTATAAAAATGACATTGAAAGTGTTTAAAAATAATCATTTTCCATGTATATCCCCTCCTTTTATCGATTTTATATTTCTAAAACCCTCATCCTCTCGAATATCGATGGAACTTTATCGTGATCAATCTTTACTTTAATTAATTTTTTATCTTCATTTTACATTTTTTCCACCTCAATATTCTATCCTTTGTCCTTATTCCATGACCCTAAACATTATTCATTCTATGAAAACCCTAATCCACTCAACCCATAGCCATTATCCAAGGTTTTTTATTCATTTTTCTATTTTTTTTCAAATTTTTATCTTCAATCTTACAACATTCACCCTATTACCACCATGTTCGAGTGAGTTCATTGAAATTTATTAACAATTTACCACTATTGACCTCCAAATTTTGTAGTTTATTTATTTATTTTTAGAAGATAAATTAATTATATGTTATTTATAAATAAAATTGATCCATTCAATTTTTATTCATATTATTATCATTTATAATTGTTTTTCTATAAATTATTTATTTTTATAATTTCTTTGTTATTATAAATTTCTTACAATTGTAATTTTATTTTAGTATTAATTTTTTGTATATATAATTGTTTGTGATTATAAGTTCTTTAATGTTGTAATTTTATTGTGGTTGATATTTTTCCCTTCATTTTTTTTCATTTATAAATTTTTTTGTAACATCTTTTTACCCGCTTTTAGTTATTCTCCTCCCCTTTTCTTGTTTTCCTCTTGAATTGGATATATCTTGGGACTCCTGAGGATGGATAACATTTGTTGAGAAAAATGACCTAAAGTTTAGGGATGCATGTTTGTTTGAATTAATGGAGTTTGGGTATAATTGTGTTAATATCTTTACGGGGTTCTCCCTAAGTTCGTAGAATGTCCAAGTTGGTTTTGGGTTTTATGTAAGAATCTGCATTTTTTGTGTGGTGGTTGATTACACAACATGAAAAGAGGTTACATGACATATTCTTGGTTTCCAAACACAAGTTGTAAACTATGTACACATCATGACAGTAATACATGTTGTGTAATGGTTTCATGATGTGTAATACTAAAAGATCAGGAATCAATAAAAATGTGTCATGTTTTTATGTGTACTTGATCCCCTTGGATGACACGATGTGTAAAGGGGTTTCACACTATGTAATTGACATGAGGTAAGATTTTAGGGTGATGCGTTGAATTATTTTTCATTCATTACTCCAAAACCCTCCTTGTTATCGATCTAGGACTCTTCTCCAATGAATTTTTGATCCTTCATTTGATCCATATTGATTCATTTGACATTGGATCATCAGGGCAGTTGTGTTGCATCTCTATGGGTAAGAGATCCTTTCTGTTTCTTCATTACCCTTAATCATGGTAGCACTGTTACTTTATTCTATTGGTTTTTTTTACACATGGTCATGTTTTATCTTTTTTTATCTATATCTATTGTGTGATCTTGTTCTAGGGGTTGTTTCCTTGTTGGTTGTGGTACAACAGATGCATGTTCTTGAGGTATGTTTCGTTTCATATTGTATGTTATCCCTTTTGTTTAGTTTGATGAATTCTAATGTGTGTATATTTATTTTAGGGCCTCATTTATCATTGTTGATTTTTTCTTGTTTTTGGGTCACTTTTTGGGAGTGTGTGACCCCATGTTTGAGGTAGGTAGTTTTATATCTATCTTGTGTTGGTGAACTACATTACTATTATTTTTGATAAATTATTTTATTAAATGGAATGGAATTATATGACTAATTTGTATTGTATGTTTGGAACTTTATTTTTATAAAATATGGGTTTCCTCTAGTTTTGGTAAATGGAAAGGGTTTTTAAAAGCATTATGAAATGGTTATATGAAATGGTTTTCAATGAATAAAATAATGAAATGGTTTGATGAATTGATTTGTCAAATATAGGACATGGTAATCCTTGTGTACTTAAGTGGAAGGTATAGTAATTGGTCTCATCCACTGTTGGGGGGGATTCTCATGGGTCTTTCCTCTACTCCCTAGGAATGTTGTTTTGGTGACTTGTTAGACCAGTTAGGGGGTTCACTTACTATGGTGTTCCTCTCCTATCTAGACTTGATGCATATTTCTAGTGGATTAATGCACAAATTATTGTCTGTGTTAGGTATGAGTGTCATAGATTTCTTGACCTTGTGTGATCCTTAGTGTATTATGACCTTTTCTTATTGGCCAATTTGGGATGATTTTGGTTTGTAATATTTTGATTTTACTTCTATGGATTTGATATGATATATTATGCATGATTTGGTTTGTTTTGAAATGATATAGCTTTTGTGATATATAGATATGAAATTATTTGAAACTAATTTACCTGCATTATTTTAAAATGTGGAAAATCAGAAATTAAGTTATTTTTTCATTCTTTTGATATAAAAATTGTTAAACAATTATCATACCTTGTTTTATTTAAAGTTGAGCATTCTTGGACTATTGTTTAAAGACTTGATGTGGAACACCTAGGTGAGACCATACTGAGCCTATTCTCTCACACTCTGCATACCCCTTTGGTGGTGCATAGAACTGGTTATTTATTTTGATGTAGGGAATGGTAACATGTCGTAGTGAGGTGGTGAGGTTTTCTATCATCTAGGTTGGGTAGATAGTGGTGATATGGTGGGAGTCTTCCCATGTTATCAATGGAGTACTTTGGTTTTTTTTATTCTGATATTCCTTTGTGGTTGGACTTGTACTTAGAGATTGTTTATACTCTTCAGTTTTTTGGTTTCGGTTGTTTTTTGAGTTATGAAATATATTTATCTTTTATGATGTTGTATCTATTATATATATGTGCCATGTTTTTTTGTTTAGGTCAGGATAAATCATTCCATTTGATATTTTTGATGCCTGGGAGCTAGTCATCAGCCCATGGTGATTAGGAACTCCCTTCAGGTATGTGATGGATTTGGTATAGTAAAAGTTTGAGAGGGTATTTTAGTTAGTTTGTTATAGTTTTATATCAAATGAGGTTTATCCCCAAGAGTCCCTATCTGGGACATTTGGAAGACTGAAGATATGATTGTTGGGACTTGAGAGGTATATTTCAGTGCGTGCCTAGCCAACTATTTTCATGATGAGAGCCAAGTTACCATGGGATATTAGGATATGTGTCCCATAATTTTAGTTATTAGTGTTAATATATGTTTTTTATTATGATTTTTCTAGTCTGAACTAAAATTATTCTATTTTTTTATCATCTCTTTTGTTTTGGTGTTAAGAAATATGCCTCTAAGATGTGTTTTTTGATTTACTAAGGAGGTGAAACTGATTCTCCTCAAGGGAACCATCCGATGGGTAAGCAATTTTTCAAGGCTATCACGTAGGAAGTTCACGTTGTGGATCAGAATGTACCACAAGCTCAGAATGCAGTTGTTGAGATATAACCAGGAGTTGTAGGAGAAGAGATCGATCATGGGAGTTCTTGCATGAGAATCCACCATCCTTTAAAGTTATGAATGAAACTTAAGAGGTGTAGGACTGTATTGACAATATTGATTAGATATTCAACATCTTAGATACACTTGAGAGTATTAAGGTGATGTTCACAACATTCAGACATCAGGTTCACAGCAACCATTGGTGGGATTCCATGGTATAGGAAAATAGGCAAGTGGGATTATATTGGAAGGGTTTCAAGATTATATTATTATAGTATTTTTTTAAGATTCTCTAATTTTGGTGATTTCTATGATGTTCTTATCTTTATAACAGGGAGATTTTTTTGTGTAAGTTTCAACCAATCAGTTTGACGAGCTGGTTCATTTTGCGCCATAGGTTGTGAAGAATGACCAGATGAGAGCTCAGAAGTACATGCATGATTTGTAATTTGATATCAAATCACATGCATTTATATTGATGATTTCGACCTATATGGAGACAATGGACAAGTATATAATGAAATAACTGAATATGGGATTCAATGTTGTATATTCTTCCCCTTCTCCTCTACCTAGTGGTTGCTTCAATGGTGCACTAGTGAAAAAGTGGTAGTAGGATTATCGCAAGAGTGGTGGTGGTGGTTTTTAGTAGTTGTCCTCTTCGGCACATCCAATTAAAACTAATGTTCTGCATCTGACTTTTTATCAGTGTATAAAGGTAGAACTCACATAGTGATCTTGTCCTTTACCTAAAAATTTGTGTAACAATTGTGGTTGATATGGTCATTTGAAACGTTTCTGTTAGGCAATGTCTACACCTCTATATAGTCCAAGATCATCAACTCTAAAGGATACTGTGGTGAAGTCAAATGATTAAAAGACTACAAGGCTATAGCCACATGCCTCAGGAGTAAAGATCCTTCAAGTATTAGATGAGTTTCAAGTGGAGGTAGATATTGATCTAACGAGAGTGAGAGGTACCATCATTATTGAATATTTAATAGAAATATATTTATTTGATATTGGTGATTCATGATCATTTATATCTATCCATTTTGTTGATATGATTAACCTTCTAATGGATCTCATGTTCTTTTTTATGGAGTTAGTGGAACCTATTGGAAAGAGGAAAGTGTAAGGGTTTCAGTGTCCTTTTTCACCATGTATAGATAATGTAGAGTTAGTTTGAAATTTTATTATTCTCGATATCTGTTTGAAAACATCATCGGGATGGATTGTGTTGTTTCTCATCATGTTGAGGTTGATTATTATAATTGGAATGTCTCATTTCTTGTAGTTTATGGGTGGATCATAGATTTTTTTGGGAGAGTGGGATCTAATGTCTAGTCACGTAGGACCTTCCCATCTAGAACTTAAGAGTTTTTTTCTGGGGCAGTAGTTGTGCCCAATGGAATATCTTATTTCATTGATCTCCTCACTATTGTTCGGGACTTTCCTTATGTTTTTTAGAAGATTTATGTATGATTCATGATAGATGTAGATATTGTAATTGACCTAATGTTGGGTACATAACTGATATTGATACCTTCTGATCTTATAGAACCAACAGAGTTGAAAGAACTCAAGATTCAGTTCGAAGACCAAACAGAAAAGGGTTTTATTCAACCAAGTGTTTCTCCATGGGAATCCTTAATGCAATTTTCCAAAAATATAGATAGTTCACTTCGATTTTATATAGACTATTGGAAGTTGAATTGGGTTATATCTAAGAACTAGTGTCATTTTCCTCATCTAAAGGATTTTTTTGATCAGTTAAATGGGGTGAAAGTGGTTTTCAAAGATTGACCATTGATAGGGTTATCGTCAACTTAGGGTTGAAGAGTTTGATATACTAAATAAATCTTTCAGAATTATGTATGAACATTATAAATATCATGTGATTCCATTTGGTCTAAAAAACACTCATGTAGTTTTCATTAATTTGATGAAATGTAAATTCCATTTATATCTCAAAACTTTTGTGTTAGTGTCTGTGGATGATATTTTTGTCAATTTGAGATCTGAGCATGAGTATGAGAACCATATGAGTTTGGTTTTGGAAATCTCAAGGAGTCTCCCTTTGTATGGAATCTTTTGAAATGAACTTTATAGATTCAAGAAGTGAAGTTCATAGGGCACATGATTTTTGAGCATGGATTTTCAATTGATCTTAAGAAGGTAAAAGATATCTTTTAATGGGAAGATCCATGTCAATTATTTAAGATTCAGACTTTCCTTGGTCTTTCTAGATACTATCGACTATTCATAAAGGAATTATTTATGTTGTAATAATCTTTGACTTCACTTACCAGGAAAGGGGTAAAACTCACATGGGATGAAAATTTTCATTTTTCTTTTGATGATATGAAATTAATTCTAACATCAGCTCTTATTATGATATTAACTGGGCCTAAAAAGGGTATGTGGTTTTCTATGATTCTTATAGCACTGGTATGGGTTGTGTGCTAATACAAGATGATCATGTGGTCAATTATGGATATCATCAAATTCAAACACATTATAATAATTACCCCACTCATGATTTTGAGATTTTTTTAGTTATACATGCACTTATTTTTTGGAGGATTATCTTTTTGGTGAAGGTTTTATAGTATTTTATGACAATAAGAGCTTTAGGTATATATTTTCTCTAAAGTACTTGAATATTTGACAGAGACGGTGAGTGGAATACTTTTTGAAATTAGAATTTGATATCACCTACACCCTGGGGAAGGGGAATGTCATTGTAGACACTCTTAGTAGGAAAGTTTCATCTCAATATTTTTTGGATTTGAAGGAAGAGTAGAACCTTATGGGTATTTTTAATCAGTTACATTTGGATGATATGGAGGATGTTTTGGGCATGGTTTTGACCAGTTTTTAGTTTTCATCATCTATCCTTGGATTTATTATATAGAGTTAGCAGTAGGATGTTGAGTTTAGTGGAGAGAAATCCTATATGGTGGGGTGACTATTTTGGGTTTCTCCCTCTCTCTTTGGATGCTATTCTCGGTTTTTGGGATCATTTTTTCATCCCAACATCTTTTAGGAGTTAGGTTTTTTTTTATTTTCATAATTCTTCTTGGGTCATTCATCTAGTCACTACAAATATGTATTATGACTTGACACAATGCTTCTGGTAGTTGGGTATGAAGTGTGACATTGTTGATTATGTGTCCCACTGTTACACATGACAGCAAATAAAGACAAAACATTTGAAATCTTATTGTTTGGTTGAACCACTTTCAGTTCTGGTTTTGAAATGGGATGAGGTATCCACAAATTTTTTGATGGAATACCATGGAATCCCCAAGGGATGAATTCTATCTAGGTTATGATTTATTGGTTGATAAATTCATATCATTTCATTATAATTAGGGACATAACTAATGGTGGGGATATGGATAATATGCATGTGTAGGAAATCATGAGGTTATATGGAGTTACTTTCTCTATTGTGTCATACAGGGATCCTAGGTTTACTTATAGGTTCTGGAGGAGTCTTCAAGAGGTGATGTGGACTCATGTTAGGTTGAGTAAAACTTACCATCCATAGATAGACTATTAAATGTAGTGTGCTATTCAGATTATTGGTGATATGATTCATGCATGTGTATTGTATTTCAATGGATATTGGGATATCCATCTTGGACCGGTTGAGTTTTCATATAAAAATAGTTATCAATAATTGATTGGAATGTATCCTTTAGAGGCTTTGTATGGTTGTCTATACAGATAAACACTTTGTTGGGAAGAGGTGGGAAAGAATTATTTAGTGGGACCGAGTTTGGTTCATGAGACATCTATGAGGGTTCAAGATATAAATCATAATTTGGTTACAGTGCTGAGTCAATATAAATATTATACAAATAAATAGTGTCATCCTTTAGAGTTTATCTTAAGTTACCACATTTTATTGGAAGTTTCTACTTGGTTGGGTCACTATAGGCTTAGAAAATAGTGAAAGTTGTCTTCGAGATATTTTATACCATTTGAGTTCATTGAGTGGCTAGGGAAGTTTTCTTATCGGTTGGAATTTCTGAATAAGTTGATAAGCATTCATAATGTTTCAAACATATCATTTATCAGGAAATATCAACCTGACCCCTCTCATGATTTTAGTTGAGAGGATATTTATTTAGATCCATATACTTCTATTGTTTATTAGCCAATAGAGATCATTGACTCTCAAGTGAAAGTCTTGAATGGGAATTAAATTATGTTGTTTAGGGTGTTATGGTGGTATAGATCAGATTATGATGAGATGTGGGAGTGTTAGTCATTGATTATGGAGTAGTGGCCTCATATATTTACCAGAATTCATTCTTTAACATGACTTCCTAGGGATGCAATGTCTTATAGTAGGGAGTTTGTAACATCCTGTTACCTACTATCATATATTTTCCTCCTATTTTGTTGTTTTACAATTGAATTGGTTCAGTCTTGGGACTCACGAGGATGAAGAATGTTTGCTGAGAAAAAATTACCTAAATATAGGGGATATGTATTAATTATAATTATTATAGTTTGGTTATAAATGTGTTAATAGGTTTTTGGGGTTCTCCTAAAGTTTAGAGAACGCCCGAGTTGGTTTTTGGGTTGTGTGTAAGAATCTGGATTTTCTTATATTTGATGGGTGATTACATGACGTGTAAAGGGGTTACACAATGTGTACTTGTTGTAAAATTTTTACATAGCATGATAGGAGTATATTATGTGTAATTTTTACATGAAATGTAATGTAAAAATATCATATTTTAATAAAAAGGAATCGGGTTTTTCAGTGTACTTGATCCCCATGGATTACACGACATGTAAAGGGGTTACACACAGTTTAAATATCTGGTGGTCAGCTTTTAAGGTTCTACATCAAAATATTTTTCATTAATTTTTCCACATCCCTCCTTACTATCAATCTAGGTCTCTTCTCTAGTGATTTTGAGAGCCTATGTTCAATAATAATTGATTCGTTCAGTGTTGGGTCATCAGGTAAGTTGTGTTGCATCTCTCTGGGTAAGAGATCCTTTCTTTTTCTTCATTTAACTTGATCATTGTAGTGTTGTTGCATTTTTATATTGGTTTTATTGATCCATGCTGATGCTTTGGATTGATTCTCTCTATATCCATTGTCTAATCTCATTTTGGGGGACATTTCCTTGTTGGTTATAGTGCAGTAGGTGCATGTTCTCGAGAGATGTGATGTTTTATCTTATCCACTGATGCTTTTGTTTAATTGGACCAATTATAATATGTGCATATTTATTTTAGTGACTCTATTTTCATTGTTACTTTCTTCTTGTTGGTGGATACCTTTTTGGGTGTGTGTAACCCTGAGTTTGAGGTGGGTGGTTCTGTATCTAGCTTATGTTAGTGAACTTCATTGCTCCTATTTTGGATAAATTGTTTCATTAGATAAAATGGCATGAGATGACTAATTTGTTTTGTGTGTGTGGAAATGGGTTTTTATAAAATATGATTTCCCCCATTTTTTGGTAATTTTAAATGGTTTTCAAAGCATTGTGAAATGGTTTTTAAAGCATGAAATGATGAAGTGGTCTGATGAATTTATTTGGAAAATATAACACATGGGAGGCCTTTATTACGTAGTTGGATGGTATAGTAATATGTCTCATCAACTGTTAGGGGTATTCTCATGGGGATCTATTTTTATCCCTAGGCCTTTTGTTCTAGGGACTTATTATACCTATTGGGAGGTTCACTTACTATTTTGTTCCTATGCTCTCTAGACTCAATGCATATGTATAATGTCTTCATGCATATTTGATTGTCTATTTTAGGAATGAGTGCCCTAGTTATTCAGACCTAGTGTGATCCTTTGTGTGTTGTGACCTATGCTTCTTGGATGATATGGTATGCTTTTGATTTTTACTATTTTGATTGTACTTCTATAGATTTGATATGATATGTAATTCATGATTTGGTTTGTTTTGAAATGATATATCTACTTTGATATATGCATATAAAATTATTTGAAACTCATTTACCTACATTATTTGGAAATGTAGAATATGGGGAAATTAATTTGTTTTCCATGATTTTGATTTAAAAATGGTTAAACTATTATCATGAATTATTTTATTTTTTATCATGCTTGGATTATTGTTCAGAGACTTGGTTTGGAACACCTATGTGCGACCCTACTAAGCATATTATCTCACACCCTGCGTACCCCTTCAATGATGCATGGACCTAGTTATATCTTTCGACGTAGGGAAAGGTGAGGCACCATAGTGAGGCAGTGAGGTTTTTTTCAGCTAAGTTGGGTAGATTGTGGTGAGATGATGGGAGTATTCCCATGCTATCACGTGGAGTGGTTAGTTTTTCTTGTTTTGGTAGTCCTTTGTAGCTGGATGTGTACTTGAAGATTGTTTCTACCCTTGAGTTTGGTTTCTGCTATTTGTTTTTAGTTATTACATATATTTAACTTTTTTTTGTCATTTATATTTTATATGTGTGTTATCTTGTTGCTTCTATTTGGGAGAAATCATTCCCTCTGATTTTTATTTGATTCTTGAGTTTTAGTTACCAACCCGTGCAGATCAAGAATACCCTATAGGTATGTTATGGATTGGGTCAAGTACCAGTTTGAGAGGGTAGTCATATTGGTTCATTATAGTTTTTTATTATAATTAATTTTTTTAAAATACATATATTCTTTTTAATTATTATATTATTTTAAAGATATAAATTATTTGTTAAAAATGTATGCATGTTTATAATTTTTTTTCTTATATGTCTTAATATTTTTGTTTATATATATGATTAAATTTTTATATATATTAAAATATACATCTATTATATTATGAATTTTTAGTAAATTAATGAATTATAATTGGATAAATTCATGAAGAACTATGAATGAATATGAAAAAGGGGTTGATAATTTCATGGAATTTTCTAAAATAAATCTTGAAAAAAATATTTGATTTTTTTTCTATGCATGGAATGTTTGAATATGATTAATTTTTTGTAAAATAAATAAAATAAAATCTAATTTATTTTTTTTTTAGTCATAATTATTACTGCTACAAATAGGGCTTTTAAAATCACTAGAAACCGCCTTTAACAGTTCTAGAAAAACGTTGTTAATCATGATGAAGATAAAGGGGGGTCCCCTTTAACAGTGCTAAAAAATAGTGATAAAGGGTGCCCTTTATCCGTGATAAAAAAAAGCATGGATAAAGGGACACCTTTATCAGTGCTATTTCGAGCACTGATAAAGGCCCAATTTATCAACGCTGTTTTGAGCGCTGATAAAGGACACCTTTATCAATGCTATTTTGAGCACTGATAAAGGACACCTTTATAAATGCTATTTTGAGCACTGATAAAGGCCAAGTTGGCTATGATGTGTTGTTTATTTAATAGCACACCTGCACACCTACACACTTGTACATAAATAGCACTTGCACACACAACACAAAACAACACCTGCACACAAAACAGCTGCACAAAACAACACCTACACACAAACAAAGCATAGAATAAGAAAACAACACACACAAGAGTTTCATAAATGATGCTATATATATTTACTTGAAATCATGAATACAAAAAAACACTTATATATACATTTCAAACAATGTTTTATATAGTTACAATTACAATTATCCAACAAATAGTTAAAAACATTAATGTTTCATCCTTTTTGCATCCATGATCCCCTCTCAAAAATTGTCTTCCATGGTATTAGTTGTCGAACAAAGCATCCGAACTCAAGAAAAAAAATCCACCTATATAAGAAAACAAATATTATGTTAGTAATACAATAATGAAGTAAATTAAACATTAATATGAAAGAATACATTAATAAAATGTCAATTTTTAATAAAAAAGACACATTTGGGTAGGTAGGGGGCCATAAGACTAGATGATACTTGATACCTAACCTTGATATGGGTAGGTAAGTGGCCTTGAGGCCATATGTTGTGTGACATGGTGTGGTAAGGGAGTGTAAGGGTGGTGAGATTTGTTACTTGTTACAACCTTTTCTATTGGTGATATTTGTATATATACAATGATATGGTTGTTTGACCATCATGAGATGTGTTACCTATTACAAACTTTACATGTCCATATTTCCTTGGATTGAATTAATATTTTATAAGAGGCTCAACATGATTCATTGAATTATAAATATTGTTTTGTTAAGATTGCATGGATGAGAAAAAGAAGAGGAAGAAATATCAACAACAACATGGAATCCAAAAGGTTTTATTTATTAACAATAAAAAAGGGAAGAATCTCCATAGTCTAGAGTCTCTCCCATAATTCCCCAAATATGGTGGGTAGGATAAAGTTAGAATACTCAAAATAGTATGTGCTCATAATACCCTCTCGAGCTCTGCTAGCCAATACTATAGAGTAGCAATGGATTAGTACAAATGATCAACTGATTTAGTTTCCACATATACACCCTGTTTTAGTGCATCTTCCTTGCTAGCTGAATCAAATCTAGACTTTTCTACCACATTGATAAGATTATACTGCTCTATCATTGTATTCTCTACAACATTGAGAATTTATTATAGGTGATACAATTCATGTTAGAAGCTATCTATCTCATACCTCCCATCAATGACTAAATTTTTATGAGCTTCTACTTCTATTGTACAAATGGATGCTTCATTCAATTCCTCATTGTGATGTTGAATGTCTGAATTTTATGCCTCCACTATCGATACTCTCAGCTCGATGAACCTCTTTTTCTCCCTCATGGTGACCACCTCCTTCACACTAGCATGGAGTTCTTGATAATATAACTCATTATAACCAAGGGTTGTGAACATGTACCGGAGGTGTCCAGACTATTATTTTAGCTCTTTGAAGGTTCCCACCATGATTATATTCCAAATATCCCCCACACTTGTCACTAAAACTATTGATGAAATGTTGTGTGTTCCGAAACTCAACTCAGGACTAGTCCAGAAATAAGAATATACTCCAGGACCAAGTTTCTAAGTGAGGGACTCATACTCACATCCCTTTATGTGCTTGAAAAATGAAATACTTGTTCCCTAGTTATTATAGTGGGGAGAGATAAAAAGTGGAATGGTCTGGGAATTCTAAGATCTAATTTGGAGTTACTCTGATAAAGCATATAAATATTATTAGTCAATAGAAAAATAATTCCATCAGAAAATCAACATTCATGATAATAATTGAGAACATACCTCTATCAGCCACATTATTAGCCACTTTCATCACCTCAATGTTTAATTGATTGGTGATAATGAAATATTCCTATAAAAAATGGCCCCAAGTCTCATATAAAGTCCCTTTTATCAATACTAATTGTTCTTCACCTTGAAGTGCTACAAGTGTAAATAGAGGTTATACAATATGAAACATACATGATGGTGTATTCAATTTCATAAGAGTATTAAATTTTAGAATAAATTCTAACACTTTCCTAGTGATACCACCATCCTAGATAGGTTATAAATATAATATTTACATATATCAGGAGCCTCTAAGAGTGTACTCTCCCATTCCAGTTCAAAGGAAATGAGTGTTAGCGCATCCGCATCAGACATCGGGTCCAACCCTACTTGGACCCTGACCACTTATGCCTCTCCAAGGACCCCATACAATATCTAAGGTCCTGTTGAAGGTATTGAAGGAATGTATTTCTCAGTTTTAGAGAGGACCTGATGAGAACCTACATAATTAGATAGGCCATGATAAGCTACTAGAGTAATGAAAAGAAAAAAAGTCCAAAAAGTATAACAATCAATGATTTTTAGAGGTTTATTAGTGTATGGACTTGCCCACTTTCTCTTATTAGTCCTCTTAGAGGAAGGAACTTCAAAAGATAACTTGAGGTTCCAAATATGGTGCTGATATAGACACAAATGGTGTTTCCTTTGGATCAGAAACAACCACATCCATGAGCTCCATTTGACTTAGAGAGCCCTGATCATCAGCCTCTCAGTCACTTTTTGAACCAACTTTGGCCACCGTGTCCCTAGGAAAGTAAAATAGAGAGGTGGGAGGTGACCAAATTTTACCAACCTCTTAAAATATCCAAGAGAAAATAAAGTTCACCATATTCTGAACAATATCAAAGAATATATGAAAGTGATGATAAAACTTATCTTACCTCTTCACTAGAGCCATCCTAGTCTCTCTTATCTTAACTAGTTACCATTGTGCTAGGAATCATCATTCTCTAAGCTATGGGAGAGTAATGGACCTCTCCTTTGAAAGAATTAATCACCACACTAAGTTCTTGGAGAAGTGATTTGACTTCAATGGGTTGTTGTTCATAGAAGATTCCTTTAGGAGCGATCACACTCCCAAACCCCTCAAGATCTATTTCCACTTGACATAACACTATCCAGACCTCTATGGTCAATGTATTACTCCTCTATTTGTCCCAGTATTGGAATACGATGGGAAACACCACCATAATTAGATCAGATCCCCCACCGACTGGAACTTCTTTCATGGGAACCCCATACATTGTTACCAAATCTGTTGGCACCCTCCTTGTTGATGGTGTTGGATCTAAGTTCCTCATTTTCTTCATAGGAACCCCATACATTGTTACCAAATCTGTTGGCACCCTCCTTGTTGATGGTGTTGGATCTAAGTTCCTCATTTTCTTCTAATACATATAGAGATCTTTGGGTCTTCTAGAAGATGATTTCTTGTCTAGAATATAACTTTTTGATGATGCTAGAGCCTTTGTGTCCTCCTCCTCATTCACTATTAGAAGATCTATGTGCTTTATCACCAATGGAGCCAACTGACCATTCAGGTATGATCGGACCAAGGTATCTACATAAGCCTTAGAGAGTCCAAAACACACACTATCCAGAGGGAAGGTCACCCAAACCTAAGTTTCCTATCAGGTGAACATTATCCACAATTTGTGAGCCACTATGGGATGCATTTCTGAATGGATGTGGGGAGGAGTGGGGAATTTCATCTAAATGGACTGAACTATCTCCCAAAGTGGTGTGATACATACCACTCGTAGAATATTTTCAGTTAATCCAAGTGGATAAAACACCCTCACATATGGATAAAATATAGTCTTAGGCTATAGGATCACCCTTTACATTGTTGGTAATTTCACAGGTTGGTGCTCCATATGGTATAAAAAAACTGATCATACCGGTTCACTTTTCTCTTGATCTCCTAGTTCTTTAGTGTGATTAGCCAGACCCCACTGATACTTAATAGAAATTTCCTGGACTGGTAACTTGTAATGTTATGAGTATTAAGTAACTCATATCCACCAATGTGGGGCCCCATTCAACCCCACCGTAGTTGGAAGGGCTAAATATTCTAAATGGGGCATATCCCTATAGATGTAGTGAAGTTGGAGATATAAATTAGCCAACATGGGAAGAGACAAGATGATAATTGTACCACCTGAAATCACCTCTACCATCATTAAGGTGGAGACCATAACTCCACCTTTTTTCTGCATTGTGAATAAGTACCCGCTTAGGTACATTGATAAGAAGCTTACTATATGAAGAAGGTGATGGTCATGGGAGGTGAATGACCATACCTAGTCATTGAATTGACACTCTTAAACTATTTTAAATTGATAACCCTCTTCCCCATAGGATTCTCATGATGTCCAAGCCTTGGGATTCTTATTCAGACACTCATGTCGAGTCTTCTTGATGAAAAAGTCAACCCACTTCTTGAAGGGGATGTCAACCCCTGGATATAGGTCCTTCCTAAGGGATGTTCTGGACAGATTAATGAGACCCTTCATAATGGGAGGATTCTATTTCATGGCATCCTGAGTATATGGGGAATTAATTTACTCATCATACTTGTCTCCTAAAATCAATGCACTATAGATCATCTTAATGTCCCATATACTTATGTCGAACTCACCATACATAAAATAAAATGTGTTCATGTATTGATTCTATAAACTGAACAAGTCTACCATCAAAATTTTGTTGCAATAAGTAAGGGTTTGGTAAGCCTAAATAGATTCATAAAATCCTATCTTTTTACTCATCATACTTGTCTCCTAAAATCAACACACTATAGATCATCTTAATGTCCCATATACTTATGTCGAACTCACCATACATAAAATGAAATGTGTTCATGTATTGACTCTATAAACTGAACAAGACTACCATTAGAATTTTGTTACAATAAGTAAGGGTTTGGTAAGCCTAAATAGATTCATAAAATCCTATCTTTTTCAGCTCAACCACAAACTTTGTGGCAGTACACTTAACCAAGAAGGGACAACCCTGGTTCATCCCAAAGCTTCCACCTGATCAAATAACCCAACCAAATAACCACCCGAACTTCTAATTTGATATATAATTCCACATTTTTGATCTATAAATATAGGTTTTAAGCTCCAAATCATGTTATAACCCTTTAAAATTAATCCACATAGGCTTCAAAATTAATCATTAGAGATGTCTTCTTTAGAGATGAAATTACCCACATATGAGATGTTCTCCCTGAACATATTATTGATCATAAGGATGTAGGAGGGAGGAATGATCCCTTCATGAGGTGGAGAGATCATATTATCATTTCAAATAATGAACCCATATAAGGGAAACTAATTAAAAAATTGAAATTCTAAGATATTGGTTCCCATCAAGCTTTTAAGATGCTCGTGAGTGGACTGGATGACTATGCACTGGTCGACTTCCACACTATCGACCATTATATTCCAATGAATTGTAGCCTCCTCAGCTTCAATTCTTGAATTCATTTGTATCATAATAAAGAGAAAAATTTAGATTAATTATGAAAATGGGGGATTTTTGGTTAAAAATGGACTTGAGTAAGAAAGGGGCACATGACTAATTAGAAATATCATATTAAGTGCATGACTTGTTCAAAGTCATGTAATCACGTGACCATAATAGGATCACATGATCAAATGAACATGAGAGATTTATACAATTACATGACCCTTGAAGCTTTATGCGATCATGTAAATAAGACAAGAATACATGAATCATGGTTTATGTGAATTACCTTAATTGATTATGCGATTTGTTTATGTGATTTGATCATGTGATGAGATCACACAATTAGTTCACATGAAGAATTCATACAAAGGAGCTTACGTGATACGATCACATAAAGAGGCTTATGTGAAGTAGAGAAAAAACCTAAGAGTTCTCATAGAGCTATGAAATATTGAGTCATTAGTGAAATAGATTTCCCATTACTCTCCTATCTATAAGAAATTTCACAGAATACCAAGAGTATCTTAGAATACTAAAAGAAAAATAGAATCCCAAGGAAATCAGTCATGTATTCACTTTCTTATAACAGATTTCTTTTTTCTTCTTCTGGAATTTGTATGTGAGGTGTGTATGAATCTAGGCATTGATGTGATGTAGGTTCTATATGAGGTGTGTAGGCACCCAGATTTTGATGGGGATGCATATGTATATATGATGAGGGTTTTTTAAGCAATTGTTGAGATACAAGATCTATGGACAATGATTTTACTGTGCAAAAATCAAGATTACCTCTGTGATTGAGCAGACACAACTCATTGTTCTTCCTACAAAGGCATTTCACATGGATATAAATATTCTAAAATAAATGAACCCTGCAAGGAATAATGAAAATCAAATAAAAGTTTCATTATATAAATCTTCATTAAAATATACATATTATATCGTAACATTACCTTTACATCTTTCCAAAGGGTTTATTTGGTCCAGATATAAGCTAATAACAAAACTAATGATTCTTTGTGCACTTTAATATTGTTGGTTAACTACTACTTAGCATAGAATTTAATCTAAACTTCTGATTTAATGTCCCCATGATGCTCTCATATGACGCCATCTCTATGATACCATCATTCAGGGTGCACTTTTCCTTCTATTCTTGTACACATTTACCTAGTAAATGGGTGTAGGAAGAGAAGGAAAAGTGGACCCTGAATGGTGATATCATAGAGATGGTGTCGAATGAGAGCATCACGAGGATGCTGGATCGAAAGTTCATATCAGATGTTATACTAAGCGGTAGTTAACCAACAGTAGTGAAGAATCCTTAGTTTTGTTATTAAATTTGTGAGTGTTTCACAACCAATATTCTTCCAACACACTAAACCAGTAGAAACAACAACATAAATGACCAAAATATAGAATATAAATGATCCATGCTAGAATAGTTTTGGTCTAGTTCTTTTGGAAACATGGAAACATAAAGAACTAGTTCATAAGATTCTCTCATTAAGTTGTGATTTACTAGAAAGACAAATCATTTCTAAAACCATTCTTCATAACCTAAGGGTATAAAACATAATAAAGGGTGATCATATATGCTCAATAAGTGTAAACAAGAGATATATCAATGATTGTATAAGGATAACATAAGTATTAGGAATTCACCTTTATCCTATTTGTGTACAGTCTTCCATCAGGTATGTTGCTCATTCGTTTCTAAACACATCTATATCATCTTGTGAATATGATTTTTTGCGACAGTCATAGTAGTACTGAAAAAATATAAATACACAATGGATTGATAAATATTTTAAATGAACTCGTAATTATTTTTGAAAATACCTCTTTAGGGATGCTAGTTTGTTGATGAAATACAATCTCTTTCATAAATTTACAAACATAATAACCATAGTCCTTTCTGTTTGTTTGTTTTGGACACTGTAGAAACATCAAGAAAAATAAGTAATGTTTTTAATATGTGTTTAGATAGTGAAATATTGTTATATATACTAGGATAATTTTCTAGTTGTAGATCTTGTAGGTATTCTTGTCCTTAGGCCCTGGATTCATTCCATGAAGTAGACGATATTGATGCACCACCCTATCATAACAGAATCCTCATTAAAAGATAATATAAATTATATAACTATATGTTTAGTTCTAAAATGTTGGATCTAGTGTATTAAAAATTTTCAAACACCATCATGCGTGGTCGGTTTGTTGCATATCCATGCATTGAATCCAAAAAATAAATCTTTTGAGTATCCAAATTGACTACAATCAGTATCCAATACTACTTAAAAACACAAAAAGTAATAAGTAATGAAATAAATGAAAATATAGTTGACATGATTAAAAATAGAGTTTTACCCCTACATTGTTGGTATTAAAAAGGGCTTTTTATCTGTAATTTTGTTTTCAAACGATTTGAGTAGGGATGACATTATTTCTGCCTCTTTATCAGAATTTATTTCTTCTTTTGAAGAGGTGATGTGAGGACTAACGAGTCCAAATTTTTGTTCATGGGGAAATCCATTAAATTGTTTTTCATATATGCACCTATGAAAAATGTAAAATGTACTTAGTCATAATTATCATAGTATATCAGATTTTGTAAAATCAAATCATGAAAACATACCTCATGTATATATTTACAACGGAGGTGCATAGCCATTTATACTTGAGGGTTTCATTTATATTTTCAGTACTAATTTAATCTGATTTTTCCTCTATGTATGTATTTTTTTCAAAATCAATTGTGTGAGAATTTTCATCTATAAAATTTGTATCCAGGTGAGCCTGTAATGATATTAAATGTGGATATAGAATGGGTGGGTAAAGGTGATCTCAGTAGATCATTTCAATCGGTTGGTTGATCCTTGAGATAGTTTTGATCTGATCTTTCATTTCACCCCCTTCTCTTTGTCATTTTGTAATAACATTCACCGGTTCATACCTTTTTTTATTAAATGTTAAAGGTTCAGCTTAAAAAATAAATTGGAAATGGATACCTCCTTGTCAACATGTTTTTTACAAGAATTGACAGCCATGCGATTAATGTTCCAACAACTTGTTTGACCATATGAATGTCATCATCATCATTTGGAACAGGTAGCTTGTCACTCGGCTCATTAGCTACGTTAATCGACACTCTGACATGATCTTTTGGAAGTTATCTATTGTGTATCATGTCATTATTTATATTGAACATCGTAGCCCTCGCTACAAGGCAATAAGTGGGAGTTGATAGATATAAATCACAATCATTTTCACCCTATAGAATATTAGTACATTAAAGGTATCAGTGTCTATGTGATTCAAATTTCATAGAAACAATTATTAGAACATCGATTGCCGCAGCTAAGTCGGGTTTTTGAGGGGAATATCTCACCTCAAAGCTGGTGGGGGTGGGGTAAGATCTTCACGCACAGGTTGTTGTTGATTTGTTTCTTCTCTTTGCTTCTCCCCATCAAACTTGCTATCATCTCTCTCTGGTATTGTTATTCTTATTGAAACATAGCTATTGTTTCTCTTATCTTTTTCATTTCCTCGGTTTTATCCTCCACTTGTTTTTCTTTCTGAAAATATGTTTGGGGTGTCACCCCAAAACTCACACCTATGACATGGCCATACTGTTCAAGGCTGTTGAAAGTATGTCTCCATATGGTGCAGGTGTTGTTGATTCTTGTGACTATGTCAAATAGAAAACATAGAAAAATAAGTAGTCATTGTTATGTAATAGTGATTTAAAGAAAATCAAATTTATATTATGTCATACTTACACATGTTTCCCACACTTTTTGTGTGTTTTCGTCTATCAGTATCCCCTATTTATTTACACGAGCCTCTTTCCATAGCACATGGCATGGGATTGAAGTGGCTTTCTATTTTGATTCATCAATATGCATATAAATAGAGGAACATGGTTATGGTGTTGTTTTATGTCACATAAAAGTATTATTGTAGATTTAAAATACGTACCAATTTTTTCTCAAGTGAAACATACCCCATACTTGCCTTATGGTAGGGGTACGCTGGTTTTGTTTCCCATTCTTTATTTTCAGCACTCAGTTGTTGTTTCATAAATAAAAAAAAATTCAATCAAAGTGATGAATACAAGCAACGTCAAATAACGTATTACCAGACATAATGTACCTGAAAAATCTGCTCCTCACGACGGTTGCTAAATTCATCCCACACTCCTTGGGGTATCAAGTGTTCATAAAGAGGAGGTGGGTGTGGCTTGATTTTCCCTTCACCATCTTTAAGATGATATTTCATTAAAATTGTGTAGAATCCTCTATGAATCCTTCCTGCAACTCTTAATACATATTCCTTGTGTGAGGCATCTACTATAAATGCACTCTGTAATGGATGATGAAGAGTAAGTCAATGTTTGAGTATTTTATTTTATTTTAATAAATTAAAGAAATGATAGCATAATGTTATCGTAATCTCTTCCCACATTAGTGTCTTAAACCTGGTGACAACATGGTGCCATGATTGTACATCAATCGGCACATGTTGTGGAGTGACGATTCCAATGTAGCTACTAAAGATGGCTTTATTGTGGTTAATATGTTGGCCTCGCTTATTCCACCCCACCTCAAATTTGATACCTTTTTCTTTTGCCTTAAGGATTTTGGCTAACACTGTCAAACTATGGCGCTCTTGTTTTTTTTTGCACCGCTATGGTTTCATTTCCTACCATTTCCTCATAAGCATCGTCATTATGTTCCTCTAGAGCGCTAGCATCGACACTGGGACCAAAAGAAACATGTCACACCCCGACCTTTTAAATTATTTTATTTCATTATTTCTTAGCTTCGGTTAGTCTCGTCAAGGTGCGGGTTGAATTCATGTTTATTTTTTTTTTGATATTTGATGTTTTTGGTGGGTTTCGGACCGATGCACGTACACCGCACAGTTTGCGGTAACCGTGCAGTCGGCCCAGATTTCCCCTATAGTTACACACTACTTAAAATAATAAAACATTATGAGAATGCAATAAATTAAATGTTTAAGATATAATAATAATAAAATTATTGTGTATATAAAAAAATTTAATTAAAATTGTTGATGATCTTATTATCATTAAATTGTTATAAATATAATTATTATTTGGTTGTTATCAATTTTTTTATTATTTAAAAGAAAATGAATAAAATTATGATCATCATTATTGTTGTTGTTGTTGTTATTGTTATTATCATTAAGAAAATTAATGGCGTTGTAATGATTATATAATTTTTAAAATTATTATAAATATTTTCATTAAAATTTTGTTATTATTATTGTTATTTAAATTATAAAAATTGTTATAATTATTATCATTAACACCATTTTTTTATTATTTATTTGTTATTGTACTTAATTTTTTTAGGGTTTTAATCTCTTTTTTTCTTTTTACCCAACACGCACACCCTATTATTCCCATCACGCACACCCACTCTCTCTATTTTCTTTTATTTATTATTTTTTTACTCCCCATTATCTCCGTCTCCCACACCTCTCTCAAATCTCCCTATATTCTTTTATTTATGGTTTTTTTTCTCCCTATTATCTCCCTCTCTCACGCCTGTCTCCAATCACACCTCCCCACTTTTATTTATCCCTCACACCTATCTCATCTCTCTAATCACACCTCCCCACTTTTATTTATCCCTCACGCCTCTCTCCTCTCTCCCATTTATTTCCTATTTTTTTATCCCTCTCTCCATTATCTCTCTCTCTCCAATCACACCTCCCCACATTCATTTATCCCTCATGCATCACCCCTATTTATGCCATTAATTCATTTCTCTTTTTTTATTCCCTCTCTCCAATCACCCAATTCTCTCACTCACCCCACCATTAATTCATTTTTTTTAATTCCCTCTCTCTAATAACCCATCTCCCCTTATTATCTCATGTATCCCCTGTTTTTTATCTTATGAACTCACCCCTTATTACCCCTACCCTCATGCACCCCTCTTCCTCATACCCCCCTTCACACATGCCCTCCTCCTCTCCAGCACTTCTTTTGGTGGCTGCTCATCTTTCCGGCGGTTCCTTCCGGTAAGTTCTCTTCCCATATTCTCCTCTCCTCACTCCATTTTTAGGGTTTTTATGTGGGGTTTCTTGTTAGGTGAACCCTAAACGATATGGTTAATTTGTATCTCAGGTTTCCTTTGGATTTAGGGTGTGAATTTTTTCTGTGGGGCGTTGTTCTTCCTCCCATTGAAGTTTCATTCCAATCGCATGAGGTTTTGGTTGGTGTTTCTAAGTTTTTATTTCCTAAAGCCTTTACTTTGATGCTTTCCATTTTGAATAAATTTATAAACTAGTTTATTACCTATATGGAACCCTTGTTTAAATTATTTTATAAATTTAAAATTTATTAGATTTGTTAAAAATAGGTTTTAAATGAGTTTTAGTGTAAATTGCATAGTTTTATGATACCTAGAAAGATTGATTGAATTGCTTATGTTTCTTTAAGAAGGAATTGGTCCCTTATAAAATGTATCGTCGTTACTATGTTGCAACAACATTGTTTATTAATGAACTTGGTTTGGTTGTGTTATGGATTGGTTATTGTGTTAAAACACTTTTGTAAGGGTTTAATGGATTCAATGTTTTTAGTTGGTGTTCATTTAAAATAATGTGGGAAAGCAGTGATTTTAGGGGCAAGGCTTTAAGATGTTTTCTTGGTGTATGTTTAACTTCAAAAGAGGATTTAGATTGTGTATGGTTTGATGTTTTTATATCATGTTAAACGTGTTAAAATGTGTTGGAAAGGGTTTAATGTTTTTTTTATTGTTTTATGTTCTATAAATAAAGTAGGTGGACAGTTATGGTTTTAAGGTAATTGGTGTTTTCTTGGAAGTTTAATTTTCTAAATTGATTTTAGTTTTCAAATAAAGTTGGTCCCCTTGAGTGGTTTCTAAAGAGTATTTTAAATTTGGTTTTGTAAAGTGTTTCTTTAAGTGTTTTGGAAATCATGGTTTATAATGTGTTCTTTAAGGTTTGGCCATTCGGTTTGAAACATGTTTTGGCGTGGGTCGAAAAAGGGTAAAATCATGTTTGATAATTGTGAAGTGTTTGAATGTGTGTTTAGAAATTAAGGGCCCATTTAGCTTTGTAAATGTAATAATGGTGTTTGCAAGATATTTTGAATAAATGTTTGTGCCCTGTTGGAAACCTTAAACGTTTTCTGAAATGTTTTAAAGTTTATATGTTATAGTAGCTTAGTTGGCACCTTTGTGTGATATGAAATGTATGTATATAAATATGGGGCTCCTTTATAGGATGTATATCCCTTAGGGGTTATCATATATTGGTGTTTTTGTTTGGGGTAGGCAAGTGCGGTGAAATTATTCACGCGTTTAAGGGCCTCCTACTTACATAGTATTACTATAACCACCATGGGTTCCTGGGCATCTTATAGATTATCGAGTGACGGTTGCTCACCATCCTCGATTAGACGGGTTGTTGCCCCTTGGTATATAGAGAGGCTAGGTGTGATTTTCTGTTGATTTTTTCATAAGGTCGATCAATGGGTTATAGACTATGGGGATTCACCATACGTCAGTAGGTGGTTCTAAACCGAGTGCATTCAGGGGTTATCTATGGATGTTTGGGATCGCCCATGGTTATAGCTTGTATTTCTTACTTATTTTCTGGTACACTAGTTTATTTTCAACTTGTATTACTTTTTTATTTTCTACTACACTGGTTTATTTTCAACCTGTATTATTTACCTGTCTCCCTTTTTCATAGCCCTGATATCACTTGTTTGGTTTTATTTAAAGAATGGTAAACTATTTTTGAAATAATATATGGCGTGAGTTGGTTCTCATAGTGGGAAAGAGGTGTTATTTTGTTTAAATGGGAAAACCTTATTTTTATAATTATATTTCCAAACTTGTGTTATCGAACAACTTTGGGTAAGGAAACACTTGGATTCGGTGGTTTACTTTTGGTGTCTCTACTGAGCATTTTTGTGCTCATGCCTATCCTTTGTCATTTTAGTTGTAGGTTCAGCCATTGTTCAGGATTTTCTTTAGTGGTTGCTCGTGTGAGAGAATTTTTGGGCTTGTGGTTGGAAGTGACCAAGGGGTCACACAAAGATCGTTTTAGTGGATTCTTGTTTCCAGTTTTATTCTTTTATTGGTACTTTGTATCTGGATCGGTTCCTTGTTTTTTAAGAGTAAGTTGTCATTTTGTTATGTGCTTTGTATGATCTATTTATTTATCTGATCCTGGTTTTATCACTTGGTCTTAAATCGTTCCCTCGTATGTATACTTTGATGCCCAACACTGTTTTTCATCCTGAGGGGATCAGGAATGCCCCTCGGGACATGTCGTGAACTGGCTCGGGTGATCGGTTCAGGGTCGAATCGGGTTGGTTTGTGACAAAATGGTATCAGAGGAGGCCCTTGTCACTTGGGGTGTTCGGTAGATGGAGATTAGGATTTTTGGGACTCGGGAGGTAGGTACGAGAAGGGTGTCATGAACCCTTGCTCGTTCTGAACCTCAAGTCACCAGGGGTAGTCTGGGATTTGAGTCTTGCGTCTTTGTTTTTGGATTGAGGGATGACAACAGAGGCAAGTCGGTGTCACGTCGTGACCTCACATGGAGTAGTGACCCATGTGGAGTCTGAGTGCACAGTTTAAGTTCCTTCTAGTTGTTTATGCTTAATTGGGGCGTGACTCACTACCATGTCATCGAGTTAAGTGTAACTGCTAGTTCCTCATTCCTGTGATTCTTTGTAAGTTGTACTCTATTGGTTCCGGTTGGTGAAAGCGTGCTTTTGGAAATAGAAGTGGGTTTTTTTTAAATGAAAATGATTTCTCTAAAATTATTTTAAATTAGTAAAGGGAGTTTTAAAATTGGAAGCATTTTAGTAAATGCTTGGGTTTCAATGAGGAAAGGATGTGGCCCTTGGTACTCTTTATGGAAGATCACATGTGTGTGGGTGTATACGGTAAGTGTGGGGGGAAATTATTTATGGGTGATGTGGATGGAAATGGGTGGACACAAATGTGATGATCCATAGGATTCCTTGGGTGTGTTTTAAAATATAAAGGTTTTGAAAATTGGTTTTTCCTTAGGGAGTGGATTTTTTTGGCTTGTAAAAAGTGGTTTTGGTGTTTGAAAAATGACTGTGGGATAAGGAAGTTCTAAAATTTAAATGAAATGGTGATTTTGGAAAAGAGGGTTTTGGTTGTGTTTATATTTTATTAGCTTTCAGGCTAGTTGTCTTGGCTTGAGGTGTTCTTTTCGATTGTGTTTTGGCTTGAGGCATGTTTTGGTTTTGTGTTTCTTGTGTTCTTCAGAGTATGTCACCCAGAAAGGTCCCTATTCTTGCCTATGAGTCATGCCCAGGTTTTTGTTCTTTTAAGTGTCATCTCCCTTTGAGGTGTTAGAGGTCTGTTAGAGGTGGTGGAATGAATTGAGGGAAGTGTATTGTGTCTTTGGGTGGTTAGGAACTCCCTGGGTTGTTAAGGTTCATGTCGTTTCGGGTTTGTTTAAGGGTTCATTTTAGGACCAGTGGAGATTGGTTATCTTATCGTCTTTGGAGTTTGGGGAGTAGTTGGTAATAGTTGGTTTTTGTTAAGGTTCTCTATCTGGTGAGGAGTGCGTGAAGAAGAAACCTTCCATAAGAGGTTATCTTCATTGATCATGGCACCTTGTTCATCAGGATGCCTTCGGGTGTGCCATCGGTATGGTTGGTTTAGGCATTCTAAGTCATCGGGCTGCATCCCTCCTAAGTCCTGTCATCATGGTGTCATTCGAGTCACCGGGGGAAGTTTTGTGGGAAGCGTTGTTCGAGGAAGGAGTTCTTATCGGGGGATTCTAGTGTCTGACTGTGAGTCATAAGATTCTTCATCCATCAGAGCCCCAACCTCAGGTCTCAGGGTGAATCTCGCACACAGTCAGCGTGTCATAGGCATGTGAGACCTTTCTTAGTTCTTTATCTTTTGTTTTGGAATAGATGCATTCAAGGTTCCCTTATTCTTGTTTTCATGCTACTGTAACTTCATCTTTTGTGGTGATAGTGTGATGAACTTATCCTTTCATGATCGTAGTAGTTGAGTTCTTCTCAATGTGACCTCTAGAATCGTTTGTTTTTCTTAAAAGTGTAGTTGGCCTTATGTGGGTTTGTCATGGTTTTATTAGTGATCATTTGGAGATGTGAGGTGTTGGGGAGTTTTAGATCGGTGTGGGGAATTCTTAGTTCTGGTGGTGTTGTTATAGGGAGTTCCTTATTTCGATGCCTGGGTAAGTTGGGTGGCCTTGTAGTGGTTTTCCATTTAAGTCTCAGTGGTCTTGTTCAACTCATGTGGAGAAATCGGTAAGTTCAGTTGGGAGTTTCCAGGTCACCCCCCCCCCCCCGGGGTGGTGTGTTTGAGTTCTAAATTCTTACTTTAGGGGAATTCTTGTAGTGGGGAGAACCCTCTTGTGTTCCCCCCTTGTTTTATGCTATGGTTTTTCTTTGAGTTGGTCAGGTGTAACTTGTAGAGTGAATAGTTAGCTTGAGGCTCATTTTTTCCCAATGGTTTTGGACGGGCATTAACCTGAGTTTTGGTTGTCTTTTAGCTGGGTGACTTTCTGGGGACAGAAAGTTTTATAGTGGGGAAAATTGTCACACCTTGACCTTTTAAATTATTTTATTTCATTATTTATTGGCTTCAGTTAGTCTCGTCAAGGTGTGGGTTGAATGCATGTTTAATTTTTTTTTTGATATTTGATATTTTTAGTGGGTTTCGGACCGATGCACGCGCACCACACAGTTGGCAGTAACCGTGCGGTTGGCCCAGATTTCCCCTATGGTTACACACTACTTAAAATAATAAAACTTTATGAGAATGAAATAAATTAAATGTTTAAGATATAATAATTATAACATTATTATGTAGATAAAAATGTTTTTTTAATTAAAATTGTTAATGATCTTATTATAATTAAATTGTTATAAATATAATTATTATTTGGTTGTTATCAATTTTTTTATTATTTAAAATAAAATGAATAAAATTATCATTATCATTATTATTATTTTTATTGTTATTATTATTATTATTATTAAGAAAATTAATGGTGTTGTAATGATTATATAATTTTTAAAATTATTATAAATATTTTCATTAAAATTTTGTTATTATTATTGTTATTTAAATTGTAAAAACAGTTGTTGTTATTATTATTAACACCATTTTTTTATTATTTATTTGTTATTGTACTTAATTTTTTTAGGGTTTTAATCTCTCTTTTTTCTTTTTACCCAATATGCACACCCCATTATTCCCGTCACGCACACCCACTCTCCCTATCTTCTTTTATTTATTATTTTTCTTCTCCCCATTATCTCCCTCTCTCACGCCTCTCTCCAATCTTCATATCTTCCTTTATTTATTGTTTTTCTTCTTCCCATTATCTTCCTCTCTCACGCCTCTCTCCAATCTCCCAATATTCTTTTATTTATTGTTTTTTTTTTCTCCCCATTATCTCCCTCTCTCACACCTCTCTCCAATCACACCTCCCCACTTTTATTTATCCCTCATGCCTCTCTCCTCTCTCAAATCACACATCCCCACTTTTATTTATCCCACATGCCTCTCTCCTCTCTCCCATTTTTTTATCCCTCTCTCCGTTATCTCCTTCTCTCCAATCACACCTCCCCACATTCATTTATCCCTCACGCATCACCCCTATTTATTCCATTAATTCATTTCTCTTTTTTTATTCTCTCTCTCCGATCACCCAATTCTCTCATGCACCCCACCATTAATTCATTTTTTTAATTCCCTCTCTCTAATAACCCATCTCCCCGTATTCTCTCACGCATCCCCTATTTTTTATATCATGTGCTCACCCCTTCTTCCCCCTACCTTCATGCACCCCTCTTCCTCATACCCCCCTTCACACACGCCCTCCTCCTCTCCGGCACTTCTTTCGGCGACTGCTCTTCCTTCCAGTGGTTCCTTCCAGTAATTTCTCTTCCCATATTCTCCTCTCTTCACTCCATTTATAGGTTTTCTATGTGGGGTTTCTTTTTGGTTGAACCCTAACGATAGGGTTAATGTGTATCTTGGTTTTCATTTGGATTTAGGGTGTTCGTTTTTTCTGCGGGGTGTCGTTCTTCCTCCTGTTGAATTTTCATTCCAATCACACAAGGTTTCGGTAGGTGTTTCCAAGTTTTTCTTTCCTAAAGCCTTTCCTTTGATGCTTTATATTTTGAATAAATTTATAAACTAGTTTAGTACCTCTATGGAACCCTTATTTAAATTATTATAGAAATTTGGAATTTATTTGATTTGTTAAAAATAAGTTTTAAATGAGTTTTAGTGTAAATTGCATAGTTTTATGATACCTAGAAATCTTGTTTGAATTGTTTATGTTTCTTTAAGAAGGAATTGGGCCCTTATGAAACATATCACTATTATTATGTTGCAACGACATTGTTTATTAATGAACTTGGTTTGGTTGTGTTATGGCTTGGTTATTGTGTTAAAACACTTTTGTAAGGGTTTAATGGATTTAATGTTTTTAGTTGGTGTTCCTTTAAAATAATGTGGGAAAGTGGTGATTTTAGGGGAAAGGATTTAAGATGTTTTCTTGGTGTATGTTTGACTTCAAAAGAGGATTTCGGGTGTGTATGGTTTGATTTTGGTATAGCATGCTAAATGTGTTAAAATGTGTTGGAAAGGGTTTAATGTTTTTTTTTGGATTGTTTTATATTCTATAAATAAAGTAGGTGGCTAGTTATGGTTTTAAGGTAATTGGTGTTTTCTTGGAAGTTTAGTTTTCTAAATGGATTTTAGTTTTCAAATAAATTTGGTCCCCTAGAGTGATTTCTAAATATTGTTTTAAATGTGGTTTTGTAAAGTGATGCTTTAAGTGTTTTGGAAGTCATGGTTTATAGTGTGCTCTTTAAGGTTTTTCCATTTGATTTGAAACATGTTTTGGTGTGGGTTGGAAAATGGTAAAATCATGTTTGATAATTGTGAAGTGTTTGAATGTGTGTTTAGAACTTAAGGGTCTGTTTAGCTTTGTAAATGTAAGAATGGTGTTTGCAAGATATTTTGAATAAATTTTTGTGCCATGTTGGAAACCTTAAATGTTTTCTAAAATGTTTTAAAGTTTATATGTTATAGTAGCCCGGTTGGTACCTTCATTTGATATGAAATGTATGTATATGAATATGGGGCTCCTTTATATGAGGGATATCCCTTAGGGGTTATCATAAATTGGTGTTCGTGTTTGGGGTAGGCAAGTGCGGTGAAATGCTTCACGTGTGCGAGGGCCTCTTACTTACATAGTATTACTATAACCACCATGGGTTCCTGGGCGTCTTATAGATTATCAAGTGACAGTTGCTCACCATCCTCGATTAGACGGGTTGGTGCCCCCTGGTAGATAGAGAGGTCAGGTGGGATTTTCCAATGATTTTTTCATGAGGGTGATCAGTGGGTTATAGACTATGGGGCTTCACTATATGCTGATAAGTGGTTTCGAACCGAGTGCGTTCAGGGGTTGTCTAGAGATGTTCAAGATCGCCCAGGTTACAGCTTGTATTTCTTGCTTATTTTCTGGTACACTAGTTTATTTTCATCATGTATTTCTTGTTTATTTTCTACTACATTGGTTTATTTTCAGCTTGTATTATTTACCTGTCTCCCTTTTGCACGGCCCTAATATCACTTGTTTGGTTTTATTTAAAGAATGGTAAACTGTTTTTGAAATAATATATGGCATGAGTTAGTTCTCATAGTGAGAAAGAGGTGTTATTTTGTTTAAACGAGAAAACCTTATTTTTATAATTGTATTTCCAGACTTGTTTCATCGGACAACTTTGGGTATGGAAACACTTGGATTCAGTGGTTTACTTTTGGCATCCCTACTGAGCATTTATGTGCTCACGCCTATCCTTTTACATTTTAATTGCAGGTTCAGCCATTGTTTAGGCTTTTCCTTAGTGGCTGCTCGTGTGAGAGAAGTTTTGGGCTTGTGGTTGGAGGTGACCAAGGGGTTACATGGAGATCGTTGTCAAGAAGTCTTGTTTCTAGTTTTATTCTTTTATTGGTACTTTGTATCTGGATCAGTTCCTTGTTTTTTTAAGATTAAGTTGTCATTTTGTTGTGTGCTATGTATGTTCTATTTATTTATCTAGTCCTAGTTTTATATCTTGGGCTTAAATAATTCCCTCATGTGTATAATTTGATGCTTGGAACTGGTTTCCATCCCAGGGGGATCGAGAATTCCCCTCGGGACATGTTGCGGACTGGCTCGGGTGATCGGTTTAGGGTCGACCCGGGTTGGTTCGTGACATAACAGGTTGAGAAACCTGTTGTACCTCAGCATTGGGACCAGCAGAAACAGGTTGAGAAACATGTTGTTGCTCTGCACTGGGACCAACAACAATAGGTTGAGAGACCTGTTGTGCCTCGGGATTGGGCGCATCAGCAGGTGCAAAAGTCATTATCTGCAGAAATGGTTTAACATTTAATTTAGATTACATAAAATCAGTATCAAAACAGATAATAACATAATGTAACACAATGTATATTACAATAAACAAATAACCTGATTATTGAATTCTCTTTTTTTAAGGCTGGAGAGATTTGACCCTTCTATCGACTATGTAAATCCTTTCATTATGGTCTCCTATGACATAAAAAATGTCGTCTAAATTGGGACTGTTGCAAAATTATTGCAAAGTCCCAATGAAAGGGTCATCCTCCATTGAACTTTTATCTGACCCTTCAGTTGTTTTGGTCGATAACAGAACAATTGATCAGTTTCGATTTGCAGAATCTTGAACATAAAATGCTTGTAATGTCTATGATGCCATTATAAATAGTTCATATTTCTCCCCTTTCTTACTAAAATCAAATTTCATGAATCCTAATTCATTTATTTTAACAACACTCCTGTTATCAACCCACTTTCATTGAAAAATCAGCACTTGGAATTTCATACAATCCAACTCCCATATTTGTTTGATGATGCCAAAGTATGACATATTCGCATAAATTAGATTTCTATTCTTAGCACCTGAAACATGCATCGCTTCAACCACAAGTGTAACCCCACTATTCTACATGGTACTGTCTTCATCATGTTCATTGGTATAGAATGTATAACCATTAACTACATAATCATTGTAAGATAATACATACACACTTTCTCCTCTGGTTAGCCATCAAAGTCGTTCTAAAATTGAGTCCAGATTTTTATCCAAATTCTTAAAAATATGGTCCTGAAACCATCCTATAAATTTTCAATTATGTATATCTAATATCTATTTTTTATCCCTATATGGATTCAAATGCCTAAGAATTTCTTTATGGGTTTGAACATATGGGTCAACGTCGAAACTGTTATGCAAAAACGTAAAAGTGGCCCTACTCTCGATCCATAATATTGATTGCGACAACCTCTCTTCCAAAAATTTCTTCACCCTCAAGCCATCCAGTGTGATGAGATTTCGATAGGCCAATGTTTTCCACACCAGATAGGTATTCAGTACAAAATTCAACAGCTTCCTCAATAATATATTGCTCCATAATACAACCCTCTGGCCGACTTCAATTTTTTATATACCATTTCAAAATCTTCATATACCGTTCAATGGGGAACATCCATCTATAATGTATAGAACCACATAGTCTAATCTCTCTCACCAAATAAACCATCAAATGAACCATCATATCAAATAATTTCAATGGGAAGAACATTTCCAATTCACATAATATGATGATAATTTCTCTTTCCATAGTTAGAAATTCCGTCGGGTCTATAACTTTGTTGTATATAGCTTTGAAGAAGAAATAGAGCTTTGTTAATGTATGGTGGACATTTTTGGGAAAAATGCAACGTAAAGCTATAGGAATTAGATATTACATCAAAACATGGCAGTCATGTGATTTCAGACCCTTTAACTTTAAATCTCTCATTGACACGATGTTCTTGATATTTGATGAATACCCCTCTGAAACCTTTACGTCATTCAAGAAGTTGAAAAACTGATATCTCTCCTGCTTGGAAAGAGTGTAAGCAGTAGGAGGAAGAAATTTTTATTTTTCACCCTTCACTGGTGCCAACTCTTCTCATATTCCCATATCAACCATGTCCAATCTAGCCTTAATTGCATCTTTTTTTTGCCGGGTGCATTTAGCAACATGTCGATGACACTATCACATATATTTTTTTCAACATGCATAATATCAAGAATTTTTTTGACATATAGACAATTCTAGTATGGTAATTCAAAAAAAAAACTGATCTCTTTTTCCAACCAGTTTTTGTAAGGTTTTTCAAAAATGGTTTACCAAAAGTAGTGTCCACATATTTTACTTTCTAAAACAATTGATCACCTCTTAGTGGAGATGGTGTTATACATTCTTCTGAACTTCCATAGAATGATGTCGTCTAAGATCGGTACTTATATCCTCGGGGTAGAAATCTATGATGTCCTAGAAACGCGGTTTTTTATGAATGTTTCAACCTAATTGAATGTGTACCTTGTTCGCAAACAGGACACCCTTGAGTTCCTTTAATGCTATATCCTAAAAAATTTCCATAAGCAGGAAATTCATTTATTTTTCCATACAACATTGATCTCAAAGTGAAATATTTATTTTTGTAAGCATCATACAACGTAACACTTGAATCCCACAATAATTTCAAATCCTCGATTAATGGATCCAAATAAACATCAATATCATTACCCAGTTGTTTTAGTCTTGATATAAGCATATATAACATGATGTATTTTCATTTCATGCATAACCATGATGGTAATTTATAATTTACCAACATAACCATCCATGTACCATGACTTCTTCTTTGAAAACTAAAAGGATTCACCCCATCTGTAGATAATGCAAGACGAAGGTTTCTCGGCTCGTTTCCAAATTCAGGATACTTATGATCAATTCTCTTCTACTGAGGAGAGTATGTTGGGTGACGTAGTGTCCCATATTTAATTCTTGTATCCGCATGTCATTTCAATTTTCTTGTAGTCTCCTCACTTCCATATAGGCACCTAAACCTTGGAATGATTGAAAAGTATCATACAACTTTCATAGGACTATATTCACATTTCTTGTATCAAGAAGTACCACACTTTGGGCATTCTTTGAGTGATTTTTGGTCATTGAGAAACAATATACAGTCATTCAGGCAGGTGTGTATTCTTTCAGATATCATACCCATCAAGCGTAGCATTTGTTTGGCATCATATGTTCGGCTCGGGAGCTCATTATCTTCTGGGAGCATGTCATTCAGGAGAGCAAGAAGTTCCGTAAAATGGGCGTCACTCCACCCATTTCCTACTTTCAAATTATACAACTTTGATATGGATGAAAATGTTGTATATTTAGTTCAACCAGCATACAATAGCGTCTTTACACAACTCTTTAACTTCTCAAACAATTTTGGGCAATCACAAAGTTCATCTTCAATTGTTCTTGTCATTTACTCAATACGATCTTCATCATCATTCACATCTGTAATCACATCCTCCATATGATCGTCTTCATTGTTCACACTTGTAATCATATCATATGATCCATAAAACACAATCTTATCCCAGCCACTACCTACATTCGTTTTTCCCATGTTTATTCCAACATGTATAACTTCGATCTATTCCATGACAGATCAGGTGTTCTTCCAACTCCACTGGACTAATTTTTCTTAAATAACAATAGTGTAAACACAGACAAAGGATTTAAGAAGGGTCATATGCATGATCTTTTTCAAACTTGATAAACTCTTTCATGTCATCTTCATACTCTTTTGTCAACTGATTGGAATTCATCTATTCTTTATTCATATTCATCCTATTTGATACAGTAATATTAATATTTAACAAAATAATTACACAAAATATGTTCAATTAGGGTCATCATTCAACTATAATCAATGGAACTAGCTATGGTAAACAATACCCTTACCTCTCCATGCATACTCAGGACCAAAGTAGATCACACCCATCTTCCCAATCACTTGATCAATGGAACTAGCTATGAGAATACCTTGCACTAGAATGTTTTATTATCACACATGTGATCTATATGCGTTGTTGTAAACCGGTTTTTTAGTGTTTCTCTAGAAACATAATGTCTCTAGTCAAGAACTATGGTACTAAACTAATAGATGGTATGATTTTCAGTAGAATTTCACTAGTAACAAAGTGGTGGTTCCATTGAAATGGGTAAAGTTTGGATTGATATTCAATGGTGGAAGAACTACAACATGGAAAAAAATGGCATACCAATCATGCCAACAATCTCAACACCATACCAACACACAATCGTTCTCACAATCGCAACACCATACAAACCAAACAATCACAATTTCATATTTTACAAAGCATCCCTTATTCAATTCCATTTGTTAATTCAGGGGTTATCATAGAATTTTTATCATCCTGGGGCATTCATTCATTAGTCAAGTATACGTAAATTACCAATTTTTATATTCAAATGTTCAATAGGAACCAACCAATATGCAATTCATTTAGTGCGCAAACAAGGACCACCAACGGCCACAATTTTTAGTGGGGCGTTTAGCCCATACATTTCACAACATAACCATCAATATCAAATAGTAATAACATGTGAACAAGAGGAAACCAATTAGTAAGAGGAGAAAACTCACCGTGAAGGTGTCGTTCAGCGTACGGTAGAGGTGTGTTTGCGGCAGAGGAGAGACGCGCGACAGAGGAGATTTACAACTGAAAAGAAAACATAAAATGAGAACTCATATGTTATACCTATCCAAAAATAGGTCCAATGAGATTTAGGAATGGGACATGTCTGGTTAAACAATTTTATTGGTCAATAGTGGGATTTTATTTTCCATCTATGATATCTTCTTCCTGTTTATTTGTTTTTTACGTATCTACTATTTTCTTAGATGTTCAACTTATGAATGGGACATGTCTGCTTTTCAGGAGAAAGATTATTTTTAATTTACTCTAATTTAGGGGTAAAATATTCCACATTAATTGTATATTTTTTCCAGGGGGTCATTGTTATTCTGTAGGGATCATGAACGCCTCTTAGGTTAGTGGAAAGGCAGGTCAATTGTTGGTTATGATACCATCTTGGGTCGTATCATTACATTTTCAATTGTAATTGACCTGTGTCCATTTAAATATAGGATTTGGGGGGGGGGGGGTCAGACACTAATATATAGAAGGAATAAGAGAGGTAAAAAATATCTCAGGCTCTCCAATACAAGTGATGAAAGATGAAACATACACTGGGTGAGGGAGAACCACCCAAGAAGAGAGGAGGGGGAGGGTGGCGTAGCACGAAGGGATTCTGGATGAGAAAAGGGGAAAAATCCAGTAAAACATAAAAGTTTCAAAGGGGAAGGGGTGGGCTGTCTAGGGGGTAGGGGTGTTGCAGAGGTGTGGGGGAGGGGGTGTGGGCTGTCTAGGGAGGGGGGTTGGGCTTCCCAGGTGGGGTGGGATGGGGGTGGGTTGTCCGGGTGGGGGGATATAGGGGTGGGGGTGGGGGTTGTCTAGGGAGGGGGTGGGTTTTACACTATGAAACAACCATTAAGGATCCTAAAGGGTGAATTATGAGAGGTAAAATTATGGGGAATAGGGGTTTGGGTGATGGGGTCGAGTGGCTAATAAAGAATAGGGTAACCTCATTAAAAAGACTAAAAAATATCTTTTCATTTCAAGAATAGGGTACATTTTGGTGTAGCATAAGAGTCTATTGTATAGTGCACCCTATGATGTCACATTGTTGAATTACCACAAGATATACACTGCAACACTCATCCCCTAGGCAGAACCATTAAATCTTGATCATGAATTGTGATGTGACTATATGCCTTATGGAATAACATTCACCCCCCAAAAAACAGTATAGAGGGCATAACATAGCCAACCTACCATATGATCTAAACCATTAACATAAGGAGGGTCCCATGGATAAACTCACATACATAAAGGATGACCTAAATAGGAATAACTAATCTAATCTCTAACGCAATCTAAATCACTAATACAAGGTATTCTGCATGGATAATAAGATATACTAGAAGTGGATCATGAGAAGGTCATAAAAAATACAACTTACTACCTAAGAAGGACTACCAATGTAAGACATATCCCTTGGCCAAATGAACATACATAAATCAAATCCTAGGGGGGGTATAACATAGCTAACCTTCAACACAATCCGAACCACTAAAATAATTTATGTCTTGTGGAAAACCGCATATACCCCATGATGTATAGCCAAACATAAACTTTAAAAATTTTGAAAGAATGTTCACCTTGGTGGAGTATCTCTATATTGAAATCCAAAGGTCTCTAGTCCTCATCCTCATCATAGATATATAATAACGATTAAGATATAATAGACAAGCATGGAAGATAAGCCCCATCCTATAGCTAGCCAATGATTGATACCTAGCATCGAGCAAGAGGATATTACATAAGAAGCTCATACATGACCCATCCTAAGTAGCCTCACTAAACGTATACATCATTAGCATATCCTATAGTTAAAAAATATATCATGATGATCCCAAGACCTATAGGTAACAACATATCAATAAGAAATCTCTTTATTCATATTTAGTTATCAACCTACACCACCCCATGTGTGGATTTCCCTACCCTTAAGGTCATAAGAAATCCACATTATCATTTCCACTAACATCATAATCAACCCATTTTCATGTACTATACCTATAAGGGTTCTAAGGGAGATGTCACAATTTTATATAGCCATGATAAATATTTTCTATGGGGTAATCAATACAAACCATGTACTCAACATGATATAAGATTTAAAATAATCCTTGATACATCTCACACAACAACCTACCCACTGGTTATTCCATCACTAGTACCCACCAAGGCATCCCCCCAATCACACTATGCAGTACTGCCACAAAGTCCCACAACTCAGGATAGCCAAATCTCTAGTAAAGGCATGGTCTTTACCAATAAAGTTTGCATCACTATCACTCTACCCCAATTAACAATCCATATAAAGACTCTTTCCATGTGATTACCACAATTCTTCCCTCATAGAAACATCCACACATGACCCTTACAACATGATTGATCATAATCTCATTCATACAGTTTCAACCTAGGTTATTAGTAATTAATAACATGAACAAATACCATTATAGGGTCCATTAGACCTAACTCTACACACCAACTGTCTTTCTAATCCAGAAGAGTAAAAATTCATTACATAAGAGACTCATTGGGGGGAATATGTGCGTTGTAGAGGAGGTTGTCGGGACGGTCTTCGGATGAGGAGGGCGCGCTGGAGCATGTCACGTGAACAAGGGGACCGCGCAAGGAAGAAGAGGATGAGGAGGCGGTCGCGATGGAGGAGGATGAGTCGGTGGTCGGAGGAGGAGGAGGAGGAGGCAGCGGCGGTGGCGGTGGAGGAGGAGAAGCAGGGTCACAGTGGAGGAGGGATCGCAGTGGCAGAGGAGGAGAAGACAACAATGGAGGAGGAGGAAAAGGTAGCGGCGGCGAAGGAGGAGGGGTCGCGGCGGAGGAGGGGTCGATAGCACAGGGTTCAGCTTCCGCGAAGGCTTGAACGGGTGCGAGGGAGGAGGGGCCTGTTAGAGTTCTTTTATAAAAACTGTCGGAACATTTATCAGCACTAGTTAAAAGCACTGATAAAGGTATATTTTATCAGCGCTAAAATAAAAGTGCTGATAAAACATACCTTTTTTCAGCGCTTTTTTAGCACTGATAAAGGGATATTTTTATCATTGCTCAAAAAGCGCTGATAAAATACCTATTTATCAACGCTAAAATTATAGCGCTGATAAAGGTATAATTTTAATAATTTATTTATATTTTTATATATTTATTTAAAATGATATATAGAATAAATATATATATATTTATTAATAATTATAACTATAAGTAGTATATATTTATAAATATTGGTATATAATTGTTAATATATTTATATTAATAAAATTATAATTACAAATGTATTTGAAAAGTATTTATAGATATCATTAAAAATATAATAAAATGTATTTATTATTTAAATATATTTAATGTAATTTTATAAATACATTTTTTAGAACATATATAGTTCATATGGGTAACATTATGAATTAATCAATATACCACATCATGTAATGTACAAATGAACACTCATGCATATGATACATAACATATACACATATATTTGTTGACCAAATTCATTGAAAAACACACATATATTCAATAATTTTAATTATAAATATATATATTAAAAAGTATTATATATTTATAAATAAAATAAATATATTAAATATATTAAATATAATAAATATAATAAATACAATGAATTAATCTAATAAATCTAATAAATCTCTAATAAATATATTTATTATTTAATGTAATTTATTATATTCTTATAATTCTTTAATTATATATATATTTATTTATTTATTTAATTATAATCTTAGAAATACATTTTTCAATTAAAACATTATATATATATATATATTTGAATTGTTAAAAAATATATATTAATTATAAACATTTGCTTTTTATTTAATGTATACAAATAAACATTATTTTTTAATATAAATATAATAATTTTAAATGAATTAATAATAAAAACTTTTATCAGCGCTAATAAAGGCCCACCCCTTTATTAGTGCTTTATGCTTAGCACTGATAAATGATAGCGCTTCCCTTACTCTGTTTTGTGGTAGTGCTTGTCAAGTTGCATTAAACCATATGACACAAGTGTCTGATCTTTATAACCATAATCTCTATATGTAACAACCCAACGTTTTATCAATGGAAATACATTCTTATAATCATATATTAAAGTAGAATCACATTAGGAAACCCAATGACATATAATGATACTAAATAATATGTGACCATTAAACATAATTTTTTCACTTCTGTGTTTGGAATTTCAAAAATCTGACATACACAGTTGTGTTCAGGGTGATTTTTGGGGTCTGATGAAACAAACATAATTTTTGGTGAATAGTGACATATCCTTATGAATAGTGACATACCCTTATGAATAGTGACATACACTTATGAATAGTAACCTCACCTGTGATAGTATATATATAGGATTTAAGTGAAAGTATGATGTACCTATGTTTTGGAATTAAGTAAATAAATGTTTTAAAAACTGTATTTTTCAAGTAAATTATAATTTTAATTAAAAATTAAATTAATCATATTTATAAAATTATTTTTGAAAAATGGACTTCATTTTTGGATTCTACATGTCAAAAAAAATTTAGGGTGAATTTTTGAGATTTTTCTGAAATACTTGAATTTTTGGTGGATAGTAAAATACATTAATTTACCGTATAAATAAATTATAATTTAAATCCACTATTCCTGACATCATAAGTGATGTAAGCACCCAAATATCTAACTCGCATGCACTTATTACTATTTTTGGTCATGGAATCATCACTATTTCTTGTCTTGTGGAGAAATAATAAATTAATGATTGTAATATTGAGAAAACCCCTCTCCCCTCCACTATAAATATCACCCTTCACACCCTCATTTTCTCACACCTCTGAAGCTTAAATCCTTGTCTAAAATCTACCCAAAAATCTTTCCTAGCCCCCCCCCCCCACGTCCAATAGCTTCTGGTCTCATCAAAAAATCAAGCCTAGGTTCCTTAAGGAGGATCTCAAAAGGATGATTCGAGAGGTAATTCCTCGCTCTCTTTTCCTTTAATTTCCTTTCAATTTCAAGTTATTTTCTTAATATCTCCCCAAATATCCTCATAAACATGGTATGGTAACTCCAGTAGCTTACATATACTAGAATTTTATGATACTAATTGGGTAATATATCATCCAACCCCCTTCTCCTCTTCTTTTTATTTTAGAATGGAAAACGTTGTTTGTGAGGTGTTAATTTATCACCTTCAAGAACGACATGTTTTTATTTTCCTTTACCATCTTGAGATCTGGTCATGAAACCATTTTTATGGTTGAAATGGATTTTTTATATGTATTATATCCTATTTAATTTTCTGTAACTAACTTATGTACGTATTACTAAATGATTAAACAAAACAAGTTCGTTGTGGTTGAAAAACCGCACGAATTAACCCAAATGATCATCATTAAATTCTTATCTAATGATTCATCCACATGGTATATAACATAATTCATTATAAGATCATTTAAACTCATATAATATCATTAATAACATGAAATATCAGTTCTGTATTTTTATCCATGTTCTACACGAACTTCCAT
This sequence comes from Viscum album, assembly GCA_963277665.1. Classification (NCBI taxonomy): domain Eukaryota; kingdom Viridiplantae; phylum Streptophyta; class Magnoliopsida; order Santalales; family Viscaceae; genus Viscum; species Viscum album. The sequence goes on from OY728126.1 coordinate 483,539,205, forward strand.
TCATGAATACAAGTGAACCGTTCAAGAAAACTATAAAAACGAACGTTCCCGAACAATGAATTTAAACTTTATAACTCATCCAAAGGCCCATAAATGAACTTAATAAAACCTTAATAAATATTATTAGTGTATAAAAGGTTCTATAATTATTAATTAATTAATCTAATGTGGTTATACAGGACATCAAAGTGAAGAAATCATTCAAATACAAGGTAAGGGGAAATTCTCAAACCCAACTCTCATACTTTGGGTTTTTCCTATTTCAACTCATTTTCAATATGAATATGCCTTAAGAATAATTTCTTCATCTTCATATTACCTATTCTGGGATATACATGTTTTCTATGTTTTTCCAAAAGAACTCTTCTTACAATAAACACCTTTTTTTTACTTCTTAAAGATTGTTTCTACTTCACTCGTCATTGATTATTCTATGTCAATAATGTTATCCCCTCTTTATTTTGAGAGCCAAATGTTTATGAATGTATTCTTTATGATGTGCAACTCATTCCTTTCCATGGATTATTTTATGTTTAAGTTTGACATATGTTCTATGTGGTATGCATGATAATGTAAATGTTATGATGTGACGAGTGCGCCCGGAATTATACAGTGCTCCAATGCATTGGGTAAAGTGGTGAATCTCGTGAGTTAAAGGGAAATGATGCGTGAACATGATGCTAGCATTGTTCACAATTATGTGTGGTATTTGACCACTAATACATGATGTTTCATTTTTATGCATTTCCATATTTCAAGTCTTTTATTAATGTTTCCTCTCATGTTCATGATTCATTGTCTATGTTATGATTGTGCTCACTCATTGTTATATTGTTCATATTTATCCACTTATTGGGCTTTTAGCTCACCCCTTTTTGATGTATATCCTCAGATGATTATGTGTACTAAGGAGTTCTCAAGGGACAATAAGAAGATGGAGAATAGTGGATTAAATAAATGTTTGTGTTTTATGTTGTAAATGTTATGTATGGTCCTAGTTTTCCCAAGACACTAAACCTCTCGATCCTCATAGTGTACCACTATTATGTTGTTTATCTTTATAATGATGCAATAGTAATGCAATAAAAGGTAGGGTCTCTATACTAAACCCCTTTTTAGGTGTAGTTTACTTCAGAAAAGGGCTCTTCATTCGATTTGATTTTTTCCTTTCCCTTTATAGGGGGATTGTCCTGTATATTTGGTCAAAGTTGTATGATCATAAATTGGATTAATATTTGGTCCATGCACCATGACCAGAAACAGTGTGCACTTTGGTCATTACTTTTAGAGCATAAACATTGGCTACATTGATGCAGCTTGAATGACCTAAAACTGCCTAAGGAAATAGACATAAGACTCACCAAATTGAAAACACATAAAGGGAAACCTGGGTAAAAGTCGAGTCTCTACTCACTGGACACACCCCTTGTATGGTCTAGAAAAAAATGAGCATTTGAAATTGGAATGAGGCATAAATATTGTTAGGTTGGAAACCTATAAAGGAAAACATATGAAAAATCCAAGTCCTTTCCCATTATGACTTCCTAATATGAGGCTTAGGAAAATGTTTGGGAAATAATGCAATGGCTCAATGCTTTTGGTGTCCATTATATAACTCCAACAGAAGTTTGGCTACTCTTTCTAGGCCCGTTGGCCAAGGAAAAATTTAGAGCATTCACTCATTCTCTCGTACTTATTTTATTTGTCTGGAGGATCCATGTAAAATGCATGAAGTTATAACTTTAGAGCGATTGAACCCTTTTGAAGATTGGAATCCTCATTCCAAATCAACCCCATCAGAATCCTCGTCATGCTAAGTCAAATCATTCATCCAAATAGACCAACTCTAGTGTTACAGTGATGGTAGTTGTGTCTATACCCATCTATGATCCACACCCAAGCAGAAATCATTCATATAAATGAACTAAATATTGAGTTGTAGTGATGGTAGTTATGGTTATGCCTGTCCGTAAGCCACACCTTGGTGGAAATCATTCGTCTAAATGGACTAAATCTAGTGTTATATTGATTATACTTATACATGTATCTATCTGTGAGCCATAAACATGTGGATTTACATGGTTGACTTTTCCAATCCTCAATTCAATGATCAAATGGTTTCATATTATCTTGATGATGTTGTTTCATAGAGATTCACATGTTATTATAAAGTGATAAATGGGCTAAAACAGAACCCAGGGAATGAGAAACAATTAAGAGAAAATGGGGTCATCATATAGTGATCTAAAACAAATAAGGAGCATCCAAAATCTAGAGTATCTCCTTGATGTTACAACTAAACAGAAACAAACAAAAAAAGCTATTGTAAGAGTTGGTTCCATATAATTAACTTCTAAGTACTTGATTATATGTATTCATTATTTTGAATATTAATAATGTTTTTTATTATATTATGGTTATTCATATACATGAAATAAATGTGATAATGTCCTTAGAATATATGTCACGCTGAGAGATCGTAACAATTCTCCGCTATTATGAGAACCTGAAGGCGTCAAGATATAATTCTTGAATAAATATTCTATGACTAGATGATATTTTATGATTGGACATATATGACGCATGCTATCAGGGTTTGGAGGATCATAAGACATTGAGACACCTTCTCATGGTGTTCACCATTCGTAATATCCAGTAAGGGAGGTAACGAGAATGAGTCAGCCAATAGGAAATCCACATTTTATGTGTCATTGGATGTTTCTGTCTGCATGCATGTGTATTGGTCCTTAGACTTTATTATTATCATTAATGAATATTATAAGCTTCTTACTTTTATATATTGACGAAAATCATTATGACATGTGTTTGCAGTGATGTAGCATACGTTGGGTACATCATGAGTGATATTGCATTAATGGATAATGTGAGAAAAAAATTATCCATTCTATCTATTAATAGAAGTTGATATCTCTTGCCCTTTGATAACAATGGGACTACTTGAATAAATCAATTGACATAGTGTTCGATGGGAAAGTTCGTTTTCAAAAATTCAAATAAAGAGACATCAAGAACATTGAATGACGTTATCGGTATACAACCTATCAAGAAGGTCCATGATTTGGGCAAAACTGGTCCCAAAAATTATTAGATAAAATAAGTAGGCGGGATGAAGCATTACAAGGGTTTTTACAAAGATGAGAGTGAACCACTTCCCACATATCCACATCCACCATTGGTGCAGAGTAATGCGTGGTCACAACCACAAAAACGGGTTTTCGCAGTGCTACTCTTTAATAGTGCTAAAAAACGCTGATACAGGGGGTACCTTTATCCGCACTTTTTTTAGTAGCGCTGTTAAAGAGTGATATTTATCAACGTTTTTTTTACTAGTGCTGATAAAGAGTATATTTAAAAAAATACATTTAATTAAAAATAAAAAATAAAAAATAAAAATAAAAATATATAAATATATTGATATTGATATAGATATAATATATATTTTTTAAATATGTTTTAGATAAGTACAAATAGACATTTACACATAATATATAATATGTATGGTGAAAATGACTTGTAAATATTTTAAATAATATTATTAATTAATAATTTGCTAATTATCATTGAGTAATAATCATTTAATAACAATTTGAAGACACAAAAAATTAAAAAATTAATAAAAGATCTAAAATAAGCTCAAAACATAACTCAAACTTCAAACGACCGTAATTTTTGATATGGATGTCCGTTTGAGCTTTACAACATATCAAAACGAAGTCTGCGATGAACTCTACACGCTGACGATACAAGGGAACCTTCTGTCACATTTTTTAAGCTCAAAAAAGACTTCAAAACTGAGTTTTTAGACAATCAATTTATGGTGTTTGACATGATTAACACATTCAATCCAATGAGATGGGAGGTTCCAAGGAACATCCCTAGTTATTCCCTTCAAAATCCTAACATCAATTTCAAAATCAGATTAAATCCATAAAGAGTTCCAATTATGCTGGACAACATGTTTTATAGCACATATCATAACCCACAATTCGGATTCATAATCAATTTCAATACTAATATAATGATGAAACCAACCTTTTACAAAGCCCGGTGGGTGCAAAAAATATCTCCACAGCCTAAGGGCCCTAAGATGCTGGAGGGTGCACCATAAACGTTAACTTTTATCCACGAGTTGATCGGAAGAATCCATCAGACAAATTTAAGAACAAGAGATTTCCTAGGTCTGCCCAAGACACCCAACATTTTCAGAATGTTCAGGTTAACAATGATTTTATTCAATTTTATATACTGTGAAAGAGAAAATAAAATATAACAAAATCCAAAATAAAATAAATCATAAATTATATATCGATATCAAATTTGAAAACCATGAAAAAAAAAACTGATTTGATATTAGTTTTTGTATAACTAAAATCATTATATGTGCAGGCGAGACAAGTGCGTAGGATGTATTCCCCACGCTTGGTCCAAGAGACGGCGTCGCTTTCAAGTTAATCGAAATCCCCCTCGCGCGCTCCCCGGGGTCGGGCTCCACTTGAACGGCGTCGTTTTGGATCGCATCATTTCGAGAGACAACTGAACCTTCCGGTTTCCTCCCGTGGTCTCCTCCTTCGCGACCTTTATTCGCCATTTACGTTTTGCTTTGCGGGGAGAGCGGTCTGGGGGGAAGAAGGCGAGTGAAGATGTCTTGCTTGCACGATCACAGCTGCGAAGATCACGATTGTGCGGCTGATTGGTCCCTCTACAAGCACATAGATCTTTCCCGGGTCAGTAACTCCCCATTTCTCTCTCAGGTTTTCATTCACTAATTACAATGCTATGAAAACCGTTGTTTTATGCTGCCTTGAAGCTATCTGCTTTAAACGAGGCCGTGCATGGAAGTGTCAAGTCAATTTTTAAACCATGGGAGCAACGTCTGAGTTCTACCGAGGTAACTCTACACCCTCAATTTTATCTTTCCGGGTTAGATTTCTTGAAATTTAATGTGGCCATTAATTTTCTGTCTTCACCCCATTCAATGAAATACCCCTGTCTTTTCATCAGGATTGCTCAACCCCTCAAATTTACAGAAATGATGAACGAATCCAGAGTTATTTTCCCTGCTGATTGATGGCAAGTTCACCAAATAAAAAAAAAAAAAAAATCATGCAAATTACAGAGAATACTAAACCTCATGCTTCACTAACAATCTCTATAGTTTTGGCATTCTCCATTGCTTGTTATTTTGTGCCTGCATATGGCACCCTAACTTTTGACCATAAGGATTTTTCAATCTACATGGGAGGAAGTTTGGGCCATTTCTGATTTTTTTATATACCCTTATAACATTACGAATCTTCACTGTTTTCTCTTGATTTCACAGGGGCACTTAGAAAGCAATGAGGGTGATCCAGAGTTGCTTGTCTTCATCCCGTAAGTGATGCAAAATGTTGGCTAAAAAATCTTATAAGTTTGGATATGCGGGGTCACCTATCTCTCCGTTTTCTTTTTTTCTTTACTTGTGTAGCATCATTTAGTGTGAAGTTATGAATTTTTAATATCCCTTTTTCTGCAGCTTTGAGACTTGTTTTACAGTGTACCATGGACGTTTATATATTTGTATGCTTTGTCTGCTGTTTTGCATCCATTCTTTTAATTTGCATGTACAATATCACGTCGTTTTTGTTTCATAATCAGTGATTATTTCTTTCCTCTTGCACGTCATCTTGAAAAATTGACCCTTCGAATTGAGAAAAAAGATACTGTGGGGAGTGAAATGCTTTGAGCCACGAGCTTGAAACTGTTCTATGGATGAACTCTATCTCATATAGCGAACAAAAGCTCATTCTCTTCTAAATTTGGCATGCACTTTGTTACTCACCACTGTCAGTCTTGATGCATGATTATGGTTTTTAGTCTTGGAAAATGATTATAAAAGATTGAATAAATATCAGAATAATGATTTTTTAATTTGTTTTCATTGAAGGGCAACTTGTATAATGATAAATAAACTGGATAGAAAAACTAAATATTTGTTTTGATTTCTTAGCATGCAAGTGGTAGAATTTGTTGTAAACTCACCAACAATGTGTTGGATTGGTGTATTCTGATTTGTTTTGGAAAATGTTGGGCCGAATGCTAGCGGCTCATAGTGAACACTAGAACAAACTTTCGCGGGTTGAGCTCCGCAGCGAGCTCGTTGGGGGTTGCAGGGGGTAACACGCCCCTGCTCCGGGGCCTGGGGGTCGAAGGTCCCCAGTCCAAATTTTGGAAAACTGTAGCAACTATGTCCACTTGTACTAGAGTTGACCAACCGACACCGACAAGACACTATAGCAGTGCGGACTTTGGCATGGTTTCTGTAGCAACTCAGACTTTGGAGATAGCAGTACCGTAGCTCCGCGAATTTCTTGCTACCAACCACTATAGCAGATTGAACTTGGGTGACCACAACACTGTAGCAGTGCGGACTTCCAACCATCGTTCACTATAGCACAGTGGATTTACTCTGCGGTTGGTGACACAATGTTTCGTCTTGTTTTTAGCTTATTCGAGCTAGGGTTTTGTGTGTGAGAAACTCTGAGATCTTCCTGTAATTGTGCTCTCAGATTTCATAGTGAAGTGATCTACCTCTCCGTGGACGTAGGGATTATCCCCGAACCACGTAAATCGTTGTGTCCGTGTTCATCTTCTTATTTTTCTTTTCTTCATCTGCAAACCTCTGTCGTGGGATTCCCGACGTTTTCCGCAACACAATGCTTTTTATTGTTCATATTTGTTCTAATGTTTCAAATAAATCTAAATATTATTTTTAAATTTTAACCTTCAAGAATAAGATTTGTGTAAAGCTGAACATTGTTAGCACTCCCGCGACCAGACCCCCTATGCTCTATACTTACCAGCGTAGGAAGGGTAAAACGGAGAATTCCAGTGGGACGATTAGTTAGTCTACTAGAAGGGGCTTTTTTTTTATTGGTGGGAGTTCTCTCGGGTGCATCACTTGAAAGTATTTTTTGGTATGGGCGTCTTGTTCGGAAGCAGAGGAGGGGCGGTCTCATGTCTCCAGGGCTGTACTCCTATCCTCTTCCTCTCTCACTGTGATTCTTCTCTAATACTGTAATTAGCTTCAGAATACATGCATAGAATTTATTCTTGCTTATGTTCCTATTACACCGTGTCCTAACACTTTTGGCGACACCATTGGGGAATTTTGGATGCGCACTATTGAGAGACAGGTGCGTAGGTAAGAAACATAGTAATGTGGTCGGTGCTGGGATTCGGCGTGCATGCGAGTTTCTGGAGTTTTTGACTGTTTTTTTTCGAGACGAGAGTTGCGAGCTGTTTCTTTTTCCGATCGGATGAAAACGAGAATGGATGGAAGGTTTGCTTATGTCAAATCTGCTTTCGAAGGTTTCTTGCGTTGTTATGACGAGCATGTATAGGAACGAGATCAGTCCTTGTCATCAATACAAGAAAGTTTGGACAGACTAGTTCGTAGGAAGAATGAGAATCCGCAGATGACGCATGAGCTAGTCCGTCAGCCAGAGGAGCGGATATCCATGCAAGTTTAGAATATTGAGGAGCAGTCGATCGAGCGTTTCAAGAACCTGGAAATGCTTCTAGAATGGGGTTCAGAAAATGATAAATCAAGTAAGGTGGCTCTGGAGAAAATTGGAGCTGGAGGACGTGTTTGGGCAGTATAAAGTAGCAGCATTGGCAGTGGATATTCAAGGGGTTGCTATGCTAGAAGACAATTTAAGAAGTGTGTCCCAACGAGTTGAGTTGCCGAATTTTTCAATTGAAGATCCTTTTGCTTGGATTACTAAGGCAGATACTTATTTTTTGATCAACAAAACTCCAGAGGACATGAAATTGCATTTGACACAGATTTTCATGGAGAATATGGCATTTTATTGGTTCCTGTCTCGACGAAGTGCAAATCCAGGGGTGATGTGGGAACAACTTAAGTTTGCTCTCATGGATAGGTATGGGAAATCCACTGAAGGCGATCCACTTAGATACTTGAAAACTCTACGACAGACCAATATCGTGGATGAGTATATAGAAGAATTCAAGCTGGTGGCCTTAAGGATACCGGTGTTCTCTGAGACTTGGTTTATGAGTCTTTTCACAGGAGGATTGCATTCAGAAATTTAAAACAGAGTATCCACACATGATCTTAACACCAAATTTAGGATGATTACCTTGATAAGATGTTGGAGTTGGTGACTTAGAACCAACTATTTTGTACTTTATTCATTAATAAATACCTTATCACATATTGATTGTTCTTTTGCGTGACAATGCATGTGATAATGTCTTAAGGATAACTGTTGCACTAAAAGGTCATAGCGGATTCCTGCTATGATGAGAACTCAGAAGTGCCATAACACCGTTCTTGAATATATGTTCTATGGTCGGATGATGTTATTTGAGGGACACAAATAATACAGGCCATTAGGGGTGAGTACTCATAAAACTTTGAGGCACCTTCTCATGGTGTGCGCCCTTGGTAATATCCAGGAGGATATTATGAGAACGAGACCTACTAGTAGGAAATCCACATTTCATAGTGTCATTGGATGTTCCTATTTGCGGACATGTGTATTGGTCCTTAGATTTTATGTCACGAACCAGCCCGAGTCGACCCTGAACCGGTCACAAGGGCCAGCCCGCGACAAGTCCCGAGAGACGTTCCCGATCCTTCCGGGATGACGACAAGCACCAAGGGCATCAATAGAGTACACAAGGGAACGATTTCGCCCATATATAAACAATAAGACAAACATCAGAAAGAAATGGACAACCCAAAATACATTTATATAAAAACTGAACTGAACATTATTTGTACAAGAAACTGAAAGTACAACTAAACTAACAACTCATCTGACCAAACTCGATAACCAAATAATTTCATGTGACCCTTCTGGTCACTCTCCAACATAATGATCACATGTCGCCCTAGGCGATCGAACTCAAGCTGCTGCACAAGGGCTAAAAACAGAAGAAGTCTATAGGCGTGAGTATTAAAACTCAGTAGGTTAGCCCGATATTCTATTCCCAATGCACATCCTTTAAAATAAAAGAAACATAAATTTCAAGTTTTAAATAAAAAATATAAAGGTATCTTTTCCAAATAAGGTCCCATGCTATATAAAACAAATTACCAGACAAAAACTTTCATGTTTTATAAACAAGAATGCTAGTAACAATTTTTAAAGAGGTGCAACTTCAAAATGAAAATAGTTTTCAAGAGGGCTGCTTTAAAGAATTTACACTTTTAAATAAATCACACACACTACTGAATTTACTGTAGAGGGTGAATTCCCCTTACCTCAATGTGAGGTGAGGACATCCTTTTATAGATTAGGAAACAAATGTACAGGACGGGTAAGTCCGATGTGGGACTCACCCATTTACACTTAAATGGGTTCCAACACTCCCCCTCAAGCTGGACATGCCCAGATTGGATAGAGTCCCACAAATAGAAAAAGACAACAAAGACACAGGACCATCTCAGACTCCCCCTCAAGCTGGGCCAGGGAGGCTGTGAATACCCAGCCGGGTAGTGAGAGACTCAAGGCGAGCTCCGGGAAGACCCTTGGTGAAGAGATCGGCAAGCTGATCGGCCGTCGGGATATGGCCGAAGCCGATATGGTGCTGCTCCAGATGGTGGCGGAGAAAGTGACAGTCCACCTCGATATGCTTCGTCCGTTCATGGAAGACGGGATTCGATGCAATCTTCGTGGCGGCCTGATTGTCACTCCAGATATGAGCAGGAGTCGATGCGGGGAAACCGAGCTCATGGAGGAGATGACGAAGCCAGAGGATCTCAGTAGTGACGGTGGCCATGGCCCGATACTCGGCCTCGGCACTCGACCGGGAGACGACAGTCTACTTCTTGCTGCGCCAAGAGATGAGGAAAAGAGAGCAGTGCAATTGAGATCCTTGGTCAGTTTGCTGATGGAAAGCAGGTTAAAGGGACTCCGGGGGACATGAGCCACCGAGGAGAGGTGAAGGGAGGAGGTGAGGGAACAGGAGCCAAAGCCGGCTATGGGGAGAGTGGACCCATCAGCAACAGTGATGGCAGAGGATCCACTATAGGGACGGTAGTGGGAGAGCATACCTGCATCCCCGGTGAGGTGGTCGGACGCACCAGAGTCAAGCATCCAGGCCGGAGAACGATGACTGACAAGGGCAGTGTGACCACCGGAATGGGCAAGAGAAGCCGACGAAGAGCCCGCGATGGAGGTGGACCGGTAATCGTGAATCAGCTGGAGCTCAGCCAGGGAGAGATCCAATGATGAGGGAAGAGGAGCAGCAGGTGAGGGCGCATCACGGAGCGCAGTCTGGCCCCGGCGGGGGTGCGACTCAGGACGACCATGCAGGACCCAGCAACGGTCCACCAGATGACCGAGCTTGCCGCAATGCTGGCAGAGGGGGCGAGGTCGGCCGTCCCCACGGCCGCGCCCACGAGGGCTGGGAGGACGACTACCGCCACGTCCGAGGAGCGCAGTGTGATCAGGAAGGGGGACGGGTGGTGCAAGGGCCCGATGTGCCTTCTGCAGGTGATGATAGACCTGCGGGATATCCAGTGTAGACGGGCTGGCAAGCATCTCGGTGGCCGTCGTGGCATAGTCTGGTGCGAGGCCATTCAGGAGGTTGAATAGGCATGAGCAGGGAGAGACGCGCAGGCGATGGAAAGCGGGCCAGCGAACATGTACACTCCATCCCGAAGCTGGCCTCTACCAAGTTCCCGATTCGTCGTCCGCTCCTGAAACAAAACAGAAGACGGGTAAGTCCGATGTGGGACTCACCCATTTACACTTAAATGGGTTCCAACATTTACCAACCAAACACACCGTATGCCGACGGTGAGTACAAAATAGCCAATGAGCACAAGTCACGGGAACACCCCTAGGCACTAGTTAGTTGTGAGCCCCAGGTACCTCGTATCTCGGTGAAAGTAACCATAATAAATATTCGTTCTCGTGCACACGAGCCACTAGTAGGGAGCATACCCATAACCTAGTGGTCCCCCAACATCATCATCATCATAGTTTAGTTAGTGTTGTCATCGTCAAACTTGCTACGTGAAACATGGGCCAAATCCCACAGGATCACTAGCATACTAGTACACGTCCGTTCATCTAGATACCCGGAATTCCCTTTAGTACTCAATCAAATATTATCAAATACACATTTCAAATCCAAATTTCATTCCCAAACCATAAACACACAAACATCCCACAAACATTCTTCACATTTCTTTCACGAATCAATAAACCACTGAAAATTTTTGTAAAACAATTTCAAGAAGTTTATTGAGGCTTTGCACATAAAACTCATTCAAAAACACTTTTAATTATAAAAACACAACAAAACCATACCCAACCATATTTGGCAGCCCTAACAACATTTAATAAAATCATTTCATGGACCTTAAAACAATCCCAATTGACACAACATGGTATATACTAGTAAAACACTCATTCTTCATTTTTTTTGGAAAGGCCAAACGAGCCTTTAAACATCTCAAAACTATCATTTGACAAAGTTATGCATTTAAATTTTATTAAGTAGGTGTATACACACCATTTACAGCATCAAACCACATTCATAAATCTCTTAAAACACTCAGGTTACATATTCAAAACACAACCATTTTCATAAGAATGTGAAACATGCCATTTTCCGGCAACTCGAGTCAAAACATGTCGTAAACCAAAAACCATTTGTTTGTAAAACCAAATCCAAATAGGAAAGCCATAAAAGGATCCCAAAATAATTTTTTACATGCTGCCAATGTATTTATAAATCCAAACAAATCATTTTAAATTGCACTAGACACATAAAAGCCAACCGAGCAATTTACCGAACACATGACACACACTCTTTAACAAAACAACTTATGTTGAGCACATAAAAAGGGATAAAATACCATTTGCATGCCATAAAGTTATTCAAGCTACTGAAATATATTCAAAATACCATAAACCATGTGCGAAATCTCATCGAATAATTTATTAAACAAGAGGAGTGCACATTTATACCAAAACAAATATATTTTTAACAAAATAAGTCATAAAACATAATTTGCACACAAAATCTTTAAAACAAAGGTTTCACGGCAAAAAATATCATATAAATAAGGTTAGAATAGAATGATAACGATGAATCTTAAGTTATAAAGGTTTGTGCAAGAGATATCCTATCTCAAATCCTTGGCATAATGGAAACGCACACCCAAAATCACCATCCGAGGGTTTACATACCTTAAACCTATGACGACCAGCCCCAAACGAACAAAAACCCCATAAAAAATCATGGGATAACAGAACCCTAGGTCGATCATGACTAGGGGAGATTATAAAACCAAGAAATAATGAAAGGAGGAAGAAGATGAAGGATAAAGGAGAAGGAATCTCACCTTTTCAACTAGAAAACTCTTCGTATTTCATTAGATCTGCACCCTTTGAGAAAAATGAATGGCTTGAAACTTTTTGGAGATGCTTCTAAGTTCAGGACGAACCAGGGAAAGAAGATTTGTGGGAAAAAGATCACGAATTGAATGAGTTATGTATGAAACAATTTACCATATCAATTCTAGACGATTTGAGGTAACATGAGAACTTTCACCTTAATCCTCGACTCATATGAGCTCCAAAGAGGGAAAATCGATAATGGGGGTGAGGATAGGGATATTGGCTTCGAGTGGGAGGTGGAATCATTGAAATATATTAAAAATTGAATTAGATATAAAATAAACAAATTATATTTTTAAAACTGGAAATGGGCCCATGGGCTGGCCCAGTACCTAAATAAGTAACCCAAATTCACCATGTTTAGGAATTTCTAAGGGGTCCAAAAGGATATGGTAGTATTAATATGTCAGTAGAGACCAATTGGGAAGTGGAATGAATGAAAAATGTTGAAAAACAAATGAGTTATTAAAGAAACAAATTTGGTTTTTAAAACTGCAAATGGACTCACGGTTGGCCCAAATCATGAAATAACCACCCTTTCTCTAAAAACTCCTAAACAAGAAATGAGGAACCCAAATTAGGGTGATTAGACATATATGGAAGTTCAAAAATCAAAATTAATCTCACCCAAAACCCAATAAAAGGATTGAGATTTTCAATGAACTGGATCAAAACCATGACATGAAAAGAAAAAAAACCGGGTGTGATACTTTAAGATTATTATTAATGGGTATTACAATTCATGCACTTAGATATATTGACGAAAACTGTGACGACACACTGTTCGCAGTGAGGTAGGATATGTTGGGTGCGTCACGATTAATACTGCATTAATAGATAACGTGAGAAAGGATTTGTCCCTTCTGTTCCATAATGAAAGTAGATATCTCAGGCCCTTTGATGAAATTGATATAGGCTAAATAAATCCATGGCCATGGTAAGGAATGAGCAAGTTCAATTCCGGGAAGTCAAAGAAAGAATAATCGAGCACATGGGTTGATGACACCAGCATGCAACCCGCTTGATTTGAGATATCGAGACAAAACGATTACATTACACGGTAAGCATTCGTAGGAGGTGACAAGTCATTGCGGCGTTAATTTTTTTCTCTATGAGTGCCTTGGCGTGTTGGTAGACGCTAACCTTGGACTTTAGGCAGGCTCCGCCTAATGCCATTGAGAAAGAGGCATAGAGGGTCACACACTAAGTGTGTCCAAGTATCTCAGTTAAATATTAATTTAACAAGTTGAATAAAGATTATTCCCGATTGTGGTTTAATAATTATTCAAGGATGCGCATTTATTTCAACACTAGTTATTTGAGAGAATATATTGTGGGCGAAATAATATCTTTATTAGCTAGTAATGCAGTAATATTTATTTAAGAAATAGTCATTATTCAAGGTCTAATAAATATAGAGGAAATAAAGAGAATGAAAAAACAAAAGTACATGCCGTTTATATTAATATACACGCCGTGTAGTTTTTCTGGGGATTTGTGAGAAATAATATTATTTATTTAATTAAATAATATTAGGTGTAATTCGCTGGGCGCATGTCAAGTAATAATAATAGTCAACTGTTATTATTAGACACAAGGTCTTACTAAGAATTAAATGAAATGAATAAATGTTTTCGGGTAATTAATTCATTTTATTATTCTAAGTAATTAAAATTCCAATTATATTATTCTCATTAGTCTAGCCATTCATCGTGGTTGTGCACAACGGATCTAAAGAAAGCTCTCCAGCCAAGAGAGAATTCTTTTTCTTCCAAGAACGCTCTCAAGCTACGAGAGAGATCCTCCTCCACCAGATCAAGGAGAGCGCTTTGCAAGCGGCTCTCAAGACGATTGAAGGTGGACATCGCAAGCGAAGGCTCTTCCGCGCTAGCACCCGGAGATCCCTTCGGCGACGTCCAGAGATACGTGGAGCACATGTGGATCACCGATAGAGGAATCCTAAACTTGGATTCTACGACGCAACGGCGGATCACATCGGATCGTGACCGGAAACATCAACGGAGATAGAATTCCATCAATGTAATTCTTGTCTTTTATTTAAATTAATTATAACCACCATATGGTGATTCTCTTTATGGTTCCGGGACTCTGTAGCACCCCCGGTTTGAGGTATGTAGCATTTGTTTATGCTTCTTTATGTGTTTAAAGTGCATGAGATGAGTTGAGAAGATGTTGGGAGAGTTTGGAATGGTTTTGAGTGAGTTTGGAGGCTTTTCTTAGGGAGCACGGTTTGAGCACGGTTAGGGAAAACCGTGCAGGGGGAGACAGTAGGCTTCGCACGACCTGCGCACGGTTTGCCAAACCGTGCGAGACAACCGTGCGGACCCCTCCTCTCGAGGCAGTAGCGTGCGCACGGTTAGCGCACGGTTAGCGCACGGTTTGTCAAACCGTGCGGGATAACCGTGCGACCACTTAAAAGTAGGGTTTTATAACCCGGGTTTACTCAGGCTTACATTTCACTTCCAATTTTCTCCCACTCGAGACTCACTCGGGATTTTGGGTTCTCAGGGGTTGAAGGTGATCTCCCACTGATTTTGGAAGCAAATTGAAGGGTTTTCGTGGTGGTTTGAAGGTGGTTTCTCCCGGGTAGTCTCTCCTCTTGGTTTCTTTGTGCTTTCCTCTAGATCTACATCTCCCTATCTCTCGGTTTTCTAGATCTACACCTATTGTGTGTAGATCTAGGGTTGGATGTTAATTTTAAGGCTTGTGGATGTTAGGGAAGGAGATCTAGAAAGGTTTCGGTGGTGCGTTCGCCGGTTTTGAGGAGTAGTTGCTTGTGGGTCGATTTCGCTGGAACCCTAAAAGTAGGTGACTTCTCTCTCGACTTCACTTGGTTAGAATTAGTGGTTTGATTACAATTGATTTGTGTTGCTTAAAAATTAATTGTGTTGATGATGTGCGAAATCGGATGGAAACCCCTTTGGTAATGGTTTGGGGATTTTTGGGAAAAAGGGATTGTGGCGAAATGCTTTTGATGTGATTTTAAAATGGGATTTTAAAATGAGTTGTTTTGTTGGTTTGATTAAGATGAATTGAGAAAATGGTTTTCAATAAAAAGAGTTGTTTTATTGAAATGAGGTTTGACATGGAAAATGGTTAAAGGGTGTTTTCAATAAATGTTTGATTTATTGAAGTGGATTGACATGTAACGGAAATGGTTGATTGCATGGATGTTGTGTGGAAGTGGGTGGGAAGTACCACTATAAAAAGGGGGTGGATAGTGGACGAAAGGGCCACCATCAATAGCAAGTGGGCGGGAAGTACCACTTGAGTGGATTGGTAATGAATGGGTTGGACGGGAAGTGCCACCATGATATGTTGTGTGCGTGGTTGGTGATGTTTGTAGATGGGGCTTGTGAGTGAAATATGAAAAAGGTAATCGGCTTGTGGCATGGTTGATTTGGCGTCCTTGTGTGACATGTTTGGCTTACGGCATGATTGTTTGGCTTTCCCTGGGTTTACTTAGTTTGGGTGTGATGGCTTGGTAAGGGTGTGGTTGGCTTATGGTAATGGTTGCACTTGTGGTTATTTTATATAAACTGTTTTATATAAATGTGCTAACGGTTTTATCCTAGTGACGTGTGTAGGGAAGTCATTTGAGGGAAACCTACTGAGTAGTTGTACTCACCCCCTGCTTTGACACTTTGGTGTCTTTGCAGATGTCGTGTACCGGGATACAGGTAAATGTAAGGCATCTCATTGCTAGTGCTTCGTGGTGATACTTGTGATGTGTTGGTGGAGCTTGGAGCTTGGATTTTGGTGTGGAGTTGTGGTGGTGTCATGACTCGTGGTGTTTTGTTGTTTAGTCTTTCGCACAATACTCTGATATCATGTTGGATTATATGGGTTTTGGGTTGTATTGTAGAACAACTTGGTTGTCTTTTGAGAATACATGCTTGAATGTTTTATTGACATGCATCATATAGTGGTTGTAGTGATGGTTTGGTTGGTTTTGTCTTAAGGGCAAATCGTTCCCCAATTTGTTCTCGAAGCCATCGGCATTTATTGCCAGCATTTGGCGCCTTGGGAACGTCGCTTAAGGCCAAGTAATCCCTCACTGCCTCCTCAAGCCAATGAGGTAGGGGCAGGGTGTTACAAGTGGTATCAGTTTGTTCGGTCCTTAACTTTCAAGTGAGAGCAGTTGTTCAATCCTTGATGTTGATCATCGGTCTTGGTGTTGATATTCGTTCTTGGCCTATTCCTTGAGTCGGGATGGTAGCAAGGCGTAGGAATGTCAGAACTTGGAATGTATAGCATAAAAGGACGTAGCCAATCCTTTTATGCTGAATTTCAAGTTACTAGGGAGTTGAGTACATAAGTGGTTGGAGACACTTATAGGCATTGGATATCTCATTGTTGTGGGTGTAGCCGATGAGATGAGCATGACATGCATGGTAGAAATGACTTCCCTCTAGGATGCATATTTCATTGGGGTATAATGATTTATGGTGTGATATGAATGTGTGGATTTTGAAAAATTTGAATTGGGTTTCAAAACGGAAGGATTTGAAACATGGAAACTGGTGGTATTTTGAAAATGGTTTGGTTTTCAAAATGGTGAAACATGGAAAATGTGGAAAAGGTGGAAAGCCTCGTTGTGATAGTGTTGTGTAATGCGATTTGAAATGGGAATTATTGATGTCTACAGAAGTGAGACTCATGGTTCTTTGTTTTCTGTTTATAGAAATGACACCGAGTAGGCGTCGTAGAGACCAACCGGAAGTGGACGATGAGAATGTGGTTGCACTTGAGCCCCA
This sequence comes from Viscum album, assembly GCA_963277665.1. NCBI lineage: Eukaryota > Viridiplantae > Streptophyta > Magnoliopsida > Santalales > Viscaceae > Viscum > Viscum album. Next base: position 483,556,426 of record OY728126.1, read on the forward strand.
GGTGAACCAGCAGTTAGTCCAGAGCATGGTGCAAGCTTTCCAAGCTGTGGGAAGTATGAATAGAGCGGAAGAGCCAAAACATGTTGATTATGTGGCTCAGTTTCAAAGGCAGGATCCACCCGTCTTTAGGGGTGATTCGGACCCGGAAAGGGCAGAGGCGTGGCTGTCCAGAATGAACAGAATTTACGAATTCTTGGGGATGCCGGCAGAGTTGAAAGTAAAACAAGCAGCGTATAAGCTAGAGGATCTTGCTCTTCAGTGGTGGGAGTTGGTAGTCCAAGCAGGGACGGACCAGGGTATGACGTGGGAAGGCTTTGAGGAATTGTTTAATAAACAATTATACCCACATACGTCCAGAATTCAGCGCACAACTGATTTCTTCAGTCAGAAGCAAGAGCATATGTCTGTGAGGGAATATGCAGCTAAGTTTATGAGCTTAGTGCGGTTTGCACCCGAGGTGGCGGGTAGCACGTCGTTGAAGGCAAGGATCTTCGAAGCGGGGTTAAGGCAAGGGATCCGTTTAAAAATAGCAGTGTTGTCTATTGGTGATTACACAGAGATGGTGAATCGAGCATCGGTGGCTGAGCGGGATCTGTTGGGAGCTCCGGGCGGAGGAAGCATGGTGGTACCCATGGGGAATAGTGGGAACTCTAATGCTGGGTTCAAGCGGAGGAGGGACACTTATTCCCAGGGCGGGAGTATGACACATAATCCGACGACAGGATCGGTGAATCTTCCTCCGAAGCCTCAGAGTAAGCCGGGATGTTTTCAGTGTGGTTCTACGAGCCACATCAAGCGGGATTGTACGACACAACCTCGAGCATGTCACAATTGTAAGCAGATAGGGCATCTGCAGCGTTATTGTCGGAATGCTTCGAGGCTGGGTGCGCGTGACACTCCTCGGGGATCACAAATGTTGTATGCATCGACGAGACGGGGTCAGCAGCATACCCCTCGTCAGCAGAGCAAAGTCAGCTATGGTGATTCTCGGAACACCACAACTCCTCAGCAGGGCAATAAAGAGCAGAGTGTGGCAACCAAGGCGTTGTTCGGAGCCGAGCAGGTTGTGGTGGATGATCAGTCGGGACCATCCACGGTGCGAGGTACTATTCTTTTAAATTATACCTTGATGCAAGTGCTGTTTGATACGAGTGCCTCACACTCTTTTATTGCTGCACGTGTGGTTGAGTTGCTGGGTTTAAGGGTAGAAATGATGCCTTCGGTTTTGAAACTTCAAACTCCTCTGGGTCAAAGAGAGTGTCGAGCCTTCTTGTGTAGAGCATATTGTATCGTTGTGGGCGAGGTTGAGCTAATGTGGAATTTCTCAGTGCTTGAGATGGATGGGTATGATGTAATCCTGGGAATGGATTGACTGGTGGCGTTTAAGGCCCACATCGACTGTAATGCGCGAATAATGGCTTTTACGACACGCGATGATGTTAGACATCTCTTTAGAGGAGAGAGGCATGAAAGGCAGGGTGCAACGGGTTTGTTGGCACCAGCAGTGGGCACATTATCGTATCAGTTGGCGGTGTTGTCGTTGGAATCAGTAGAGGGTGTTGAGCAGAGTGTTCTTCCGGCAGTGGTGGATCAGTTCATGGATGTTTTTCCCGAAGAATTCTATGGGTTACCTCCCGTAAGAGAAGTGGAGTTTATGATTGATCTCCTTCCGGGGACCAATCCTATCTCACTTCCGTCTTACCGGATGACACCTACTGAATTGCGGGAATTGAAAGTCCAGTTGGAAGAGTTAGAAAACAAAGGGTTTATCCGGCCTAGCATGTCTCCGTGGGCAGCGTCGGTGTTTTTGAAAAAGGCGGATGAAACTTTGAGGCTCTGTGTTGATTATCGTCGACTTAACCAAGTTACGATAAAGAACAGATATCCACTTCCACGAATTGATGATTTGTTCGACCAGTTGAAGGGAGCCAAGTGGTTCTCCAAGATCGACCTGAGGTCGGGATATCATCAATTGCGGGTGAGGAAGGACGATATTCCTAAAACAACTTTCAGAAGTAGATATGACCATTATGAATATGTGGTTATGTCCTTTGGTCTAACGAATGCGCCAACGTTGTTCATGGCATTGATGAATCAGATATTTCAGAGATACCTGAATTCATTTGTGGAGGTATTTGTAGATGATATTCTGGTGTATTCAACGACAAGGGTGAAACATGAGTAGCACTTGGCGACAGTGCTGGGATCTTGAGGGAAAATCGGTTGTATGTCAAATTGTCAAAGTGTGACTTTTGGATACAGGAAGTCCTTAATGAGATAATGTCGCCACAACTTCAGCGCTAACACAACTGCTGCTAGCTCTAGATCATGGGTGGCATAATTACGCTCGTGAGGGTATAACTGCCTAAACCCATAAGAGATCACCGACTTTTGATGCATCAAGACGCATCCCAAGCCCAGACGGGACGCGTCGCAGAAAAACTCGAACATCACACCCTCTTTAGGCAATTGAAGCACTGACCAATTTCCTCTTTAGGTAACTGAACGCGGCCTGGCACTGATCAGTCCACACAAAAGCTTGGTCCTTCCTGTTCAACACTGTCAACGGGGCTGTAACTCGAAAGAAATCAGACACAAATCTCCGATAATAGCCTGTGAGATCAAAGAAGCTACGAACCTTTGCCATATTCTTGGGTGCTGCCCAAGAAACAACTGCCTCGACCTTTGATGGGTCCATTGCCACACCCTGTTGAGACACCATATGCTCGAGGAAATGCACCTCGTGTCTAAAACTTACACTTGGACGGACAACTTTCCATAGATCAGGTGGCAACGGAGAATCTGCAAAACAACTTTGAGATGGTCGATATGCTCCTCTCCTGACCTTGAGTATATCAGTATATCATCGATGAATACGACGACAAACTGGTCCAGGAACTCACAAAATACGGAGTTCATAAGCTCCATGAACACGTCTAGTGTGTTCGTAACACCGAAAGACATGACCACTAACTCAAAGTGCCCATACCTGCATCTGAAGACAGTCTTCTCGATATCTCCATCCTTCACCCTTAACTAGTGATATCCAGACCTAAGATCGATCTTAGAGAACCAACTAGCTCCCCTCAACTGGTCGAAAAGATCATCAATCCTCGGAAGTGGATAGCGATTTTTGACCGTCACCTGGTTCAACCTCTAGTAGTCCATGCACAACCTCAAACTACCATCCGCCTTCTTAGCGAATAACACCGGAGCACCTCATGGTGATACACTAGGTCGAATAAAACCCCTCTGCATCAGATTATCTATATGAATCCTCAACTCCCGCAACTCAGAAGGCGCCATCCGATAGTGAGTCATCGAAATCGGAGAAGCACCAGACTGCAAGTCTATCTCGAACTAAACGTCGCGTCAAGGGGGTAGTGTCACAACCTCTTCGGGGAAAACATCCAGGAACTCCCTGACAACCTTGGGAGCCTCCTTTGTCCATGTGTCTACTGATTCCATAGACAACTCAGCCACCAAGGAAAAAAGGGGCTCCAAATGCCGACCGCCCACCAGACAACCTCTCGCCAATGAAAACCACACGCTGGCCATCTACATTTGAGAACACAACTCTCATCCGAAATTAGTCGATAACAACACGAACAAAATACAACCAGTCGATGCCGAGAATGAAATCGTATGGCTGCATATGGAGTAAGATAAGGTCCACACATGACTGATGTCGCCCCATCATCATTGCACATCTCTGACACACATCAAACAAGCTGGTCTGGATTCCGATTGACATAGTCAACACCAGGGGCACGATGAGTCTCTCTACGTCTCGTCACAGAGCACGGACGAGAGAGGGTGCAACAAAGCAGTGCGAAACTCCCGAATCAAACAAGACACAAACAAGGGTACACAATAAACTGAGCGTACTTCGAACGATCTCTGGTCGGTGCTGTTGCGTCCACTGTCTGCAACTGACCACGCCCAACTCCTCTGCGTCTCTGCTGATAGCCACCACCATGACCACACTCAAGTCAAGGTTCTTGAGGGCAAGGTACATCCTGATGCCGACCTCGACCTACTACATCTGCTCTCGGTGGAGCATAAGCCTGCTGCTGGAACGACCTCATTGGTAATTGATGCTGGGGCTGGCATTGAACCTGTCCACCTCTACCAAACTGAGCTTGAGTAGCCACTGGACCTTGATCACGACGATGACCATGAACCCCACAGACGAAACACACTGGTCTGAAGTCCCCAGGAGGAGTACGAAAACCATTTGTCCTAGATGGTCGGAAGGGAAGTTGCTGAGGTCGACTCCTTGCTGGTCGAAACCTCGAAGGCCCTGGCGCCTGAGACCTACCACTGATAACTCTACTGCTTGAGGAACCTTGCTGGTTCCCCTCTCGCGGTAAACCTCATCGTGAGTGCATCCGCTCAATCATTTTTGCCTTCTTTTGAACCTCTAGATACGTTGACAATGTAAAATGAGTAACTGCATACTGGATTGGAGGACGGAGTGCCTCCTCAAGGCGCCTCGCTCAGGACTCCTCATTTGGGAAAAGATTCGGGGAAAAACGTAGAAGGTCCTTGAACTTGATCCCAAGCTCCCACACTGACATACTCTCCTGCTGAAGGGAGAGTAGTGCCTGCCTCTTCACAACCTTCATGGTCGATGAAAGAAACTCCGCCCGAAACTCCTTTTGGAAGTCGACCCATGAAACATCTGCTTCCTTCCGCTCACCAAGGTATAAAGTCCACCTCTGACGTGCAACTCCTCGCATCTGACTTACTGCCCAGGGGATCCAATACTATGTCGGGGTTCAGATCAAACTGAAAGTGATCTCCAGCTCCTCTAACCAACCCTCTGTCTTCATATCAGAAACGCTTTCCTTATACTTCTCCAAAGCCTGTTGCTGAAAAGCTCGCAACGTCATCTGCCATTGATCATCATCCTCAACCGGATCAACCCTTCGACGATCAACTGAGTCAGCCTGCTGAACCTCCACTGGCTGAGCCACACGCGGACGACGATCAGGAGCTGTAGCTGAAAGAAAAACAAAGATTTTCTAAGCCCGATAGTATAAAATTTTATTATGATTTATTTTAGTTTAATTTATTCATTTTAACCTTTTCAAAACAACCCAATTCAAATAAGAATACAAGTCATCATGATGCATGTACCTCTCCCAGCTCTCTACCCTGCAAACAGGTCCACATCACTTGGTCGTTCAATAAGCTTAGAGTCTGTGCGCTGGATCACGGGGGCCCTAAAATCCCGTGTCCTAGCCGGCCTCCCTGACCTATGTCACGCACTAAGGTCAACTGACATTGTTGCCATTCCAACCTATGCAATTCTCACTGTGCCTAACTCCAAATTCCATCCTATCTCTCAACCATCACCTCTGATATCACTCTGTCACGACCCCCTCCCTCCAAAGATGTTACAATGAGGGGAGAGAGATAATGACCCCTGAGTCCCGCCTCCAGTAGGCCCTGAGTTGGCGACTAATACTGAGTGTATAAAAATCTTGTGTATGGGAGACATCACCCTCTATAATAATGCAGGAACGAGAGATAAGATGAATCATCCGCAATGAACTCCATGACATAATATATAATAAAGCCAAACCATCTCACAATGCATGTATAAATAAAACTGATACAGATAAAGGTCTCCAATGTAAATACCAAAAAACAAGCTAAAGCAGCGACACAACTGTCCAAAGGTCTGAGCTAGTAATGTCCAGCACAGTTCACGAAGTTCTATTGGAAACCTGAAAGCAGTTTTATATACGTAGGGTGAGCATACATGTATACTCAGTAGGAAAACCAAAGTGTCTTATGCACATGTGAAAAGAGCATACTAATGCACCCGTGAGAAAGACAACAGAACCAAACAACGTCTATACCGATATACTAACCAAAACCCCAACCTCACCATGGTTCGCTCACCAAATAACGCACCGCTTATTAATATGAACCATATTGATGAAGGGTATCCTGCACCGCTTTCCCACCGATTTGCTGCTCTCACACCCCAATGTCTTACGTTTTGGTGCCCCCACATCTTCCGAATAACATCACATCACATCCCGCCCGCAGACACCTGGGCTAACACACATCTCATAATCAGGGTAGTAGGGTATCGTGAACATGAAATACATTAACCTCGTGCCCTCTTCCTATCACGCACGACCCCCACCGTAAGACACCTGGGCTAACACACATCTCATAATCAGGGTAGTAGGGTATCGTGAACATGAAATACATTAACCTCGTGCCCTCTTCTTATCACGCACGACCCCCACTGTAAGCCATCTCACCACATCTCGCTCGAACACACCTGTGCCATCACATCTTATCACATCACAACTCGACAACGACACTTTTGACTTCTGACCATCACAACCTGTGCATGTCCTCATTTCCTGGAAGAGGAAGCGGGGATGAGCGGGCAGCCAACCATCCATCCTCTCCCCGAGATGTTGGGAAAAACACCTCCCCGTGTGACTATGCGGGTGTTGGCACATAGTGCTCGACGAGGGTGGGGTGCGTATAGAAAACAGAAGAACATACAGAGTATACATATAGAGAAACAACACACAAGCCCCATCCCAAAGGTTCACAACCAATGCATAAAACATCTTACAAAATGCTCCACTTCTGTTGCCAAAGCTAAATGCAAAACACACGCCAGCAAAACAAAAGCCACGAATCACTTTCCAATTTTAAAACCATATTTTGCCAATTTCCAGATTTCATATGATCAATAAATTCCACTTCAGCCCCTATTAATTTATGCATTCAACATTTGTTAGCATCCCATTTCTTATTGTTATCACACATTTAATCCCATTACTATTCGGGCAACTAGTGCAACCAACCACCATTGCACACCCGATGCGCAACCACACCACCACCACCATCGTAGCCCCGCTGCATATCACATTCACTGCCCTCCCACCCATCACAATAAAGCCACCGCCCATGCATCACATTATCACTACCAAACCACAATACACAACTGCATCCACAAACACATTACAACACACACCACAACATTTTCTAGTTCAATTCCCCTTTGTTATTTAAGAGTGTTATCAAGCCGCATGTCTTGGTGCAACCAATTCATTAGCTCAGTATAAGTGGTTAACCATTTATTTACGGTGGTGTCACAATAGTTCACCCAACATGAGCATCACAACATATAAGAAAACCGAAGAAACGGGGGATATTGAAAGCCTTCGTATTCAGTGATACAACAAACATAGATAATCTCAATATCACAATCAAAAGATATAAAAGGATGCGAAGCCTTCTCCTGCCCCTTTTCATTTCATTTAAATCGATTAATTATCTTTGTTAAGCCGGATGCAACTATCTTCCCAAGAGACAACAAAAGCAACTCATCCCGCATGATACACAGAAAGGAGAAGCGAGGAAATTCCTACCTAGAATAAAGGAGCCTTACACTAACTTGTTGCACCAGAAACAGGGGGTGCACGTACCGGAGAAAACCTTTTTGGGGGAACTCGAACGAACCGTAGCAACAAGTCCTCCGCGACTCCAAGGGAAGATGGATTTGGAACCTCCCGTCTCAAGAGAAAGTAAGCCCGAAAGAATGAAGGAAAGAATTCTCTTTTGAAAGATTAGATCCCGAACCACCGAGATTAGATATGGTTTTAATTAGTCATTAAAATCGGATATCATCAAATTGGAAACACTGTTCATTGACCCACCGCCAGAAATGTCCCACCGTTAGAATGACTCACCGCCATAAATGACCTACCGCCAGAAATGACCTATCGTCGGAATGAGTCGCCGCCAGAAATGACACACCGTCAGAATGACCTACAACCAGAATGACTTACTGTCAGAAATGAGCTACCGCTAGAATGAATCACTGCCAGAAACGACCCACCGTCAGAATGACCTACCGCCAGGCGGACTCACCCGTCAGAAATGACCTATCGTCAGAATGACTCACTGTTAGATATGACCTACCGCCAGAATGACTCATCGCCAGAAATGACCTACCACCAGAATGACTCACCTTCAGAAATGGCCTATTGCCAGAATGACTCACAACGAGAAATGGCCTACCGGCAGAATGACTCACCACCAGAAATGACCTATCGCCAGAATGACTGACCGCCAGAATGAATGACCGCCAGAAATGACCTACCGTCAGAATGACTCACCGTCAGAAATGACCTACCGCCAGAATGAATCATCCCCAGAAATAACCCACCGCTAGAATGACTCACCCCCATAAATGGCCTACGCCAGAATGACTCAAAAATACCCCGAACTTCCCTGGACACCTTAAACATTAGATTTTTGGTAAAATAATGGGCTGAGAAGGCACGGACCGTTACAAACGTGCAGTTGGGGGTTCTCCTGTCTATTCTGATCTTCTAGTTTTATGGGATCGCGACCCTTCCTCCAAGATTTTCTCAGAATAGATTTTGGCTACCAAGCCTACTTCTGGACGTCCACACAGTTTATATCTTATCAAATAGAAAGCAAAACCTATGGAGGAGTCAACTTGGGAAGATGATGAGCATATATTGTCCTAGTTTCCTGATTTCTCCCTTGGGGACACGGGGTTGCTGAGGAGGGGGAAATAAAAGTGTTAGGGCACAGTGTAATAGGAACATAACCAAGAACAAATTCCCTGTATGTATTCGGAAGCTAATTAAAGTATTAGAGAATAATCACAACGAGGGAGGAAGAGGATAGGAGTACCACCTTGGAGACGTGGGAGAGACCTCCTCCGTTGACTTCCACTTGGCTGCCGTAGTTGATCGACTGAAGAGAGACCACCCCTCCGCGGTTGCTTCCCAGCAAGACGCCCGTACCGAAAAATACTTCCATGTGATTCGCCCGTGAGAACTCCCATCAATTTATAGAGGACGCCCCTTCTAATAGACCAACCGTCCCACTGGAATTCCCCGTTTTACCCTTCGCACGCTGGTAAGTATAGAGCAGAGGGGGTCTGGCAGTGAGAGTGCTAACAAACATGATTTGGTTTGGAGTGTGTTTTTATTCCAGTTTGGAATGAAAATGAATATTGTAGTTTTAAAAAATCTAGAAACAAACTTGGTTCCAGATTTGATTTCAGTTCAATGGTTTTGGAACCATGATTCATAATACACCTCTAATATTGTCCGCATATTTAAAAACATAAGCATTTCAAAGTTAATATGTAATCCAAATGTAAACCAAAGATTATATAATTAAATAGATTTTTTTCCCATTACAATATGAAGTATACAATTACTCTACGAATAGACTTGGTCTCACTTCCTCTATTTTTTGGATTATATATATAAATACATAATTATAAGTAAATAAATAAACTATTATTATTTACGCACACACATTCCCGGTGCCTACTGTGTAGCTTCTTATGTTTGGAACCGAAACCAAATTTTATCCGTTGGTTTCTAAAAAATCTGGAAGCAGAACTAACCACGAGACCATGGTTTTAATTATTCGTTCCTTTTGGATCAAAATTTTCAATTTTTTTGCCTTTTTTAAAATGAATAAAGTTATTTATCTCCAAAATTAATTTCATATTTACTGTTATTTGTTTTATTAAAACAGGTGATTATGAACTGATGCCAAGTCAAATCCTTAAATTAATGATTATGAAATCAATCATTCCATTTATGGGGAAAAAATGCTGTTCAACCACCACGTATTTAATTAAACTCCTCTTGCATTTTCATTTTCTTGAAAACATGAAGATCTGTCACTTTTTAATTACATTTAAAAAAAAAACTGTAAATGTTTTTCATAACCAAACTGAACATTTGTTTCGTGATTAATTCATAATGATCCACTCTTGGATTTGATTGCTATAGTTTTACGTCGGATGTAAAGATTAGAAGCATATCTGTCATTGGTGGTGCTGACGGGAAAGCTCCTTCTAAGATGAGAGCGTAAGTATGATGTTTTTTTTCATAATGTGTTATTGAGCCATTTTTTTTTTAATTTTAATTATGCCATTCTTCATTTAGTTTCACCAATCGAGATGATATAGACTTATCTGATGCTCTGAATATGCAGCCTCTTCAGGTATTTTAGCATCACCATTATGTTTTATGCTTGATCTTATGTTAATGGCTTTATTTTGTTTTATTTTTTTGTGAAGGAATGGAGTCTGGTAGAAAATATGCAAGGAGTTTTAGAATACCAGACAAAGTATAATCCTTTCCTCTATTCCTGTTTGGCATGCTGCCTTTATTGTGTTGCTTTTTAACTGGAAATCGACTCTAGACCTTGTTTGGTACGATGGAACAACTACCTTGGGAAGAGAATGGTGAGGGAACGTGTAGAAATCATGCTTGGTACGAGGCAGATGGAGAACAGAGTCTTTAACATAAGGATTATCATTCTTAGGGATGGCAACGGATACCCATTAATCGGCCTTTTATAGGGCTAGGATAGTGAATTCAAAATCCGATTAATGTTGGGGTGGGGTTAGGGTGGTAGTATTAGGTCTACCCAAGCCCTATTATATTAATTATTATGATTTATTAACTATTTTTTTAAATAATAGTGTTATTATAAAATATATTTATTTATTTTGAGTTCAATTCATATTAGATTTATAAATGAATTTTAAATTCGAATCTGATTAAATTAATTATTATTATTTCATTAACGATATATTTTAAAATGATAATAAAATTTTAAAGGCATTTATTTAATTTGATATCAGTCATTTTAGATTTATAAACAAGTTTAAAAATTTCAAATTATAAATAGGTATTTATACCGGTTTGGGTAGTTAAACGAGTATTTCAAAATATATTAGGAACAAGTTTAAAAATAAATGAGTTAGAAATAGGTTTGGGTTTTGGAAAATTAAACGTGTTAGGGTTCAGATACCCTAATTTCACAGGGTACCTGATCCATTGTCATCCCCATTCCTTTGAAAAATGGAGTAAAATTATATTATATTTTTTTGGAATTATATTATACTTATATTATTACAAACTGTAGAAAGAATAGGCCAAAACACTGTATCTCTTGAATGAGGCCAAAACACTTATAAAGATAGCCGACGTGATACAAGATTTGATATAGATAGGGAATACAGAATTCAAATTGCAGGCAAAGGTGATAAGATAGATCTACTCAAATGAACTAAACATAGATAGACCCATATCCTATTTACTTCTAAACACAAACAATTGGCTCACCATTTTCCATCAGAAATGTTTCCCTCGTACCAAACAATGCGGTATTCATTGATTTCATGGGCAGTTTTTGATGTCATATGTTTGTTCTTTGAATCAGATACTCTAAATTTCAAAGCATAGCGAACCTCACTTTGCATTTCCCAGAGAATTTTGGGGGCGATACAACCCAGATTAACTTCATCGGTTTGAAGGGGGAAGCTACACAGGTACTAGCAGTTTAAGACTGCGTTTGATGACACTTGTCAAAAAATGTTTATAATGCTCACCACTTGTAATAACTGATTATTGCACTTTGACCAACAAATACTATTTTTTTCTGAAGTGCTTACCAAAAGTTGTAATTATTATAAACAGTTTTGATTAAGTGTTGGTGCCAAACGCAGCCTAAGGCTAGTTTTAAGTGATGATGGGATTTCTTGTGTTTCTTATGGCAGTTGAAGAGAGACATGGTGGCAACAATTGTTTATGAAGTGATGCCCAATCCCTCTGAACACAAGTAAGTGTCTTCTTCTATTGTCATTCTGAATGCATTTTGTTTAAATGGGGGGTGGGGGGATTTGCAGGTCAAAGGCTGAAGGGGGAGGGGGCATTTCACCTGTGGAGTGAAGCATATTAGGTGCAGGGAAAAAATTTAATCCAGAATGTGGTTATCTTTGATGGATGATCATCTCGTGCCTTGTGTAGTTTTTTAGAACTGAAAACTTTAGATTTTAGCATTTTAAAAATTCCTAAAAAATGAAATCAATTTTCTAAAATTGTATCTTTTTATATTAAAAATTATAAAATGTATGTAAAATGGTATGAAAATAAGTTTGAAGATCTAATAATCAATTTATCTAATGAAAATAACATTTGATGATTGACTGTATGTTATAAAAACTTTTTATCACTCGATGTATATATTTATTTACAAGTGCAGTTTTGGACATTTCATGATGTTTATAAATCTCATCTATGCATTCAATAGTAGATTTATCATAGGGACTTTATTCATGATGATAGTGTTGGTTAATGGTTTGGTTGTACGGTCATATGTTTATGATGACCTTGTGGTAACGTTGACTGAATGTTTAGGAAGTATAGATTTATGCATTCTTATTCATCATGTTTGTTTATGGTTCTTCATGATTTTCAATTATTCCCTGTGATGGGTTTTATATGTTCATATATGAATAAAGGCGACGGATGCAAACCCATATATGTGCTTGATTTATCCTCTAATCAACATGTAATGGAAATAAAGAACATGAACAAGACACACCTTAAGTGATTTATAATCCATCTTTTACTCTTCATTATGCGCTTGATAAAGACCACATATAGCTTAAAGCTTTTTTCCTTGGGGGGATTACGATCCCAAAATGTGCGGTTTTATTGAACTCTTCATTTTGGATCAAAGATTTTGTCCAAAAGTTAATCTTTATCCAAAGATTGTGTGCCCGCATTGACAACAAATATGAAATCTATATTTTATAGATGTAAACATTTTGGGTGCAACGGAGTCTATCTTATGTATCATGTACATATTTTTTTTAGTGTATGATCGACATTCTCACTCCTGTGCTAAAATCGATAAGGGCTTCATGTAAAACTCCACTATGTGAATCCATCCAAGACTTCTTTTTGGATACGGGTTTATTGAACTCTTCATTTTGGATCAAACATTTTGTCCAAAACTTAATCCTTATCCAAAGATCGCGTGACCCTGCGGGTTTTAGTATCATTGACAATAAATATGAAATTCATATTTCATGGATGTAAATAAAGAGCGGTCTCTAGCAAATCATTAATGCTGCTCAAGTTATTATATCTTTATATAACCATGTCTACCATAAGATGTATCATATATATCATATGTATACCTATATAATTCCTTTGTCAATGGCATTGAGTAAGCACCATACACGAAACATGTCAATCTTGTATACTCATTTTTCTTGATTATCAGAAATAGACTGATTAGGTCAATAAATTCATCACATGGTAGTCCCTCATCTTAGTAGCTTACCACATCTCATGTGACTCAACTAAGCTTGACCATGCATTTTTTCAATTTCAATTCTATCAAAGGTTGTATGTCTTTACTTATCATACAAGTGGGCAAATCTTATCTTGGTTGTCCTCCAACTGATAACATGATCAACAACATATCCAATCCGTCTATTATGTGACACTCGCTAGGTTACTCTAGAGCTTATTTTAGGTGGTTTTAATGAGTTTGGGGTCTTTTTAAGTTCCATGGAGTTTCGGCCAGAAAATTGGAATTTTGGAGTTTTTTTTTGCTATGCACGGTTTGCATGTACGGTTTAGAAGAAATCGTGTGACTACCCTCACTCAGTTGAGTTTTTAGTTCATTTTGTTCTGCATACAGTTTGCATGGTCTATTTCTTACTCAAGTTACCCCAGTAATCAAAAGACCAAGCAACATTCTACCTAATCTATGTATACCATATTGATTCCTTTCGATCAAATCCCTAAATGAAACTATTTGTATGAGTAATAAATTAGAATATAAAATATCAATTTATAGGTTAGGTAAAAAATTGGTATAGAGAAAGTCCTTTCTCTATACCCGTTTTTTTATTTGTTTTATGACCTATTTTTTAGTTGACTGAATCCTTGATTATTTTCTTAGTAATACCAATTATCTTATATTGTTTAGAATTCCTGGATCTGCATAGAATAAAAAAATTGACCCACCATTGAAAATGAATGAGTGTGAAAAGGATAATAAAAAAATAGAGTATAGAAAGAAGAGTGGTTCTGGGACGGAAGGATTCGAACCTCTGAATAACAGGACCAAAACCCGTTGCCTTACCACTTGGCCACGCCTCATTCTTGGCCATTCTTGGATGGATTACTAAAAAAGATAAAGTGATCAGTTTTTTGTAACTTCTGGTCCAAAGATGTCTGGAATAATTATATACATAATTGTATGTATATAATCCAATTCTATTATATGTATAATGTATTCCCATTCTATTTTATTTTTCATTTTTAAAATTGAAAAAAAAATCTATTTTCAATAATTACACAGTTTGTTATGCAACATATCGATTTTTTTATCTGTATTCAATATTTTGTGTTTTCAATTGATTCAATTCATTTTTTCTTTGCCAAATTGCCTTAGTCCTACGCTTTTTTAAATCAAATTGTAGATGTTATGCCAGTTATACCTTTACTATTTTTTCTATTAGCATTTGTGTGGCAAGCTGAAGTAAGTTTTCGATGAGATCTATTTTATATTACTGTTCTAAAATACTGTCCTAAAAAAAATTCTAAAAAAAAAATAAATTACAGTCATGCACCACTATGTCAAGTAACACGAGGATAAACAACAAGAACATAGGTGCCAAACAATTATCCAAGAAATGGAGGATACAATCGATACACAAAATAAATCCCTTGAGCGATCCTAAACAGGATCCAAGTGTCAATGGATCTAACTAATGGGCTCTAACGAATGGGTGCTAGTATGACTTAGAATAACCCAAGGTTCTCGAAGCACTCAGCATGACTACAAAATTCGGAAGCTCTCTTGGTCATCCCTAGGCTCTCACGACCCCAACTTGGGCTCTCTTGGTCCCCACTCCCCACGAGCTCACTCGATCTCAGGGGGAAACATTCTCTCTATGGGATCTCTCAGTCCCGGGGCAATGCTCCTTAAAAAACATCAACCTAGGTCAAGGCACCAACCGCCTAAGCCACCTACCCCATCTCCCAAGGTTCACCATAACAATTCAAAGGAGGTGAGCACGATAAATCATCGCATGTATCAAATATAAAACATTTGAAATCACGAACCCCACACCTCCCACACCCTCATGAAGAAGCATCCCCATTTACATCAAAACACAAGCAACATTTACAAATACATCAATAATAAGCATCCCCTTATGGGATCAAAAGCCACCACGGGCATACAAGATTCACAAGGGGCTCAAGAGGGTCTCACGCCTTTTATGAAAACTCATTCTTCATAAAATGTCAAACATACCTTCTCTTTTAGAAACATGATTGGAATGTCATGCCAACTTACCATTTTAAAAAACAAGTTTCAATCACTTCTTGAGACCGATTAGAAAAAACAATTCTTGAAACACATTTTGAAATCCACACATCCATCAAAAACACAAATCCGTAAAATGGTTTCAAAATACAATCCACATGGGACAACACACCCTTTTGAAACCAACCAACCAACTTTGATCATTTCAAAAGATTTAAACACCTCAAACCTTCGATATAAAAATCAACCAAGGTTGTAAAATTGTTTCAAATATAGCGCACAAGAGATAACACAACCCTTTAAAACCAAGCAGCCCTTGTCAAATATTTTAAACACTTTCAAAACACTTAACACTTGATTTGAAAGTCATTTAATATAAAAACACATCTAAAAACCTAAGTCGATGCTTGCCACCACTTTTAAAACCAAAAGCATTCTTCAGAATCCATTTAGACATTTTCAAAAATGAAAATAGTTAGTTAGAATTTTTTATATTGATATCTGTTTGCCCCTCCAATAAAATGCATCCTTCTTCTAGCTAGTAAAAGCCCAATAATTTTATTATATCTCTTCAAATAGCATTCTTTTTTGGAATTTTGTAGGAAGGTGTAGAGTACATAATCTATTTTTTCATTTTCATAAATAAAAAATAGACCTTCAGATGACTAATGGATAGGGGTTCAACCTTGAATAATGACTGCTCGCATTATTTGAAAACATAATGAGTCATATTATTACTTCCATACTATACTAATATTAATATGTATAAATAAGTTCCATCCAGAGTATAACTGCTAGATTTCACAAAAAAACATATTTGGCCAATCTTTATAAAGAATAGATAAAAAAATAAGGTCCGTTGAGCGCATAATATCTATGTTATAATATATCCGAAAACTTTACCCGAATCAACAACTTCCAGACTTCTAGTGATGAATAAATTTCTTTCAAAAATATTCAATTTCAATAAAAAAATAAAATATAACAAATATGGAAGAGGGAAATATAACTATAAAAATATCTATCATATCTATCAGAGGTATACTAATTTTTTTCGAATCATGGGGCTTTACTCATGTAGGGGTTGTAGAGGGCACGTCTTGCCTTGTGGGAGTGTTTGCCATCACAAGTGACAATTTTCAGCATGATCGCCGTTGAATCGAGGTAGGTGTTTCTTTATCGTCGCTTTCTATTGCATGCCTTTAAATGCTTGATGGTTTGAGAATGGGTTTCCTTTTAAATTATGCCTATATGTATGACCCATGAAATTCCAAATTTATTTAAAAGTGATTTTGAACCTTGGCATGAAATGAGACTCCATGCCAAGTGTTTGTGAAAATGTCTAAATGGATTCTAAATAATGCTTTTGGTTTTAAAAGTGGTGGCAAGCATTGACTTAGGTTTTTAGAAGTGTTTTTATATTAAATGACTTTCAAACCAAGTGTTGAGTGTTTTGAAAGTGTTTAAAATATTTGACAAGAGCTGCTTGGTTTTAAAGGGCTGTGTTGACCCTTGTGTGCTATATTTGAAACATTTTTACAACCTTGGTTGATTTTTATATCAAAGGTTTGAGGTGTTTAAATCTTTTGAAATGATCAAAGTGGGTTGGTTGGTTTCAAAATGGTGTGTTGTCCCATGTGTATTGTATTTTGAAACCATTTTACGAATTTGTGTTTTTGATGGATGTGTGGATTTCCAAATGTGTTTCAAGAATTGTTTTTTCTAATCGGTCTCAAGAAGTGATTGAAACTTGTTTTTTAAAATGGTAAGTTGGCATGACACTCCAATCATGTTTTTAAAAGAGAAGTTCTGTTTGACAATTTATGAAGAAAGAGTTTTCATAAAAGGCGTGAGACCCTCTTGAGCCCCTTGTGAATCTTGTATGCCCGTGGTGGCTTTTGATCCCATAAGGGGATGCTTATTATTGATGTATTTGTAAATGCTGCTTGTGTTTTGATGTAAATGGGGATGCTTCTTCATGAGGGCGTGGGAGGTGTGGGGTTCGTGATTTCAAATGTTTTATATTTGATATATACGATGATTTATTGTGCTCACCTCCTTTGAATTGTTATAGTAAACCTTGGGAGATAGGGTAAGTGGCTTAGGTGGTTGGTGCCTTGACCTAGGTTGATGTTTTTTAAGGAGCATTTCCCCGAGACTGAGAGAGACCATAGAGAGGATGTTTCCCCCTAAGACTGAGTGAGGTCGTGGGGAGTGGGGACCAAGAGAGCCCAAGTGGGGGCCGTGAGAGCCTAGGGATGACTGAGAGAGCTTATGAATTTTGTAGTCATGTTGAGTGCTTCGAGAACCTTGGGTATTCTAAGTCATACTAGCACCCATTCGTTAGAGCCCATTAGTTAGATCCATTGACACTTGGATCCTGTTTAGGATCGCTTAAGGGATTTATTTTGTGTATCGATTGTATCCTCCATTTCTTGGATAATTGTTTGGAACCTATGTTCTTGTTGTTTATCCTCGTGTGACTTGACATAGTGGTGCATGACTGTGTAATCCTCCATCATTGTGTGGTTTACTTTTCAAATGTTTGAAAAGGGATTGTGGCAAGTTTTTTTAAAAAAAGTAAAAAGGAAGTGCGATTTTAAAGTGCTTTCAAACTATTTTAATAATGAGTTTAAAAGGTGTTCTTAAATGTGAAAAGTGGACTTCCAATGTGTTTTTGGAGTATTTTGATGGTGATTGTGGGTTAATCAGTGGCTCGTTGGAGTTGGTTTGGGATATTCTTTTAGTTGTGTTTGTTTTGGCCATTTGACTCGTTGTATTTTATGCTCTGGATTATGTATATATTTTTATGCTATTCCTTTATTCTTATATCAGTTGTATCCTTTTTATTGGATGTTCAGTTATGTTTTTCTCATGATGGTTGGTTATTGTTTTCCTTCCCACTACTTATTTATTATTATTGTATGGGGGTGAAATCATTCCCAAGGTACGTTCTGTGATTACTCGACACTAGTTGCTAGCTCGTAGGGATCGTGAACGCCATTCGGGCCTTATGGAGGACCGGCTTGGGAGCCGAGTTAGATGAGACCCCAGCTTGATCTGGTACAAAATGGTATCATAGCATTATGTTCTTTGTGGGACCTAGGTTCTGCAGTGCCATCTTCTTATTTGGGGTGTTGGTAGTTTGGAGATAAGGTTGTCGGGGCTCGAGAGGTTGGTGCAAGGAGAGTGTCACGAGATCTTTCTTGCCTTGAGCCTTGAGTTTCCATGGGTAGTTGGGATTTTCTCCTTGATTTCTGTTTTTCATTTGATGGTGTTGATAGATTATGTTTTGATGCTGACGATAGTGGTGCCTGATCCCTAATGGCATGACTTGAGTTGCCTTGGGGGATCATGTTTGATGTTTGGTATTGAGATAGACAAATAGAATCAAAGCATGAGGGTGGCTTGTAGGGAATAAAAAACTATATGACAACCAAACACTTGATACCTCATAGGTACCAATGCACAATTGGCATGTGGCCGCCAACCATGTAGCTAAGTCAGGTGCGGCTTCGCATCCAAGTTGTTTTGCTATTTAGACCCCTTGAACCTTGTACTACCTAGTGTATTAGGGCAATGAGAAAAGAGTCATGGTTGGTCTTATGATATGTTTACATCTTTGGATTTGGTTTTGGATGAGGCTTGTGTTATGCCTCTGTTTATGCAATTTTGTATGTGATGCGAAATTCATTTGTGTGGGTGAAAAATGGATTTCCCGAGAAAAAATGTTTTCGGTTTTAAAACAAGTCCCTAGGTCTTATTTGTAAAGTGGGTTTGGTTTCATGAAAGTGTTTTGAAACATTGGGTTATGTTCCAAATTCATTTTTGTGGCATGTCCGGGTTCCCTAGGTGTGTATTTAAAAAGGGGAAAAAATACTTGAAACTGTTTCAAATAGAAAGCATTTTTTTATTATGAAACCTGGAATGGTGTTTTGGTTTTAAAACAAGTTGATGTTTGTTTTGAAATAAGTTCTGGAAATATTTTATATTGGCCAGGTCGAGATAGGACTTGGGGTTGAAATTGTAAAATGGTTTCTATTTGGTTCTGAATGAAATAAGGCACAATTTTAATAGTGCCTTGGTTTTGAAAATGGGATTTTGGGGTTCTTTGTTATGGGCCTTTGGTTTTCTGTGGTTTTTTTAAAAAGGGGTATTTTGGGAAAGCCTTGCTTGTTTTAGCAGAGTGTGTGAGTTAATTTGTCCTTTGTGTGTTTTTGGGACAACTTGGTGTGATTTTAGGGACATGACTATGTGAGGGTCTGTCTTGTGTGGTTTGATGTAAGCCTCCCAGAAAGGTCTAGTGTAAAAGTAAAGTGTTCATCTTGGGTTTTTTTTCCTCCTTCGGGTTTTAACATTTCCCAAACTTCGAATGAAGTGGCATGTGTATTTTTCCTCTTGGTAGCCTGCCTTAGAGTTGTTCAAGGTTGCATTGGTTGAGCGAGTTTTCTTGGGAATCATATGAGGTTTAGGCTATGTATGAAAACCCTTGTCTTTATTACACATTACTTCATGATTTATTACATAAGATTACACATAATACAACCTGGAAGTTCGAGAAGTCTAGTGTCTTTGGGTAACTGGGTACATTACATAACAACTTAAAATAGGGGGTACATAGCCATTATTCAAAACTTCCTTAACATGATCATAATACTCCATCGTACTTAAAACTTCATGGGATAACTTGGGGACATACATAAAAAATGTGTGATCTATAAAGCCTAGTAATGGAATAAACATGACATAACATGAATAAATTATTACATGTTATACAATAGGCAATTAAATGGGACATAAAAAGGATTGAGTATCATAAACATGAAAAAAGAGGCATGATATAACATGATACCATAAATGCAACATGGGGAAGTGACAACAACTTTAAACATGACATCATAAAATAGGTTAAAGCTAACCACCAAGACATCATAACATGGTGGAAAAAATGAATTGAAGCGTTATATAATTTTGGGCACACCCGTCACTTTCATATCATGTACATGCATAAGTGTGCCACATTGATCATTCAACATAGGTTTATATTTCATCATATTTAATTCCATAATCAAGGAATGTAGAATAAATATATGTAAGTCCCCAATCAAAGAAGTATAAGTGCATAAAGGTGAACACCTTTGATTGGAAATAGGTACAAGTATTCACTACACAATTGTTTGACAAGGAAAATCACGGTGAAAATTTGGCAGCATAACGGGGGAACATAAATGTTCATGAGAGGCCTTAATGAGATTGGAAGAGGTCTCTCATCATTTAGAAATCATAAGGGAAGTAAGTGGGGTATGGAATATCATATCCCAATATTTGGAATTGGAGATAAAGGGTATAAGATAATGAAGATGCTTGAATAAAGTATAGGAGAGGATACCTTACCTTAGAGGGTGATTCCAAAAGCTTGGGAGGAGCTTCTTAAGAGCTTGGGGGAACCTTGGGAGGAATATAGAGAGGGGAGGGAAGATTAAGGGCGTGCTCCAAGGTTTTTGAGTGAAGAGGAATGAGAGTTTGTGTGAGTTTATATAAAAAAAGAAAGTAAAAAAAGCACAAACATTCCCATGGTTTTTCCCACGGTTTCCACCAATGATGAGTGATTTTCATTATTTTATAAGACCAAGAGCTAAACTTATTAAAATATTACCCTTGGTGATGTGGAAGTGAGTCATGTTCTTAAAAAAAAGATTTTAAAATCTTAAAATATAATATAGGTTTTGTAGGATTCATAAAGGCTTTATAGAATTGATCAAATAACTTAAAAAACATATTAATTTATAGGGAAAACATATATTTGGTCATGGATACCTTTTATAGTATTTATTACATAAATTTTGGATCATTATGATGTCATAATACACACCGTATATTTATATGGTATTTATTTTTTACCCAAAAATTTGAAAATCATAAAATTATGAAAAATTCACAATTGGATAATTTCAATATGCTAATTCCAAAAGTAATATTTATTTTATCAAAATAATTTTCTGAATATATGAATTTTTACTTTTAAAATATAATTGACATTTATTGAGAAATGATGGGTTTTTTGACAATAAATGTTTTTTTGATCCCTTATAAAAATTACATTTGAATTCATTATATTATCATTTATATTTAATAAACATGATTTAATAATAATATTTAATTAAAATATTATTTATTTAAAAAATTTATAAAAAGGAAGGTCTTAATTGAAATTTCATATAACCCAAAAATATAATTTGTGTTTTATCGAATCAAAATCAAAATCATTTATAAAGTAACAATAATAAGAAGTAAATATAATTATTATTCTATTTAAAATACAATACACATATTCATATTCTTAGGTTCATGATACATAGACCTTTATTTCACCTGAAAACGCCTTGAGGGCAAGGTGCGTGGTGGTGAGATTTTCTTGGGGTAGTTTAATGTACATGGTTTGGGCTGTGATCTTGATAAGCTTGAACTTCTCCTGTAATGGATTCACTCATGTTTTAGTTATTGGATCTTGGCTAGGATTAGTGAAGGGTAAAACCCAATGATGTTATCTCCCTCAAAAGATTTGATAAATGGGTTTCACAAGGTATAATCATACTAATTGAGACCATCACTTTCTTCGACTGTGTCAAATGGATTTATCAAAACCCTACATTTATACTAATCATATGGTCACTATTAAATGACTATATTATCAATGGTTATGATTCTTAATGGTTTTTAAATTCGATAGGATTTAATAAAACCAAAGAAGTGCATGTGTTTTCTATAACCATAATACATAATAGGTAATTTAATTTTACCATAAAGGGAATTTTATTTATAAAAGTTCAATTTGTTACAATCTTCCCCCCTTCAGAAATTTCACCCTTGAAAATTTCAATTCACACCCTAAAACAGATGAGGATAGTTTTATTTCATCACCTCCTCCGGTTCCCAAATCACATCTTCAAACTTTTGTGGTTTCTTCATAACACTTTGACTAGGTGCATTGTCTTATTTTGCACAACTTTGTCTCTATGATATAAGATCATCACCAGATGCTCCTCATATGAAAGATCTTTCTCCAATGGTACCACCTATAGATTGAGTACATGTGGGGGGTTTGGTATATACTTCCTCAATAGGCATACATGAAACACATCATGTACTTGAGATAGGTTAGGTTGGAGTTATAGTCGATAGGCCACCACTCTCATGCAATCAAGGATATTGAATAGACCGATGTATCTTGGAATAAGATCTCCCTTATTCCCAAATCTCATGACATTTTTCCATAGAGATATACAAAGGAATACCTTATATCTAATCTCAAAATCTAGTTCTCATCAATGATTGCCATCATAGCTCTTCTGTCAACTCCGAGTAGCCCTAATGTGATGTTGAATGGTCTTGAACTTTTCCACCATTTCCTTGATCAATTCAGGAGCTAGAAGTTTGTGTTCACCAACTTCATCTCTGCATGCAGGTGTTCTTCACCTCTTCCCATAAAGGGATTCATAGAGATCCATTTGGATGCTTGAGTGGAAACTATTATTGTTAAAGAAATCGACCAGAGAAAGATGTTGATCCCATACTCCTTTAAAGTCAATTGAGCATGCTCTCAACATGTCCTCAAGTGTTTGGATAGTCTGCTCAGATTGGCCATCAGTTTGAGGGTTATAAGCTGTGTTGAAGTTCAACTTAGTATTTAGATCATGTTGGAGACTCTTCCCTAACTTGGAGGTAAATCTTGGATCTTGATTAGATATAATCGATAGTGGTGTTCCATGTAGCCTCACCACTTCTTTAATGTATATCCTTGCAAGTTGATCAAGTGAGAAGTTCTCTCAGATTGAAATAAAGTGAGTAGACTTTTTAAGATGATCCACCACAACCCATATAGCATCATTTCCTCTTGATGTCTTCAGAAGACTAGTGACAAAGTCCATGGTTATGTTTCCCCATTTCCATGTAGGTATGGGTAATGGTTGCATCATCACCTTGGATTTTTTCCTTTCAGCCTTCACTTGCTAACATACAAGACATCTTGATATATATTTTGTGATCTCCTTCTTCATATTGTCTCATCAATAGTTCTCACAGAGATCTCGATACATCTCTGTACTCCTTGGATATATGGAGAAGGCCGGGCTATGTGCATCATCCAACAACTCATTATTTAACTCAGGATTTTATGGTACACATAGTTGTGACCCAAATCTCACAACTCCTCCATTAACATTGAAATCCAAGGATTTACCTTTTCTTATAGATTCCACTTTCTTCTGAATTTTCACATCATCTATTTGATCATCCTTTATCTTCTCTAGATGGGATGAGTGAGCAATAATTTGTGAAAGGATTGATGATATTACTTCCTTTATGATTCCCATGTCCATCCTTTTCAAGAATAAGAATATCAGCTCCTTCTCATTTCTCATCAATGATAAAATTTCTAGATTCTTTCTACTTAGAGCATCTGCCAATTTATTTTATTTCCCAGGATGGTAGTGGATTGAGCAGCCATAGTCCTTAATCATCTCTAACTATCTTCATTGATACATATTCAGATCTTTCTATGTGAATATATACTTGAGCCTCTTATGATCGGTATATATTTCACACTTCTCCCCAAAGAGATAATGACGTCATATTTTCAATGTGAAGATCACTGCAGCCATCTCTAGATCATACGTTGGGTAGTTCTATTTATGAAATTTCAATTTCCTTGAGGTATAGGATATCAATTTATCATTATTAATTAACATGCAACCCAATTCCTTCTTCGAAGCATCACTATATACTATGAAAATTTCCCCACTTATGGGTAGTGTAAGTACAGGTGCAGTGATAAGCCTTTTTCAACTCCTTAAAGCTCTCTTCACATTCATTATTACATAAAAACTTAACTCCCTTCAGAGTAAGCTTGGTTAAAAGGTTTGAAAATCATGAAAAATTTATCACAAATCAATGATAATACCCAGCTAACCCAAGGAAACTACGGATTTCTGTCACATATGTTGGCCTTAACCATCCTTCAATCACTTTTGTCTTTGAAGGGTTCATAGATATCCCATTACTTGTTATAATATTCCCCAATAATGATATTTCCTTCAACCAGAACTCACATTTGCTGTACTTTTCATAAAGTTTATCTCTTTTTAAGGTCTTTAGGATAGTTCTTAAATTCTCATTATACTCCTCCTTACCTTTGGAGTATATTAGAATATCATATATAAATACTACCACAAATTTGTTGAGGTAATATATAAAGACTCTATTCCTCAAGTCCATGAATATTTATGGAGAATTAGTGAGTCTGAATGAAATCACTATGAATTCATAGTGCCCATACCTTGTATGGAAAGCAGTTTTGGGGATATCCTCCTTCTTCACCCATACTTGATAATACCCCGATCAAAGATCCACCTTGGAGAAGTATTGGAATCCACATAGCTGATCAAATAATATATCAATCCATGGAAAAGGATACTTGTTATTTATTGTGATCTTGTTTAGCTCACAATAATCAATGCAAAGGTGTATTGACCCATCTTTTTTCTTGATGAAGAGGATTGGTGAACCCTATAGTGAAACACTTGGGTGTATGAATCATTTATCCAGATTCTCCTATAGTTGTTTCTTCATCTCTTCAAGTTCCAAAAAAACCATTCTATATAGAGTCTTAGATATTGAAAAATCCTCAGGTATAAGTTCGATTGAAAATTTAACCTCTTGGCTAGGAGAAAGACCAAGCAATTCCTCAGAAAACACTTTAGCGTATTCCCTCATAATGGGCATGTCTTCAAGGATGATATTTTCCTTAGAATCAATCATCTAAGCTAGATATACTTGCTCATAGGGAAATCATATCCATGCTTGTGATGTTGGTTCTAAAAAAGATTCATCATCCTCCTTGCATTTTTATAGAATCAGAGGATGATTCACGATACAGAGAGTGATTTATTTATCATGACAATTTATGTTAGATCTATGTAAGGAAAGACAATCCATACCCATAATTGCATCAAATTCCACTAAAGGGAGTATCACAAGATTATATGGGAAGTTCATCCCACAAATTTTGACAGGGTTTGGATGCAATAATTTCCCCACATTAGTATAAAAAGTATTTTTCACATCATACTTTTCATGTTGGTTATTCATTACCATTGTGAAAAAGGAATTTATCTTGCTTTATCACGTCACTTATTATATAACCGATGTGATAAAGCATTTTACGTGCTTTTTCATGATGGTTATTATGAAACCAACATGAAAAAGCTAGGTATTTTTCTTTATCACATTGGTTTTATAATAACCGATGTGATAAAGCACATTACCCCATTTATCACATTGGTTACATAATAAACGATGTGATAAAGCTTCTTTATCATGTCAGTTATCATATAACTGATGTGATAAATAAATTTTTATAACCTTTTCATGTTGGTTATATGATAATTGACATGAAAAATAAGCTTTATTAGATTGGTTAGTATTTAACCAATGTTATATACCATTTAAAATTTTATGAATCGCCGGTTTAGATCACTTCAGTGTTATTCTCTCTCGCAAACACCTACTCATTTCTCCCACGTGGAATCCCTAACCATTGTTTCTTTAATCTGGTGGACTCAAATCTCGGTTTTCCATCTTCATAGATCCCTAGTTTTCATCAACCTCATTGTTATGCATTTGATCTGCACCACTCTTAAGTAAGCCTCACACATCGATCCTCTCTTTCAGCCGTTCAATGGAACCCAAGCCCTAACTTTAATTTTTTTTCTATTCCGTGTACTCAAATCTAACATTGACATTTTCTTAAACCCCCATATTTCATCGGTCTCATCATTTCTCATTCAAATATAGATTTTCTCATCTCAAATATCACATTACAATCTTCATACACCTTAATTGTGCATTTATTTAAGTGAAAAAGTGTGTGGATTGAATTATATCTTAATGCTGTGATGTTTCTATTAAATGGAAAGACATTTTCATTGAATTGTTTCACATATATTTATACTGAATCCCATCTAAAATTTTTGCATTGAATCTCAAAATGTTTCCTATTTGGATGATGTTTGTGAATCATTCATTATTTATGCATACACTACTATGTATATGGATAAATTTCAATTAGTGTTATAAACTTATTAGTGACTTAGTAATCTTAAAATGTAATATATACATACATTGCAATTTGCATACAGTTCAATATACAATATCATATACCTAGTGTATATGCATATCAACACTTTTCTTTTTATGTGAGCATATTATTACTTTGAAAAATCATATATTAAATATGCAGTCTATATATTATGAGTCACTATCAATATAATGTTGAAATTATTAGTGAATACACAATAGGAACTGTCAAAATGGAAAATGTGCACTTGATTTGGATTCTGTTCAATAATTTTCAATTTTAAGTTTCATTTAATTTCATTCAAAAGAAAATGAAAAATGTGAGAGTGGTTTAACTATATTTTACTTTTCTAGATTACTTCCATGCATTTATTTTTATGATTTACCATTTATATTAAAACTTATATTCCATTATCATCTAAAATTTATAATTATACTTTTCAAATATGCATATATTTGTTTTATATTTCAAAATTGTGTTACTTTCAAATTATGGAATCTTTGATATAAATTTAAAATTGGTTTATCTTAACAAGATATATATTTTTGATATTTGGATTACGACACTTTGAATAAGTGATGAATATGAGGAAGGTGTTGATGCTTTTTTGAAATTTTCTAAATAAAATGTTCCAAATAATGATGATGATGCTTTGTAAGTCTGATCAAATTGAAGAAATGACTTGTGATATTGAAGTAGAGAAAATTGAGAAAGAATCAAAAATTGATCGCTTATATGGAGATGCTGAAAAACTATCATATCCAGGTTGTATGGATTTTATGGTTTTATAGACAATGTTAAGATTGATTAACTTAAAGGTGAAACAATAATGAAGTTACAATAGTTTTATAGATTTGCTAAAATTTCTGAAAGATATTCTTCATAGAGACAATGAACTTCCAGATTCACATTATAAAGTAAATAAAATACTATACCCAAAGAGATTAGGTTACAAAAAATTACATGCCCGCCCGAATGATTGTGTGGTATATAGGAAGGAATACAAATTTCTTTCAGGGTTTCCTAAATGTGGGACGTCACGATATAAGTTGAAAGAAAAATCATAGGCTGATTTAGCAGTTATAGAGACCCCTGCCAAGGCATTTTGTTATCTTCCTATAATTCCTTGTTTGAAAAGTTTATTTGAAAATTTACATGATGAAAAAAGGATAAGATGACATGCAGATGAGAGGATATATGATGAAAAATTAAATCATCTAGCTGATTGTCCACTGTGGAAGAAAATTGATCACCTGTTTCCTACATTTGGAAATGAAGTTAGAAATCTCAAACTTGGTCTATGTATGGATAAAATGAATCTATATTGAAGCCTTAGTATCACACATAGTTCATGTCCTGTTTTATTGGTAATTTACAACTTATCTTCTAATTTTTTCATAAATAAAAAATATTTCATGTTGAGTTTAATGATATTTGGACCAAAACAGTTTGGAAATGATATTGACATTTTATTTTCACCATTAATTGATGATTTGAAACTATTATTGGAGGAAGGTATAAGGGTGTATGATTTTTATAAAATGAAATATTTTCAACTACAAGAAATATAAGAACCCAGTTCTTATCTTTGAGGTACGGGTTTCTTCTTTTCTCTTTTCCTTAAGTTTTTTTTTGAGAAAATAGGGAAAATGGGGAAAAATCCCAATTTTTGGAAAGTACACGCCGTGTACTTTTGGCCGTGTGGGATGAGTACACAGGGCGTGTGGCCATGTCAATGATGAAGGGTGTAGGAACCAAATACACGCCGTGTAGTCAGTCAGCAGGTGAATAGTAAGTCGATGGCCAGCTGTGCGACAGAACACGCCGTGTACTCAAGAAGACACGCCGTGTAGTCATGTCGGCAGATGAACAATGCCACATTGGCGGGAAACCGCCAGAGGAACAATTAAAAAATGAGAAGTACATGCCGTGTACTTTGTTTTTTTTTTCTTAAAATGGGCAGTAGCCTCCCCTGTTCATAGGGAAGGCTTAGAATGAGAAGAGGGCTCGGGAGAGGAAAGCCAGAGCTTTGGAGATCCGCCGAGCGCACGTCAGGAATCTGTTTCTGCCTCGGATGATCTTGTTGGAACCGCATGGGTAAGATCTTCCTTATCCTGGTGTGTCTCTTTCCAATTCTTCCTCTAATGGAAGTTATTTGCGTTTAAGTGAAATTTCTTTTACCTCATATCTACATTGTTCTTGGACGTTTGAGAAGGCGACGTTCGCATATATCGTTTGTTGGTGTTTAAGGTAGGTGGCTTGGTGTTTATTTTTCCAACTATCATGCATTTTATGTGTTTTTGAGCTACAAACCCATATTTGGGGTGTCATGTGGCTGAGTCCGTGGCTATTTTAAATACCTAGAACAATATAGGTAATTAAATCTGGTATTAAAATGCTGTTTGGGATGCTGCTTGGATCCAGGACCACCCCGGGGGTGCGTTCCTCTGTTTAGCCGTTTGGACAGGATACCCGAGGGTATGCCATGTTTAAATTATGCATTAATTTTCCTTGAGAGGAATTGTATGTAAATTGCCGGTTTATATGTTGGGAATGGCCTGGTTACTTGTGCCTGAGGGCAGTGTTTTACTATAGCCTGAGGGCATGACTGTATTAGCCTGAGGGTATTGATCTCTTAGCCTGAGGGAAACTTCTTCCATGCTCGTGGGCAATAGAATCTGTGCCTGAGGGCGACACTACGTACGTCTAAGGGAAAAAATCTGTTCTTCCTGTGGGCAAGTACCTGCGGTTTCCATTCCTGATTACCTGAGGGTAAGGGTTGAGTGTCTGTGGACACTGAATATTTACTTAGAAATTCACTGTGGTAATTTCTTAATATTAAAGGGATTAAATGAATAATTAAATGGCAATATAACTGGTAATTTGGTTACTTTTGAGTACTTCTTAGTTTGTTGCATTTTACTTTTGCACACTGTTGTTGCATGTTTACACCCAGTTGGGCACGGGCCTTTGGTGGGTGCCTACTGAGATATATTTCTCACACCCTATTTGGGTCATGCTTTTCGGCCCAAATAGATTACATTTCTGCAGGTATAGATAAGGGAAAGGGTCCTTATACAGGTACTTGAGTGTTGCTGAGGAGTAGGGGAGCATGAGACCGGGATTAGGCTCACGATGCTACTGGCTATTTTGATTTGGTTTTTGCTGTACTCTGTATTGTAATGTACTGTACTATTGTGTAACATGTTCTGGCTGTTTTATTATAACTTGAGGCATGTTGCATCATATCTATATATCTGGTTGGTTATCTTTTACTGCAGTTGTTTATTTTAAATGTGTATGGTTTATTTCTTCCACTGTTGCTGTATGTTTATATCATATTCCGCTGCGCTACACTTTGACAAATGAGGGCATAGTTTCCCCACTATCAGACCTGGGCCCTCGCTGCTAGTAGGTAGCCTTTGACATTTGGGGAAATGCGCTTGAGGTCATGTGGCGAACCGGGTTCGGGGCACCCGTAGAGTGGCACCCAGAACCAGGACGTTACAAAGTGGTATCAGAGGTGTTTCTTTTCTTTGACTTACTATTTGGAGCCTTAGTCAGGGATAGGATGGAACGGTAGTTGGTAATAAGCTGTTCTTGGGAGTAGCTAACCCGTGTATAGGGAAAATCCAATTTACCTTGTATTGCAATTTTACCGATTTTGCAATTTTATAGTTGATTTGATTTCACCGTTGGGTGACACACTTGTGATTGTGCTGTTTATAATTTATTCATGGGTTCTATTTAGTTGCAACCTGATGAGATGAGGGTATTCCATCTCATGCCTCATTTAGGCACATGTTAGAAATCACATTCCATGCATAGTTCCATGCCATGTAGGTGCATTAGAAATTGCATGCTGTTGTGATAGTTGTTGTGCTAAGAAAAGCATGCTCTTGTGATAGCTGCTTGATAAATACCTTCTATGTGATAGGGTATTTTGTATGAGCCGGTTTATAGAATGAACGCCGAACTTTGGTTTTTGGGGAGTATGGGCCCCCATTGACCGGAATTTGGTGGATCATTGGCGGTTTATTATGTTATAACACAGATAAGATGTCAAACTTTGATTCGTGGGGAGTATGGGCCGTCACAGATCGGAATTTGACACTCAGGTGTTGATTATCAGTATTTTCTAGGTTTTGGGTAAGTTTTTGAGGCATAATATCCGGAAAACCCAGTATACACGTCGTGTAGTGTTTTACACACGCCGTGTATGTTCTTCTGTTCGGGAAGAAAAGAAAACTTTTTAAGTACATGTTGTGTACCATAAGTACACGTCGTGCAATCACTTCCCGTGTCACAAACCATGTGGGCGGTGACACGGGGAAGGGAAGAGCTTGGGGCAAACACGCCGTGTACTGGAAGTACACGCCGTGTAGTGTTGACCCAGTGTCCACCGTGTAACTAACAACACGGGCGGAGGAAACCTCAAGACATACACGCTGTGTCCATTATGGAACACACCGTGTAGTTTGACCTAGGGACCCGACAATATAACTAACAACACGGGTCAGTGTAATCCCTTCGAGCACACGTCGTGTGTATATCGAACACGCCGTGTAGGGTGAGCCGTGTGTCCGACCGTGTAACTAACAAAACGGGTCGGCGGGGCTCGTCTAGTACACGCCGTGTACCTATGGGACACGCCGTGTAGTCTTGTCCGAGGACAGACCATGTGGAGTTAGCCATGTGGCTGGGAAACAGGGTGGTGTACACGCCGTGTGCGGTAATAACACGCCGTGTAGTGTCAAGCCGAGTAGTCGGTTGTGTCGCAAACGACATGGGAAATTGGAAAATTACACCATACACGCCGTGTAGTCTATATACACGCCATGTAGTTTTGTTCAACGGGAGCTGTGTAGCTTAGCCGTGTGGAAGGACCCGGATAGGGAAGGGAAGTCAAGTACACGCTGTGTAGTCAGTATACACACTGTGTAGTCTTGTTTTAAAAATCTTGAAATGCCTTCTTCCTCCTGTTCCCTTTTGGGTTTCTTTGTTTTCGGTTGTTGATAATCTTGAATCTAAGGCGTGTTTTTAACCTTGTAGTGCCATGCCACCAAGACGACTGTGCGTTGTTCTCTAGGAGAGCGACAACGATTATACTCCAGAGATGGTGGGCCATGGGCTACCAGTGGACCCTCCAGCAGAGCCAGATGTGGAGCCAGCTGTTATACCGGATACAGGAGCGGAGGCACAGTTCCGTGAAGGATTTATGCAGTTTATGCAGACCTTTCAGGGAGCACCGCCGGCCGCCACATCTATGGATGAGATGACACATATCTTCCAGCAGCAACATCCGCCTATGTTTTCATGGGATGGAGGACCACAGGATACAGAGTCTTGGATTGGATTGATGCAGACTATTTTCAATCACCTTGAGATTCCTCCAGGGCGGAGGGTCAAGCTCGCGACGTATATGCTGCATAATTCCACCAAGAGGTGGTGGGATGTTACCACCCAGTCATAGCATCACAGAGTCATGACATGGGAAGATTTTCAGGCAGTCTTCTATGACTTATTTTTCCCAGAGACGCTGAGGGCATATAGAGTTTGAGAGTTCATGAATCTGCAGTAGGGCGCTATGTCGGTGATGGATTATTCTGCTCGTTTTACCGAGCTTCAGCGTTTTGTACCCGTTTTGGTGGGTGATGAGACGTTGAGGGCTAGGCGCTTTGAGGATGGTCTCCGATATGACATCCGAGTGCTGGTGAATGTTTTAAGAGACAGATGGAATTCTCTCAGGGTGGAAGTACCAGTTAGAAGGATGTTTCAGGTGGTCAGGTCAGGTGCTACCAGTGTGGTAAAGAGGGGCACAAGAGACCGCAATGTCCACGTGATCCAGTGGAGTGCCAAGCTTACGGCAAGATGGGTCATCTACAACGCTTTTTTAGGGAATTTCCACCAATGGCCAGTGAGAGGGGTTCTGTGCAGAATCCACGTGCGGGGGCAAAACCAGCAGCTTCTTACCAGTCAGGGAACTGGAATACATCAGGGCGTACATGCAGAGATGGTGGTCGTGGCTGTGGTAGCCAAACACCAGGATCTTAGAGGCAGTAGGGTAGGATAGCTCAGGGTAGCCAGGCTGTGTCGTAGGGCCGCAACACTGGGCAGGCATATGCAGTGCAACAAACCCAACAAGAGCAGGATCTCGAAACTTCTACAATCAGAGGTACTATTCTAGTAGCTTCTGTCTTATATTCAGTACTTTTTCGATACGGGTGCTACACATAGTTTCATATCTGTGACCATTGTGGAGAGCCTTGGGCTCAGTGTTTCTTCTTATTCTGATATCATGACGCTAGACACTCCGTTGGGGACTAGAATGACTGGTGTGCATCAGTGCAAGGAGTTCCCCCTTGATGTTGGTGGGTGTCACTTTCTTTGGGAACGCTATGTCTTAGAGATGACAGCTTATGACATCATTCTTAGGATGGACTGGTTGGTTCCCTTTCAAGCCTTTGTAGACTGCTATCGTCGCAGGGTGAGTTTCACGTCACCAGTGGCCGGAGAGTTTCTATACAAGGGTGAATGGGATGTTTAGGCGAGTAGAGCTGGACCAGAGCATCGTTGGCGAGGTGGAGTCACATCCCAGATTGCGAGTTTATATCTGGATGATCAGGGGACTTATCAGATAGATTTCCCTCCAGTGGTTGATTGTTTCAGGGATATCTTCCCAGATGAATTTTTAGGTCTACCTCTGGAGTGTGAGGTGGATTTCTCTATCAAGCTTGTGCCAGGAGCAGCACTGGTGTCCATTCCTACTTAAAGGATGGCCACACCTGAGTTGCAGGAGCTCAAGAGGCAGTTAGAGGAGTTATAGGAAAAGGGTTTCATCCAACCCAATACTTCTCCTTGGGGTTTGCCAGTCCTTTTTGCAAAGAAAGTGGACGGTACCCTCAGACTCTGTGTGGATTATCGTAAGTTGAATCAGTTGAAGATTAAGAACCGATATCCCTTTCCGAGGATTGATGATCTTTTTGATCAACCTCATGGAGCACGAGTGTTCTCGAAGATTGACTTGAGATCATGATATCATCAGCTGCATGTTAGACCATCTGATATACCTCTCACAGCTTTCAGGAGTAGGTATGGTCTATAAA
This sequence comes from Viscum album, assembly GCA_963277665.1. NCBI lineage: Eukaryota > Viridiplantae > Streptophyta > Magnoliopsida > Santalales > Viscaceae > Viscum > Viscum album. Next base: position 483,589,849 of record OY728126.1, read on the forward strand.
AGTATACGGTTATGCCGTTCGGACTCATGAACACGCCAACAGTTTTTATGGCTCTAATGAATCGTGTGTTCCATCCTTATCTGGATTCTTTTGTGGTAGTATTCGTGGATGACATCTTGGTGTACTCTCACACTCAACATGATCATGCCACCCATCTTGAGATCGTATTGAGTACACTGAGAGAGCATCGGCTATATGCTAAGCTCTCAAAGTGCCACTTTTGGATGGACCAGATTCACTTCCTAGGTCATATCATCTCAGAGGCAGGAGTTGCAGTAGACCCAGAGAAGGTGAGAGCATTAGTTTTCTGGGAGCATCCTAAGAAAATGTTTGAGATACAGAGTTTCTTGGGGCTAGATGGTTACTACAGATGCTTCATACATGACTTCTCCTGCTTAGAATCACCGTTGATGGGTTTGACTAAGAAGGGTGTGAAGTTCGTTTGGTCGTAAGCTTGCGAGACAGCCTTTCAGGGCCTGAAAGGAAGGTTGACATCAACATCGATCCTAATACTCCCAGAGCAGGGGAAGAGCTATACCGTTTACTGTGATGCCTCAGGTATTGGGCTGGGAGTAGTGTTGATGCAGGGCGATCGAGTTGTTGTGTACAGTTCTCGGCAGTTGAGGCCACATGAGAGGAATTACCTGACGCATGATCTCGAGTTGGCTGTAGTTGTACATGCATTGTGATGTTGGAGACATTATCTGTTGGGAGATCATTTTGTGGTTTTCACCGACCACAAAAGTCTCAAGTATATCTTTACTCAGCGTGACTTGAATCTGAGGCATAAAAGGTGGGTCGAATAACTATAGTATTTTGATTTTGAGCTTGCCTACACACCTGGTAAAGGTAATGCAGTAGCTGATGCACTGAGCAGGAAGACTCAGATACAGGTTGTGAAAGAGGCCAGTGGTGAGTGACAACTTATGGCTTTGTTCTCTGAGATGCATTTGGAGGTGCATGAAAGTCAGGGGAAGACCTATCTTTTATCTTTAGCTGTGACCTCTACCCTCCTGGATAGAGTGAGGATGAGACAACTATCTGATCTAGAAGGCCTAGTTCTATGGGAGTCGGTGGCAAGTGAGGATCCTCCTCCTGGTTGGACGATAGACGATGGTGAGGTTTTGCGTTTCCATGGATAATTATAAGTTCTAGGGGATATATACGAGGATTTGATGTGGGAGTTTCATGCTTCAGCTTGGGCAGTTCATCTCGGGGTTACCAAGATGTACCGTGACTTGAGACGTCAGTACTGGTGGCCGGGTATGAAGAGAGATGTAGCTGGTTTTGTTACGAGGTGTTCCACCTATCAGCAGGAGAAGGCAGAGCATCAGAGGCTAGCTGGAATGTTATAGAAGTTACCCATCCTGGAGTGGAAATGGGACGATGTCACGATGGATTTCGTGATTGGATTTCCAAGGTCACCTCAAGGCAATGATGTCGTGTGGGTTATTGTGGATAGACTCATGAAGGTAGCTCACTTTTTGCCGATAAAGGAGACCTTCGGCGTTGAAGATCTCGGTAAGTTGTATATCTGAGAGATCGTATGTCTTCATGGGGTCCCTCATTATATCGTTTCAGATAGGGACGCCCATTTCACATCTCGTTTTTGGCAGAGTTTTCAGAGGGCACTGAGTACACATGTGATTTTGAGCACGGCTTACCACCCTCATACAGATGGCCAGTCAGAGCGTATGATACAGGTGCTTGAGGACATACTGCGTGCATGCGTCCTAGACTTTGGGGGCTCTTGGGAGAAGCATATACCCTTGTCCGAGTTTTCCTATAATAACAGTTTCCAGGAAACTATTGAGATGGCACCATATGAGGCTTTATATCGTAGTCCATGCCGATCACCCTTGTGCTGGTCAGAGGTAGGTGAGACAACTTTACTAGGACCACATCTTGTGCAGGAGACTTCTGAGAAGGTCTAGTTGATTTAGAAGCGAATGGATACCACGCAGTCTCGTTAGAAGTCTTATGCTGATCGCCGCAGATGACCTTTGGATTTCATGGTCGGGGATCAGGTTTTCTTACGTGTTTTGCTGAGGTTGGGACACAGACGGATCAGGAGACAGGGTAAACTTTCACCGAGGTATGTGGGGCCATTTGTGATTCTGGAGAGAGTCGGGCCGGTTGCCTATCGGTTGCAGTTACCACAGAGGTACCGAGCTATGCATGATGTCTTCCATGTATCTCAATTGCGCCGCTATCATTCAGACCCGTCTCACATCTTTCAGCCTGAGGAGGTTGAGCTTCAGTTTGATGCGTCCTTTGAGGAGCATTTGATTCGTATCGTTGATAGAAGCATGAAGGTTCTCCGAGGCCGATCAGTTCCTCTCATACAGGTGCTATGGCAGCATGGCCGAGCACAGGATGAAACCTGGAAGTGGGATACCGACGTACGTGCTCAGTGGCTAGAGTTATTCCCAGCTTTATCTTCATCACCCTTGGAAGGGCAATTCGGGGACGAATTGCTTTAAGGGGGGAAGTTTGTAAGAACCCGGTTCTTATCTTTGAGGTATGGGTTTCTTCTTTTCTCTTTTACTTAAGTGTTTTTGAGAAAATAGGAAAAATGGAGAAAAATCCTAATTTTTGGAAAGTACATGCCGTGTACTTTTCCACACGCAGTGTACTTTTGGCCGTGTGGGATGAGTACACAGGGCGTGTGGCCATGTCGGCGATGAAGGGTGTAGGAACCAAATACACACCGTGTAGTGGTCCCTTACACTCCGTGTAGTCAGTCAACAGGTGAATAGTAAGGCGGTGGCCAGTTGTGTGACAGAATACACCGTGTACTCAAGAAGAAATGCCGTGTAGTCATGTCGGCAGATGAACAGTGCCACGCTGGCGAGAAACCGCCAGAGGAACAGTTAAAAAATGGGAAGTACACGCCGTGTACTCGGAAGCACATGCCGTGTACTTTGTTTTTTTCACTTAAAATGGGCAGTAGACTCCCCTGTTCATAGAGAAGTCTTAGAATGGGAAGAGGGCTCGGGAGAGGAAGGCCAGAGATTTGGAGATCTGCCGAGTGCACGTCAGGAATCCGTTTCCACCTCGGACGATCTTGTTGGAACCGCACGGGTAAGATATTCCTTCTCCTGGTGTGTCTCTTTCCAATTCTTCCTCTAATGGAATTTATTTGTGTTTAATTGAAATTTATTTTACCTCAGATCTACGTTGTTCTTGGACATTTCAGAAGGCGACGTTCACGTATATCATTCGTTGGTGTTTAAAGTAGGTGGACTGGTGTTTATTTTTCCAACTGTTGTGCGTTTTGTGTGTTTTTGAGCTATGAACCCATATTTGGGGTGTCATGTGGATGAGGCTGTGGCTATTTTAAATACCTAGAATTGTATAGGTAATTAAATGTGATATTAAAATGCTGTTTGGGATCACTGCTTGGATCCAGGACCACCCCGGGGGTGCGTTCCTCTGTTTAGCAATTTGTCCAGGATACCCGAGGGTATGCCATGTTTAAATTATGCATTACTTTGCCTTGAGAGGAATTGTATGTAAATTTTCGGTTTATATGTTGGGCATGGCCTGGTTACTTGTGCCTGAGGGCAGTTTTTTACTATAGCCTGAGGGCATGACTGTATTAGCCTGAGGGCAATGATCTCTTAGCCTGAGGGAAACTTCTTCCGTGCCTGTGGGCAATAGACTCTGTGCCTGAGGGTGACACTACATACGCCTGAGGGCAAAAATCTGTTCTGCCTGTGGGAAAGTACCTGCGGGTTCCGTTCCTGATTACCTAAGGGTAAGGGTTGAGTGTCTGTGGACACTGACTGTTTAATTAGAAATTCACTGTGGCAATTTCTTAATATTAAAGGGATTAAATGAATAATCAAATGTAAATATAACTGGTAAGTTGGTTACTTTTGAGTACTGCTTAATTTGTTGCATTTTACGTTTGCACACTGTTGTTGCATGTTTACACCCAGTTGGGCACAAGCCTTTGGTGGGTGCCTACTGAGATATATTTCTCACACCCTATTTGGGTCATGATTTTCGGTCCAAACAGATTATGTTTCTGCAAGTATAGATAAGGAAAAGGGTCCTTATATAGGTACTTGAGTGCTGCTGAGGAGTAGGGGAGCATGGGACCGGTCTTAGGCTTGCGATGCTACCGACTGTTTTGATTTGATTTTTGTTGTACTCTATATTGTACTGTATTGTACTGTTGTGTAACATGTTCTAGCTATTTTCTTAGAACTTGAGGCATGTTTCATCATATCTATATATCTGGTTGGTTATATTTTACTGCAGTTGTTTATTTTAAATGTGTATGGTTTATTTCTTCCGCTGTTGCTGTATGTTTATATCATATTCCGCTGCGCTACACTTTGACAAATGAGGGCATAGTTTCCCCACTATCAGACCTGGGCCCTCGCTGCTAGTCGGCAGCCTATGGCGTTTGGGAAACGCGCTTGAGGTCATGTGGCAAACCAGGTTCGGGGCACCCGTAGAGTGGCACCTGGAACCGGGACGTTACATGCAATGATTATGTTCACTATAAATGACTTCCCAACATATGAATTTTTTTTGGATATAGTGATAAGGGGTATAAATCTTATATAATTTGTGAGAAATAGACTTCATATTATCAACTACATCATGAGAGAAAAATAGTATACATGGTTCATCGAAAGTTTTTGTCTATGGATCACTCTTATAAAAGATTAAAAAATGAATTAAACAACTCACATGAATTTTATATTGATCCAAAACCTTTATCCAATGATCAATACTTTGAGAGGGTGAAAAACATTGACATGACATTCTAAAAGACACATAAATCTGGAAATGATAGAAATATTTGTAAGAAATAGTCAATATTTTTTGAGATACCATATTGGAGATATCATGAAGTCAAACATAACATTGATGTAATGCACGTGGAGAAGAATATTTGTGACAGCTTGATTGTAACATTGCAAGATATTAAATAAAAGATTAAAGATGGGTTGAATTCAATATTGGACTTAATCTCAATGGGAATACATTTGAAATTGGATCCCACTCCTACTGGAAGGCGAACATTTCCACCCCGGCTTGTCATACATTATCCAAGAGGGAGAAAACTTTATTTTATAAATGTCTTCATGATATCAAAGTTCCACAGGGTTATTCTTAAAATGTATTTTTTTTGCATCTTTAAAGGATTTAAAGTTTACATATATGAAATTTCATGATTATCACATCATGATGCAACAACTCCTACCAATTGAATTGCATGGAATGTTGAACATCCATGTTAGAATAACTATCATGAAGGTGTGTTATTTTTTCAATTAAATTTTTAATAATTAAATTGATTCGAATTCTTTGAAAACTTTGTAGAATGAAGTTGTTTCTATAATTTTTCAATTGGAAATTCATTTTCCTCTATCTTTTTTTTGATATCATGGTGCATTTAATGGTTCAATTGATGTGAGTAATAAATCTTTTTGGACTTGTATATCTACTTTGGATGTATCCTTTTGAAAGGTATATGGAGATATTGAAGGGGTATGTTAAGAATCCATAGCGACCTGAAGCCTCCGTTGTTGAGAAGTATATTTTTGAGGAGGTTTCAGAGTTTTGTACAAGCTATTTTTCTATAGTAGAGCACATCGGTTTGCCTGCATCTCTCCATGAACGAGTTAATTATGGGGGAAAGGGGATCTGTGGCTTAAAAGTCAAATCATTGATAGGTGAACAAATAAAGAAGGTACATTTATATATTTTGAATAACATAGATGTTTCCCAACCATATATAACATTTCATATTAATGTGTTGAAACAATGTTATCCAAGAAGAAATATATGTGGATTTTGAATGAGCATAATAAAATCTTTTTTCCATGGTTTAACGAGACCGTACTTGGTAGATCAGATGAATAAAAAACATTGAGATGATTAGTGGGTGGTCTAAGTTTAAATTTGATAACATGGTTTGGGTATGAAATTAATGGCTATACATTTCATACAAACGATCAAGACAACAAAAGTGCAGTTTAGAATAGTAGTGTATTGGTGTTTGCAGAAACAATGCATTTTTATAGTTCCAAAGAAAAAAACCCAATCTTCGTATCAACTTAATATTATGGAATCATTGAAGAAATATGGGAGGTTTATTACATTAAATTTCAAGTTATAGTGTTTAACTGCAAATGGTTTATCGGTAACAACAGTGTCAGGCATGATGAATTTGGAATGATAGTAGTTAATCTGGATAAATTGGAATACACAACTGATCCTTTTATCATGGAAACACATTAAAAACAAATTTTATATGTTCTTGATCAATATAATATGTAATTCTATATTGTTTTAAAAGGAAAAAAATAGTATGTTGGTGATGATAAACTTGAAGAATATATTGATTTATGTGAGATCCCTCTTTCCATGGAAATATTAACAAATAATATTGACAAACACATCATAGACATGGTTTGTGCCATACAGAATGATCATGAAGAAGGAATTTGGGGGGAAAAAAATCCTTTAGTATATTCCTAATATTACACGTAACATATGTTTATTTCTGGTTTACTTTTTTAAATTTCATAAATTGTTTAATATTTTAATTTTATTTTCTTTATTAAAACACGTATTATAACTAATAAGTTATATTGTTTATTTATATTAGTTTAGTTTTGTTTAGTTTACTATTTTTACCCTTACGTAACTTATCTATTAATTGAATTTGTTGAAAACCAATTATTTTTTATTTAATATGTTAAATAAAAAAGATATTTTATAAGAGTATGTTAAATAAAAATAATTTTTGGTGTAAAAATGATTTATCACGTTGAAGAATTTTTACTATTCACACATAATTCTTGGATTTGTATTCATTCATTTATGTAATTTCATCTCTCATTAATATTATTATAATTTTATTTAACTATAAAAAATATGAATAAAAATGTGTTAAGTTAAGTTTAGTTTACCTTTTGTTTGATAATTGTTCATTTTTTATTTACATTTGTATGTAATAGTTGGATTTGTATATTTTTGTACTAATTATTGTTGCTTTGATTTGTAGGATAATGACAAATCAATACTCTGATCCACCACATACTTCTAGATATGATTGTACTCATACCTATGGGGAGGAACATACACATGCTTCTGTTGATGAGCCTACTCATCCTTCTTTATGCAAGACATCTACTTCCATAGGGGAAAAAAATTTCGAGGGTTGGTAAATGTGGCACCACACATTTACCATAATTATCATTTTCTCGTAGCCAGGACCAGAGGATACTAGTATAATTTGATGATAATGATATTCCAAGAGGTCCAAATTCAAAACAATTCAAGACTTTTGTAGCAGTGCAGGATAAAAAAAAGATAGTATTTTGTTTGATGATTGACGAAGTGTTGAAAAAGTGACATTATCACACTTGTGGGAGAATTTTTGGTAAGATTGTTATTATTTTACTTATCTTGAAATTTTTATAGTAATATATGTTTTCCCCCTTCTTATCAGATGACATATGATATACCTGATAATAGAGGAGTCAGGAAGAAATGTTTATCAATAGCCGCTAGGAGATGGAGGAATTTTAAACCATCCCTCATAACACGGTTCATTTTTGGTGATAGACAACATTACATTCCATGTGATATATATCCATTTATATATGAATATACATGGAAGTATTTTGTTGAAATTGGATGATGGGAAGCATTTTTGGTAAGTGCAATATTAACTTTTAGAATTTTTTTATATTAATGACCGTGTTAATGATTTATTTATTCTTAATTATTAATTTACAAAAATTGAGGAGATCTCATTAGGAGATCCAATCTAGAAACGTATTCCATCATACGTTATCTTAGGGAGGGTATATGTTATTGGAAGAACAAATTATATCAGAAAAACTTCAAAATCTGAGAGTAGAGTCTATAAAGTTTATAGAGGTTTCCCCACCTCCCTCCACTAGACATGAAAAATGGAAGAGGGATCATATGAGAAAAAAAGGACAATATATTATAGAAGATTTGAGGGATGTATCTGAAAGGATTGTAATATGTTTAATTAATTAATTTATTTAAGTTAAATCAAATCTTTATATATTGTGATTCATTACATATTTTTTCAAATATTCCATATAGGATTCTCTTGAGGATAAGAACACACATGGGGTCTTTATAGCTAAGGGTATAAATTATATTTTAGCTATGATATTAGGAATGTTAGAACACCCAGGTCATGTATGAGGATACCCAACAGTTGTATTAGTAAAAAAGCATTTACACATTCGAAAGATTCTTCAATAGAGAATGTTTATAAAAAAAAGAATCTTTAGAATCCAAAGTTCATGATATTAATGTGATGATAGAGGACAAGATTAGAGATCTAGTATAGTCAATGTTTGTAGACATAAAAAGACATTTTCGAGCTTCTGATCTGAATCCTCCACCTCCGCCATCATATCCCACTCCTCCTACTTATCCTACTCACACATATCTGTCTACAGAACCCGCTCCTTATCCTACCCATACACCCCTTCCTCCAAAGTTTCATAATTATTGTGAGTTATATGTTGATGATCCCCAACATATTGTTGCATATGGGATGATATTTTATATTAGAAATACCATTCATCATCAACAGATAGAGACAAAGCATTATAGGGTCACTGTATAAGATATTATAGATAGATCAATAAAAATACCATGTTCTATATATGAGGTTAGTATATTTGGAAAAATTATCAAGTATATTTTAGTTTTTCCATCTAGAATTGTTCAATATATTACCATATAGGTATGTATATATTTTATATTTTATTTAATTTTTCTATTAATTTTTTATCAATTTAAAGTCTATATTTATCTAATTTTTTATAGGAATACTTTAAAGGTATATAATTACTGTATAGAAAACAAAAAATAAAAAGTGTTATAACTTTAGATACAAAATCTACTAATATTGATAGATTGAAAATATATTAAAATTTTTTATTGGATATATATGAGATTCCAATTGAAGCTATTTTTTTTGGGAATAAAATGACTGTGGGGATTTTGAAAAGTGATATTATAGAGCGTGCAGCTGGAGATCAATTGGGAATCCACACGGTGTAGATTTTTTCCATGTAAGATGATTAACAAATTTTTTATGTTCATATAATTTGTTGAAAATTTATAACTATGTTTTTTATTAGGTATATTTATAGAATTTGTACAGATCATGAAAAGAAATATGTATATGGATTTATGGACCCACGATTTATTTCACCTATAACTAGGATAATGACTGATGCAGAAAGAACCGTTTATATTGCTAAAATATTTCAGAATAATGCAATTTTTCAGTTCTGGATGTTTCAATATCTTCAAGAGTATGAAACATATTTCTCAAAAAGTGTTATATATATCTTAACATAATAACAAACCACATTAAATTTTCTTGCACTGGCTATACTCTATCCATGGTGAAGTGAGAGAAAATTTTAAGAATGTATAGAACACATAAGTTTGAATATTTTAATACCTGTTTATATTATAATAAATAAAATTTATTTTATTCATATTATTTTCAAATATGGCATGAAATTTATTTATAGAGATGATAAGAAAGAAGAGTGCCAAGATCAAATTTGTACCAACTAAGGTGATTTTTCATTTACAATTACTAAATTTTGGATATATTACTTAAAAACATTATTTTGAATTAAAATTTCTTTAGAACAACATTTTCAACAAAAAGAAGGTGTAAAAAATGTGGATATTATGTTTTAATATTTATGTGTGAAATAATTTCATCTAGAACAATTATGAAGTTCTAAAAGGTTAGATTTCTTTGTAAAGTTTTCTTTAATATTTCATTTTTTTTATTGAAAATACAAGTTAAATGATTTGTTTATTATTTTTAGCCTTTTTATGAACAACGACCATATAGTGCACTGGATTTGGGACACTTACAAATCAAATGGGATAATCATTTTATAGGTTTGATTTATTTTTAGTTTATTTGTAATACATATTGTAAATTTGAAAGTTCAATTGTAAGTGTATTTTTCTGGATATTTTACTGTTTTTTCTATAGCATTTTCTACTGATTTTTCCCTTTTCAGCTGTGGGGAGGAGGAATCAAATTGAAATTATTAATTTTTTTTCATGTCAATTATTGGATAACCCACATGAAAAAAATTTTACCCTATGTTTTTCACATCAGTTATCCAATAACCAGCATGACTTTTTTATCACGTTGGTTATTTTAAAAAACCGACATGATAAATTATTTTTTCATGTAATTTATTGGATAACCGATGTGAAAAACATAGGGTAAATTGTTTTTCATTCTGGTTATCCAATAACCGACATGAAAAACTAGTATAGATTGTTTTTTCACATTGGTTATTGGATAACCGACATGAAAAAACACTACATAGATTTATTTAAAAAATTAGTTTTAATTAACTGATGTTAAAAAATTATTTACAATGTCACCTAATAATTGGTGTGAAATCACAAAAAAAAAACTAATGTGAAAAATCATTTCTGCACTAGTTCCATTTTTCATTTTCACTGACATCTTTACTTCCATTATTTGTGGTGGTGTTTAAATAGTTCTACTAAACTTGTATGATATAAAGGAATGTGTAGAACTAGAATAAAAAATAATTTTTTGTTATTCTTGAATGAATAAGTAGTGTACCTTTCATCACATCATTGTCAGGATCCACCTCATCGGTTGTGATGGAATATGCTCGCCCTTATTTCCTTAGAGGTTGTTAGTGATGATTGTCTCCAACCACCCTTGGCTTAGTGCATTGGTTTGCAAAGTGACCTTATTCCTTGAATTTTAAACATTGGAAAAAAGGTAGAGGGTTGAATAGAGCATTCCTCTCTTCCATTACATTGGTGGGTTCCTCCCATCGGCAAAACTAGTACAAAAAGTATTTATCGCATTGACTTTTTCATGTGGTTATAAATAACTGACATGAGAAATCCATGTAAATTTCTTTTTCACATCAGTTATTGTATAACTAACATGAAAAATCTAGGTATGTTGCTTTATCACTTTAGTTATATAATAACCGATGTGAAAAATCAAGTTACCCGCTTTATAAAATCAGTTATTATATAATCAACGTGATAAAAAAACTTTTCCACGTCAGTTATATCATAAGTAAAGTGAAAAATAAATTTTCATTTCTTTGTCACATCAGTTATTATATAACAGACATGAAAAATACTCTTTTTAACATCATTTATTATACAAATGAAATTATATACAATTTAAAATTTTATGAATCATCGTTTTGAATCATTTCAGTGTTATTCAATCTCATGAAAGCAGACTCGTTTTTCTCGCACTAAATTCCGAATCCTTGTTTCTTTGATATGATAAAATCTAATCTCAAATTTCAATCTTTATACATCCTCAGGTTTTGTCAGCCTCATTGTTGCACATTTGATCTACTCATCTCTCAAGTATGCCCCACACAACGATCCTCTCTTTAGGTCCTTATATGGTTTGGATTCCCTAACTCTTATTTTTTTAGATTCTATGGACTCAAATAACACATTACTATCTTTATAAACCCTCAGGTTTTTTCAACCTCATCATTTTATGTTTAAATATAGATATGCTCATCTTAAATCTCATATTACCATCTTCATATACCATAGTTATCTATTTATTTAAGCAATTTTTTTTGTGGATTTCACTATATATTAATGCTCAATGTTAGATCATAAATTTCCACATCATATATTAATGTTTTGGTGTTTCTACTATATATAAAGGTGTTTTCATTGAATTGTTTCATAGATGTTTATTCTGCATCAAATCTTAAATTTCTATATTAAATCTCTAAATATTGATTATTTGGATGATGTTAGTGAATCATTCATTGTTTATAAATACACTACCATGTATATGGATAAATTTAAATTAGTATTATGTGTTTATTAGTGAATTATTAATCTTAAAATAAAATATATACATACATTTCAATTTTCATATAGTTCAATATACAATATCATATAAGTTGTGTATATTCATATCAACACTTTTCTTGTGATATAGCATATTATCATCTTGAAAAATCATATATTAAATATACAATCTTCATATTATGAGTTACTGTAAATATAATGTTGAAATTATTGGTTAATACACAATAAGAACTTTCAATTGGTTCCTTTACATATCTTTTTTATATTCTGATAGATATATGTTAGGTTTTGACTCTATTTGGTACAAATGATAATAGATATTGATTCATTACCTATCCCCAATCATAATTTAGGTCACATTAATTTTTAAATTTAGAGGATTATCCCACTGTATAGGTAGAGTTTTTCTATGTTATATTTTCATGTAATCACACATGCATCACATAGTATTCACATTGAAAGAATTTTTCTCCCCATAAATTTGTATTTTTATTGTATCAAATGTAGTAAACTGAAATATTTAAAATTTTGATTATTAGTGTGTTACATTCAAATAAAACATGTTTTCATAGAATACACAATACATAATATTCTTTGTATAATTTTCATAATACACTAGGCATAAATAATAAATAATATCAATTTTGTACATATATATGTACTGCATTAAAAATTCATCACTATGTTGTTTGAACTCTACTATATGATTATATTATAGTATGAATTAATGTTTCTTATAATAATTTTTAAAATTTTCATGTAAAAAAATATGTCAAAAATTTGATGATAAATATTCAAATCAAAATGTAAAATGCACACTTGATTTGGATTCCGGTCAATAATATTCAATTCCAAGTTTCATTTAATTTCATTTAGAAGAAAATGAAAAATGAGAGAATGGTATAACTATATTTTCTTTTTTAAATTAATTCCATGCATTTATTTTTATGATCTACCAATTATATTTAAACTTATATTCCATTATTTTCTATAATTTATAATTATACTTCTCAAATACGCATATTTTTTTTCAGATTTTAAAATTTTGTTACTTTTAAATTATTATATATTTTATATAAATTTAAACTTGATTTAACTTGAATAATTTATTCTATCCCTATATTTCATCTAACTAAAGGTTTTAATAACTTCAAATTATGAGTGTGTGTGAATTTGTAATTAAATTATTATGCTGTGAAAATGCACGAGTTGGGCACTAGTTGATATCCTAAATATTGAATTAAATGATGATATTTCAAAAAATTTATTTATACATCTAAATAATGTATGAAAAAATATATCCAAGGATAAAAATTATTGGATAATAAAAGGAGTGGATATAATTTATAACCTCAATATAGAGGCGTGTGTTCCAAAAGAAAATCAAAATTTAAATGTTTTTCAAGATATACCTAATGAGATCTATAAAGAGAATTCAAATGATAGGAAAAACCCTAAAAACTTGAAAATAATGAAATCTATTTTAATATTTCAATTATATAGGAATTATATAATGTAAAGTAAATAGAAAATATTGATGAAATATTTTCATTTTCAGTGGCACATGATATCGCGAATAAATATCATGAACCAATGTCAGTTATGTGTAATGTCCCAGCTATTCAATGAGGTATATTTTCTTTTAGTTTTGGTTAAATCTAGAGACCATGCCTAAGTTATGATTGGTTTATTTCAGAAGAGGAGGTAGACGGTGGGATGAAACTTGGTTGCAGACCAAATTACATGATATGTATTAAATACATGACGTGTATTCAGTTGGCTAGACCCCATTCACATTGTGTAGAGACTTTTCCCTAGGAGGGATACCCCAAGAATTACATGATGTGTAATTCATTTACACGTCATGTAAATTCATGACCTAGTTTTTTTTAAAAAAATGGGCAGAACGCTTGTTTTTTTAACAGAGGAAAACTTTTCTTCCCTGTATAGAAGGAGAAGTACATGAGAGCTCCTCCGACACCCAACCTAGGTTCATCAAGATATCCTCCATCTGATCTCTATTTCCTTCACTACCAGATGCATTAGATTACTCTCAGTATGCTATCTACTCCACGTCTTTCTATTCCTGGTTTCTCTCCTCTTCTCTTATGCTATTTTTGTGCAAGTTGTTTTCCTTATTTTCTGGGCATTAGAAAATTCTTCGTTTTTCTTCAAACCTAGATTAAATCAAGGGTCAAGAATGGATTAGGGAAGCTCTATAAGGATAAGGTAGGTGGTCTTGGATTTTTTCCATAATTTCATTGCATTCTATAAATTATGCCGTTGTTCCACAGGCCGAAACTTTCTAGCATCTCCTCTTTTTGTCAAATTAAATTAAAATGAATGAATAACCATGGCACTAGCAACCCGAGTAAGAATTGAATCAACCCTCTGGATTGATCACCTTGACCATAACTACCCAAATGGGTGTGTCTCGCCTTAAATGATTAGTTTCCATTTTAACCTTGGATTTTTGATCACCCTTAGGGGGTTTTCCCATTATAATTTCCTTAAATTGTTGACTTAAATGTTTAATAGGGTTATGCCATGAGATAGGCCCTTACATCCTTTTCCCTCAATATATGGTTGCTTAATTGGATGCCTTGACTAATATTCCTATTGAGTTATAAAGTCTTTAATTAAAATGAAATAATCCCTCCTTATATACTTGTTATATATGTGATGATTTTTTAGATATTTTACTTTAGTTACAAGTGTGAAACAAGGGGTTCTAACTTAAGGACCCCTTGGAAGGACTCTCATGCCTTCTTGATTTAATTGATAATGCTTCATAAACACATCGGTGGTGATATTAGATATTACCTAGACAAACTTTCCAAGCATTATCTATTTTTACCTCTAGATGAGGGACACCGATTCCCTAGGGGAGACCCCTTGGATGGGCTCAGAGGCACTATTGGTTGAACCATGCCTTGAGAGAGAATCAGACCCCTATGTGCGATACCAGGTAGGACTCTAAGGCTAGTAATTAAATTTTATTACCATGTTTGGAGTGACACATGGGACTTCATACTTGGGTAACCATGTATGGACTTCTTGACATTGGTCATATGAGGATCCCCTCGATTTATTCATGGGAAGTCCTTCTAGATTGTCACAAATAAGGTTAGGGTGTCTCATAATGTTTTATAATTTGTTTCAAATTGAATTAAAAAGGAAAATAGATATTTTCAAATGAAAATTTATCATTTGGTTTAGAAAATGTAGGGATGTGACCTCTAAGCCCAATCAAAATCTTAAGGACACTCCAAACTATGGTTCTTAACCTTACTAACTTTACAATTTCAGGATATATCAGTTCAAACATACCGGTTTAGGCTGAAGTAAGTAGATTAGATGGGTCTCCAAGTGGAACCCATCCCAATGCATTTATTTATTTATTCTATATTTTATTTAATTACTATCTAACACTATTCTATTTATAATTCACATTATAGATTGTTTTAGACACCGTGGGTGCCGACCTATTGGGATTTTATCTCACACCCTGCTTGGGCACCTTTGATACCCGAGTAGAATTTATGGATTTAGGTATAAAAAAAGGGAAACATATGGCATCCAATGCTTGATTGTTTTACTTCACTAGGATGGAGTTAGGAGAAGAGGACCAAGACTATGCTTGAGATTCTAGATACAATAATTTTTCCCTTTTTGTATATTTTTTCATCATGTTATATATACTTTTATCCCCTCCTTACAACTTAGTCATTTTTTTATAGTTACATTACAATGAAATTATCATCATATTGTCTGCCTGAATGTCCTGAAGGCCTTCATTTTTATTGATTTTTGATAACCCCCCTTTCAAGGGATAAGGGGGAACCCTTAAAAGGCCTGTAGGCTCAGAGATTACATGCCCATAGGCTTAGGATATTGCATGATCTTAAGGTCTTAGATAATTCAACCAGACTATCTACAAGGAACTGCCCCTCCCCAGCATCTGCATCCTTGATAGTATCTCTCCACCTTTGCCTCTCAAGCATGATCACTTATTCTATTTCCGCTGTTGTGTCTTGGTTATATTTGATTATGATATTATTATTATATATATACTTCTATGATCCTATATGATATATGGGGTCATAGTCTCCCTAAGGACACACCCTAGGCCCTCGCTACTATATGGAAACCTCTGGTGTTCGGGGAGGCACATTGAGGTCTTGTGGCCAACCGTCTTGGAGCACCAATGAGTGGAATATGGGGTGGGATACTACAAAGTGGTATCAGAGGGTTATTTTCCTTTTTTTTACTGTTTGGATTTAGACAGGAGACTAAGAAATTAGAATTTTTTAGTGAGCCTCTACCTGGGAGTAGCTACCCCACGTACAGTGAAAACCCAAATTACCTGGGTTGGGTAAATGTTATTGTTTCATGGATTTCTCCATAGGGTGGCACAATTTATTTGTACTATTAATAATTTGGTGACATTTATTTTACCATTATCCTGATGTTATGAGGTAATATTATAATAATTCATCATACTAGGCACTATAGGGTTTAAATTTTCATGCATTATTCCATTCCATATCTACTTTCCTGCGTGCATTGCCTATTTTTCTAGTAATTTTTATATGTGCCTTATTAGTTATGCTTTGAAGTGTTCTAGTACTCTCTATGATGGTATAATTGGTTTGATGGACCAATAATGCCACATTGGTTGGTTCGATTGGTAAGTTCCAACAACATCTTGTCTGATCAAACCACAACTATGGCCTGTTACACCTGTTGTCTAGTGTAAAGGCTAGGATGCAGTTAATTGACATGCCGAATTCAATTTATAAGGTGTATGGGACCTTATGAATTGGAATTGGTGATGCAATTAACATGATTGTGATTCTAATAACCAATTGAATTAAAATGAATACAATCCATAAAATGAATTGGACCCTTATGTGTAACTTGAGACCGATACCTGACCCAACCTTAGTAGTGGGAAGTAGGCCACATCTCATTTGATCCTTATTTTTCTTGTTCTGATTATTCAAACTTGGATCTAGGAGTAGACCAAGGGGAATGTTTCTTTAGAAGGATCGCCTTGTGCCTATCCCTTCTTACCGCTTTCCCTATCTATTATAAAATCTTGAATGAGGTATGCTCTTGGAATTTTTAGATCTATGCCACCATGAAAACCTCATGATGTACACCAGGTGAGTGGCGATGAACATACTCTTGAGGTGGTGGGTCCTGAGCCACCCGTGATACCTCCCATCATGCCACATGAGGCACCTCTTATAGATACTTCACTGGGTATTGATTCCCAGTTTCATGATATATTTCTCCGATTCATGAAATCAGTGCAAGGTGCTCCTCAACCTGTCCCTTCTTTAGAAGAGCTGACCATGACGTTTCAATTGCAGCATACTCCTACCTTCTTGGGGGATTGAAGACCTTAGGATACTGAATTTGGGTAAGAGGCTCTAGTCTCAATATTCTATCATATTGAGATGCCTTCAGAGTGTAGGTTCAAGCTCACAACCTATCTATTATGTGAATCTAACAAGCATTGGTGGGTTGTTCTAACATAGTATGGTTAACACTAGGGTATGGTTTAGGTGGAATTATAGACATCCTTATTTGACTACTTATTCCCTTATACTCTTAGAATAGATCATGTTCAATAATTCATGCACCTTGAGCAAGGTGACATGTTAGTGATGGAATAATCAGCTCGCTTCACCGAATTATAGTGTTTTTCACCGACCTTGACTGGTGATGAGATGACTACTATGAGCCTATTTAAGGATGGGATTACTTTTCCCATATGATCATAGCTGAATGTATTTCTAATGACCATCATTTTAGATATTATGAACTAAGCCCTCATCATTGAGAAAAACCTGAGGGAATCATATGATGTGAAGCAGGGCGGTTCTGCTTTCAGGTAGAGTAGTGGTTTACCAAGTGGCAAGAAATGATGCTTTAAGGATAAACATGGGGGTAGTACCAGCCAGTTGGAATGTACTGATAGCAATGTGGTGTGTCACCAGTGCTTCAGGCCATGCCACAAAATCCCCAGTGTACGAGGAACCTCATCAAGTGTCGGGAATGCGGTAGGATGGGTCACCCCCAACACTTCTTCCAATCCATTCCTTCAGTTCCAAGTGATTGGGGATCTATTCTAGAACTTACTTTAGGTACAAAATTAGTAACACCTCATTAGTATTTTAAAGTCTATTTAGAATGAGTATGTGGTCATATACGAGGAAGTCAGGCTTCAGAGTTCCATCTTCAGCAGAGTGGGTCTTCTCAGGCTACTAAGGAAGAATCTCAGGGTTGTAGTTCAGTCCATATCTATGCTGTGTATATTATGGCTAAGGAGTATATTCTAGGTCCATATACAGTGAGAGGTATTAACTTGGTAGCCTCTACTTTAGTATCCACCTTATTTGATATAGGTTCATCACACTTTTTTCTATCTAATACAACTATTGGAAGTTTAGGCTTAGTGATAGAGTACTCTAGTGGTGTTATGACCCTTGAAATTTCATTAGGAGTTTGAGCAGAGGATATATGATAGTGAAAGGATTTCCCCCTTGAAATAGGTGGGTAACGTTTTCTGTGGAGCTTCTTCATCCTCGAGATGACCAGTTTTGATGTCATTCTCAATATGGGCTAGCTTGTTACTTATTGAGCCTAGGTGGATTGTTATCACCTCCGAGTGTAATTAACACCACTTAAGGGAAATGTTTATATCAATAAGGGAAAATGGTATATCTAGGACAATCAACCTAGACTCAAGCATACTGGGATAGGTGAAATGATATCCCATATGTCCAGTCTCTTTATGATTGATCATGGAATACAAATCATAGAATTCCCTCCTATAGTGGATCATTTCATGGATGTCTTCTGTGATGATTTATCTATATTAACTCCCAAGAGAGAGGTTGAGTTCACCATTGATCTTGTGCCAGGTGCATCACTAGTGTCCATTCCTCCATATAGGATGGAACCCACAAAGCTCTAGGAACTCAAGAGGAATCTTGAAGACTTAGAGACTAAGGGTTTTATTAGACCTAGAACATCACCATGGGGTTAACCCATCCTTTTATCCAAGAAGGCATATGGTACCCTTAGATTTTGTGTGGATTACCACCGAATGAACCAACTCATAGTGAAGAACCAATATCCATTGCCTTGTATAGATGACCTCTTCGACCAGTTCCAAGGATAAACTGTTTTATCTAATATTGATTTGAGTTTAAGCTATCATCAGGTTCATGTGAGGCCATTAAACATACCATGTACAGTGTTCCAAAGTAGGTATGACTTGTATGAGTTTTTGGTTATGCAGTTCGGTCTGAAAAATGCACCAAAAATATTCATGGCTATGATGAATCAGGTTTTTACCCATATATTGATTCCTTTGTGTTAATGTTCATAAATGACATATTAGCATATTCACACACCAAAAACAACCATTCCAACCATCTTTATATCATTATGAATACACTAAGAGAGCACCATATATAAGAAAATCTTAGAAAATTCCAATTTTGGATCAACAAGGTTCACTTCTTGGGTCATATCATATCTGATGAAGGCATATCTGTTGACCTAGATAAGGTGAGTGTCGTGATTTCCTAGGAATATATTAAGAACATATTCGATATACACATCTTATTAGGAATGTATAGATATTATAGGCAATTTATCCAGGAATTTTCATGCCTGGAAGCGCCGCTTACGGGGTTGACCAAGAAGGGTGTGAAGTTAAAATGGATTGGAGCTTGTGAGATAACTTTTTAGGAGTTAAAGGAAAGACTCACTTCAGTTCCGATCCTGATTCTGCCTGATTTGGGAAGAATCTATATTGTTTATTGTGATGCTTCAAGAATTGGACTCAATGCAGTTTTGATGAAAGGTGATCGAGTCGTGGCATATGGGTCCCACCAGCTGAGGCCACATGAGTGGAATTACCCGACACATGACCTCAATCTATAATTAGTGGTTTATGCTCTACATTATTGGGGGAACTACCTATTGGGTAATTTATTCGTTGTCTACACGGATCATAAATGTCACAAATACATCTCTACATAGTGAGAATTGAATTTGAGGTAGCACAGGTGGGTGGAATACCTGCAATTGTTCGAATTTGAGCTTGATTACATACTAGGTAAAGGGAATTCTATAGATGATAACTTGATATGGAATAATCAAAAGAAATCCATTAAGGACACAAATAGTGAGGTGAAATTGATGACTCTATTTTCTGAGATGCACCTGGAGGTTCAGGAGAAACATGGGTAGATGGTTCTAGTAGCTCTAGTAGTGACATCCTCCCTTATGGAGTGGGTTCAGATGTGGAATATGTATGATTCTGAGGGCCTCATTTTGAGAGAGAACATCATAGGAAGGAACCCACCTCCTGGTTGGTTTGTTGATGGCAGTGAAACCCTACTCTTTTGTAGTCATGTATGAGTGCCTACAGATATAAGGTAAGAGATGATGAGGGAATCACATGACTCTCTATGGTTAGTTCACCCTAGTCTTACCAATATGTACATAGATATGTGTCATCATTATTGGTGGCCAGGTATGAAGAGGAAAATAGAAGGCTACATCACTCGATGCTCCACCTATCAGTAGGTGAAGGCAGAGCACCAATGACTTGCTAGACTTCTGTAACCTCTATATATTCCTAAGTGGAAATGGAAGGATGTCACTATGGATTTTATGACTGATTATCGAGATCACCTTGATTCAATGATGCAATATGGGTGATATTCAATAGGTTTACCAAGTTTTAAAACTTACCACTGATATGGGAGTCATTTTTAGTTGATGAGCTAGGAAAGCTGTATATCCAGGAGATAGTGTGACTACATGGAGTCCCCCATTCTATCATTTAGAATTGAGACACTTGATTTAATTCATGATTATGGAAAGGGTTACGAAAGGCACCAGGTTCACAGGTGATCTTGAGTACTTTGTATCACCCTTATACTGATGGGTAGTTCGAGCGAACCATATGGGTGTTAGAGGATATGCTACGTGCCTGTATACTTGATTTTGGAGGTTCTTGGGAAAATCATATTCCTTTAGTTGAGTTTTCCTACAATAACATATTTAAGGAAATGATTCAGATGGCTTCATATGAGGCCCTCTATGGTAGTCCATGCCATTTGTCTCTGTGCTAGCTAGAGGAAGGTGAGGCCGCTTTAATGGGTCCTCATATTATTCAGGAGAATTTAGAGAAAGTCTAGCTAATTCCGAAGCATATGGATACATCTTAGTTTAGGCATAAGACTTATACTGATCATAACCACATACCTATGGATTTTGAGGTGGGGCATTAGGTCTTTCTGTGTGTATCACCTAGATTGGGCCATAGATGAATTAGGATACAGGGAAAGTTATCACCTCGATATGTTGGGCTTTTTGAGAAAGTAGAGAGATTTGGTCTGACAACCTATCGATTGCTATTACCTTAGAGTTATTATTCCTGCATGACATAATCTATGTATATCATCTTCGATAGTATCATCCAGAACCATATCATTCATTTGAACTTGATTATTTTGAGACAGAGGTGGATTCATCCTTCAAGGAGCATCTGATACATATCGTTGATCATAGCACGAAGGCTCTTTGAGGCAGATTAGTTTCTATGGTCTAGGTGCTATGGTAGCAAAAACATGTACAAGATGATACCTGGGAGTGGGAAGCTGATGTACATGATGTGTAAAGAATTTACACATCATATAGATTCCCAAACCAGTTTTTTAAAATGGGAAGACCCCTTATTTTTGTTAACAGGGGCAATTGTTTCTTCCCCACACAAAAGGAGAAGCATGTGAGAACTCCTCCAGCACCTGACCCAGGTTTATCAAGATATCTTCCATCCGGTCTCCATTTTCTTCACCACCAAATGCATTGGACTACTCTTGGTATGCTCTCTACTCAACATTATTATATTATTAGTTCCTATTCTCTTCACTTGTGCTATTTTGGTGCGAGATGATTTGACCTATTTTTAGGGCGTTGGACCATTCTTTGTTTTTATTACAACTTATCTCGAATCAAGGGTCGAGGCTAGAAGTGGGAAGATCTGCAAGGCTAAGGTAGGTGGTCTTGGATTTTTCCTATTGTTTTGTTGCATTCTATAAATTGTGCCATTGTGCTGTAGACTAAAACTTTCTGGCGTTGAATCTTTTTGTCAAATTAAATTAAAATGAATGCCTAACCGTGATGTTGGAGAACCGAGTAAGTGGTGAATCAACCCTTTGGGTTGATCACCTTTACCATAGCTACCAAAATAGTTGCGTCTCACCTTAAATTCTTAGTTTCTCTTTTCACCTTGGATTGTTGATCACCCTTAGGGGGGTTTTTCCTATTATAATTTCCTTAAATTGTTGACTTAAATGTTTTATAGGGTTATACTATGTGATATGCCCTTACTTACTTTTCCCTCAATAGATGGTTTCTTAATTGATGCCTTGACTAATATGCCTATTGAGTTATAAAGGCTTGAATCAAAATGAAATAATACTTCCTGATAGACTTGTTATATATGTGATTCTTGTTTGACTATTTCACTTTAGTGTTGAGTGTGAAACAAGGGGTTCTAACTTAATGACCCCTTGGATGGTCTATCATGCCTTCTTGATTTAATTGTTAAATATTTTTAAACATGTCAGGGGTGATATAAGCTATAATTGAGACAGACTCATTGAGAATTATCTATTTTTACCTCCAGATGAGTGACACCGGTTCCCTAGGGGAGAAAACTTGTATGGGCTTGAAGGAACGATTGGTTAAACCATACCTCGTGAGAGACTCAGGCCCCTATGTGCGATACCAGGTATGGACTCAGAGTCTAGTACTTGACTTTTATTACCATGTTTGGAGTAACATGCAATACTTTATCCTTGGGTCACCATGTATAAACTTCTTGGCATTGGTTATATGAGGATACCCTCATGCGATACATGTAAAGTATATATGGATTATTAAGGATGGGCTTAGGGTGTCTCGTTATGTTTTATAAGTGGTTTCAAATTTAATTAAAAAAGAAAATAGATGTTTTCAAATGAAAATTTATCAGTTGGTTTAGAAAATGTAGGGACATTACCTCCAAGACCAATCATAATCATGGGGATAGTCCAGACTATAGTGCTCAACCTTACTCACTTTACCATTTTAGGATTTTTTGGTTAAGACATACCAAATTAGGCTGAAGTAGGTAGATTGGATGGATCTCCAAGTGGAACCCAGACCAATGAATTTATTTATTTATTCCATATTGCATTTAATTACTATAGCACAAATATATTTATAATACATGTTATGGATTGGCCTAGACACCATGGGTTCTGGTCTACTAGGATTTTATCTCACACCTTGCTCTGGTTCCTTCGGTACCCGATTATACTTTATGGTTTTAGGTATAGATAAAAGGAAGCATCCGACTCCCAATTCTTGATTGTTTTGCTTTATTAGGATGGATTTGGGAGTAGAGGACTAAGCCTATGGTCGAGATGCTAGTTGTAATAGTTTTTTTCCCTATTGTTATATTTTGTTAGCCTGTTGTATATTCTTGTATCTCCTTCCCCCAACTTAGTAAATTTTATATTGTTACATTACTATGACATGATAATCATATTGTAACTTTTCATTATTTAGATTCCACTTATAGTTTGTCTCTCTAGCATGATCAGTTATTCTATTTACACTATTGTGTCTTGGTTATATTTGATTATGATGTTCTTATTGTATATCGACTGCTGTGCTCCACTCTGATCTATGGGGAAATAGTATCCCCAAGGACACACCCTAGGACCTCGCTACTAGTTAGCAACCTCTAGAATTTGGGGAGGCATGCTTGAGGTATTGTGGCCAATTGTCTTGGAGCACCAGTGAGTGGAATCTGGGATGGGATGCTACATTATGGAATGTAAAAAATGACTAGATTAAGATAAATGGAAAGAAACTAATTTAAGATAACTTAATTATAAAAATATATTACTGAATATTATTATCACACTAGAAACTATGAATTATTTTTATTATAAATGGTTTTTATGTGAAATAAATATAAGAGGAATTAGATTCTTAGATACAAATATTATCTTGTAACATAAGATTTTTTCAAAAGACCTAGAATTGACTATGAGGATGCGTATCATTTATGTGATTAAAAAATTGATCCTTTTATTCAATGAAATATTTATTTTCATTGGCTGACGAATATAATAATCAAATATAAGAGTGGAATTTATAGATAATTATATCATTCAATTTTAATATTTTATTCCAAAATTTTTGATTATTCACTAATTTTTGTGTTTGAAATTTTATTATAGTTACTATTAATGTAAGAAATTTTTTCTCAGTGAGTGTCTTAAATTCAACCTCCATCTTGTTTTGCTATAAAATACTACTTACAATAATTCTAAACTTAATATATTATCTTCAAAAAATTCATTCTATTCAATAATGATCCTATATTATTGTTTAATTTTTTTACTTTCAATTCAATGAAATCTTCACTTGAGATTTCTAGATATTTAGTCCCTTTTACAAGGCTTTCATTTATTTTTTCTTTTCAAGTAAGACTCTCTTTTATACTCTAGTGATATAAATTTACTTTATTTTCTATTTTATTGTTGTATAGTCATTCTAATTAACATTCTATTTCATATCCAATGTTATTAAATTTTTAAACATTATATTCACTATTATTTGAAATCATAGAAACGTTTTACTAATGAATTATACCACAAGTGTGTCTTCTTGATTATCATTAAAATATTATAATATTTTTCCCTCTTACTCAATTTTATCACCACTATATTATTTTTAAAAGATATTTATTTTTAATATTTGTTATAGATAATAATGATTTGAAGTTGGATTACGAAACTTCAAATAAGTAATGAATATGAGGAAGGTGTTGATGCTTTTTTGTAATTTTCTAAATAAAATGTTCCAAAAAATGAAACGTTTTTCTATCCATGCATGAAATATTTAAATATGAAGAAGTTGAAAAGTAGAGATATCAAAGATCATTTAACTTTTCATGGTTTTGATCTAAGTTACAACCCTTATATTTGGCATGGTGAAACTAGGTAGAATTTTGGATCTATTGATGATGATTCTTTGTAAGATGATAACTCTAATCAAATTGAAGAACCAATTTGTGATATTGAGAAAGAACCAAAAATTGAGAATCTATATGGTGATGCTAAAAAATCCTTGTATTTGGGTTTTACTGAATTTATGGTTTTATTGATGGTGTTAAGATTGATTAACTTGAAGGTGAAACATGGATGGGGTGACAAGAGTTTTATAGAGTTGCTAGATTTTTTGAAATATATTCTTCCTAAAGACAATGTTCTTCTAGATTAACATTATAAAGTGAAGAAAATACCATGCCTAATGGGATTAAGGTACAAAAAATACATTCCTTCCCAAATGAATGTGTTTTATATAGAAAAGAATATGAATTTATGTTAGGGTGTCCTAAATGTGGGACATTATGGTATAAGTTGAAAGAAAAATCACAGGATAATTAAGCTGTTATAGAGATCCTTGCCAAGGAATTTTGGTATCTTCCTATGATCCTTTGCTTGAAATGTTTATTTAAAAATTCACATGATGAAAAAATGTTAAGATGAGATGCAGATGACCATATATGTGATGAAAAATTACGATATCCAACTAATTGTCCACAATGGAATAAAATTGATCACCCATTTTCTATATTTAGAAATTAAGTTAGAAATATAAGATTTGGAATGTGCATGAATGGAATGAATCCACATCTAATAATTAGTAGAACACATAGTTCATAGCCTATTTTATTGGTAATTTATAACTTATCTCCTAAATTTTGTATGAAGTGAAAATATTTCATGTTGAGTTTAATGATCTTTGGACCAAAAAAACCCAAAAATGATATTGATGTTTTCTTATCACCATTAATTAATGATTTAAAACTTTTATAGGAGGAAGGTATTAGGATACATGATTCTTATAAAATAGAATATTTTAAACTACATGCAATGATTATGTTCACTATAAATGACTTCCTAGAATATGGAAATTTGTATGGATATAGTGTTAAGGGGCATAAATCTTGTCCAATTTGTGAAAAATAAACTTCATATTATCAACTATATCATGGGAGAAAAATAGTATACATGGGTCATTAAAAGTTTTTTTCTATGAATTAATCTTATAGAAGATTAAAAAAGGAATTCAATGGATCAAAAGAATTTGATATTAGTCCAAAAAGTTTATCCACCGATCAGTATTTTGAGAGGGTAAAAACATTGATGTGAAATTCATAAAGAGACATAAATCTAGTAAAGATATCAATATTTAGAAGAAATGGTCAATATTTTATGAGCTATCATGAGTTCAAACATAACATTAATGTAATTCATGTAGAGAAGAATATCTATGACATATTGATTAGAAAATTGTTAGATATTAAAGGAAAGACTAAATATCTTTTGAATGCAAGATTAGATTTACTCTCAATGGGAATATGTTTGGAGTTAACTCTCACTGATGATGGAAGATGAACATTTCTACCCCTGAATAGTCATACATTATCCAAGAGGGAGAAAATTATCTATTTTTCAGTATATTCATGATATCAAAGTACTGAAGGGTTATTCTTAAAATGTAAAAAAATTTGTGCCTTTAAATAATTTAAAGTTGATTGGTATAAAACCTCATGATTTTCATGTAATGATGCAACATATCTAGAAGTTGTATTTCATGGAATATTGCCCATCTATGTCATAATGGCTATCATAAAGTTGTTTTATTTTTTTCAATTCAATTTTTAATAAGGCGATTGATCTAAATGCTTTGAAAAATTTGGATAATGAATTGGTTTCTATAAATTTTCAATTGGAAATGTATTTTACTCTATCTTTTTTTTGATATCATGGTTCATTTAATAGTTCCTTTGGTGTGAGAAATAAATATTTTCAGACCTGTATATCTATATTGGATGCATCCCTTTAAAAGGTATATAAAGATATTGAATGGGTATGTTAATAATATATATTGACCTGAAGTCTCCATTGTTGAGAATTATATTTATAAGGAGGTTTCATAGTTTTGTACGAGAAACTTATCTATAGTAAAGCACATCAGTTTGCCAAAATCTCTCCATGAACAAGTTAATTATGGGGGAAAGGGGATGTGTGGATTGAAAGTCAAATCATTAATAGGTGAACATATAAATAAAGTCAATTTATATATCTTGAATAAAATAAATGATGCTTAACCATATATAAAATTGCATATCAATGTGTTGAAACAATATTATCCAAAGAAGAAAGATATGTAGATTTTGAATGAGTATAATGAATTTTTTTCCATGGTTTAAAGAGATTATGCTTGGTAGATCAGATGCATCAGAAACATTGAGATTGTTAGTGGGTGGTCAAAGTTTAAATTTGATAACATGGTCTGGGTATGACATTAATGACTATACATTTCATACAAAATATCGGGACAACAAAAGTGAGATTTAGAATAGTAGTGTATTAGTGTTCATAAAAGTAATGCATTTTTTGAGTGGAAAATATAGAAACCCAATCTTTTCATCAACTACATATTATGGATTCATTGATATTTTATCTATAACATTGGAAAATCCCAAACACTTGGGTCGTGTATGAGGATACCTTGTAGGCATATCAGTAAAAAATCATTTCCATGTTCTGAATCTTCTTTAACAAAGGATGTTTATAAAAAAAATAGTATCTTTGGAAGATGAAGTTCAGAATATTTTTGTGATGATGAAGGATAAGATCATAGCTTTGGTATAGTTGATGTTTATAGAAATGAAAAGATGGTTTTATACTGCTGATATAACTCCTCCACCTCCACCAGCATATCCCACTCCTTATATTTATCCTAATCATACATCTCTTCCTATACACCCCACTTCTTATCCTATTCCTATACCCCTCCTCCACATCTTCCCAGTTATTGTGAGTTATACATTGATTATCCCCAATATATTGTTTCATATGGGATGATATTTTATATTAGAAATACCATTCATCATCAAAAGATAGATATAGAGAATCATAGGGTCATTGTACAAGATGTTATAAATATATTAGCAAGAATACCATGTCCTACATATTAGGTGAGTATAGTTGGACAAAGTATCATCCATTTTTTAGTTTTCCTATATAGACTTGTTTGACATATTACCATAGAGGCATGTGCATATTTTATCTTTTATTTTATTTTTATATTATTTTTTATCATTTTAAATGTTTATATATTTATATTTTTTTATAAGAATACTTTAAAGGTAAATAAATAGTATATAAAAATAATAAATATAAAGTTTTATGAATTTAGTTACAATTTTTACTAGTCTTGATAGATTGTCAACATATTCAAATTTGTTATTAGATGTTTATGAGATTCCAATTGAAGCTAGTGTTTGTGGTCATGCAATGACTATGGTTTGAAAAATGATATCATGGAGCTTTTAGTTAGAGATCAATTGGGAATCCACATGATAAAAGTTTTTTCCATGTAAGTCGATTAACAAATTTTTTCCATTCATTTAATTTATTGAAAATTTATACTTTTGTTTATTTTGTATTAGGTATATTTATATATTTTTTTTACAAAATGAAAAGATAAAAGTATATGGATTTATGGACCCATAATTTATTTCACCTATAACGAGGACAATGACTGATGCATAAAGAATGATTTATATTTCTTTAATATTTCAAAAGAATACAATTATTTTTTTCTATATTTTTTCTTATCTTCCATATTATGAAACATATTTCTCAAAAATTATTATATATGTCTTAACATAACAACCAATCACATTAAATTTTCTAATATATCAGTGGCCATTGGATGTTGAGTGTTTTTTCCAAGGGAGAAGACACTTTACTTGCTATTCTCTATCCTTAGTGAAGTGTGAGAAAATTGTATGAATGTATTGAAAATGTAGGTTTGAATATTTTAATACTTTTTTATATTATAATGAATTAAATTTATTTTATTCATATTATTTTTAAATAGGGCATGAATTTTATTTATAGAGATGATAAGAAAGAATAATTCCAAGATCAAATATGTAAAATCTAGGGTGAATTTTCATTTAAAATTACTAAATTTTTGATATATTACTTAAAAATGTTATTTTGAATTGAAAATTTATTTTAAACACCATTTTCATCAATAAGAAGGAGTAAAGGAATTTTTATACTATGTTTTAATATTTATGTATGAAATAATTCTATCCGGGATACTTACTAATTTCCAAAAGGTTATATTTCTTTATAAACCTTTTCTTAATATTTCATTATTTTTATTCTAAATACAAGTTAAATGATTTATTCATATTTTTTAGATTTTTGATGAACCTTATAATTATATCACATAAGATCCAAGAAACTTAAAATTTTAATTGTTTAATCATTTCACAAGTTTTATTGGATTTTAGTTTATTTGTAATATAAATTGTAAACTTGAAAGTTCAAATTATTAGCGTCTTGCTGTTTTTCTATTGGTTCTATTTTTTTTTCTATTTTTATTCTTATTTATTATAGGAAGGGTAAGAATCAAAATTTATTTACAAAAATTATTTTTGAAATTGGTTATTTCATAATCTACATGAAAAATCATTACTATCTATTTTCATGTCGATTTTGAAATAACCAGCGTGATTTTTTTTCAACATCGGTTTTTTTATAACTGATGTAAAAGACCTAAGAGTATTCATTTTTTATGCTGGTTATGAAATAATTGATGTGAAAAATCAATCCTATTGGGGTTCCATGTTGGTTATGAAATAAATGACATGAAAAACCGTTTTCCATGTCGGTTAAAAAAACCGATGTTAAAAACACCCATAAAAAATTATTTACAATGTCTATTTTTCTTAAATGATGTTAAAAAAATATTTAAAATGTCTCATGAAATAATTTCACGTATTAAATGAGATTAAAAATAAAAAAAACTAACATTGAAAATCATTTTTTCACTAGTGAAATCACTAGCTAGGTGCCCTTCCTTCCTACACATAAAGCATTTCTTCGTCCCCTTTAGGAAATTTCCAGGGTTCTTCTTTTCACACTTTTGGAAAGTGAGATGTTGAGATTTATTACCACCATTACATTGATCATATCACTTCTAAAATTAAATTTCATTTTTTCTTATTATCCCTATGATACCCTTGAGATTCACCATTCCCCATTTCAACTTTAAGGGAACATCGTAAAATTTCCTCATATCTATCAAAGTCTCAAATCGCCAGGGATTTTCAAAGGCTCGGTTTTATCCCACCAAAGAAGCGGTTAAATTTTCATTCAGGGTTAATGAAAAAGTAAAAGGTGTATTGTTCAAGAATTTTGAGGTTTTCTTCATATGTCCTGATGGATTCATAATCTTTTTTACTTGAGGTAAAGGAAATCCATTTCCATTTCAAGTCAGAGAGTGTGGTGAAAATATTTTCCAAAAAACATTTTCCAGAACCCCTTCCACCCCATTGCTTTGATATCTTCCTCAAGCTTCATATTCTTGATCAATGTCCACCACTGATCAGCTTCTCCCTCCAGACAATAAACAGGTAGTATAACCTTATCTTTCTTGGAACATTAAAGGATGGAGAAGTTCTTCTCAATGGATTTGATCCATTATTCCTTGATTAAGGGATCAGATGATCCATTTAAAGTTGGAGGCATTTTTCACATAAAGGTATCAATTGTGGTTTGTTATTTCTTAGGGAGATTTGAAAATTCTTTTAGATTCAAGTTTCTATTTAGAACTTGATTCAACAGAGAGAGTATCATCACAAAGTTTGCAATTCCTTCTCTAATCAGGTTGGGAATCTCATTTGGGAAGTCATCACATTTCACTTAAAATTGGCTTTTTACTTAGTTAATCCTATTTTTGGACATTTTATATAATAAAGGGAAAATTGGGGATGAGTATTTTTAAATAGTTAAACACATAAATGGGAATCTAATAACTTTAAAGGTATAACTTATAAATGACATGTATTTCCTTAACTTATGAAATTTATAGGCTTAAATCTATACTATCCATGATATATTTCATAACATAAACTCTTATGGGATTTTTTTGTTCACTTAATAATGGTTATTAAAGATCTTGTGAATTTACCAAATCATATCCCCTAGGAGTTTCAAACTAGGTGTGCAGAAAGACCCACTGTCGTGCACCAGTTCCCGATTGAGTCTAGCTTAATGAGGTTGTTTTGGGTGTTACCCCTATAATTATCTGTTCTAGATCCACATCCAATTATAGTATCCAGATAAGGATTTATTTTCTTATAAACCAATTTCTCTATACTTTACCATGATTTAGGTATGTATTCTTATGTTTAGCCTTATCCCTATGGCTTTCACTAGAGTTTTTAAATCCTAATCCCAAAAATAACTAAACTTTATTTTGATACCAACAATGAAAACCCTTGTATTTATTATAAGTTAATTCATGATTTATCATATGTGATTATACATAATAAAACCCATAATATAGTTAAGTATAGTGTCTTTGAGTAATTAGGTACATTACACAATGACTTAAAAATAGGGGGTACATTTCCATTATTGAAAACTTACTTAACATGATCATAATATTCCATAGTACTTAAAACAAAATGGGATAAAATGAGGACATACATAAGAAAGAGGTGAGCTATAAATACCAGTAAGATAATAAAAATTTCATAACATAAAGAAATTATTACATTTTAGACAATAGTAAATTAAATGGGACATAAAAAGGGTGAGAATTGTAAACATGAACAAAGAGGCATGATATAACATGATAACATAAAGGAAACATGGGAAAGTGGAAACAAATTTAAACATGAAATCATAAAAACATGTCAAGTATAACCTCCAAGAAATTATAACATGGTGGAAATCCCTTTATAGTAAATGGGTACAGGTATTCACTACATAATTTTTGAGCATGGAAAATCACAGTGAAATTTCAACAACATAATGGGGGAACATAAATGCTCATGGGAGGGATTAATGAGAGTTAAATAGGTCTATCATAATTTATAAATCATAAGGTAATTAATGGGGATATGTATTATCATATTACAACATTAATAATTGTAGATAAGGTGCATAAGACAATAAAGATGCTTGAATAAAGAGAAGAAGGAGAGGATCCCTTACCTTGAGAGGGTGAATCCAAAATCTTAGGAGGAGATTCTTGAGAGATTTAGGGCACATTTGGAGGACTATAGATAGGGTATGGAAGATTAATTATGTGATACAAGGTTTTTTATAAAAGTGTAATGGGATATTGGGTGGGTTTATATAGGAAAAGAGAGGGGAGTTCTTTATTATTTCCGAAACTTAGGTCTTGTACTCTGTATAATAAAGTAATCAAAACCACAAACCTTACCATGGATTATGACCATGTTTTTTTCCAAATAGGAGTGATTTTAATTATTTTATAAGGCTAAGGTCATAAATTATTAAAATATTAGCCTTGGTGATGTGGATGTGAGTCACGTTCTTAAAGAAATGATTTTAAAAACTTAAAATATAATATAGGTTTTGGAGTATTCATAAATACTTTATCAAATTAATAAATAACTTCAAAAATTTATTAATTTAAAGGTAAAACATATATTTGGATGTTTTTACCATTTATAATATTTATCATATCATTTTTGGGTCATTATAATATCACATTACACACTGTATATTTATACAATATTTAATTTTTACCTGAAAATTTGAATATCTTATAAAATTATGTAAAATTAACCATTGGATAATTTATACATGATGATTCCAAAAGTAATATTTATTTTATCAAAATAATTTTCTAAATATACGAGTTTTCACTTTTAAAAATATAATTGACATTTATTGAGAAATGTTGGTTTTTTTTGACAATAACAGTTTTAAAACCCTTAAAAAAATTATACTTGACTTCATTATGTTATAATTTATATTTCATAAACATTATTTGATAATAAAATTTCATTAAAATATTATTTATTTCAAAAATTTATAAAAAGGAAGGTCTTAATTGAAGTTTCATATTACCCAAAAATATAATTTGTGTTTTATCAAATCAAAATGAAAATAATTTATAAAGTATCAATAATAATAATTAAATATAAGTATTATTCTATTTAAACTAAAATATATTCTTAGGGTCTTGATACATAACCCTTTATTACACCAAAAACACCTCATGGGTAAGGTGTGCGATGATGAGATTTTCTTGGGGTGGTTTGGTGTATATGGTTTGGTCCTTGATCTCGATGAGCTTGAAATTATCCCATAAATGGTTTTGATCATGATTTAATTATTGGATCTTAGCTTGGGGTTGGTCAAGGGGAAATCCCAATGATTCTATCTCCATCATAAGATCAGATAAATGATCTTAATAGGGCATTATCGTACCAGTTGAAATCATCACTTCCTTTTTTTGTGTCAAATGAATTTATCAAAACCCTGTATTTATATTAATCATATGATCACTATTAAATGGCTATATTATCAATGGTTATTGTGATTAATGTTCTTTTAAATCTTATGGGATTTAATAAAACCAAATAAGTACATGTGTTTTATATAACCGTAATACATAATAGATAATTTAATTCAACCACAAAGGGAATTTTATTTATAAAATTTTGGGTTGTTATACTATAAGACATGGTTTAGTGGTTAGACCAACGAGGATCAGTTATTATTATAGTCTTCTAGAGTTTTGGTTGAATCGGTATCAGAGACATTTGATGTTTAATGGGAGAGTGTCCATCATTTGTTGTGTCCTTAGGTGATTGATTTTGTATCTTTTGAATGACAAGACATTTTAGTATTTATTCTCATTGAGTTTAGAGTAGTTTTGTCTTGATAAAAATTTTATAGGTGTTTTCTCATAGGCCTCTTTGGTTTTCCATTTTGTCCAGTGGTTATTTTGGAAATCATTCGTGCCTCGTTGTTTATTATTTCCCTTTTATGTAGTAGACCATGGGTTGTTTTTTTTTAGTTGGACATGGGATGGACCTAATGTTAGAGTTGATTCCCTAGAACCAACTACTTTGTACTTAAAATTACATGTATATTCAAAAAATTGAATATTAATTTAAACACCTTATCACATATTGATTTTTCTTCTATATAACATTAATGTGATAATGTCTCAGAGTATCTGTTTCATTGAAAAGGTCATAGCAGTTCCCCACTATAATGAGAACATTGAAATTCCATGATGATATTCTTAAACCCAGTTCTATAATCATATAACATTCTATGATGGAACACATATCATGTTTATTGTCATGTGAGAGTACTAGTAAGTTGATGAGACCTACTCTTACAAAGTTTTCACTTGGTGTTCTTTATAATGTGAGATTATAAAAAATTAATTGCCAGTAGGAATTCTTAATGTTTTTACATCATCAGATATTCCTGTCTACGAGTGTGTGTGATGGTCCTTGGAATTTAAGATTATTATTAATGCATGTAATTACTCACACACTTATATGTATTGCTATAAACCATGATAATACTAGTTCATAGAAAATTTGAGTATGTTGGATGCATCATGAATGAAGTGTTATTAATGAATAAGTTGAGGAAGTATTTTTCCCTTCCATATTTATAGAAGTTTATATCTCATACCTTTAATTGAAATAGAATCATCACATTAAATTTCATGACCAAGGTGTAATGATGAGTTTATTTTAGATAGTCAAAGAAAGAAATATCAAGCATATAGGTTGATGATATAGGTGTGAAATATTCTTGATGAGATATTATGACAAAGATATTATATTACATAGAGAGTGCTCGTATGTGGTGATCATCATTGTGACATTAAATTTTTTATCTTGGGTTCCTTAACCTATTTATATATAGTAATCTTGGATTTTAGGCGATCTCACCTAAGGTCAATGAGAAAGAATCCCATAGGGTCACACACTAAGTGTTTTTGTTGATCTTAATTAAATTCTATTTGAATTTAATTATTGGAATATATATTATTCTCAAGACCAAGGAATAATTTTATTCAGGATTTTATTGATAAAAATATTTATTCAAAAAGTAATAAATAATTATTTATTCATTAATAAATAATTTATTTAATTATGTGAATATTTAATAAATATTTATTCACCATATTGTAGATAAAATATTTATTTTACCTACTGAATATTTAATAAATATTTATTCATCAGACTATGAATAAAATATTTATTTTATCAATTAATATTTAATTAAATATTTATTCAGCCATTCAATTAATGCTAACGAGGACAAGCGAACCAAGACTGTGTCTGGTGATAATATTAATTTTTAAGCCGGTGAAATAATATTTATTGATGTGATAATTTTTGTACACGATGAAAATAATAATAATAATAATACTACATTGAATGGGGTTAGATGAGGTTTAATATATTATTTAAGGGTTGTTGTGTAATTAAATAATATTTTAACACCATCCTTATCGCTATAAATATATTATTATGTTTACGTGTAGAGGTTGATTGATATTGGTCAAAATTGAGAATCTTTTTTTAAAAAAAATCTATATCTATCTCTCAAGACCGAAGAAAACTATAGAGATTATCATATCTCCTCTATCCTCTCAAGAATGAGAGTGCAAAGGCAATTCTTCAAGCTTGAATTAATTTTCACAGTGATACAGAAGAACACAAAAATATGATCGATCTACCATGATAAAACCCAAAAATCCATCTGCATTGTTCGAAGATCAAAGGAGCATGCATGGATAACCACTAGAGTAATTTTACACTTGAATCCTACAAATGCAATGATGGTAAACCAAAAAGGGATTTGGATGGTCAACAACATCATTAAAGAAATATCCCAATATTGAGATATTTTTTCTTCTGATCTATTTAAATTAATTATAAATTTAAAGTGTAAAGATCTCCTCTTGGTTCTAGTGTTTTTAATTGTCATTATTTTTTGGAAAAAATTTCATTGCTCATGACATTCGCATCTTGTAAAATATGCGAATGATCCATTTAATCCAACATTTGCTGAGTTGGGATTAGCCCTGATAAGCACTTACATTCTGCTCAGAACCATCAAGTGGTATCATATTGTTCACATTCAAATTTATAATTATTTATTTGATTATTGATCATTACTCATTTAAAAGTTAAAATTCATTTCAAGTTTTAATTCATTCTTGATCTTTCTTTGAAATCTCCTATCTTCTTTATTTATCACTCATTTTTCCAAGATCAGTTAATAATTAATAAATATCACATTTGAAGAATCCATTTGGAGGTTCCATAAATCCTGTATAGATAATACAATACTACATGGCATGTACCCCTTTGTTACACACCATGTATCCTTGTTCATTTCACAAGGACAACCATGTGGATTCTGGGTCATTGTATAATTAGAACACACCATATAGATTGACTACATGTTTTGTAGACCATGTGTTTTTAAGGTGGAAAATATAGGGTCAAATCACACCATGTAATTAATAAAATATGTGTATTGAATACATTATGTGTAAAATATTGGAATCCATGTAACTTGGAGTACATGCTGTGTATTCTTTCTACTTGAAATATACTTTATAAATGTTATCGAGAAGTACACGCTGAGTCCCTAGGCATTTACTATGGATATCTAAAAAAGATTAGTACACACCGTGTGGTTGGATTGCACACACCATGTACTTAACCTATTTATGAGAAAATATTATATTTAATTAATTACTCAATTAAACCCCATCAACGTAAGTTCCGTGGGTCATTAAGTTGAAAGTAAATTCTAGTATTTAGGTTTTATATTATATTAAATGCTTAATTAATTCTGTGTAATATTCAAAACTGAGAATCTTGTATGGTTATTTTATACTAAAGACTCAACACATTAAATTGTACACACTATAAAATTTTCATGTGTTACATATGTCATTAAATTGGAACTACACACTGTGAAATTATGACACATTCCTTGCATACAATATGTCATATGAGTGCATTATTTACAATTAAGACCATACGAAGTAGTTTAGACCGGTAATCATCAAGTTTCTTCCATGTACAAAGTTGCGTACTATTTTAGTGAGTTTTTAAGTAAAATAAAACTATTATTTAATTTAAAATCAAAACGGATAATAATTTTAGGATGATTGTATTAAATAATATAAAATGAATTAATTGATTAATAAGACAATTAATCAGATTAATTCATGCACATTTTATTTTATTAAAAAACGAATAGAAATGAATTCTAGATAGTTATTTTAAATGCATAATCATTTCATGTGTATGAATGATCATGATATTTGACTATACCTATGCATGTGTTGGTTTAATTTAATTTAATTTAATTGCATTCCTTTTCAATTAATTATTATTATATTAAAAATAATGGTTTGTGAGTCATCCCTCCCAATTTTATTATGTTGGGAATACATGCACTATTTTTTTTATATAATTACATTTAAACAATTTTTGGCTTCACTCACCTGTGTGTGTGTTATAAATCATATGTAATAAAAGGAGTTTTTAAAGGTGCATGGAGTCGATTCAAGAAGGATATGAGGTAGAGGTGGAGGTAGTTCAATATGGAACAAATATGATGCCAACACATGAGATACATAGGTTCAAAAGTAGGATTATAATACCCGAAGATTTTATGAAATATTTTTTTCAAATAAATTTAATTTCTTTGATAGTTTTCATTACATGCAACACCAAGTTTTAACGAACCCCGATATACTATTAATATTATTATTAAACATGACCATTATAACATATACATTGAACTTGGTAGTATGAGTAAGAATAAACATGTTTTTAAAATTAAGTATAAATGTTTTAGATAAAGAAAATATATTTATAAATAAGTACTTATTTTTAGTAAAGTCTTTATATGCTTTGAAAATATTTTTTTCTCAAAAAAATGATTTGTAATGTTTTTTATGAAGAAATAATAAAATTAATTTTTGAAATTTTAGAAAATTTATTTTATAAAATTAAGTTCATTTTTGGAATCAAAATGTAAAAATTATCTTAGGTATAATTTTCTATAATTTTATGAAAAGATTATTTTTTTAATAAATAGTGAAAGGTACTGATTTTTATTAAAAACTCCACTCTCGTTTAAAGAATTTAAATCATTACATATTTTTTATTTTTTTAAAAGTGTAATTAGTTCAATTATGTTATTATTAAACCAATTTAGGTCACTGTAATTAAATTTATATTGACTTTTTATATTAAAACATTCTATACTTATGATAAAATTTTCTTGGGAAAACCGCTTTTTCATCGCATATGCGGGTTTAATTTTAAATTAAACTTTACCACTTATGTGATTGGAATTTATAAAAATATATTAAATATTTTTAATCATAATAATGAATATTATATAATAATTTCAACTTATTTTTTGATCAAAATGAATAGTAAAAATAGTAAAAATTAATTACTGAGGATAAGGTTAAAATGAGTTTACCGAAGGTTAAACTAAAAAGATAAGGGTTAATATGACCTAAAAACTTGTCCAATTAATATTTAATGGAAATATTATGAATTTATATCATATAATGTTTTATAATTAACCATTTGGATCCTTTTTTCATGTTTAAAATGTGGGCACACCGTTTTCTTTTCAAAAATTCCAAGTGTATCCTCTCCCCCACTTATAAAAGGGAGACCCCTCTACTCCCCCTATTCACACTTCTAAAAACCTTTAGTTCAGAAAATCACAGCCCAAATATCTTAATTACATCCTACCCACATCCTAGAGGCCTTATTTTGATTATTAAACCCTTCTAATAAGGCTTTAGGTGTAAACCTAAAGGGGTTCTCTGAAGAGGAGGTATAGTCCTTAAGTATGCGTTTTCATTTTATTTATTCATATAACCACTTAAAATATGATATAAACATGATGATATAATAAAATAAATATATACCATATACTGATATGTTATTATGTTAATTTCATGACCTACATCTATCCCCACTTCCATCAAGTGGGAAATGAAATCATCAATTGTGTGTACAACAGACTACCACCTCACGAACCGATGTAATTAATTTTCCATCACCACCTATAAAAACTATATATAATGATAAATTTAATATATTTATAAGTTATTTATGAAATAATTATATTTTTGGAATTATTATATCACATATAACTTCTTACTTTCCATTCTGTGGTAATACAATAACGTCGCTCATGTGTACAACAGACTACCGCCTCATGAAGTGATGTGATTCATTTTTCACTTACACTTTACATGGAAGTTAATAAGGGTATATTTAATGAATATATGTGATATATATGAAATAATAACTATTATATAAAGTTTATATATTATTTACCTTCCTTTCGTTTCTTCCGTTGATAAAATTTAAATAGTGTTCATGCATACATACGACCTACTATCTCCATGAATGATGTAACTCATTTTCTACATCTAAATTTTATGGATTACTATAAATATATATATAATGAATATATATGATAATTATATCATGGTAAATATTCTAGATATTATTCAACCATGATCAAAGTAAAAGGACCAAAAATACCAAACCAAAACATACATGAAAAAAGAAGTATTTTTTTACCTGAAATATGATTTTAACATGGATTATTAATGAAAAGGTAATAAAAGGTTATAATTAGATAATATATGGTATTATAAATATGTTTATTATTCTTTAATATATGTATAATAAACCTATATTTATTATACAGTAGGTTATAATTTGTATGAAGGATCTTGAGACTTTAGGTAAGAGATTTTAGTCTCAATTTTGTTTTCATGAGACACATACCATATTCACCACTTGTTTATTTTGTGCGGTGTATATAATAAACATGAATGTCTTTTATAATTATTTTTATAAAATTATAGGATCTAAATATCCATATAATTTTCTTTATTTCTTAGGTATTATGATTTAAAAGATACTAAAGTGGTAAAAGTTTTATTTTACAATCTCATTGTTTATTGGGATTATTTACAATTAAGTTTTTGATTGTGAAATATTATGAAATATATCTCAAGAAACTCATGAATTTTATTCTCTTATAGTTTATGAAATAAAAATACACATGTTACTTTCATTTTACTCTCTTTATATACTCAAGAGTTTAAAAGAATATTTTTATAAGAAATTGACTTTATCTCTTTCTTCAGTCGAAAATCCTTTTTATTCTTCCATATCCATGTTTTATAAAAATTATTTAAATAAAGTTGTTACTATTAAACAATTATTTTTTAGATAAAATTTTACCCATGTATATATTTTTAAAAAATGGTTTAAATGTAATATTATTGTCATTTTCTGAACAAGGTGTTTTTTAATTTTTACTGAAAATATGAAAGGAATATTTATTTTAACATAAACAGCATGAAAAAAATTCTCTACCATCATGACCAATAAATTATTGGAAGCTTAATTTACATGTTTATAAGGTTATTTTAAAAGGAAATGTTTTCTTTAAAATTTCAGAAATTTTTAGATTTTAAATATGTGATATCAAAATGTAAAGGATATTTTCCTCAAGAAATGTTCTAAGTGATCTTTAAAAATCATTTTCCATCTAAGATGACATAATTTTATGTTAATTAAGATTTACTAGAGATATAATAAAATGATAACATCTATATTCTTTGTTTGGATGGTTTATGTTTATGATAAAAATATATTTATGAAACCTATTCCTTTTTCTATAGGTTATGATATGATGAAATAATGAAATGTTTATGAAACTCATTTCTTTTCAATGAGTTATGCTATGATGAAATGTTTATGAAACCCATATATTTTCATGGGTTCTGATATAATGAATGTTTTATAATCTTATG
Organism: Viscum album; assembly: GCA_963277665.1. Lineage (NCBI taxonomy): Eukaryota > Viridiplantae > Streptophyta > Magnoliopsida > Santalales > Viscaceae > Viscum > Viscum album. Next base: position 483,630,628 of record OY728126.1, read on the forward strand.
GCACACATATGTATGATTTTCATTATGTGATGGGTGATACCTATATCTCCCTCTAATATATTGGGTAAATATTGATATCTCATGAGGTAAATAGGCCTGAAATAGGGAGTGAACACAGTTCAGTAAGGGAATTTTTCTACTATGATAGTCTTGGGAGTAAACCTTGACTACTACGATGGTTTGGGGAGTAAACCCATTCCATTATGATTGTTTTGTAAATGATCATTGACTACTAAGGAAATGATTTTACATGCTTATATATATGTAACAAATCTATCTTATGCTAATGTTATGCCCTCATGGCTCATGCTCTTTGATTCCATTATTATTCATGTCTTATGAACTACCAAGATTTATTTCACGACTCATGTTTATGATCTATGATGATAAGGTCATGAGTTTCAAATACTATTCTCTTGTTCTCATACCCTTATGCTCACGTTATGTTGATATCTCCTTATTTACCCTTACTGAGCATCTGAGATCACCCTTTTTATGGTTCCATTCTCTAGGTTATTAAGAAAGTATTTTTCATGATATGTCTATGAAGGGTGATATTTATGAAGAACTTAGTGATAGATTATGCAGTCCACCTATGAACCAACTGTTTATGTATCAAAGTTTCTAAAGGCACTAGTCCTAAATGATTCTGGTGTGGATCATTATGTAATGTAATGAATATTCATCTATTAAGATGTATTATTTATGTATGATAAGTTTGGGTCTTTGCAATTGGTATTATAGAAATTTTTAGTTAAGCCTTTTGGAAACTAGGATGATAAAACTATATTGAGAACCATAATTATAATTATAAGTATAGGAAAATATCATGGAATTTTTCTTAAGGATAGAGTGAGTGGTTTATGAGAAATTATATCCCTGTCTAGATACTATAAGTGGATGTGGATCTAGCAAAATTGTACTTAGGGGTAATAACTATGAAAAGGATATATTTAGGTGGACTCGATCATCAACTGGTGTTCAACAATGATCCTTGATGCACAACTGGTTTGACACTCCTGAGGGATATGTTTTATAAATTCACAAATACTTTATGAAGTATCATGAATAACTTGGATAATGACCATGAATGACCTAGGATAAGCCTATTTTGTCATATATTTTAAAGAAGGTGTCATGATTTAGACATCATATTAATGTTTTTTCATGATTATATAGTTCCCCACTATGATTATTATTTCTTACACTAGGTTTTTTGGTTTTAATCAATGGATGGAACCCAAAGGGACCATGTTAATGATGAGTGTAACTGATAATGAAATGATTATCCTACTAAGAAAATAAACATTATGGGAGTTGTAAATGAAAAATATCATTGCTATTCTCACAAAACTTTTTCAATATTTGAATCATGTTGAACTTCCAAATGATCAAAGGAGGGAACAACATTTTGTTGAGTCCTTCATAGGGAAATGCCCACCTTCTTTTAGTGGTTCCACTAATCCACTAGTTATTGAGAAATGGATCAGTACCATTGATTTTTTTGTTCTCCAGTGCTTAGATAATGAAAAATTCATTTTGGATGTCTATCATTTGGAAGGAGAAACAAATCAATGGTGGACTCTTATCAAGAATATGAGTTAACCTGATGAAATTCACTCCATGGAATAGTATGAGTTAAAAACTTATTTTTCAATAAGTACTTTCCTCATATTATTTATATAAAAAATGGATAAGTAAGTCCTTGAGTTAAAGAATAAGGATGATGAATCCATTGGTACCTATGAAATAAATTTTACAAGACTTGTGAGGTATAATTTTGGTATTATCATTCAACCTCAAAGTAAGGTTGATCGATTCTTCAGTGGCTTAAAACTAAGTCTCTGAAGGGAATTTTCCATAAGGGACTTTATTATCTAAGAATAAATCATTTTATGTTCTTTCATGGTATAAGTGGAGATTGTAATTACCCATCAATATCATAGTTTTGATTAGAAAAGAAAGATGGAATTCAAAGGAAAATCTAAAAACCATGGAGAAAAGAAGATGATTTTTCATTTATGATAAATGTGTGGAAGGAAACATGGATAAAATTGTCTTAAGGAGACTGGTAAATGTTTTAATTGTGGTAAGGAAGGTCATAGATAAATTTATTGATAAAGTGATGGGAAAAAGTTATTTAATTATTCAAATAGATAAAAATATCCAAAGAATGCACCACCCAAACTATAGTGTTTCAAATTCAAGGAGTATGTACATTATATTAACTAGTGCTAAAATATTAAGGTCAATAATGATGATCGAAATTAGAAAAATATTAAACTAATAGGAAAAGGGAAATATCATGTGATCACTATTTTTTATGAGGGGTGTGATAATGATGTGGTGAAAGTCACATTGACCATCTACTCTAGAACTGCTGATGTATTATTCGACTTTGGATCTACCCAATATTTTATATCTTAAGAATTTACTAAGGGTATAAAAATTTCACCCCAATTATTATATGTTGAATTTTTAGTGAAAAACCCATAATGGTATGATGATCGCATCTCAAGTCTATGATTCTTCTCTATTTGAAGTTTGCAAGAATGTGCTTTCTAAAAACTTTTATATTCTCCCTCTAGTTGAATTTTATGTTATCTTAAGAATGGATTAACTTTATCTACATAAATACCACAATAATTTTTAGGAAATGAAGTCACATTTGATATTCCAAAGCAATATATAATCATATATGAGTGCGATGATATATATAAACTTCCAATGGATATCACATCCATTATATGGTTTTGGATTCCCATTAAAAAGGGGTGTTTAGCTCAGATGGTTGGTGATAAAATCAACATCGATGATATTCCTATCTTGTGGGATTTTGTTTATGTCTTTCTGGAAGAGTTTCCCAATCTTCTGTGAAAACATGAAGTTGAGTTCTCAATAGAACTCATACCTGGTGCCACACCTATTTCAAATAATCCCTATAGAATGACCCTGATTGAGTTGCATGAATTGAATAAGAAACTCTAGGAGAACCTTTACAAGGGATTCATTTTTTCAAGTGTGTCTCATTTGGGTTCACCTATTCTATTTATTTAGAAGAAATATGGATCTATGAGACTCTATATTGATTACTGTGAAATAATCAATATCATAATCAAGAGAAAGTATCCTTTACCCTATATTGATGACTTGTTTGATCAACTATGCAGAGTTCAATAATTTTCCAAGATTGACCTTCATTATGGATATCATTAATTGAGGGTCAAGAAGGAGGATATACCCAAGAATTTTTTTATACAAGGTATGGAAACTATGAATATAAAGTGATTCCATTTAGTTTTATCAATGTCCCCACTATCATTATATATTTAATGAATAAAGTATTTAGATATTACATTGATTAGTTTATAGTAGTATTTATAGATGATATTATTATATATTAAAAGAGAAAGAAAAAACATGAAGATCACCTGAGAATTATACTGAAAACCCTAAGGAAGGAGAAACTGTATGAAAAATTTACAAAGTGTGATTTTTGGATACAAAAGGTTTCATTTTTGGGCCATATAGTGTCAAGTGAGGGTATATCTATGGATTTATAAAAGATGGAGGCTATTGAAAATTGGTCTTGAACATAAATGGTAATATATTTCAGAAGTTTTCTTGGTTTGGATTGATATTATCAATGATTTTTGGATAATTTCTCATGACTATCTAATCTCTCACCGAGTTAACTCAGAAGGGAGACAAGTTCCTCTGGATAAATGAATGTGATGAAAATTTCAAGGAAATAAAGAGAATATTAGTCAGTTCATCTATTATTACATTACCCTATAGTGGTTAAAGGGTTTAAATCTATATATATGCATCTAAGAAGGTATTAAGAAGAGTTATCATGTAGGATGACATGATTATAGCTTATACCTCATGAAAATTTAAGGTTAATGAGAATAATTACCCAATTCATGATTTGGATTTAACTGCTGTAATTTTTGTATTAAACATATTGAAAAATTATCTTTCTAGAGAAAAGTGTGATATATACAATGATCACAAAAATTTTAAAGTATATATTCACATAGAAAGAGTTAAACATGCACCAGAAAATATGGTTTGAGATGATTAAAGACTATGAATTCTCAATACATCACCACCCTAGGAAAACAAGAAAGGTGTACAATGCTTTGAGTTGAAAGGATCATGCTATATTATATATGATTAGGATAAAAAATATCCAATATTTATGGATTTTCAAATGATGGATCAAGAAATCCTGAAGAAAGGGGAGAAATATTATCTTTCTTAAATGAGTGTTCAACCATCTATACAAGTGAAGATTAAAGAGGAGTAGAAGGATGATGTAGAGTTTTAGAATTATGTAAGAAATATTTTTGAGTTTAATCTTGATTGTGATTTAGTAATAAGATTCAAGAACCATATTTGTGTCCCCTCAATACTTGTTTTGAAGAAGGAGCTGTTATAGGAGGCTTATAGTTCTTCATTCTCTATTTATCATGGAAGTAAAAATATGTATAGAGATTTGAAAGAGTGTTTATAGTGGTATAACATGAAGAGAGATATTACAAAGTTTGTATCTTGGTTCTTGGTATGCCAGTAAGTTAAGGCTGAGAGAAAAAATTTTAAGGGGATGTTACAACCATTACCCATACTATAATGTAAATGAGAAAACATCATTATGGATTTTTTATCGGAATCACTAAAATATTTGAAGGGAATAATTCTATATGATTTTTAGTTGATCAAATTATAAATTTAGCACACTTTATCAATATTAGATAATATTTCTCCATGGATCATCTTGTCATGATATAATTTAAGAAATTGTAAGGTTTCATGGAGTACCACATTCCATTGTATCTGATTGGGATATAAGGTTTACCTTGAAGTTCTGGTGAAGTCTTTAGTAATATCTTGATATTAAGTTGAGTTTCAGAACTATGTATCATTCTCAGATATATATCCAGTTTAAGATAACCATTCAAACTCATGAGGATATGCTGATATCTTGTTCTATGGATTTCAAAGGTGGTTGAGATCAACACCTTCCTCTAGAAGAGTTTTATTATAACAATAGCTTTCACTTGAGCATTCATATGGATCCTTATGAATCCATATATGGAAAGAAGTGTAGAAATATAATGTACTAGTATGAAATTAGAGAAATAAAGCTATTGGGACCTAATTTATCTGAAGAAATGGTAGATAAGATTAAATCCATTCAACAACACATAAGGGTAGCACAAAGTCGACATAAAAGTTGTACTGACAATCACCTTTTTGATATGAAATTTGAAGTTGGTGATAAGGTGTTTATAAGAATTTATTTATGGAATAAGGCAATGATAATTGTAAATAATGTAAAACTAATCCCTAGGTATATTGGTAACTTTGAAATTATTAATCGTATCAGGACCATAGCTTATTGCTTAATGCTTCCACTGGACCTCTCTCAGGTTCATGAAGTGTTCCATGTGTCTATATCGAGGAATTACATACCTAATCCATAAAATATAATGAAATTAGAGGCCATACCACTAGATCATGATCTTTCTTTTGAGGAAAAATTGGCAGAGATTCTAGATCATACAAAGAAAGTTCTATGAAACAAGACCACTCACCTAGTCAATTTTTTTAGTGAAACCACCATCTTGAGGAAGCTACGTGGGAACCTTAGGATGTAATGAGAAAAAAGTATCCTCAATTGTTTGTAACAAAGTGACAAAATTTTTAGGTACAGATTCATTTTAAGGGGGTTATAATGTAACATCCATAGATTTTATGAAATATATTTTTCAAATAAATTTAATTTGTTCGATATATTGCGTTACACACAACACCGAGTTTTAACAAATCACAATAAACTATTAATATTATTATTTAAACATTACCATTATAACCTAGCCATTAAACTTGGTGGTATGAATAGTAATATCCATATTTTAAAAATTAAGTACAAAGTTTTTATATAATGAAAATATATTTATAAATAAGTACTTGATTCTTAGTAAAGTCTTTATATGCTTTAAAAATACTTTTTTTCTCAAAAAATGATTTGTATTGTTTTTTTGTGAAAAAATAAAAAAATAAATTCTTGAAAATTTTATAAAATTTATTTGAAAAACTTAACTTTATTTTTGGAATCAAAATTTCAAAATTTTCTTATGGTGAATTTTTGATAATTTTCTAAAAAGATTTACTTTTCAGTGAATAATGAAAAAATATTGATTTTTATTAAGAACTACCTTATCATTTAAAGAATTTACAACATAAATATTGTTTAAAAATGATTTAAAAGTAAAATTAGTTCAATTATTTTATTATTAAGCTAATTTAGGTCATTTTAATAAAATTTATATTGAATTTTGATATTAAAAAATCATATAATTATGAAAAATTTCTCTTTGGAAAACCGTTTTTTTCACGTCTATAGGTTTAATTTTAAATTAAAATTTGACACTTCTATGAATTTAATTTGAAAAAATGGATTCTATATTTTTAATAATAATAAATAATATTATATAACAAGTCCAAATTAATTATTGGTCAAAATGAATAGTAAAAATAGTAAAAATAGTAAAAATTAATTTATGTGGTTAAGGTTAAAATAGGTCTACTAAGGGGTTAAACTAAACATATAAGGGTTAAATTGACCTATTTTTTTCAAATTCCTATTTTATGTATATATTTAGACATTATATCATATAAGGTTCAATAATGAACCATTTTAGAGCCCCATGAAATGTTTAAAATGTGGTTACACCTTTTTTTCAACAATTCCAAGTGTGTCCTCCCCCCCACTTATAAAAGGGTACCCCCTCTTCTCCCCTATTCACACTTAAAAAAACCTTTTGTTTTTCCAATACCAACCCAAATATATTCATTAATTCCATACCAACATCCTATAGGACTTATTTTTATTAGTAAAAACTCCTAATAAGGCTTTAAGTGTAAACCTAAAGGGGTTCTCTGAAGAAGAGGTATTGTATTTAACTGTGAGTTTTAATTTTATTTCTTCTTATAATCCCTTAAAATAATATATAACCATTATGATATAATAAAATAAGTATCTTTTATATACTGGGATGTTATTATGTTAATTTAATGACCTACATCTATCACCTCTTCCATCAAGTGGGAAATGAAATCGTCGATCGGGTGTACGATGAACTATCACCTTGTTGGAACCAGAAAACACATCCAGAAGATTCACCAAATGATTCCATATATTATTTAATATCATATATTGTCTTGTAATATTTTATTTGACTAGTCATAGATCCCTAACGAAGTTACGATTTAGAAGTTATGGCTGTTCAAAGTTGGGATGGAAAACTGGGTCGCGGAGCCCATTCATGGAGCTCCCTCCATGGCCGCAAGAATGTATGTGCTTTGCGGCATCCATTTTCTTCATGGAATGATTGTGAGAATATCAGTTCATGGATTCCCTCGCATGAAAATATCTCCTCCACAAAATCACTTTTATTTTGAGAACCATCATGAAACTATCTCCACCATGGGTCACTTTTTCTTCACGATCTAACCATGAACATATCTCCTCTGTGACGTCACTTTTCCTCTGCAATCCATCATGAATGTATCTCCTCCGCACATCACTTTTTCTTCATGATCTGAACATGAATGCATGTCCTTCACAGTGTCACTTTTTATTCACTGCACCTAATTATTCTCTGTGGTAAGCCCTACAGACCTCCTTTTCCTATAAATAGCCAGATCCCCCACCCCATAAGCATAGTTACACTGCCCTTTCGGTGACCGATCTCTCATTTCGCAGTGCTCTCGAGCATTGAAAATGGATTCCCTTTGTGAAGGCCCTCTTTCCTTCGCAAATAAGGGAGCCCCTTTGGGTTTCTCAAGGATATACAAAGCGTTAAGCCTTCATAGAGCACTCTCTAAATAATGGGGTCTTTACTAAGGTTAATCCCTACTCTGCTGAATTCCTTCCTCTGTGATCACTTTTCCTTCGAAAATCTCCTTCACAAGTACCTTTCCTTCATGAAGATCCTTCGTGAGACCCTGATATCTATGAAGCTCCATCCTTCACAAGACTCTAAGCTTCATGAACCCCTTTTCTTCACAAATCCCTATCCTTCACGAAGCTCCTACCTTCATGACCACCTGTCCATACTGTGGGGGATGCACCCCCAAACCCCCACTTGGGATCAGTGTCGGGCTATGGTCTCAGCCCTACGAACTGGTCTCTTTTCTACTGTCACTCACCCCCATGAAAAATGGAGAGTCTCAACATGAACATTTTGGGTTGGGTCACCAATATTATACCTTGCGCCCTTATGTGCACCCCACTTCCACCCATGGAATGCCATGATTTTAGATACTCTTCCGAGATCCTTGAAACACCTAGATTTAAAATTTTTCTCTTGTTTTTTTCTCATGGTATGAGTCTAGATTCTCATATTCAATTCCCCGAGTACCTTGAGTCGAACTATTCCTAAAAAAACTTCTCAAAACTCATCAACAAGCTTATTTTCCAGGTTAAACTAGAAAGGGCCGCTCTTACATAAGTCCCAACACCAGCCATTTCAAGGAAACTTAGGCCTAATAGTCCTCACTACATGACTTTAAACTATATCATTCCCTATCATTCAATAATAGAATGCCTCTTATTCCAAATATGAGATGACTTATGTTATAAGAATAAGATTCCTCCTACCATAATCATAGTGGCGTAATTTTAAGAGCATCAGAATATGTTCAAAACATTCCATCACCCCCCTCATGCTTTGCGTGTCCTTTATTTGGATATTCATCCTTTTTCATGTATGAAGGGACCCCCAATGGTATGGATTCTTAGCCTCATGGCTCATATACCATCCTGGGCCAACGCCTCAGAAGACATTAGAGGACACTTTGAGTCAGGTCCTGTGTATCGAACACAGTCAATAGTCAAACCTCATTTTCTTGTCCCCATTTTAGGCTAACGTGATATGGAAACTGCGTTTCGAACATAGGTTAATAGTTATCCACCATCTTCATTCCACCCTCACTGCATTACAAATGTTGGTCATGTGATTCAAACCTTTCATCTCCCTTTGTTTAGATTGATTCCAACGCCCTTGGAGTTATCCTGCTTGTGCACTAGCATATAGGTCTAGTACCCAATAATATATGCCTCAACCCACCAGTGATTTGGGATGACCTGATAGCCGTACATGAAGAAGAAATCCCAGGAATCTTCCATGCATAAGCCCCATTCACCATTTCCACTCCTTAGCAGCACTCTGATAGCTTCCTTGCATAAGCCCCATTTACCATTGCCTCTCTTTAGTGACACCCAGGTAACTTCCATGCATAGGCCCCATCCATCATTACCACTCCTTCGATAACCTAGGAAGCTTCCATGCATAAGTTCCATCAACTATTTCATCTCCTTAGCGGCACCTGGGCCGTTTCCATGTATAATACCCACATCATCCCCCATGTGTTCACCTTTCATGACATGACTATCTGGTCTACTAGTTCCTCTTGTTTCTCACCCATAGTATGACTCACATGATCTTAGAGGTTATTAGTGACCACAATACCACACCCCTACGAGACTAGATTGGATTTGATACATATCTTATACATAGGGTATATAGGATTCCTCCTTGAGGTTCAATACCGACCAATGGTAAACATTGTTTCCCCCTAATAAGGGTATACCCTCTCTGATCCACCTTCATCAGTGTCCATATAATCCTTCATGGTGTGAGATCTTCCCTTTATGGGACATGACACCTTGGTTCTGCTCTCATATGGGATTCTGACCCAACCAACGATAAAATCTATTGCTCCCTCCTATGGATGTACCCTCACGATGTGACATCTTCCCTTTATGAGACACATCCCCCCAGATCCACCTCCATATAGTGTCCTGATCCATCCACCATTTTTCATCATCCACCCTGATTCACCTTGTGCCGCTACGTCCCAGTGGGATCTTCAAACTTATCCACCTCCATTACTTGGGCCACTAACCGTGCATAATCCCCATGCCCCCACTAACAAACTATGTGAACTTTGATATTAACCCTTTTCAAGAAAGGTACATAGGAATCCAATCTGAGGTTGAAACCCATCACCAATCAGTCCTGACCACTTCACGTCGATTTACCCTCATCTTGCATGATGTTAAAATGTATTCCCCTTTCGTCCTGCATGACATTAAACTATATTATTTTTAACTACGTGGGTTTTGATCCTTGTCTCCTAGACATGGTATGTAGGAAGCCTCCCTGAGGTTCAACCCCAAACACTAATAAATTCCAGTGTCCCCTTTGTTGGGACCCACATCCTTGGTATTCTCTTTAGTGGTGTCAGACCAGTTCTCGGGTTGTATCAGTGTATAATTTCCACACTCAATCCATAATCCTCCAACCAAGAGTATCCCTCTTATGATGGGTTTCTAACCATGTTTAAGCCCCAAAATGTTTCTAGGTCACTATCCTTTTTTCACACCCTGATTCTATGATCCATCCTAAACTACGTTAACTTTTATTCCCTGCCACATGGATACATAGGAAGCCTCCCCGAGGTTCAAGCCCACCATTCATGTCTCATCATAGTCTCTCTCTTAAACCCCTACATTTTGGGTAGATCATGCCTCAAACCAAGGTTCCATTTCCTTCAAGTCCCATCCATGCTTCCATTCTCATGATCTTCCTCCTTAAGTGACTCATCATCCATCTCAGAACTACATTGACTTTGATACCTACCTCCCAGTTAGGGTATGTAGGAAACCACCCTGAGGTTCAAGCCCAACACCACTATATTTATACTGACTTCACCCCATTCATCTCATCCAATTCATTAAATAATCCATCATCCATCCTAATTCATACCTGAGTTGCCACATCCTAGTGGGATCATGCCATTCATATGGGAAGTTAACCATGCATAAACCCCATCCATCTGCTCCATCACCCCAACTTTATCACACTGGGGTCACATTATTCACATGGGCTGTCTCAGTACATAAGACCCATTCATTCATGTGATTTCTACTCCTATGAGAACACGAGAATTATTAGTTTATAAACCCCAAATATCCATTTGAACTATGTGGATTTTGATTCCTTGTCACGGGGATACATAGGAATCCTCCACGAGGTTCAATCCCAGCCAATGAAAAACCTCAGTGTCCCCTTTGTGTGGACCCATAATCCTTTCTGATATGCCCTTTGTGGTGTCCATATCAGCCTTCATGGTGTGAAACCTTCCCCTTTGTGGGAAACACCACCCCAGATCCATCCTCACTGAGCATTCTGATCCATCTATCTATTAAACCTTCTAGGTGCTCCCTCCTAAGGATGCACCCATCTGATCCAATCTTGTTATCATTATGATTAGTCTGATACATCTCCACAAGATGGTAAACTCATGAAAATCCCTAGGTTAAACATGGGATGCTGAGGAAAACCTTTTAGAAATGAATCTGGAATCATATACCACACAAATAGACATGGGATGCCTTGGGTTATGCACCCTTGAGATGCCCTCTTATGAGGAAAAATACAGTTGACCAATGTTCACAAATCTAGAGATTCTCCGACATGCCTGATGTTACCATCTACTCTGACTAAAGGTTACTGCCCTATCAAGACCCCTTGGAATGTTCTAATGAAATTAGCATAATTAACCAGTGTCCACAAAGATATCTCATTGAGAATGAGATTCGTGAACCGCAAATCAAATCTATGAGGGAGACCCAGACTAGGTGATGAGTTCTGAGGAGGAATCCACGAAGGGAGGAACTGACATCCCATCATCCCGTTTCAATCAAGGAGAAAAAATCACTGAAGAATTGATGGATTTATCCTGCCTTTGGAAAGTAAGAAAATGGGTCCGCAAGTAGCACATTTCCACAACGATGTGCTCATCGGTCGTAGAAAGTGTCAGAAACAAAAATGGTGAACCCGACGTGAATTTCTTCTCCATAGAATCTGAGAATATGATGAATGTTAGGCATGAAAAAATTGAGGCATCATCCATGTGAATCCCATCTTCTTCATGAGCGGGAGGATGAGTAACATTGGGTGCATGAAGACTATGGTCCATCAGATCCTTGCTGACTCAGCTGCCTTTATAGGACATGCAGGGGGAATCTGCCCCTCAAATCCATCAGATCCTCCCTGACTCCTTCACCTTCATAGGCCACATAGGGGGCATCCTAACCTGACTCCATCAGCTCCTCACTAACTTTTCCGCATTCATAGGCCACACAAGGGGCATCCACCCCCCGAATCCATAGACTCCTCGCCGACTCCGCCACCTTCATAGGACGCATAGGGGGAATCCTCCCCCCGACTCCATAAGTTCCTCACTGACTCCACTGCCTTCATAGGCCACACAGGGGGCATCCACCCTCTAACTCCATTGGCTCCTTGCCGACTCTTCCACCTTCATAGGATGTGTAGGGGGCATCCACCCCCGACTCCATCGACTCCTCGCCTGTAACGACCCAACCCCAGTTTCCTAGAGCCGATGCCTTATTTAATTACATTGGAATATAAACAAGGAATATGAATCCCAAAGGACTGAGTAGTTTAGTAGCATTGGAGACAAGATACATATATAATTTCATCATTACAACTTGAAATGATAAACAACATAAAAATTTCTTCGACAACATCCATAACTCCTAGGTCATTTCCGCATGTCATTCACAATAAAATTCTTCATGTCCTAAGAAAATGAAACATAAGAAAGGGGTGAGTTTAAATTCCTAGTAAGGGTAAAAAATATAGTGGAATATATCATAACATAAACATTATGCATGTTGAATAACTAAAAACACACACGACTTTAACAAAAACTTGAACACATTATGGGAGGAATAAGAGTTTAATAAATAATTCCATAATCATGGGTATTATATTATTTGAATAACATCATGAACCATAAATACTATTTTCATAATGAGGGAATGCATAATGTGGGACGTCATAACCATACCATCAAGACCTCATGCCAAGACCATAAATAAACATTTTGTCAAGGCCTTGTGCCATGATTGTAGTTTGTCTCATGAGACCTACCGATGCATCTAGGGGCTATAAAGGGCCTCAACCAACACTTAATATGTGAAATTCATTATTCATATTGAAATGGATAAACATAAACAATATATACATTCATATTGAAACTAATATATGAAATGTAAGTAACTTTTCCCAAACATTAAGCATAAACATTAACCATTCAGAGTAAATTGGTGAATGGTTTTATGGTAGAACATCCATAGAAAAAATAATAATAAACCATTAAATTAAATATTTTAGATGATAAAATTAAATATTAATCCCAATAATACATAATAATCAATAAGAGCATTGAAATAGATGAAGATACTTTTATAAAATCTTCGAGTAATTCTTGAGATAATACTCTTTTACTTTGAAAAGAAGAGTTCTTTTGGAAAAATATTTGTATAAAACCATAAGTTAAGTAAGGAAGTATTTTAATAATAAAATGATTGATTTTATAAATATAATGGTTTCCAAAAACAAATTATAGATCACCCTTGAAAATAGGTAAGAATTTGAGAAATTCCCTTGAATCGGGCTTGTATTTCGAAAACAATTTTGAAAGTTCCTTTTAAAACATGTAACTATCCATAAAATAAGGAAGGATTATGGTCGGTTTAAATATATATAATACTCACACATAATTTATGAGGAGTATATAATAATACATAATAATTTCATTGAGGTAATTAGACAATGAAAGTAACCTGAATGAAAATGGAAGTTCGGGTGGAAAACCCTTACCTTAAGTCTGAAAGTGTTCTGCTATTGAACTTAAGGTTCTGTAATATGAAATCAGAGTTACTAATAAATTATTTAAGAACATATTATAAATTTATTTATTTTATAATAATTTTATTAAGTTCATTATGTCCTTATTTATTAGTTGTAATATTGAATTCAGTCATTCTGGAGTGTTCGTTTTCTTAATTTTCATAATCTGTTCATTTGTTTTTAAGTAATGGAGTTCATGTGGAATGGATGTAAATATACAGAATTGAATTTACATATTATTTATAAATGTCTATAGGTTTTAATGGTCATTTATATTATTTATTTACATGTCATGAGGATGAATCATTAGATGAAGTATTAATTCCATTCACTTAGATTATTTAAGCAGTATTTTGATTATTAGGAATTAGTTTGGTCATATGATTTAATAATATGTATGTATAATGGTTCCTGAATATTAAATAGGATATAATACATATATTATATTCTGGTTCAACCATCAAAATGGTTTTATGACCAGTAATTAATGAGAAATTGAATAACGAAACTTCATCTTCCATGAAGGTTGTAAATTGAACTCACAGACGATAATTTTGTTTATGAAATAAAAGGGAGAGAGTAATCATATTGATGATGGTTATTACATTAACATGATATAATTACTGTATATAGATGATATTGGAGTTATCATGTTCATTTGGACCGAGGAGGTGAGGAGAGGATAACAATAGAGATGAACTTGAAATGAAAATGAAAGAAATAAAATGTGAATTTACCTCTTGAATCCACCTCCCTGAGAATCGCTTTAAGGGAAGGGGTTTTGGTCTTTTGAAATGACCAAGAGCTTCTTGGATGCGGGGAGTGACTAGGGAAGGGTATTTGGGAAGAATATTTAGGAGATTCAAGGCTTATAGGAGTGAAGAGAAGAGGGAGTGATGGGGGGTTTTTATAGTGGAGGAGGAGTGAATTTTAAATATTTTATTCATTATTTTATTAATTCTCTCAAGACAACCAATAGTGTTGGTTATGTGACCCCTAATAGTAATAAGTTCTTGTGAGTTCAAAAAAAGTGGTCTTACATCACTTATGATCTCATAAATATTGTATTTAACTGATAATTTGTATATACGATATTTTATCGTATTTCACTATTCATAAAAATTTGAGTATTTCAGAAAAATACCAAAAATTCACCCTAACCATTTTTTCGATGCGTAGAATTTAAAAATGAACTCCATTTTTCAAAAATAATTTTCTAAATATTATTAATTTAATTTTTAAATAAAATCATAGATAATTTGAAAAATAAAAAATTTAAAGGTATAATTAGTTTTATATCAAATTGAAAAATTAATTAAGATCTCATTATCTTATTACCTTAAGAGAATAAAATAATATCACTATTTACTATTTATAAGGGTCATATTACTATTCATATTACTATTCATAAGGGTATGTTACTATTCACCAAAAATCAAGTTGGTTCTATCAGATTCCAAATGACTTACTAATAACAACTCTAGATGACTATTTTTTGAAATTAAAAATATAATAGAGGAAAAGTTGTGTTTAATGGATAGATTATAAAATGTGTTTTTTATAGGGACTCAGTGTTTCATGCATTCAATATTTATTTTCAAAACCTTGGGGTTTTACATTCTCCCCTCACAAAAATTTCATCCTCAAAATTCACAGAATGTTACCTCACAAAAAGATTTGGTTATGTCTTCAACATAAGCTCCTCAGGATCCCATGTTGCCTCTTCGATTTTATGATTTCTACAAAGTACATTTACCAGAAGAGTCGTTCAATTTCTCAACACTTTTTTTTAGTGTCCAGAATCCAGATAGGCTCTTCACAATAAGATAGGTCAGGTTCCAACTCTATACCTTCAGAAGTGAGGACATACGTTGGGTCTGGCATTTACTTTATCAGCAACGAGACATGAAACACATTGTGTACTTTGGATAGGCTAGGTGACATAGCCAAATGATATGCAATATCTCCAATTATATCCAAAATTTCAAAAGGACCCATGTACCTAGGGCTCAGTTTCCCTTTCTTCCCAAATCTTATAACACCGTTCCATGAAGATACTTTCAAAAAAATGTGATCACCCACTTGAAATTACAAATCCTTCCTTCGATTATCAGCATATCTATTTTTTATGCTTTGTTTTGTTTTGATATGACATTGAATTGTATTTACCTTTGCTGTTGTTTCCTCCACAAGATCTAGGCCCACAAGACTCCTTTAACCAATTTCATCCCAACATGTTGGTGTACGACATCTCTTCCCATACAATGCTTCTTATGGTGCCATTTAAACACTTTAATGGAAACTATTATTGTAAGAAAACTCCACTAAAGGTAAATATTGATCCCATATACCTTGAAAGTCAAGTGAACATGATATCAACATATCCTATAAGGTTTGGATCATCCTCTCTAATTTCCTGTCAGTTTGTGGGTGGTAAGCAGTACTCAAAAAAAGTTCGATATCCAAAGATTTCTGAAAACTTTTCCAGAATTTTTATGTAAATTGTGGGTCATGATCAAACACAATTGTGATAGGTTCTACATAAAGTTTCACAACTTCATTGATATAGAGTCTTTCCAGGTTCTCCATCGGAAAATCCTCCCTTAAAGTGAGGAAATGTGCATATTTCATAAGTTGATCAACAATTACCCATATCATATCATTCTTACTTGGTGTTTTGGGTAATCCAATGAAAAAATCCAAGGTGATGTCATCCCATTTCCATGTAGGAATAGGTACATGTTGCATGACTCCTTTTGGATTTTGTCTTTCGGCCTTCACTTGTTGATAGACTAAACATCTTGATACAAATCTACAATTTCCCTCTTCATGTTATCCCAACAAAAACATTCCTTCAAATCTCTATACATTTTAGTACTCTCACGATGTATAGAGAAATTCGAGCTATGAGCATCATCTAATAAATCCCTTTTTAGCTCAGGTATAGCTGGAACACAAAGCCTCTTCTGAAATTTCAGAATACCATCTTCACACACAAAGTCATCCATCTTCCCATATTTCACAACATTAATTTTTTTAAAGATTCTCATCATCAAAATATGAAGATTTAATTATATCCAATAAATATGGTTTGGAAACCATTTAAAAAATTAGTGATGTTTCACCTTCTTTGATAATCCCCATATCCATCCTCACTAGATCCATGTACAAAGGATCCTTGCCAATCCTTATTTTGCTGAGAACCCTATGATCCTTCCTGATCAATGCATCAACTTCCTTGTTTTTTTACAGGGTGGTAGTGTATGGTAAAATCATAATACTTGAGTAGTTTAATCCACCTTCTTTGCCTCATGTTGAGTTCTTTCTGTGAGAAGATATACTTCAGACTCTTGTGATCCATATATATCTCACATTTTTCTCTATAGATATAATGTATCCATATCTTCAGAGAAAATATTAACACTATTAACTCAAGATCATGAGTGGTATAGTTTTGTTCATGAATTTTTAACTTCCTTGATTCACATGAAATAACTTTATCATTCTACATAAGGACACAACCAAGTCCTATCTTTGATGCATTTCTAAAGATCACAAACCCACCATTCCCTGATGGTAGGGTTAGGATCATAGCATTCAATAATCTAATCTTAAATTCTTCTAAAAATTACTCACATTATTTTTTCTATACGAACTTAACCCCTTTACGTGTAAGCTTGTTCATTGGGTTTGATAAATGGGTGAAGTTCCGAACAGAATGCCAATAATAACCTGCTAAACCAATAAAACTATGTACCTCAGTTATGTTCGTTGGAGTAGGACATTCTTAAAAAGCATTTGTATTTGTAGGATCAATATATATTCCATCTTTAGAGACAATGTGGCCCTGAAAGGAAACTGATTAGAGCTAAAATTCACACTTGATGAACTTCCCATATAATTCATTTCTTTTAAGAGTCTTCGAAATAGTGCACAAGTGATTTTCAGGATCTTCATAGCTTTTTGAGTATACCAAGGTATCATTAATAAATACCACCAAAAATTCATAAAGATATTCCTTGAAAACTCTATTCATTAGATCCATGAAAATAGAGGGTGTATTAGTTATTCTAAAAGGCATTACTGTAAACTTGTAATGCCCATACCTGGTTCGAAATGCTGTTTTTAGAATGTCTTCCTTCCTCACAAGCAACTGATGATATATAGATCAAATATCAATATTCAAAAAATACTGGGCTCCATGAATTTGATCAAATAAATCATCAATGTGAGGTAGGGTATACTTGTTCTTTATTGTTATAGCATTGATCTCCTTGTAGTCAATGCAAAACCTCATAGATCCATCTTTCTTCTTAACAAAAAGAATAAGGGATTACCATGGAGAAACACTAGGGAGAATAAATCCTTTATCACTCAATTCTTCTAGTTTTTTCTTTAGTTCCACTAATTCCACAGTGTCCATTATATAAGGGGTCTTTGATATGGGCATTGAACTAGGAATTAAGTCAATGGAAAACAAAATTTCCCACTCTAGAGGATTTCAAGGTAAATCCTCTAGAAAGACGTCAACATATTCTTATAAAATAGTTACATCCTCTATTTGAACATTATTTTACTCACCTATATTTATTTCATTCCCTTCCTTTCAAATAATTTAATTCAATAGATCTACTGGGGGTGGATCTAGATGATAATTATATGGTGATGTTTTTTCCCTAAAGATAAGGGATTCCACATCGTCCTAAAAAATTGTAACCTCCTTATTCTTGTAATAATTTTTTGCATCATGGTTTGAAATACAATCCATACCAAGGATTATATCAAAGTCAATCATGGGTATGATAATAAAATCAATATATAAAGCAAGTTTATATTCCACAATGGGGACTACCTGACACAAATTTGTTGCAATGATACGTCCCTTAAGAGTTTTGACTGACAACTACCTTATTAAATATAATTGGAAATATCTTATTTTCTTGAAAAAATGGGAAGATATAAAAGAATGCGATGATAAAAAATTAAATAAATCATTGGCTAAGTTTGAGGAAATGATTAAAGTACCTTCCACCACTTTGTTAAGAAATTCAACCTCCACAGTTATGACCACATAAGACTGTCCTTTCTCCCTTGTCCTTATTTGGGGTATGTTTCCCTGATTCTTAGGAAATTCATGTACATAATTTTCCATCTCCCTGAAATTATATCATTGATAATTGGTAGCTTCTTTATTCCCCTTACAATCTCGAGATAGGTGGCCTTTTTATCTGCACTTGTAACTGACTCCCATTCCCTTCAAAAAAGTTCCAGGGTGTTTCTTCCCACAATTACTACAATATGGAAGTTTAAATCTTCCCTTATTCCCCACTTCCTTATTTCCTTTACCATAGTTTTCAACAACCATCTTCTTCTCTTGCTTTCCCTTAAAGTCACAAGACTTAGAAAATTCCTTTTCTATCTTGATAACTCTTGAGACTATATCTTCATATGATGAGAAACTTTGGGAGACTAGATCCCTTCAGAGGAATGGTTTTAAACCATCAAAGAATTGATCAGTTTTTCTATTTAGATTATTTATGTAGTCCGCAACATGCCTTTCCAACCTTGTAAAGTTGGCTTCATACAGGGAAACATTTTCATCCTCCTTCTGCCTTAGATTCAAGAATTAACTCTCCATATATACTCACTGTTCACAAGGGAAATATTTTTCTAGGAATATTTCCTTAAAATTCATCTATTCAATCTCTTATATTTCTTACTCCTCCTTTGAATTTTGGATTAATGACCACCATTTATCCACATCTACCAATAGATGATAAACTTCCATGACAACCTTCTCTCTTTCATTACATCCCAAATCGAGGAATATCTTTTCTAGAGAACTTATACACTACTCAGTTACAAATGGGTTTGTAGTCCTATTGAATGATGGAGGCTATTGTCAAATAAAGTGATATAATATAACTACTCCATGTGGTGGATCCAGATTCTCCATATGGGTAAGGTTATTATTCATAACCTAATTAAGTTATCCTAGTATAGTTATAAGTTGCTCAATACTAGTCACAACACCAGAGCCAACATCATTATCCTACATAGAAGGGAAATCTCTACATGGGACATGCATGTTCATGTAGTTCCCATTCCTTATACTAGGTGCTATTTCTAAATAATGGAATACACTAGATTAGGGTATGAATCATAATGTATAATCTCAATGTAGAAAAATACTTAGTATAAATTGAAATCCTATACATAACTGATTTATTAGTAATAAACATGGTTTCTTTGAGGAAAAATTTACATTTAAATCCTTCATAATGACTTATAAAGAAAATAGGAATTATCCTAAGCATATCCCCTGAGAGTGTCAAATCAGGTGCGCAGTAAGGCCCGTTGTTGTGTACCAGGATACCCAGGGTCAAGCCCAAAACTCCTTGTCACTACTAGGTATATCTGTGCCAGAACCATGTCTACTTGTAGTATCCAGACATGGATGTATTTTATATAAATATCCACATAATATATTCCTTACCAAAATACCAGGATGTTCTTGCATGTTTATCCTCAAATACTATCTTAGGTATTTTCCCCTAATCTATGTTTTTTAAATCTAGTTTCCATTTTTTATACTAAACTTCCTTTGATACCAACTGTAACAACCCGACCCCAGTTGCCTGGATATAGTTACTTATTTAATTAAATTGTCATATAAACAAGTAATATGCATCCTGAAGGATTGAGTAGTTTAGTATCATTGGAAACAAGATACATACATAAGTTTACCATTACAACTAGAAACAATAAACAACATAGAATTTTCTTCGACAACATCCATAAATACTAGGTTATTTCAACATGTCATTCATAATAAAATTATTCATGTCCTAAGAAAATGAAACATAAGAAAGGGCCGAGCTCAAATGCTCAGTAAGGGTAAACAATACAATGGAAGATATCATAACATAAACATTAGGCACATTGAATAACTAAAAAAACACACGCCTTTAACAAAAACTTGAAAACATTATGGAAGGAATAAGGGTTGAATAAATAATTCCATAATCATGGGTATTCTACTAGTCTAATAAACACATGAACCATAAATACTAATTTCATAATGAGATAATTCATAATGAGGGACATCATAACCATAC
Source organism: Viscum album (assembly GCA_963277665.1). Taxonomy (NCBI): domain Eukaryota; kingdom Viridiplantae; phylum Streptophyta; class Magnoliopsida; order Santalales; family Viscaceae; genus Viscum; species Viscum album. The sequence goes on from OY728126.1 coordinate 483,651,545, forward strand.
CGTCAAGGCCTCATGCCAAGACTATAAATAAACATTTTGTCAAGGCCTTATACCAAGACCGTAGTTTGTCTCATGAGACCTACCGATGCACCAAGGGGATATAGTGGGACCCAAATGACACTTACTATGTAAAATTAATTCCTCATATGTATGGGGATAAACATAAACAACATATACATTCATATTAAAACTAATATATGAAATGTAAATAACTTTTCCCGAACATTAAGCATAAACACTAACCATTCAAAGTAAATTCATGAATGGTTTTAAGATAGAACATCCACAATAAAAATAATAATAAAACATTAAATTAAATATGGTAGATGATAACATGAAATATTAATCCCAATAATACATAATAATCAATAAGAGTGTTGAAATAAATGAAGATACTCTTATAAAATCTTCGAGTAATTCTTGAGATAAATACTCTTTTACTTTGAAAAGAAGAGTTATTTTGGAAAAATATTTGTATAAAACCCGAAGTGAAGTAAGATAGTATTTTCATAATAAAATTATTTATTTTATAAAGATAATTTTTTCCAAAAACAGATTATATAACGCCCTTTAAAATAGTTTATAATTTCAGAAATTCCTTTGAATTGGGATTGTATTTCAGAAACAATTTTGAAAGTTCCTTTTAAAACATGTAACTATACATAAAATAAGGAAGGATTATGGTTGGGGTATATACATATAATAATAAAACATAATTTATGAGGATTAAATAATAATACATAAGAATTTTATATAGTTAATTAGACAATTAAAGTAACCCGAATGAAAACGGAAGTTTGGGTGTAAAACCCTTACCTTAAGTACAAATGTGTCCCACTCTTGAAATTAAGGTCCTGGGATATGAAATTATACTTATTAATAACTTATTTCATAACCTATTAGACATGTATTTATTTTATCATAATTTTATTAAGTTCATTATATCCTTATTGATTAGTTGTAAGACTGAATTCCATCGTTCCAGAGTGTTCATTTTCTTGATTTTCATAATTGGTTCACTTGTTTTTAAGTAATAGAGTTCATGTGGAAAGGAAGTAAATATCCAAAATTGAATTTAAATATTATTTATTAACTTACATAGGTGTTAATGGTCATTTATATCATTTATTTACATGGCATGAGGATGAATCATTAGATGAAGTATCAATGTCATTCACTTAGATTATTTAAGCGGTATTTTGATTATTAAGAATTAGTTTGGTCATATGATTTAATAATATGTATGTATACTGGTTCTTGAATATTAAATAGGTTATAATAAATATATTATAGTCTTTTTCAACCATAAAAATGGTTTCATGACCAGTAATTAAGGACAAATTGAAGAACAAAACTTTGTCATCCACGAAGGTTGTAAATTGGAACCTCACAGACGATAATTTCATTTATAAAATAAAAGGGAGAGAGTAAGAATATTGATGATGGTTATTATATCCACATGATATAATTCCATTATATAGATGATAATAGAGTTATCACGTTCATTTTGATAGATTAGGTGAGGTGAGGATAACAATAGAATGGAACTTGAAATGAAAATGGAAGAAATAAAATGTGAATTTACCTCTTGAATCCACCTCCTTGAGAATCTCTTTAAGGGAAGGGGTTTTGGTCTTTTGGAAATCCCAAGAGCTTCTTGGATGTGGGGAGTGAATAGGTAAGGTTATTTGTGAAGAACATTGAGGAGATTAAATGCTTATAGGAGTGAAGAGAAGAGGGAGTGATGGAGGGTTTTATAGTGGAGGAGAAGAGTGATTTTTGAATATTTTATTCATTATTTTATTAATTCCCTCAAGACAACCAATAGTGTTGGTTCATGTGACCCCTAATAGTAATAATTTCACATGAGTTAGAACCAAGTGGTCTTACATCACTTATGATGTCATAAATAGTATATTTAACTGATAATTTGTATATACGACATTTTACTATATTTCACTATTCATAAAAAATTCGAGTATTTCAGAAAAATAAAAAAAATTCACCCTAAATATTTTTCAATGTGTAGAATTCAAAAATTAAATTCATTTTTCAAAAATAATTTTCTAAATATTATTAATTTATTTTTAAAATAAAATCATAGTTAATTCGAAAAATAATAATTTTAAAGGTATAATTAGTTTTATATCACATTGAAAAATTAATTAAGATATCATTATATTATTACCTTAAGAAAATAAAATAAAATAATTATTTACTATTCAAAAGGGTCATATTACTATTCATATTACTATTCATAAGGGTATGTTACTATTCCCCAAAAATAAAGTTGGTTCTATGAGACTCCAAATGGATTACTAATCACAACTATAGATGACTATTTTTTGAAATTCGAAACATAGTAGAGGAAAAGTTGTGTTTAACGGCTAGATTATAAAACGTGTTGTTTTGTAGGGACTTAGTGTTTCATGCATTCAATATTTATTTTCAAAACCTTGGGGTGTTACATCACCGACTCTTCCACCTTCGTAGGCTACACAGGGGGAATCTTCCCCCTACTCTATTGGCTCCTCACCGACTATGCCGTCTTTATAGGCCACACCGCGCAAGGGGCATCCACCCCCGACTCCATTGGCTCATCACTGACTCCCCCACCTACATTGGCTGCGCATGGGAAATCCACCCTCAGAATCCATCAGATCCTTGCCGACTTCGCACCTTAATATGCCACACAGGGGTATCCACCCCCAACTCTATCGACTCCTCATCGACTTTGCTGCCTTCATAGGCTGTGCAGGGGGAAGCCGCCACCCAACTCCATCGGCTCCTCACTAACTCTGCTACCTTCTTAGGCTTCGTTGGGGAATCCACCCCCAAATCCATCAGATCCTCACCGAATCCACCGCCTTCATAGTCCATACAGGGGGCATCCTCCCCCCAACTCCATCGGATCCTCACCGATTCCGCCACCTTCAAAGGGTGCACAAGGGGCATCCTCCACCTGACTCCATCGAATCCTCTCCAACTCCGCTGTCTTCATAGGCTGTATAGGGGGCATCCCCCCAATCCATCAGCTCTTTGCTAACTCCACCGCCTTTATAGGTCGTAGGGTATCCACCCCTGACTCCATCAGCTCCTCGCTGACTTCGCCGCCTTTATAGGCCACGAAGGTGGAATCTTCCCTCGACTCCATTGGCTCCTCATTGACTCTGCCACCTTTATAGGCCGTACATGGGGCATCCGACCCCTACTCCATCAGCTCCTCACTGACTCTGCTACCTTCATAGGCTGCACAGGGGGCATCCAACCCTGACTCTATCGGTTCCTCACTGACTCCTCCACCTTCATAGGCTGCGTATAGGGCATCCTCCCCCGACTCCATCGACTCCTCGCTTACTCTTCTGCCTTCATAGGCCGTGCAGGGGGTATCCACCCCTGATTCCATAGGCTCCTCACTGACCCCACCAACTTCATAGGCCACGAAGGGGGAATCTACCCCCAACTCCATCAACTCCTCACAGAATCTTCCGCATTCATAGGCTGTACATGGGGTATCCATCCCTCGAATCCATCGGATCCTCGCTGACTCCGTCACCATCATAGGCCGCACAAGGGGCATCCAACCTTGACTTCATCGGCTCCTTGCCGACTCCACCACCCTCATAGGCCACACATGGGGCATAATCCCCCCGAATCCATCAACACCTCACCAACTTTACCGCCTTCATAGGCCGTGTAGGGGGAATCCACCCCCCAACTCCATCAGCTCCTCTCCAACTTCGCCGCCTTTATATGCCATATAGGGGGAATTATAATCCCAACTCCATCATCTCCTCACACACTCCACTGTATTCATAGGCTGCATTGGGGGAATCCACTCCCCCAACTCCATCAGCTCCTCACCGACTCCACCGGCTTTATAGGACGTGCAGGGGGCATCCTCCCCCAGACCCCATCGACTCCTTGCCCACTCTTCCACCTTCATAGGCCACATAGGGGGAATCCTCCCTCGACTCCATAGGCTCCTCGCAGACTCCATTTCCTTCATAGGTCATACCAGGAGCATCCTCCCCAGACTCTATCATCTCCTTGATGAATCCTCAACCTTCATAGACAACACCGGAGGAATCCTCTCCCTCGGATCCATTAGCTCCTCACCGACTCCGCCGCCTTCATAGGTCGTGCAAGGGGAATCTTCTCCCTGATTCCATCAGCTCCTTGCCAACTTTTCCACTTTCATAGGCCGTGCGGCCGGAATCTACCCCCTGTATCCATTGTCTAATCGCCAACTCCACCTTCTTCATAGGCCACGTAGGGGGAATACTTCCCCCGATTCCATTGGTTCCTCACCTACTCCACCGCCATCATAGGCCATGCAGGGGGCATCCACCCCTAACTCCATAGGTTCCTTATCGACTCTTCCGCCTTTATAGGGTGTGAAAGGGGAATCCACCCCCTAAATCCATTAGCTCATTGCTGACTCCACCACCTTCATAGGTCACACAGGGGAAATCCTCCCCCCAACTCCATCGACTCCTCACAAACTCCACCTCCATATTAGGATGCATAGGGGGAATCCTCCCTCCGACTCTATCAGCTCATAATTGACTCCATAATTTTTATAGGCCATGTAGGGGGAATCTGACCCCAACTCCATTATCTCCTCGCTGAAACTGCTGCCTTCATAGGCCATGCTGGGGGCATCTGCCCTGCTGACTCCATCAGCTCCTCACCGACTTCGCCGCCTTGATAGGCCACATAGGGGGCATCCACCCTCCATACTCCATAGAATCCTCTCTGAATCCACCACCTTCATAGGCCACACATGGGGAATCCACCCTCGACTCCATCAGCTCCTCGCGGACTCTGCTTCCTTTATAGGCCACACATGGGGCATCCTCCCCCTGACTCCATAAACTCCTCACCGACTCCACCACCTTCATCGGCCACACAGGGAGAATCTGACCTCAACTCCATCATCTCCTGATCGACTCTGCTGCCTTCATAAGCCATGTATGGGGGATCTACCCCCGACTCCATCAGCTTATCGTTGACTCTGCTACCTTCATAGGCCACGCAGGGGAAATCCTCCCCCAGATTCCTTCAGCTCCACACTGACTCTTCTGACCTCATAGGGTATGTAGGGGGAAACCACCCCCAAACAAACTACACATCGCCAACAGAACCAGAATCCATGTGGAGGTCCTCCCCGCACTTTCATCATATGGTATGGAGGTCCTCCCCCTTTCCACCATCAACCATTATGGAGGTATTCCCCATCACCATTGTCAAACATTGGGGAGGTCCTCCCTATCACCATTATTAGACGTTACGAAGGTTCTCCCCACACCACAATCATAACTAGCACATAGGTACTCCACATCACCATATTCAACTAGTGTGGAGGTCCTCCCTGCATCACAATCATTCGGCATGGGGGTCCTCCCTGTCGCCATCATCAACTATTGTGGAGGTCCTCCCCGCACTACTATCACTAATCATGGAAGTACTCCTCATGCTAAAAAATTCCTTACTCTAATGAACCAACACTGGGAAGGTTCAACATATCCCTTCTCTAGTTGCTCCCTTTTGTACCAATGTTCCCAGATTCTATGCCTTCAGGGCTCTATCACCCAATCGTACTGACACTCCAGGATTCCACACCTTCTAGGCTTCATCGCCCCATTTTACTGATGCTCTAGGATTCTAGGCCTTCCAATCTCCATCGACCCATCTTAATGACGTTCCAGGCTTCCACACCTTCTAAGCTCTATCGCACCCGTTGTACCAATGCTCTAGACGTATCAACCTTATGAGATCCATCGGCCCGTCATACCGACAATCCAGGCTTCCATGCCTTCCGGGATCCATTTCCCATCGTATCGACACTCTAGGATTCCAAGCATTTCGAGATCCATCTCCCTGTCATACTGAAGATCCAAGCTTCCATGCCTTATGGGCTACATCACCATGTTGTACTGACGATCCGGGCTTCCATGCCTTCCAAGCTCCATCGTCCCATCGTACCGACACTGCAGGCTTCCATGCCTTTCAGGATCCATCACCTCATCGTACCGATGATCTAGGATTCCACTCATTCTAGGCTCTATCACCCTATCATACTAACACTGCAGGCTTACACGCCTTCTAGGCTCCATCGCCCCATCATACCGATGATCCAAGCTTCCATGACTTCCAGGCTCTATCGCCCCTTTGTACCGATGATCTAGGCTTCCATACTTTCCAGCCTCCATCACCCCATCGTACCGACGATCTAGGATTCCACGTCTTCTTTCTCTATCACCATATCATACAAATGATCTCAGATTCCATGCCTTCCAGGCTCCATCACCCTATCCTAATGACATTCCAGGATTCAATGTCTTCTGAGCCCCATCGCCCCATCGTACCGACGCTCTAGGCTTCCATGCCTTCTAGGATCCATCGGCCCATCCTAACAACATTCCAGGCTTCCACACATTCTGAGCTCTATATCCCCATCATACCGATGCTCCAAGATTCCATGCCTTCCGGGCTCCATCACCCCATCGTATCAACGTTCCAAGCTTCCACGCCTTCTGGGATCCATTGCACCCATCATACCGATGCTCTAGGATTCCATGAATTATGAGATCCATCACCCCATCCTAATGACATTTTATGATTCTATGCCATTTGGGCTCCATCACCCCTACAGACTAAAATAATTCTATCATCCCTAATTTCAACACTCAGTGTCATCCCAACTGTTGCACTATATCAACCGTAGAGGTCCTCTGCGGATTCAACACCAGCTTCTGGAATGTTCACTATGAGATATCCTAGCAAAATCATGGAGAACATCCATGCATACTCTGGGGTAATTTTAGGGTAATACCATCATATAGATTCCCACCTCATATTCAAGGATCACAAACCATCAGAATAGAGTAGATATGACCATCCATCTACTGACACAATCCTTGTGGCCGCACATCCTAATTACATGATGTTAAACTGTGTAATAATCCACATCCTAGTTGCATGAAGTTAAACTACATAATTACCCATATCTTAGTTTCATGATGTTAAACTGCATAACAACCATCGCCTTAGTCACACAATGTTAAACTATGTGATATTTTGGACAAAGATGTGAAACCTTAAATGACAACCACAAATTTTCCTAGTCACACGACGTTAAACTATATGATGCAATGTACTTACCGTATGACGTTAAACTACGTGTCTATCATCCTTATCACATGACATTAAACTATAGACTTACCCTATTTCGATCACATAATGCCTCATATTATATGCATGAAATGGATCCACATCCCCTTCACATGATGTAAATCTACATAATTCCATGAGATCCCAAATGAGAGAGTGCTATGCATTTGGCACTGGTCTACTACCGTGCCACTCTAAAAAAACTACCTCAGGACTTCTATCCTTGAGAAGGGGTTCAACTCCCTCCATATGATACTCCATGTTTATGTGCTCAAATGCACTGAGGCATAGGACCTCGAGTGTTGGACTCCAAATGGGAATACTCCCATTCCGTTTCCACACTTCGCATCATCCCTTTATTTGGATTCCCATCTTCTTCATGTATAAAGGGACCCCCTAATAGCCTGGTCTCATGCCTCTTTGGCTCACCTACTGTCTTGGGAAAATTCCCCATAAGACATCAGATGAAATTTTGAGATATGTCCCGTGTTTCAAACATGGTCAACAGTCGACCCTCATTTATCTATCCCCATTTCAAGTAACGTGATATGGGTTCCATGTTTCGAAAATGGTCAGCAACTATCCTATATCATTACACAACCATCATTATGATCTAGATATTGGAATTCCTGGTTCACATATTTCCACCTCCTTATGTTTAGGTGGAACTCCAATACCCTTGGTGTTACCATTCTAAGCATCTTTGTACATTGAGTAAGCTGTCCAGTGTCATTGGGATGTACCCGACTTAATACCTCCATGCCCCTTTCTATGTGGTTCCATGTGTTAAGAAAACCCCACCACTACTCCTTTTTTCCCACACTGAGCATGAATCACGTGGTCTCAGTATTTTTGGTTGGATGTGAACTAATATGGTTGAGAGACATAGAATTTAGTGTCCTGAATGATGTTAAACTACTATCTTGTCCCACATGATGTTAAACTATTGCTCCGTTTGAAATGCAGGATGCAAAAATTCCCATCATCCTCATCTTGGTCACACGAGGTTAAACTGTATGAAATTATGGTCCAAATTCTATGAACTTAAACTAAGAATTAGATGTGTCCCTCAAAACATGACCTTAAAATGTATTGCATACGTCCTCACAATATAATGTTAAAATAGGAATTCAATTCCAAGCGTCATGACTTTAAAATGTATGTATGTTCTCTTAGGGATGTCTTGTGTGGAATTAGGCCTCCTAAGATTAATTCACATCGATTTTTTCACTCATCCACACAATTCATGTCAATTCTAGAGACCCACCTCAATGGTCCAAACTCAATGATCTTAAACTAAGTCCTAATGGTACAAATTCTACAACCTTAAAACTAAGAATCAGATTCTTCTTGCATGATGATAAACTGTGCATTCATATTTTTACGGTATGAGCTCTAAGAACTTAAACTAAGATATCTTCCATCTAAGAAACATAATGTTAAACTATGATTCCCCATCCCATATGATGTTAAACTATTTTTTCCTACCTAAAATATGTTAAACTGCCTGACATTTATGGTCCTTTTTGCATGACCTTAAAAAGTGAGTCCCGTATCATCCCTAAAACATGACGCTATACTGTTTATCCATATTATGAGTTGTATGACTTTAAAATAATTATCCTTAGTCAATAATCACGACTTTAAAATGTGTGTGGGTTTTCATCGGAATGTTCTATAAGGTGGAAGGACCCCTTGTCCCTCATTCACATTGAGTTTTTCTAATTTTCCACCCTACATACATTCCCTCAAACCAAGTCCCTTCCCAATGGTCCACTCTATGACCTTAAAATAGAAGTTTACATCCTCAGGACCCTCTTCATTGAGAAGGGGTTTGCACCCCTATATCCAACATGACTCATTGACATACTTAAATGCGTTGTGTCATAGAACCTAAAGTGTTGGAATGCATGTGGAAATTCCTTCAATCCGTATCCACGCTTCACAACATCTATTTATTTGGATCCCCATCCTCTTCCATGTCTAAAGGGACCCCCTGATGGAATAATCTCATGCCACTTTGGATCACCTACCATTTTGGGCCAATGACTTAGAATACATCAGATAAAACTTTGATTTTGGCCCCGTGTTTCAAATACGGTCAGCAGTTGTCCCCCATTTGTTTTTCCTCATTCCAGGTAACATGATATGGATTCTATGTTTCAAATATGGTCAATATCTATCCTACATTATTACAACACCATTTTTATGATCCAGATAGTAGATGTTGTGATTTACACATTCCTCCTTATATTTTCGTGGAACTCCAACACTCTTGGTGTTACCCCTCTGTGCATCCATGTGAGTTGAGTAGGCAGGTCAATGTCATTGGGATTTTTTTTACCCAGCAGTCACTTTCCCTTGATGTGTGATTCCATGTGTTAGTAAAATCCCATCACTACTCCTTGTTTATCACACCAAGCATGACTCACATGGGCTTAGTATTTTTGGTAGGATGTGTACTGATATGGTTGAGCGACACAGGTTATATCATCCTTCATGATGTTAAATTGTTCATTTTCATCCTGCATGATGTTAAACTGTTATATCATCCTACATGACATTAAACTGTTCATTTTTTCCCACATGACGTTAAACTATTATATCATTCTACATGATGTTAAACTATTCATCTTTGTCCCGCACAATGTTAAAATGTTATATCATCCTGCATGACATTAGACTATTCATATTCATCCTGTATGATGTTAAACTATTATATCATCCTGCATGATGTTAAACTGTTCATCTTCGTCATGCATGATGATAAACTTCAAATTGTAAATACACATTTTCCTCTAGTACAAGCTCTATAACTTTAAATGAATATATTTTTTGTCCTTACCACACAACATTAAACCACATGATTCGTCCTTTAAATGATGTAAAATTACCCAACACCCTAGTCATGCATGAAGATAAAATACTAATGGTGAATATACCTTATGGTCTTCGAACTTAAACTAAGATCTCCCTCATCCTTATCGCAAGATGTTAAACTACATGGGTATCAACATGCTTCATGCATGCCATTCATTTGGGTCTTTATCATCTTTCACATCTGAAAGGACCACCTAGTGGCTTGGTCTCACGCCACCTTGGCTCACCTACCATTTTGGGCCAACGTCCTAGAGGATCTCAAATGACAATTTGATACAAGTCCCACATTGCGAATATGTTCAGCAGTCGATGCTCAATTGTTTTTTCCCATTCTAGGTCACATGATATGGATATTGTGTTGTGAAATTGGTTATAAGTTATCCTATATCATTATCATCATACCCATGTTTTCTCAAATATCGGGTGCAGTGATTCACTTTTTTCTTCCCTTCTGTCCCATGCACACAATATTAAACTAGGCATCTACGGTCTGAGATTTATGACCATAAACTAAGATCTCCCTCATCCTTACCACATGACATTAAACTGCATGGCATTTCAAGAACTACATGTGGATTTATTCCCATCCTTATGGGATACGTAGGAATTTTTGAACATTTCATCTTTGGGTCCAACCCCAGGTACCTCAAATTATGCCTTCCTTCTAGCCTCTCAGCCTAAGTATCCCGGGAGCACGTGGTGTGATATAAAATTTTGTCCCCATTCATGTCAGGCTTACAAATAGCATGTCACATGTCCCCCCTTTAGGTATCTACCCTCTCTATATTTACTGCATGAATTTAAACTTCATGAAATCTTAAGAACTATGTGTGGTTTGATTCCTGCCCTTGCAGGATACGTAGGAATGCCCATACATTTTTTCTATATGTACAACTAATAAAATATCTCCATCCCCTTGGTTTCACCCTCTAGTTTTAGTTCTCTTTAAAGGCTACATATGGTATGATTTGGGCTTCTTTTTTCCTCATTCACATCGGGTTTGCAACAGTCGCACCATGCACCCTCCCTCCAGAACATCCCCTTTTCCCTTTCATCCTTAACGTATGATGTTAAACTGCATAACATTTCAAGAAATACATGTGGCTTGATTCACATCCTTACAAGATATGTAGGAATTCCTAGACATTTCATCTTTGGTTACAGCCCCAGGTCCCTTGATATTTTCCACCCCTTGGCCTGAGGTCCCCCCTTGGTATTGTGTACAATATGATGTTGACTTCTCTTATCCTCATTCATGTCGGGTATGATTTATCAAACCATGCACATTTCATTTAGAACCTCATTCTTTTGCATACATCCTTACCATATGACATTAAACTGCACATAATTCAAGAGCTACATATGGATTGATTCCCATCCATATAGGATATGTAGGAATTACTAGACATTTTGTCTTTGGGTCTGGCCTCAAGCTTACCCATTTTCGGTCTTATGGCCTGAGATTCATTTTTTAAGCATATGGTATGATGTGGACTTCTCCTGTACTCATTCATGTTAAGTTTACAATAGCTTCACTATGTTCCTCCCTTAAGAATACCTCCCTTCCCTCCAAATCCTTACCATATGACATTAAACGACATGAAATTTAAGAACTATGTATGGATTGATTCCCATCCATATGAGACATGTAGGAACACCCAGGAATTTTTTCCCGAGGTCCAGCCCAGGATCCACAAATTATCACTTTTGTTCGGCCCCTCGACCTTGATTATTATAAGATTACATGGTGTGTCACGTGGACTTCTTTTTTCCTCATTCACGTCGGGTTTATAATAGTCGCACCATGTACTCCCCCCTATGGGATTTCCCCTTCCATATACATCCTTACCGCATGATGTTAAACTGCATGGATCTTCCAAGAACTATGTGTGGATTTATTCTCACCCCTATGAGATACATAGTGACACCCAAAAATTTTACCTCTGGGTACAACTGTAGAGTCATGAACCTTTTCACCCCCTCATTGGTCTGGGTTTTCCTTTTTTGGAAAGGTGTGGTTTGGTGTGGAATTTTTTTTCATCATTCATGCTAGGTTGCCTCATGATGCTATACTTCACCTCTCCTCCCCATATAGTCTGAACTCTATTACATTTAAACTAATACTTCCAGTTTCCTAGTTCGCATGACATTAAACTGCATAATAACTATGGTTTTCCTCACATGAGAGGATATTGCTCCTTTTGGTATTTTACATCTTCCATACCGTCCTGAATAAATACATATGTCTTTATTCCCATTCTCATGGTATACGTAGTGACACCTATACTCTTTGTCTATAGTCCAGAAATAACTCCTTTCATCTTTCTGGCCTCTTGGCCCTAGCCCCTTTCAAGAATGTGTGATGTGTGGAATTCTTTTATCCTCATTCACATCAGGTTATGTACCAAACTGAAAATTTTCTCCTTTAGGGTTCCAACGTCCTTACCATATGATTTTAAACTTCACAGAATTCAAGAACTAAATACAGTTTGATTTCTACCCTCGTAGGATACGTAGAGATGACTAGACATTTATCCTCGGGTCGATCCCCAAGTTCATTAACCTTCTAGGAACTTTTCCTCCAACAAAGGTACAAACTCTCTGACCTTAAAATAGAAGCGCCTAGTTCATATAAAATGACTCTAAAACTGTTGTCAAGGGTCTAGATAGTATTACCTTAAACTATGTGCAATGTCCTGGTCATATGACATTAAACTATTCCATGCATCGTCCTCACCGTATGACATTAAACTATGTCTATCATCATCATTTGTATGATGTAAAACTTTCAAGGAATTATAGGCCCTCACTAGAGAGGTCCTGTCAGGAGTAGGTTTGATATTTGTTCAGATCGATATGCTCACCCAATGTGCTTGTGTCACAGTGGCATAATTTCAAGAGTGTTGGACTTCATTCAAACATACCATCATTCCATCACCACACTTTTCATGCCCTATATTTCATATCCTCATTCAATCACATATGAAGGAACCCCCTAATGGTTAGGATGCTCATCCTTAAGGCTCACCTACTATCCTGGGTCAACATTATAAAGGACATCAGACTACACTTCGAGTTTGGACCCGTGTTTTCAAGTACGGTTAGTGGTTGGACCTTGTTTGTTTGTTCCCATTTCATGATAACATAATGTAGATGCTGTGTTTCAAATTAGGTCAACACCTATACTTCATATTCATTCCACCCTCACTGTGTTTCAAATTTTGGGTGTTGTGATTCACACTTTTCATTTCCCATTGTTCGGGTTGATTCCAATTCCCTTGGAATTATACATCTCGTGCACTAAATCAAATTGTGAAAAGAAAGTGGGCTATCCAAAGGCCCATATTATCAAAATTCAACCCCTCTCATTCAGGACACTCCCAAAGGTGATCAATGTCCCATTCCAGTCCCAACACATATTCTTCTATTTAGCACTCTCATATAAGTGAATGACCTTCTATTGTATCTTATTTCCCACAAAGAGTATGACTCACGTGGTCTTATAGATTTATTTGGTTGTTCCCTCAATGAGATTGAGATACAGTGGAACCTAAGGTATGCGTTTTCCTTATTTTTTTCCTCATAATGCGGTCTGCCTCGCTCTCCTCATCCTTGTTGGACCCCATTCTTAGGTGGGCATTTTTTGGCACTGGAAAACAAATCCACAAGATTCACCTAATTCTTCTATCTATGATTTCATAGTGTATCTCGTCTTGAAAGATTCTATTTGACTAGTCATGGAGCCCAAATGGAGCTAAAAATTAGAAGTTATGGCCATTCAAAGTTGGGATAGAAAATTGTATCACAAAGCCTATTCATGGAGCTCCCTCCAAGACTATAAGAACTTATGTGCTTCATGGAATCCATTTTCTTCGTGGAATGCTTGTGAGAATTGTGGTTTGTAGAGCCCTCCAAATGAACATATCACCTCCGTGGTGTCACTTTTCCTTCGTGATCCATCACAAACATATCTCCTCCACATGTCACTTTTTCTTCGCGATCTGACTGTGAACATATCTCCATTGTGGTGTCACTTTTCTGTCACGATACATCATGAACATATCTCCTCCATGAATCAATTTTTATTCACAATCCGATCAAAAATGTATATCCTTAGTGACATCACTTTTTCTTTGCAGTTCCCTATTGTTCTCCATGGTGAGCCTCGTGGACCTTCTTTGCCTATAAATAGCCGGATCACCACCTCATAAGCACGATTACACCACCATTTCAGTGGTCAATATCCAATTTCGTGGTTCTCCCAAGAACCATAAATGGATTAACTTTATGAAGGACCTCTACCCTTCACAAAGGAGGTATCCCATTGGTGTTTCTCGAGGATCCACAAAGTATTAAGCTTTCATGGAGCACTCTCCAAATAATGGGGTATTTGCTAAGGTGAAGCCATGCTCCACTGAAGTCCTTCCTCTGTGAGCACCTTTCCTTTGTGAAGCTCCTTTGCAAGTACCTTTCCTTCATGAGACCCTAAGCTCTGCAATGATCCATCCTTCAATAGAACCTAATCTTCATGAACCCCTTTTCTTCATGAAGCTCTATCCTTCATGAAGCTCTTACCTTTGTGCCCACCAATCTATACCGTGGGGGCTGCTCTCTGCACCACTGCTCAGGATCAGTGCTGGGATGCGGTTCTGGACCTCTGGGCTGGTACCTTCTCTACCGTAACTAACCCCTTTTAAAAATAAAGAGTCACATCGTGAACTTTTCAGGTCAGGTCGCCAATATTTTACCTTGCACCCTTATGCGTACCCCCTTCCACATATGGAATACCATGATTTCAGATACTCTATTGAGCTCCTTGAAATAGATAGATTTGAAATTATCCTCTAGGTATGTTTCCCATGGTGTGAGTTGAGATTCTAACCTTCAATTCCCCAAGTACCTTGAGTCAAAACATTCCTAAAGAAACTCCGCAAACCTCATCACCAAGCTTCATGCTAGGTTTAACTAGAAAAGGATGCTCTTTCATAAGTCCCAACACCAGCCATTTCTAGGTGCCTTATGCATAATATTACTCACTAAATGAATTTAAACTATAGAATTTCCTATAATTTAATAATAGGATTCCTCTTATTCCAAATAAGATATTCCTTTTGTTACAAGCATAAGATGCCTCTTTCCATAATCACAGTGGCGTAATTTCAAGAGTGTTAGAATCTGTTCAAAACATTCCATCACTCCCCCTCACTCTTTGTGTATCCTTTATTTGGATCTTCATCCTTTTTCACATCCTAAGGGACCCCCAATGGTATGGATGCTTGGCCTAATGGCTCACCAACTGTCTTGGGCCAATTCCCCAGAAGATATTGGGAGACACTTTGAGTCAGGTCCTGTTTGTTGAACATGGTCAGTAGTCGACCCTCATTTTCTTTATCCCCATTTCAGGATAACATGATATGGATACTAGATTTCAAACATAGGTCAACAGTTATCCACCATTTTCATGACACCCTCACTGCATTCCAAATGTTGGGTATGTGCTGCATACTTTTCATCTCCCATTATTTGGACTAATTCCAATGCCCTTGGCATTATCCCGCTTGTGCACTAGCGTACAGGTCTAGTCCCCAATAATATATGACTCAACCCACCAATGATTTGGGATTATCTCATAGCCTGACATGAGGAAGACATCCCAGGAATATTCTGTGCATAAGACCCATTCACCATTGTCTCACCTTAGTGACACCCAGGTAGCTTCCTTGTGTAAGACCCATTCACTATTTCCTATCCTTAGTGGCACCCAGGAATCTTACATGCATAAGCCCCATCCATAATTGATGCTCCTTATAGAACCTAATAAGCTTCCATGCATAATCCCCATCCACTATTGTCACTCTTTAGAGGCACCTGAACCGCTTCCATGTGTAAGCCCCACATCACCCCTATACACATACCTTTCATGAAATGCCTGTCTGGTCTACTGATTCCTCTTCTTTTTCACATAGAGTATGACTCACATGAGCTTAGAGGTTAGTAGTGACCATGATACCACCCATAAGCCCCACGTAGGATGCCTCCTTGAGGTTCAATCCTGACCAATGATAAACATTGGTGCCCCCTCATAAGGGTGAACCATCACTGGTCCACCTCTATCAGTGTCCAGATCAGCCTTCATGGGGTGACATCTTCCCTTTATGGGACACACCACCTTAGGTTGTCTCTCATAGGGTGTTCTGACCCAACCAATGGTAAAATATGGTGCTCCCTCATAGGGACGTGCCCTTATGATGTGGCATCTTCCCTTTATGGTACACACCCCCCTAGATCCACATCCATATGTTGTCCTGATCCATCATCTATCTTTCATCATCCACCCTGATTCTCCCCTTACTTCCACATCATAGTGGGATCTTGAAACTTATCCACCTACATTCCTTGGGCCACTAACCATTCGTAATCCCCATACCCCTACTGCCAAACTACGTGGACCTTGATCCAAGCCATTTTCAAGAAAGGTAGATAGGAAGCCTCTCTGAGGTTCAATCCGATCACCCATCGATCCCGACCACTTCACATCAGTTTAACCTCATCCCACATGATGTTAAACTATATTTCACTTTCATCCCCCATGACATTAAACTAAATTATTTATAACTTTGTGAGTTTTTATCCTTATCTCATAGATAGGGTAAGAAGGAATCCTCCCTGAGGTTCATCCCCAAACAATGGTAAACTTTGGTGTCCTTTTTATTGGGACCCACATCCTTGGTCTACCCCTTAGCTGTGTCAGACTAGTTCTCGGGCCGTCTCAGTGGGTAAGTCCCACACTCAATCCATAATCCTCGAACCAAGAGTGTCCTTATTGTGATGAGTTGCTAACCATATGTAATCCCCAACATGTCTCTGGGTCACTGTCCTTTTTGTACACCCTGATTCCATGACCCATCCTAAACTACATTGACTTTAATTCCCTACCATAGGGATACGTAGAAAGCCTCCTTGAGGTTCAATCCCATCATTCATGTATCATCCTGGTCTATCTCTTGAACCCCTATGTTTCAGGAAGTTCATTCCTCAACCTATGGTTCCATTTCCTTCAAGTCCCATCCATGAATCCATTCTCATGAGCCGTCTCCTCAAGAAAATCATCATACATCTTAGAACTATGTTGACTTTCATCCTTACCTCCCAGGAAAGGTATGTAGGAAACTTACCTAAGGTTAAATACCAATACCATCATCTTCATGCCAGTTTCACCCCATTCATCTCATCCACTTCATGAAATCATCCATCATCCATCCTGATTCATACCCCAGTCACCACATCCTGGTGGGATCACACCATTCATATGGGAATCTAACCATGCATAAGCCCTAGCCATCTTCTCCATCACCCCAACTTTATAATGGTGGGGTCATATTATTCACATGGTCCGTATCAGTGCATAAGCCCCATTCATCCATGTGATTGCTACTCCTTGTAGCACATGGGCAGTATTAGTGTGTAACTCCCAAATCATCCATTTGAACTACATGAGTTTTGATTCCCTACCATGAGGATATGTAGGAAGCCTCCATGAGGTTCAATCCTATCCAATGGAAAACCTTGGTGTCCACTTTACGTGGACCCATAATCCTTTCTGAGCCACCCTTTGTGGTGTCCATATTATCCTTAATGGTATGAAACCTTCCCCTTTGTGGTGAACACCACCCTAGATCCTTCCTCACTGGGAATTCTGATCCATTCATCCAGTAAACCTTACGAGTGCTACCTCCTAAGGATGCACCCATCTGATCCACTTTTGTTAGCTTTATGATCAGTCTGATCCATATCTAAAAGATGTTAAACTCATGGAATTCCCTATGTTAAACATGTGATGTTGAGGAAAACCTAAGAGAAATGCCTCTATAATCATATACCTCATAATCTATGTGTTATTCCTTGGGTTCCACACCCTTGATATGCCCTCATACGAGGAATAATATAGTTGACCAATGTTTACACATCCAGAGATGCCCCGATATGCCTGATGTTTCCATCTACTCTGACTGAAGGTTGCTGCCCTGTCAAGACCCCTTGAAATGTCCTAACGCAAGTAGTGTAATTAATTAGCATCCACAAAGATATGACACTAGGAATGAGATTCATGAACCATGACTCAAATCCATGAGGGAGACTCAGACTAGGTGACGAGTTCCGAGGAGGAATCCACAGAAGGAGGAACCAAAATCACATCATCCCATTTCAATCAAGGAGAAAGAATCGATGAAGAAGTGATGGATTCCACCCACCTTTGAAAATCATGAACATGAGGCTGCAAGTATCATGTCACTATGACTATGCACGCACTGGCTGCAGAAAGCGTCGAAAACACACCTCACGAACCGATGTAATTAATTTTCTTTCACCATCTATAAAGGATGGATATAATGATGGGTTTAACATATTTATATGATATTTATGACATAATTATACTTTTTAAATTATAATATCACATTTACCTTCTTAATTTCCATTATGTGGGAATACGATAACGTAGCTCGTGTGTACAGCGGACTACCACCTCACGAAGCGATGTGGTTCTATTTTCACTTACCCTTTACATGAAAGGTAATCAGGGTAAATTTAATGAATATATGTGATATATATGATATCATAATGACTCTATAAAGGCAATATATTATTTAACTTCCTCCTATTCCTCCCTTTGAGAACATTCATGCGTATGTATGACCTACCGTCTCCATGAATGGTGTAATTCGTTTTCTATCTCTAACATTTATAGATTACTCTAAATACATATATAATTAATATATATTATAATTATATCATGGTTGAAATTATGGGTATGATGGAACCATTATAAAAGTAAAAGGACTAAAAATACCAAACCAAAACATACATGAAAAATGAAGTAGTTTTTTACATGAAATGTGATTTTAACATGAAATTATTAATAAATAGGTAACAAAATGTTATAGGTAAATAATAAATGGTATGATATATATAATTATGGTTCTTTAATATATTTATAATAAACCTATATTTATTATACATGAGGTTCAAATGTGTATGAAGTAAGTCTATACTTAAGGTAAGATATTTATATCTCACTTTTATTTCCATGGACATGCCATATTTACCACTCATTTATTTTGTGTGGTGTATTTACTAAAAATGAATATATTTTATGATTCTTATCATAAAATTATGTTATCTAAATATCTATATAATTTTTTTTCTTTTATAGGGCTTGCGATTCAAATGATACCAATATGGTAAATGTTTTATGCCACAATCTCATTGTTTATCAGGATTGTTTATGATTAAGTTTCTGATTATGAAATATTATGACCAATATCTCAAGATACTCATTATTTTTCTTATCCTATGGGTATGAAATAAAAAAATTTATTCCTTTCAATTTCCTATCTTTATTTACTCAATATTTCAAAGAATATTTTTAAGAAAAATTGACTTTATTTATCTCTTCGGTCAAAAATCCTTTTTCTTCCATGTCTATGTTTTCTAATTTTTTTAAATAAAATTTTAACTATTATAAAATTATTTTTAAATTCATTTCTACCCATTTTTACTTTTTATAAAATGGTTTTAAATTAATATTCTTGTTGTTTTCTGAATGAGTTTTTTTTACTTTTTATTGAAAATGGAAATGGAATCTTTGCTTTAACGTACACAACATGAATGTAATTTTCTTCCATCATGACCAATCAATTATTTAAATCTTCATTTAAAAGTTTCTAAATTTATTTTTAAATAAAATTATTTCTTTAAAATTTCAGAAATTTTTAGATTTTAAATAAGTGATTTCAAAATGGAAAGGTTATTTTCCTCAAGAAACATTCTGAGTTATCTTTTAAAATAATTTTCTATCTAAGATGAAATCTCTTTATGTTACTTAAGCTTTATTGAGGGTATAATCAAATGATACCATCCTAACTATTTATATGAATGGTTTATTTTTATGATGAAAATATTTTTATGAAACCCATTCCTTTTTCCACTGATTATGATATGATGAAATATTTATGAAACTCGTTTCTTTTCCATGGGTTATGCTATGATAAAATGTTTATGAAACCCATATCTTTTCATGGGTTATGATATATAATGAACCAAGTTTTTTTAAATGATATTATTTTCATAATAAAATGCATGTTATGTTATATTACACAAAATAAAACCACATATCTTTAATAATGATCAATACATTAGTCAGTTAAAAAACCAATTAAAATTCCAAACATTACAACTGGACAAAAAATATAAAATAAAAAAGCCAAAATTGGAAAATATAGATCACTCCAATACATTAGAATCATCTCCCCATGACCAACACTATAGAAATAAAACAAAATATTAGTAAAACAATAAATATTTTAGAAAATGATTACAGTAAATATTGAATGAAATAATGAATTAGTATTTATAGAGTATAAAGGAAAATGTGACTGTTGGGATTTGACTGTTATAAGAATGTTGATCAAATATGAAAATTAGTTAATATAACCATTAGAAAATTTGATCATTGAGAACTATAACCTTTGGTAATAATTATAACATTATAATTAGTGTTTATAAGTAGTAATGAAAAAGTATAATTAATTTATAAAGGAGAAGTTATGGACTCAACCAATAGAGTCATGTCATATGAATCCCATTTGTCAGAATTTGGGAGGGAGGTAGAATCACTAGGGTTAAAACTTGACCAATTCCAATCCAAGTTTCAACAAGTGAATCTAGAATTAAATCTTCTACAAGATAAGTTCAAGTTAGTATAAATTACCACTCATTCAATATTAGCAGAGACACCCCATGAATCTATCACCATTGCTCACCTTACCCTTAGTTCATACGCAAGTGTTATAAGGGGTTACATGTCTTGGAATTAGTTACTTAAAGTGTAATTACTTTGTAAAAATAAAATTTTCATTCCATCAATTCCTTGTTAAGAATAGTTTTTCTTAATAAAATATATATTTAATTAAGATGAATTTGATAAATTGATTTTTCAGACAAAAATTTCACTTTTCAGAAAATATATAAATTTTTATAATAAACTAAATTATTCTAAATAATATTTATTTTAATTAAATAGTATATTAAAAACACTCTTATTTAAATATAAATGATAAAATAATTTTATTATGTATTAGGAAAATTTTAAGTGTCAGAAATTTGACTATGCCTTACAACCTGCTATTTTTTTAATAAATAGGGATTTTTATATTTAAAAGTTAAAATTCATAGATTTATAGAATTATTATGATAAAATAAATATCATTTTTAAAATCATAATGTATAAATTAGGTTAGTGTGAATTTATGAGAATTTTCTAAAACACTTTATTTTTCTATGAATAGTAAAAATATTGTTTGGTTTTTTCAGTATATTTAATGACTCCATAATTATGTCATAATGATTTAATAATTAATTAACCATAATACAAAACCTAAAATATTTTATTTTATTAATGTAAAGTATTTTAATATATTTTAATCAATTTCCAAACCTATAAATGACTTTCCAAAGTCTAAAATGGAAACTTTGACTTTAAAAACATTACTTTGTGGAACTTACTTTTCCATGCCAAAAGAAGTAATAAAAAATATGTTCAGTTCTGGTGGATTTAAATAACATAAAATTTATCCCAAATTTCCAAAACCATGGGAAAAAACCATGGTTAAGCCAATGGTTTTTCATTTTCCAAACCTAGATTTCTAAGGCCTATATTTGGAAATTATTAAACAAATCCTCCACTTTTGCTATAAATACCCACCCATTTCCCCATTTACTTTCACTTTTAATCAATCCTACATGAATTTATGGTATTTTATCCTCCCAAGTAGTGCTCTCAATGTTTCCTCAATCCCCCAAGGTTCTATTCCTCAATATTTAGGAGTATTCAAGGTAAGAGAATTATCATTCTTTTTTATTCAATTAAAGAGCTTCTTTTTGTATATGTCTTCTAATTGTTATGGTTACTCTATTTTATTATCCTTTTTATCATACCATTACTTCCAAATTATGTTTTATAAATGGGATACCATTTTCTCCTTTCATTTTAACATTTTCTAAAACCACATTTGTGTGGATACCCACACATTTTTATTTAGAATTAGTATTGAACTAGATATAAAAATGATTTATTTTATTTGGGTATTTACACATAATAAATCTACATCCCATTTTCTTGGACTAAAACTAACGTAATGATTATGTCTTTAAGAATTTTTATACACCATAATTTTGATAAGAAACCCGTTATTTATTCTTCATGGTTTATTAATGAAATGATTGATTATGATATATGTGTCTCATATTAATTAATACATATCAAGGGTGTACCCTGATATCACTCCAATTCATTGGGTAAATAATTTAATCTCTATAGATTACATTCTTTATGATACCTTGGTGAATAACCTTGGTAATTTTCAATTATGACACATCGGTGACAAACCTTTGTGATATGCTTATGAATGTATCATTTAAATGTTGTATCCACATTTCTATGTTATGATTCATATTATTTTTATTATGATGTTCCTCATGTTATATTTCTCATTACATAATGATATTTTTTATATTCTTATTGATATTCCTCATGATCATATGTAAAATGTTTCCCTTACTAGAACTCTTTCTCACCCCATTCCTTTGATGTATGTTCCCAGGTTATGAGATACAGTAAATGTAACTCAGGATGAACCCATTAATAATTCTTTCATGTTATGCAATCTATGTTTTTCTAAATCTAGTTTTTAGGTTTTTTACTAAACTTAATTTGATACCAACTGTAAGGACCCAACCCCAGTTTCCCGGAGCTGGTGCCTTATTTTATTACATTGGCATATAAATAAGGAATATGAATCCCGAAGGACCAAGTAGTTTAGTATCATTTGGAAACAAGATACATATATAAGTTCAACATTACATCATGAAAGGAAATACAACATTAATTTATTCCATTAGAAACATCCATGCCTCCTAGATTATTCCTGTAAATCACTCTTAACTTACTTCTTCATATCATGGGAAAAATAAAACACAAGAAAGGGGTGAGCTTAAACGCTCAGTAAGAGTAAGAAATACAATGGAATATATCATCAATATAAACATTAGGCATAATTAATAATTAAATCACATGCCTTTACAAATAATAAACTTAAACACATTATGGTAGAAATATGAGATGAGTAAATAATTCCATAAAAAACATAATAGTGGGTACTATACTAGTCGAATAACCACATGAAATTTAAATTACTAGAATAATAATGAGGGAAGTGCATATGCTAGACATTCTGAAACATTTTTCTAAGGCCTTGGACAAGATGTCTAAAAAATGATTAAGGCCTCGGCCAAAAACATATATCAAATTGGGAATGGCCTCAGCTAATTCCATGTCTATTTATCTAATGAGACCCAGCGATGAATTGAGGGGATATTGTAACGGCCCGAAATTTTGAATAAATCTTGTTTCCTAATTTCATGTGTTATTTTATTTTATTTTTATACTCAACAAAAATGTTTTATTTGATAAACATGATTATAATTAAAATGAGACCATTGGGTTCTGACTGTTATATGAACATTGGTCAATATGACCGCTTTGAACAAAATGTTTTGATTATTGTCTCTAAATACAAGTAATCTTGGTTAATTATTATAGAAAGAAGATTCGATGGCCTCACCCAGTAGTCTTGGACCGATCGAAGCCCATCTAACAGAACTTGGGAAGGAGGTAGCACCACTGGGCTTTGCTCTGGACCAAACCCAAGCTGAACTTCATCGTGTGAAGCTAGAACGGGATCACCTTCGCGAGAAGTTCAAACTAATAGAAATTACGACTCGTGCGATGTTGGCCGAGCCTCCCTCGGATTCTCTCACCTTAGCACACCTTACATTTAGGTCCTATGCTGGTGTGATAAGGGGCTATGTAAGGAGACCGTAATTGCCTTGTGAAATCACTTGTTTTAAATAAAAATTTGGATTTCTTCTTATGATGAAGTTTATGAATTTTCAAATGTCCAGATAAATATAGTATTCATATTTTTGATAAATTTTAGAGAAAAGATATTTTAAAAATGTTTATGTAAACCTTAAATAAATAAAAATGTGTAATGATTTTCAAAAAAATGGTCTTCTACAATTATGTTCACTACGAAATTTCGAGTCTAATAAGATCAACTTGATTTTTGATGAATAGTAAATTATGAATAGTGATTTTACGCTTAGGATTAGTAATGTGACCAAATGAATTAGTAATCTCACTTAAATAAAGTATTAATATAATCTAGGCACCTTGATTAAGTAATGTGATTCAATAAAATGGTTAAATAATGGTTTCATAAATTATTATTCAAGTATTAGTTTTTTTCGGGTGAATAGTGTTTTTTAATTAAAAATTTAATTAAAAATATTTAGAATATTATTTTTATAAAACGGATTTCATTTTTGAACTCAGAGCACCGATATTATGCTATGGTAATTTTTGGGGTTTTTTTCTGAAAAAATGAATTTTCGGTGAATAGTGTTTTTATTTAAAAAGTAAATTAAAAATATTTAGAAAATTATTTTTATAAAATGGAGTTCATATTTGTAATCAGAGAGTTGATATTTGGTTAAGGTGAAATTTTGGGATTATTCTGAGAAAGTTGAATTTTCAGTGAATAGTGAAAATACAGTTTTAGGGTTTCGGTATGTTTAATGACATCATAACTGTGTCATGATGATGTCATGAGTTTTTTTAAGGGTTGGACGGCCAAGGGTGATGAATTATTGTGTGGGGGTTCCCATGTGGTCTAACTTTATGGGAAGTACCATGGGAGGGCCCATGCTTTTGAGAAAACCACTTTTGAGGTGTCCCTTGGCCATTAATGCCTTGTCCCCTCACTTTTCCTATAAATACCAAGCCCTCCTCTCATCCATTCGACTCCCCACTCTTCCCCAACGAATTTCTGGTCTCATTACCTCCCAAGGAGTCCTCCCAAGGTGCCCCCAAGCCCTCAAGGTCCCATCCTTTGAGGTTTAAGAGTTACATTTTAAGGTAAGGGATCCGACCTCTCTCTTTCTTTTCAAGTAATTTCTTTTATGTCATTCCTTTTATGATCCATGTTCTTATGTTGGAGTATGTTATTTTATACTCCTCTTACTTCCCTTTTCATGTTCATATAATGATAGACCCCCTCTTACTCTCATTATTTCGTTTTATGAAGTTTTAAGTGGCGCCGTTAGGCTGCCGAAATTTTTGTGACAGATTCTTTCTCCCTTCTCATTTTTCAAGATCTATTTTCATGTAAAGTATTTCAAGTTACTTTTTATTATGTTGGGGTATGATATCTAAATTTATCATACTGATCTTTTATGATCATATGATGAGAGACCCCATTTGATCTCTTCAATTCAGTATTTTGAAGTTTTAAGTGGCGCCGTTAGGCTGCCGAATTTTTAAGTGGTTCTTCACCCTTCTCGTTTTGAGGTTTCTATTTTCATGTCAATTCTTTCAAATTACTTTTTGTTATGTTGGGGTATGATCTCTATATATATCATACTGGACTCTTATGTTCATATGATGAGAGACCGCATTTGATCTCTTCAATTCAGTATTTTGAAGTTTTAAGTGGCGCCGTTAGGCTGCCGAATTTTTAAGTGGTTCTTCACCCTTCTCGTTTTGAGGTTTCTATTTTCATGTCAATTCTTTCAAGTTCCTTTTTGTTATGTTGGGGTATGATCTCTATATATATCATACTGGACTCTTATGTTCATATGATGAGAGACCCCATTTGATCTCTTCAATTCAGTATTTTGAAGTTTTAAGTGGCGCCGTTAGGCTGCCGAATTTTTAAGTGGTTCTTCACCCTTCTCGTTTTGAAGTTCTACTTTCATGTCAATTCTTTCAAGTTCCTTTTTGTTATGTTGGGGTATGATATCTATATCTATCATACTGGACTCTTATGTTCATATGATGAGAGTCCCCATTTGATCTATTTAAATCAGTATTTTGAAGTTTTAAGTGGCGCCGTTAGGCTGCCGAATTTTTAAGGGATCCTTTCACCCTTCTCCTTTTCAAAGTTCTAATTCTATGTCAAGTCTTGAAAGTTCCTTTTTATTATGTTGGGGTATGATCTCTATATCTATCATACTGATCTCTTATGATCATATGATGAGAGACCCTATTTGATCTGTTCACTTCATTTTTGTTGAAGTTTAAGTGACGTTGTTAGGTTGCCGAATTTTCATAAGAGAAATCAAATTTTTGTCTTCCTTCCATGTTTTTCATTTCAAATGGTATGTCCTTGAAATTGTATCACCATGTCCATATATCCTTCTTATTATGTCCCTCTACTGTTTTATGGGTCAATTATGATTGTTCGTACCATGTTCCCTCTCTTTTCAAAGTTTTCTAAAACCTTGTAACATAGCCGTTATGCTGTAGAATTTTCGTCTCAAAATGCCTCTCTTTTCTCAAAATTATTTTATGTTATAAAGTGAATACTCAAAGCTCTTATTTCTACAGGGGTATTCACATTTATACAAAAATTTTCTATTTTAAATTCTGGGATTTACATACATAAAACCCGCTCTCCCCTTCCGTGGGTTTAAAGTGACGTAAAGATCATGTCTTTAAAGCGGTTTTTAAAACGTTATGATTATGAAATGAAACCCATTTATTTTATGCTATATGGGTTATTTATGAAATGTTTGATGATGATATATGTGGATCACATGATAATAAAGGCAAATTTAAGGGTGCGCCCTGATAGCGCTCCAATGCATTGGGTAAAGACTTAATCTCTAGAGATGACCATTTTAACGACGCCTTGGTGAGTAACCTTGGTAA
Organism: Viscum album; assembly: GCA_963277665.1. Taxonomy (NCBI): domain Eukaryota; kingdom Viridiplantae; phylum Streptophyta; class Magnoliopsida; order Santalales; family Viscaceae; genus Viscum; species Viscum album. Next base: position 483,678,429 of record OY728126.1, read on the forward strand.
TTTTTAACGACACCTTGGGGATGGACCTTGGTGAAACAAAACGATTGTCAATATTAAATGTTGTAGCCACATCTTCAAGTTATGAAAAATGTTATTTTTATTATGATGTATCTCATGATTTCTTCCTCATTCCTTAAAGTTCTTTTCATGTCCTTATTGAAGTATCTCAAGTTCACATGTAAAATGTTCATCTTGTTTCCCTTACTGGGCCTTTTGCTCACCCTTTCTTTTGATGTATGTCCCCAGGTTATGAGATGCAGTAATGAACCTAGGATGAACATAAGGATAAGCCTTTCAAGTGTTTAAGAAGAATGTTTTATGTTGTTTTCATGTATTATGTTCCTAGTTTCCAAGACACTAAACCTTAAAGATCCTCAGTTTCGTGTAATGGAATGAAAGTTATGTTATAAAAAGACGGGATGCTATAGATATAGTGGGCCCAAACCATCACATAATAAGTCCAATAAATTCCTCATATGAGTGGGGATAAACATAATAAACATATACATTCATATTGAAACTAACATATTAAATGTATCTAACTTTCCCCAACCATTAAACATAAACAGTAACCATTCAAAGTAATATGGTGAATGGTTTCAAGAAATCACATACACAATAAAACTAATCATACACCATAAAATTAAATATGGTGCATGACATCATAAATTATTAATCCCAATAATACATAAGAATTAATAAGAGTGTTGAAACAGATAAAAATACTCTTATAAAACCACTAAGTAATTCTTGAGAAAAATACTCTTTTATTTTGAAAAGAAGGGTTCTTTTGGAAAAGTATTTGTATAAAACCAGAACTAAAGTAAGTTAGTATTTTCATAATAAAATGAGATATTTTATAAATATAATGGTTTCTAAAAATAGATTATATAGTTACCTTGAAAATAGGTAAGAATTTGAGAAACTCCCTTGAAACAGGCTTGTATTTCAAAAATAATTTTGAAAGTTCCTTTTAAAACATGTAACTACCCATGAAATAAGGAAGGATTATGGTTGGTAAAAATATATATAACACTCAAACTGAATTTATTAGGAGTAAATAATAATAAAAAATAATTTCATTGAGGTAATTAGACAATAAAAGTAACCCAAATGAAAATAGAGGTTTGGGTAGAAAAACCCTTACCTTAAGTCCGAATGTGTTACACTCTTGAACTTAAGCTCCTGGAATATGAAATTATAATTATTAATAAATTATTTAATAACCTATTAGAAATGTATTTATTTTATCATAATTCTATTTAGTTAATTTATTCCCATATTGATAAGTTACTATATTTAATTTCGTCGTTCCAAAGTGTTCGTTTTCTTTATTTCCATAATCGGTTCACTTGTTCTTAAGTAACGGAGTTCATGTGGAATGGATGTAAATATCCAGAATTAAAATTAAATATTATTTATGAACATACAGGAGTGTTACTGTTCATGTATATCATTTGGTTACATGAAAAGAGGATGAATCATTAGATGAAATATTTATGACATTCACTTAGATTATTTTAGCGGTATTTTGATTATTAGAAACTAGTTTGGTCATACGATTTAATAAAATATATGTATACTAGTTACTGAATATTAATTAGGCTTTAATAAATATATTATAGTCTAGTTAAACCATCAAAATGGTTTCATTACCATTAATTAAGGATAAATTGAAGAACGAAACTTCGTCATCCACGAAGGTTATAAATTAGAACCTCATGGATGTTGATTTTGTTTATAAAATAAAAGAGGGAGAGAGAGTAAGGATATTGATGATGGTTCTTCCATTAACATGATATAATTCCATTATATAGATGATAATGGATCCATCAAGGTCATTTGGATAGAGAAGGCGAGGAGAGGATAACAAAAGAAGATAAATTGAAACGAGACTAAATGAAAAAGAAAGGTGCTTTACCTCTTGAAATAACCTCCTTGAGAACCTCCTTAAGGGAAGGGATTTTGGTCTTTTGGAAAGACCAAGAGCTTCCTGAATGTGGTCAGTAACTAGGTAAGGGTATTTGGGCAGAAATTTTAGGATATTGAAGGCTTAGAAGAGTGAAGAGAAGGAGTGATGAGGAGTTTTATAGTAGAGGAGAGGAGGGTTTTCATAATTTTTTAATAATCCGTTTATTAATTTCCCTCAAGACCAGAAATAATGATTATTCCAAGACCAAAAATAGTAATAAATTCATGTGATTTTGAACTAATGTCCATTTACATCATCTATGACTCAAGAATGATGCAGAAATTCAGGTTTTAGCATTTATTGGGAATTATCATATT